>VDFB02271358.1:28902617-28987498 GCA_007258455.2 Sequoia sempervirens | reverse complement strand
AAGGTCTCAAAACAAGTTCATCATAGAAGAGAAGTTGAAGGTTTCAAGACAAATTTATCAAATCAAAGAAACCAAAGATTGAGATACCTCTGGACCATAGCATTTCAGCTGAAGGTTAATCACAAGAAATTTACCAAGTCAAAGAATATGAAGGCTATGCATCAAGAAGAATTTACCAAATTAAACAAAAATATTATTAAAAAAAAAAGATAAAATGACCATCTTTTGAACCATAAACTGATGCAATTATGCTATTTTTCAATCAATGTGAATTTCTTTACATTGCAAAAAGAAATCTTGTATTTGGTCAGCACACTACATCTACAAGCTATTAATCAAATACTGTTATACATATACATCTAGATACACACACATGTATATGTATGTGTATGTGTGTTCATATATATATATATATATATAGAGAGAGAGAGAGAGAGAGAGATTTTTTCATGTATGTACCGGCGCTGAGACATACGACCTCCAGGGCCTCGTGCACTTTCAAAGATTGTGACTGCAACTCCTTTGTCTGCCAGTGTAGATGCACACACTAGTCCGGACACTGTCAACATAAGAAATTATTAAAAAAATAGAATAGCATAGTTAAACATTGAAATTCTAAGTTGAAAATATATAGGGGATTTATGTTGAACAGGATGAGCTCAAGCTGTAAAAGTGTTAAGAGTTCAGAAACATAACCCCAAGTTCAAACCTAGGGGACATGGTAGAGAGTTGGAATTGGATAAGATACAACGCCCACCATTAAACTTAGGTAAAATAGCACATTTAACAAAAAAGTGTTGAACTTGGATTAAACACCACATCCATCTTTGAAGATACGCAAAATACTCTTTCAATAGAAAAATGGCATATATTCCAAAGTTCCAACTCTCTGCCGCATGGTGCGTCCAAATTAATGAAGCTGGATGCAAGTCCCAGCTGAATTTGTCACAAGAGACACCTCAAGGCAGTAGCGTCTAAGCTTTAACCTAAAAAGGAGAATTTACCTAATGATTTACTAAAATAGGAGATATATGTCAAATGGGATGCGAACAAGAGTTAAAGCGTCAGGGCTTCCCTAACAGAGCTCCTAGTTCAAATCCCCCAGGAAACACGGAATGCCTTGATGTTGAATCAACCACATCCAAGATTCAATGGATTTTTAAAAACAAAGTCTGTCCATTCTACACCTAATTCTTGGGTATGGCGTGCCCAAAAGATGAAATTATGTGAAATTCTACACCCATTTCGTTGGGTACGGTGTACCCAAAAGATGAGGCTGGATGCAATCGCATCCAAAATTTGCTACACTGAAGGTTCCCGCATATAGGAGGCTTGCCAAAGTTATTCAAAAATATATAAATAGAAATTCTATGTTAAAATGATTGGTTAAGCTCTACCTCCAGCTCCGATCACTGCAATTCTCATTTTATAGGTATCTGTTGTCCAGTTGCACGTATAATCTTTGGTTTATTCCCAGTAGAAATGAGGGCTTCTGTACTTGTTAGAGAATATAATATTTCAGCTTTCTGCCGACAATCCAATTTGTATTACAGTTAATTCTGTTTATTATCAGGACATAATATGGCTAAATGTACTACTTTCTTTGAGTAATGTATTTGGTAATAAATATGAACTAAACTTGCTTGACAAGTATTGCTCCTTTTGGCTATGTTTATGCCGAAGGCGTGTCCTATTGAGCTTGTGAAGCTCACTTTGCCCATCAATGGTTCACAACGCCCCGAGAGATCTGCAAGAGGGTTAAACCAATCTCAGCCGTGCATCATTTTTCGTCACTTTTTCGATTGTTTTTTCGCGACTCGCATCCACTCGGTTTTGACGATAAACGACTTACCCTAAATACGCGCCAACAATATTTGGACGTTAAACTAAATAAATAGCTGTGAAAATCAAGTTTCTTTTCATTATTTGTCCCGTTTCTCAATACAAAGTAATCTCGTGAGTAAAGTTTTTTATTCATTCATCGGAACGACAAGCGAACAACACGCATTGCGTTTTTATGTTTGTTTGAAATTCAAGGAATAACAAATGTTATTAGTTCTTGCTAGGGAATTATAGCGAACTCTTTGTTAACTAGTGATTAAATATTTTGTTTGCAGCAATCAAAATTCATAATTTTCTTTTTCATACATTATATTTTAATTTTGTTAAAGTTAAATGCACAATTTTTAACATTTTAAATTTTAAAAATTATTTCTCTAGGCAGATTTTTAGGAATGCTAACCATAATTTTTTTTATTGCAGTTTTTTAGGGCATTTTTCCCTCACAAAATTATAATAAAAAAAATATTCAACTAATTGTTCAAAATTGTATTAGCTACGAAAAACACAACAATCTACAATAAGACTAAAACAAATGACACGTTAAACAATATTTTAGAATATTACTATTTTTAAACATTTTTTAAGGCAATTTTTTTGCCATGAAGATATTAACTTTTTATTTGACTCCTGAAGAACCATAAAAAATATTTAACTAATTTTTCAAATATCATTGACTAAAAAAACTAAAATGTTTAAACATTATAATTTAATATTTTAAGCTTTATTAGGCCAAGGCAAGCTAAAATGTTTAAACATTATAATTTAATATTTTAAGCTTTATTAGGCCAAGGCCGAATGCCTCTACATAACAAGAGCTAGCAGCCAAGTTCCTCCAAAAAATTATAAAATAGTTATGTTTTAAAAAGTTAAAAATAAAATTATTGATGACAAAAAGTTATAAAATATTTTTGTTTTAAAAATTTAGAAATGAAATTATTGAATGTCTTTCCATATCATTATGGAAAATATTATTATTGTAACCCTAACTCTAACACTAATTAAGCCTTGACCCTAACCTGATTGAACTCATATTATAACCCTAACTCTAACACTAATTGAATTGTAATCGCAACCCTAGGGATTGTTGAAACTTAACCCTAATTGTATCAAAACCCTAGAGAACTCTAATTGAACCATAACCCTAAAATAAATAATAACCCTTACCTTAATTGAACCCTAACTCCAATCCTAGCCCTAATTTAAGACTAATCTTTACCCTGACCTTAATTAAACCCTTATTGAATTGTAACCCTAATTGATCCCTAACCCAAATTGAATACTAATTGAACCCTAACCCTAAGTGAATAGCAACCTTAATTAAACTCCAACCATAATCCTATTTGAATTTTGACCCTAATCATAACCATAATTGAACCCTAACCTTAATTGAACCCTAACCCTAAACACGAGTTCAATTAAGTTTAAGGTTCAAATAGGGTTAGACTTTAATTGAAATTAGGTATAGGACTGAATTAGGATTAGGGTTGGGGTTGAGGGGTAAAGATTAAGGTTCTATGATAAAGCTTGGGGTTAGTGTTAGGGTTCAATTGGGGCAAGGGTTAGTATTAGGGTTAGGGTTATGGTTCAATTAGGGTTTCATTAATGTTAGTTTTAGAATCATAGTTATGTTTAGGGTTGGATATAAAATTAGAGTTAGGTTTGAAGTTAATTAGTCTTAGTTTTAGGATTGGGGTTATTGTTAGACTTATAATTAGTGTTAATATTGGAATAAGATTCTATCACTTTAACAAAAATAATCTTCTATAAATTCATTCATTTTTTTAGAAATTATATAATTTAAAATATTTTCAAATTTACCTATGAGAGATATAGCAAATCTAAACTCTATACCATTTATAGTTAAACTTAAATTATTTTATTAAATTGTTAAAAAATTTAAGTTGCTTATAAATAATTGTATGTGTTCTTATAATTAACTTAACATTGTGTATAAAAGGTTTAAGTTATGAATGTTATAATATACAAAATAAATTTGTTTTCAATGTTTATTTGTTAGTTTAAAAGGTTCAATTAGGGTTAGAATTTAATTAAAATTAGGTATAGGGTTGAATTAGGATTAGGGTTGGGGTAAAGATTAAGGTTCTATAATTAAGCTTGGGGTTAGTGTTATGGTTCAATTACGATTTTATTAATGTTAGTTTTAGAATCACAGTTATGTTTAGGGTTGGATATAAAATTAAAGTTTGGTTTGAAGTTAATTAATGTTAGTTTTAGGGTTGGGGTTAAATGGTTAGACTTATAATTAGTGTTAGTATTGGGGTTATATTCTATCACTTTAATAAAAATAATCTTCTATCAATTCATTCATTTTGTTTTGAAATTATATAATTTAAAATATTTTTAGATTTACCTCAGAGATATAACAAATCTAAACTCTATTATATGTTAAAAGATTTAAGTTGCTTATAAATAATTTTGTGTATTTTTATAATTAACTTGACATTGTATTAAAAGATTTAAGTTGCTTATAAATAATTTTATGTATTTTATAATTAAATCTTTCTTGATGGTTAAAATAAATTGGTAAGTAAATTTATCTATAATAAGGAAATTTATCATTGATTTTTTTTTGATAAGTAAATAAATATTTCATAAATTTATCTATAATTTTTATTAAATTTTTCTTATTTATATTAAATCATATTTTATTAAATTGTTAAAAAAAAAAATTGTTTAAATTTATAAGTGATATTGTGCAATTATTCTATCTTAATTTAAACATATAATATATAATATAAAGAAAAATATTTCTAATATATTTTTAATGCATCTTTATATTTTATAAACAAACATCTAAACTAAAATGTGATTGTAAATTTATTTTATTTTCCTTTTATAAATATAATTTTTTATTTTTCTTTTATTAAGAATTATCTTTTAATATTATAAATGTTAGTCTACTAATCTCTAATAAAATCTATAACTATTAAAAATGATTACACACAATAAATTATAAATTCTCAAATCAAATTGAATTGTATATATAAAAGGAATTTAATCATTTTTTTGAGGAGGATGGCTCTGCAAGCGCTGCATGAGGCCGCAGCCATCTAGGCTCGGCCTGCATGTGGTCTTTTGGTGGTTGCATGTGTAGTTGGGGGTCGGATCTGTTCTCTTCTTCTCTGAAACTTGCTGGGGGTGGGTTTTTTATGCTATTCGGGGGGAGATTCTTTTCTTTTGAAGCAGGTGTGTATTCTGGGGTTGGGGGGTTGCGATTCTGGTGTCCAGTGGAGTGTGCCTTCATCGAAGGGATCTTGGTTTTATTTTGGCCTTGCTAGCTCATTTTGCGTTGTGTGCTCTTTGATGGATACTGGAGAATCTTCTAGGGTTTGTCCCAATATGGACTTCCGTTCTGCTTTTGGTTCGAAACCCTCTCCACAGGGTTCAAAGATTTTTGATAATAATCTTTTCTCGGTGGAACCTGAGAAAGTCGAGATGGGCTCGGCAGGGGGGCCTAGAATTCCGAAGATTAATGGATGCCTCGAACGGTGTAAAGAGAGGCCGAGTGTAGTCATTCCAATGGAGATGTTGGCTGAAGACATTGATTATTATGCTCGACATTCTCTTTATTGCAAATTCTTAGGTTTGAAAATTTCTTTGCAATTCTTGGATTTGTGGGCTCAAAAGACATGGATGCCTGAGGGAGAGATGGAGATCCGCCTCCTGGCAAATAACTACTTCATGGTTACATTTGACTGCTTGGCTGATCGGAATAGGATTTTTGAAGGGGGCCTGTATTTTTATAACCAGGTGGGCTTATTTATTAAGCCATGGCATGCTGGCTTCAACCCGGCAGAGGAACTTCCGAATCGGGTTCTGGTTTGGGTTCGTCTTCCAAGGCTCCCTGTGGAATGCTGGCGAGAGGATGTGTTGTGCCTATTAGCCTCAGTGAAACACATGGAGTTCTTCTCGTAAAACACAAGTTCAAAAGGTAATGACTTTTGCGGTTTTGTAGGGTGAATTTAAGTAAAGCCATTTACCCAGGACTTCGTTAGAAATTAGTCTGAGATTATTCATGGGTGCAACATCCCCGGATTATGAGAGCTGCTTTACTTCCAGATTTATGCGTTTTACATCATGAGTATGGTCACCTCTGTAGCGAGGATGTCAAAGGCCAAGCCCAGCACGGGCTCATTCTTCTCCCGGCCGCCAGTGAAATCCACCTAGGGTGGATAAGGGCAAGGACCCCATTCAAGGTTCTGGTGGTAGGGAAGATGTTTTTATTCCCGTTAGAGGCCGAAACAAAAATAAAGGTCATAAAAGGACTTTGAAGGATAGGAAGGAGGAGGACACCTTCAATAGGTTTGAGGTGTTGGAGGATCTTAGTCAACAGGAGGTGAACCCAAGATTTCTGGATCTAGATCATGGGACTTTGGATATTGATCAGCATGGCCCTTCGGTTGAGGCAATGCTTGCTCCCCAACAAGAGGGGGGTATGGGAGTGCCATGCTTAGATGAGGTCAGGAAAGATCCTGGTCAGGTAATACTCAACTCAGAGGTGATTATGGCTTCGCTTGCTGATGGGACTTTGGCTCTAGGGATAGATCGTCAAATGGGGGTTCATAATGAGTTGGGTGGTAGTGCTGAGGTAGTGAAAGATAGTGTGGATAAGGTTCACCTCTTGCAGAAAGTTGGTCCAGAGGTGGGCAAGAAGAATATTAAGGTGTCCTCTCAGTTGGGTGTTCTGCAAAAAGTTCTCAAGAAGGGGGGGCCGGAGAAAATTTCTAAGCTGGGAAGGAAGAAGGATGAGGAAAAGATTAAGATGATAGGGGAGACTTTGGTGGAGTCGAGGTCAGTCAAGACTCTAGATTCACATTTTTCATGCCCCTCGAAATGATAGTTCTCTCTTGGAATGTAAGGGGCTTGAACAGTGGCCCTAGACAAAAAGTTGTTCGGGATTTGATTAGGTGTCATTCGCCTGATGTTCTTTTCTGCGGGAGACTAAGCTCTGTGGGAGGGTATGATGGATTTAGTTCTAAGTTATGGGAATGGTAGGATGCCAATGCATTGGTGCTCAAGGGTCTTCTAGCGGGGTGGCATGCTTATGGAACCCGCGTAAGATTTGCCCCCTTTGGTGGGTGTCTTTCAGGTCCTCCCTTTCCATGGTGGCCTCTTGTTTTATGTCAGGGGAAATTGCTCTTTTCTCCAATGTGTATGCGCCTATGGAGTTGCAAGGAAAGCAACTTTTGTGGTCCAACATTCATTTAGTTCATAGCTTATTTCCTTACCATCCTTGGATTATTGGAGGTGATTTTAATGCTATCACGGCACTTGCGGAGAAGCGAGGTGGTATTGCAAGGTTGGAGGCTTCTTCTTTGTTACTTCAGGACAATATCTACTGCTTTGAATCTTGTGGATATCAAACTGGCAATGATGCTTTTACTTGGAATAATAGGAGAATTGGTGATGCCTCTACATTTACGAAGGCTGGATAGATTTTTGGTGTCTAGTTTTGGGTGGGGGTGGTGGTTGACTAGCTCTAAAATTTTGGATGGTCGTGGTTCTGACCATTGGCCTATTAAGCTAGTGGTTGATGTGCCTCAACGGTGTGCTAGACAGACCTTTAAGTTCCAACTCATGTGGCATAGGGATGAATCTCTTCATGATCTGCTTCCTGGTTGGTGGGATCAGGGGAAGCCAGCATATGGCACTGCCATGTACTCTTTCTTAAAGAGGCTCCAGTATGTTAAATATAGATTGAAAAGATGGAATAGGCTGCATTTTGGTAATTTATTTTTGGAAAAGCAAAAGGCACGAGATAATCTAGACCTAATTACCAGACAAATTTGAGATCAAGGCCTCTCAGAGGAGCTGAGTTTATTAGAGGTTGTTGCAACAAAAGAGCTTGAGGAATGGGGTTAAGAGATGAGATTTTTTGGAAACAAAAGTGTCGTATTGAATGGCTCCAGGCTGGGGATCGAAACACTGCTTTCTTCCATAACTGAGTTAAGGATCGGAGACAATGTAATGCTATTTCTTCTATTTTGTTGCCTAATGGGGAATCTTTGTCCTCTTCAACCTCTATTTCTGTCGAATGCATTCAATATTTCTCTACCCTTTTCTCTGAGGATTTGCCTCTTGCGAAGGAGGATGAAGCTATAATTTTAGATTGTATCCTGAAGCTGGTGACTAATGAAATGAATGAATCATTGCTTGCTCCTATTACCTTGTCGTATCTTGAGAAGGTTGTGTTCCAGATCAAGAAAGGTAAAGCTCCTGGGCCTGATGGATTCCCCATTGATTTTTTTTAGGAGTTCTGGGAAGTGGTTAAATTGGACCTTTTAGAGGTTGTCCAAGAATCCTTTATGCATAAACAAATGTTGAAGTCCCTAAATGCTACATTTTTAACTCTTATTCCTAAGAAGATGGGAGCTAACTCCTTGGATTTGTTTAGGCCTATAGCTCTATGTAATGTTGTGTATAAAATTATTACTAAGTTGATTGCAGAAAGGCTGAAGCCTTGGCTTGATGACTTAATTTCTGAAGAGCAAGGGGGTTTTGTTGTTGGAAGATAGATCATGGATGGGGTGGTTATTGCTGCTGAGGCCATCCATTCTACAGAATCCTCAAAAGATAAATCTATGTTTATCAAGTTGGACATGGCTAAAGCATATGATCGTGTTAAATGGAGCTTTCTATTTAAAATCCTTGGAGCTTTTGGCTTTGCTGAGGGTTGGATTGAATGGGTTAGGAGTTGTGTCACTTCCTCCTCCTTTTCGGTGCTTATCAATGGTGAGCCCACTTGTTTGTTTGGTGCTTCTAGAGGCCTTAGGCAAGGAGATCCCCTATCTCCTTACTTATTCATCCTCCTTGCGGAAGGCCTGGGAAGACTCATTCATGCTCAGGTTGCTAGTGGCTTGCTTCAGGGATGGAGTTGGGGAGATGGTATTCCCCCTCAGTCTCATCTGCAATTTGTAGATGATACTGCTTTGATGGGCAGGGCTAAGGTTGAGGAGGCTCTCAATTGGTGTAGTGTTTTGGATAGTTACTTGGCAGCTTCTGGGCAGCGCATAAATGAGGGGAAGTCCTTCATATATTTCTTCCACACTCCTAAGGATATTCAAAGGAGAATTGCTGGTATCCTTTGGTTTCAGATTGGTTCGCTTCCTTTTTCCTATCTTGGAATCCCTCTTGTTGTTCGCTCTCTCCCCAAAAGGTTTTGGCAAGAGACTCTTGATAAGTTTCGAGGATTGGTCAGTCATTGGACTTGCAGGTGGCTTTCTTCAGCAGCTAGAGTGACTCTTTTAAAGTCAGTGGTCCAAGCTCTTCCTGTTTATAAATGCTTTGTTCTTTTTGCTCCAAGTTTTATTAGAGATTTCGAGAAATTGTCTCGTCAATTTCTATGGGCTGGTAATATTCTTCATAGAAAATGGAGTCTAGTGAAGTGGGATGTTGTTTGTAGGCCAAAGCAGGAGGGGGGTCTTGGTTTATGGCGGGCTGATTTGAATGGGAAGGCCTTAGCTGCTAAGTTGTATTGGCGTTGGTGCTCTCAACAACATATGTGCTGGGCTAAAATTCTAACCTTCAAATATTTAGGGGCGGTAGAAAGTAGGGAGGTAGCAAGGTTTAGTATAGAGGGGAAAGGCTTTGTGATCTAGAGTACCCTTAAACGTGGTGCCAAGCTAGTTAAACAAGGACTTTTTTGGATTTGTAATGGGGGTCGAGATGCTCTTTTCTGGTATGATTCTTGGGATGGATACCCACCCATTGTGTCATCTCATCCCCATCTCCAAGATTTGTGCCAGATTTTTGTGGAGGCGGGTTGGAGTCATGTGGAAAATTTTAAATCTCAACAATCTTTGGGTCAATTTTTTGCGTTTAGGTAGAAGATCCCCTTGGATTGGCCTCCTGGTGGTGCAGTGGAGGATCGTCAAGAGCTTGCTAAGATTTTATCAGGTCGTGTCTGTAATTCTCTCCAAGGGGGTGATGTGCTTGCTTCGAGTCCTGACCTGAAAGGAAAATTTTCGGTTGCCTCTGATTATCAGGTTTTGGATAAACAGGTTTTTGGAAGCTCCCAGGTTTCTTGGTGGAAGCATGTTTGGAATAAATTTGCTTGGCCTAAGTGTAATTTTTTCTCTTGGCTCGTGGTTCAAGGTAAGTGTCTTACTTGGGATAATCTTTGGAAACGTGGGTTCCAGGGCCCCTCCATGTACATTTTATGTGGTCATCATGAGGAATGCTTATCACATCTCTTTTTTTAGTGTTCTTTTGTTGAGACTATTTGGCATCACTGGTGGAATCTTTGGATCTTACCGTGTTGTCATGTCTCTTCTTTGGAGGATTTTTGGAAGAGACAGGGTTCTCCTGCTACAACCTCTTTTCTTAAAATTGCTTGGAGCATTGGTCCTAGTTTGATTGTTTGGAAAAATTGGTTGGAACATAACAGAAGAATATTCTTGGATAAAAATTGCTCGTGGGGCAACTTTGGAGGTGAATTCTTGGGGCTTTGCAGGAGACTTTGACTACAAAGTGTGACTTGTCTGTACCGATTGATCCAGGGGACTTGGGTGTTGTAAATTCCCTGGGTCTTGCCACAGGGGAGAAGTTTATTTTGAGCAAAGTGCATCATAGGCGAGGGCGTGAGAGGGTTGCTCGTGAGGGCTTTTGGTGCCCGCTTGCTCTAGGGGAGTTGAAAATTAATATAGATGGGTCATCTAGGGGTAACCTTGGGCATGTTGGGGTTGGTGGTATTGGTAGAGACAGCCTTGGAGTGGTGGTTTTCTTCTTTTCTATGTATCGTGGTTTGCAAACTAATAATCTTATGGAGGCAAGTGTTATTCTCTTGGCGATTGAGCGTGCGGTTTCCCTTGGATGGCGGCAGATTTTTTGTGAAGCGGATTCTCAGGTGGTTATTGATATGTTGAATAATCAAAATTTGGAGGATGTGAATTGGCAACTAGCTATGGTTGTTAAACAGATTATTTCTCTGTGCTCTACCTTGGAGTCCATTGTTTTCCGCCATATTCCACGAGAGTGGAATAGGGTGGCTGATGGGCTAGCTAGATGGGCGTCGGAAAAGATTGATTCTCGGTCTGTGGATGATTGGAGCAATCTCCCTGTTGATATGGCCCATGTTCTTGAGGAGTGGGTTGCTAAGGATATGAGGTGCTTCTTGGGTGTGAATTAATTCTTGTTGTTTTTGGCCCCTTGTGGCTTCCTTCTTTGGACTTTGTATTGCTGTTATGATTCAATAAAGTTTTTACCCTCCTTTTATTAACAAAAAAAAAAAAATAGTTGCAAGAATCAACTAGAAAAAAAAAATCTTTGGAATTCACCAACTTTTATCTTTTAACATTTACACCTCAATATAGATTGACAATATTCAAAAACACCATTACGAAATCTACTAAATTGTGAGGGTTGTGTTATCCTCATTTAGATCCTTATATGATTAGTAAATGTCTCGATTTTTTTTGGTTCATATCCATGTCTAAGAAATTGAACTACTGTGCACATATAAACTTATACCTATAAGAATCAAATAGCAAAAAAATGATGCTTAGAATTTGGTTGCCTTGTTCTTCTAATATCTGAACCTCAATATAGATTGATAATGCTTAGTAATTTTTTTAGGGAATGTGCTAAATTGTGAGGGTTTTGTTCTCCTTAATTAGACCCCTGATCAAACCAATTCCATTACATAGGAATAATGATTAAAGGCATGGTGATATATGTTATGAGAAAACGTCATTATATTTCTCTCAAAGAAAATGGTTGTTTTGATAAATCCTACTTAAACCTTTGATAATTTTAAATGTTTGAGTGTATGTCTTTGAATAAATTGTAGCATGCAAATCAACATAGACATGCACTAGGTAAGCTCACAATGCCTAGTGGGAGGGTGTTTAAATTTTAAAAGTTTAGGGTTCAAAATTACAAGGTCAAGTTTTCACTAGTAGATCTTATCCAAGAAAGGGCAATGTCATGAGATGAATTAATACATGAACATGTCATTTGTAGACTTCTAATTTCACAAATGATAATCTATTCAAAGTGTGCCAAAAAAAAAGGAAAAGGGCATGGATATATCATTAAATTTTTCTCCCACTTTGATGTGCATGTGAACTTCTATGATGGCACATATCAAAGTAAACAAGATATCAATTTAAGGAAATTATTTTCCTTGGTCTTCTAAAATATGAACCTCAATATAGATTGATGATGTTTAATAACACTTCTAGGGAAAGCGTTAAATTTCAAGGGTTTTGTTCTCCCCAACTAGACCCCAAATCAAACCAATTCCATGACTTAGGAATAATGATTAAAGACATGATGATATATGTTATGATAATGTGCTATTACATTCCTCTCAATGAAATTTCATCTTTTGATAAATCTCCTAATAATCTTAAATGGTTAAGTGAATGTCTTTAAATAAAATGTAGCATAAAAATCAACACAAAAATGCACTAGGTAAGCTCACAATGACTAATGGGAGGATGTTGTCAAGATTTAAATTGAATTTGAATTTTAAAAGTGTAGGGTCAAAAATTACAGCTATGGATGATCAAGATCAAATTTGTACTAGTAGATCTTATCCAAGATAGGGTAATGCCATGAGATAAACTCATACAAGAATTTTCCACTTGTAGATTTGTTATTGCACAAAGGACAATGTAGTCAAAGTGTGACAAAAAATAATGAAAAGGGGCATAAATATATCATTAATTTTTTCTCTCATATTTATGTGCCTATGAACTTCTATGATTGTGCATGTCAAAGTAAACAATATATCAACAAAGAAATTATTTAAATATTTTTAAATACTAAAATGATATAGATTTACTAAAAACATATAGTTCACCATTATATTTGCCTTCCAATAATAACTCCAAAAAGACACAAAATTGAAAAGTGTGTAATGAATAACATCTATCAAGCATTTAAAATAAATATGGTGACTTAATTTATATGTTAATTTATTATAATTATGTATTTAACATAAAGGTTGCACTTTATATTTATAAAAGATATTTCATATAGATAGTTATTGTTTGACTTTTAAATTTAAGGTTGCAATTAAAAAGTGAGAAAAAGGTTGGAGTTGCTTTAGTATTAATGTGATTATAGGATATTTTAGGGCCATTGTTCACTTAATCCCTCCATAACAAGCGAAATTGGTTTATGGATTTTAAAATTTTGTTAGCTTTTTTCTTTGGCTAGTGAATTTAATTGTGTAAATTATTTTATATTTTTAAATGGTATATATCTCTTTATGTTTGTTGGATGCTTTTAAGGTTAGCTAGTTAAATAAGCTTATTATATTTTTTGGTTAACGATAATAAGGGAAATAGAAGATTTATGCACTATATTGGGATTTTAAAAATATAGTTTTTATGGTGTTTCTTTTACTTGAAGTGAGTTATTTTAAAGCCTATCCCTAAGCAAAGTTAAAATTGATATAGTATCTATTATTAAGAAAATTTATTTAGTGGGGTGTTGGACCTTGCTCGATTAGCTAAAGCATCTTGTTGCAGGCAAGAGGTCACAAGGTCTAGTCTCCCCACCATCCCCATGGTGCCAGAGGGCGTGTCGTACTAGCGTCACTGGTCACGTGAAATTTTTTTACCACACGCACTGTAGTCTATAGGGTGTGGCTTCCCAATTCTGATTCTTGCAGTCTAAAATTATTATTATTATTATTATTATTATTATTATTATTATTTAGTAAGTTTGATACTAAGTCTTTTGGCTCTACTAGTTTTGGGTCCATTGTGAAAGGCTTAGTGATTTATTAAGTACTTCCAAAGGGTTTGGAGGTCTCCAATTAGAGTAAAAATTAATATTTGAGATTTTGTTCATTATGTTGGTCAGTGAATGATAAGCTTTATCTTCTTGCTTCTACTAGGGCTTGTTCATCTAAAGCTAGGCCTTGTAAATCTATCAAGTTTACTAACAATATTTTAGTTAATGAAAGCATTAATCCTTAGGAGACCTTTTAATTTATGTCTAATAAACCTATGCAATAGAAAATAGCTTATTCTATAATTTAGTAACATTGCGCCCGACCCACCAATCTGACCCACCTCCAACTTGATTTACTTGAAAAATACTTAATGCTACTATTAAGAAATCAATTCAAATTGACTGATGGGCATGAGTTAGTTGGTAGAGTTGGGTTGTTGTTGTTACTTGTGTTAGCTCTCAAAAACGTAGGCTGAATTCCTCAAGAGGCTTCCAATCTCTTGATACGCTTCAGGGTAACAGACAAGATCGAAAGAATTCAACCTTCTACACTTTAGGTGCTGCAAACTTGGGCAGGTGTACCTCTCTAAATGGTGTAGACTTAATTTGTGATGATCTTATTGAAACGATTTGTTCATAATGGCAATGAGAGGTGAACAAATGAAATCCAACTTGAAAATAGTAACAATATTCTGATCTAAATCCTAAAATAAATGCTCAATTAACAAATGTAAAGAAAACTGAAAAAATTCAAATGGTGAAGTGCAGAGACTAGTGCCTTGTTGGGTATGCGGAGTCAAATGAGATCAAGATAAGCAACACTCTCTGGAGAAGACAAATTATCTGGCATACGTTTTGTTTACAACTTGTGTAAACATGCAATAATGTGACTACTAAGTTCTACTTCAATAATCCAAAATGAGTTTCTCTAATTACTGTGATCAATAAAAGGATTTAATCTTTGCTTGAAAGAACCAGTTGATTGATCACACAAATACAACAAATGTGTATTGATAAATCAAACATAAACTTGTTATGTTAATTTAAACAACCAGAAAAATCAATCATGGAGACAACTTAGCAGTATTTTTCATTTCAATTCAACAAATAATTGACACCAAAGAAATGCAGCAACATCAATTGAATCTCATAAATACCTCCATTGTGAAATCATGCAATAATAGCCTCTGGTCTGATAATTTTATTCTACTGTATCTACTTGCAGTATATCAAAAATCTAATGTTTGGTCTTCATTAACAACTACCACATGCTTATTATACATCAGCATGAGGAAAATATCAAAATAAAATATTATGTCAGCCCTCCACAAGATTCGGGCTCAAATTCAAGTCGGCCAGCAACGGTCTCCAAGCATTCAACATGTTAGCCACAAGATTTTGAAATTCTATTTTTACCAGTAGAACGGTCGGCCAAACACAACATATCATCCTGTCGAAGGCAATTCAAATGCTTCATTCCCACGCTCTGTAATTCGTGTTCGTTGTGACCACCCATTTGTTACATCGAAGTCAAGAAATGTCGCCTTTTTTTTGCTATAGCCTTAAGTAGTCAGTGAGATGTCATACAGATTTCACTTCGCTTCACCGAAATTCCCTTAGTACCCGTAGGTCGCCATGACACCATGCTTGTTACATCGAGGTCAAAGGATATTCTTTTGATTCTTTAAGTCTCGCTGTGACCACACAACATCGGTGAGACTCCATAGCGAGTTAACTTTGTTCTGTCGAAAGCCTCAAGCCACAATATATCACCAAGACACAAACGTTCTCACACTGAAAAAAGCCACCCATCTCATGTTTTTCGCTATAACTTGTAACTGTTAGGGAAACCTTATGTAGACAACACCATGTCATACCGAAGTACCTTGAAGTCATTCGTGCTCGCCAAGACCAAAATATTTTCATACTGATGGAGTCTTCATATGCATTATCGGTGAGACCGAAGGTCACTCGCCAAGACCTCATATTGATAATCCTGACCCACGCCGATATCGCATCCCGAGCATATATATAGATAGCCAATAGGAACTAGATCTCACGTCGAAAGACCATTTGCGCATCAAGAGGAATCCACATTGAATATTGTCGGCAAAACTTGACCCTTTCGCCATGACCATACACCGAAAGCCAAAGATTCACACTGTGCAACATGTTTTGTGTTGTTCATCCTCACTAAGACATAAGAAGTCTCCTCCCGAATTGTACATTTCATTTGACCTACTGTTGTTGTAGCTTCAAGATATCAGAAAGATCATGTACTGATAGTATTATCTCCCACTGAAAGCTACTTAGAAGAAAACCTTTTGCATTGTCAGTGAGACAAACTCACTTTGCTAAGACCTCTTGCCGCAGATCTCAACATACGCCGAAGGGAACCCAAAGTGGGCCTATTGCCAAGACATCATAACTTTGACAAGATGTTGGACCGAACACCTGACTCCCGTCGATAAACCGTTTCAAGCACAAGTTAGGGAGACATGTTGAATTTGGTGAGACCCTATCCCGATAGCCATAACATATGCCGACAGATGTCTCTGTTGTTTCCAACACAAGATTATCATTATGTTGATAACCAACCACGAACAAAACCCAGTCACTGTGACAAAACAAAGGTCCTGTCGAACACCACCTACAAACAAACTTCAATCAATGTGACATTAAATGAGTCTTGCTGATAGGCAACACAGACTCGTGCAATTGGGAAACACAAAAATGATTGGGGAGACAGGAATGAACCTATGTCGATATGGACCCAGACATGAAAAAAAACACAACACGATTGACTCAATGGGACAAAATGACAAACTATAGATGAAAAATGAATACGGTAGGACCAAATATGGAAATTTATGAATGAAAACCTATGCAAAAACACCATATTTTTACAATTCTAATAGTGGCTCCGTTTGGGGATGAATGATAGTAAGATCATTGCAAGGATCCAGAATCTTTAGGTGAGCAGACCAGACACAAAATGAGCAAACCAGGGAGAAGAAATGAAATGAAAGGAAATGGAAATGAATGCAAAGTGGAAGCAAATGGAAAATGATAGTGAAATGGAGATGAATGAAAACCTAAACTACTATGCATGGAAAAAAAAAATTAAAAGAGGATACACAAGATTTGTCCATGCACTGGCAACCCTCAATCCTCTGTGTTGCTCAAGAGAAAAACGGCTTCAAGAATTGACCATGAACAGGCAATTCCTGATCTTCACCAGCCATGTTCTATAGATAATATGAGTCTTCACCCTTCTTTCCAACAACAACAAAAGGTCCCAACCAAAGAGCTTCAAATTTACCATGCTTGCCCTTCTCTTGACACCTTGCATTCCACATCAACACCAAGTCATTCTCTTCAAACTTTCTATTCTTTTCCTTCTTTTCAAATAGATACTTCATCTGTTCCTATAGCTTCATGTTTTGACTTTGGGCCTCTCTCCTTACTTCATCAAGTTCAGCAAGTTGCTACATTATGTCTTCCATGGGTTCAAGAACTTCCAAATCTTCCTGTAAGACAAACTTGTAGAGTGGTAGTTACAAATTCTGCAAAGGCATCCTGGCTTGTGCTCCATACACTAATTCAAATGGGAATTTTCTAATTGCCTTCTTCACAGTGATCCTATTAGCCCACACAACCAGTTTTAACTTTGAATCCCAAGCCTTCTTTTTCTGTCCCAGCATCCTCTTTATAATCTTCAAGAGACTCTTATTCTGCTTGACCATTAGCTTGTGGATGATAAGGAGCTGCATAAGAAACAGTAGCTAAACTTATCACAAAAGCTTTTGAATTCATCTAACTTGAAGCACATCCCATTGTCTGTAATTATCCTCAATGGTGTACCAAATCTGGTGATAATGTTGTCCATCAAGAAATTTGTTACAACTTTACTTGTAGCCTGCTTAGTTGGGATTGCCTCCACCCACTTTGTAAAATAATCAGTGGCAACTAGTATCCATCTATGTCCTCTACTTGACTTCTCTTGTATCTCTCCAATGAAATCAATTCCCCATTGATGGAAAGGGGCATCAGTCTGCAAAGGTCGAAGTGGCAGAGCACCCTGGTACTTCAACTTTCCAGAAAACTTTTGGCAGGCCTCACATCTTCTCACATATGTAAAAGAATCATTAAAAACCTTTGGCCAAAAATACCTAGCCTTGAGAATTTTGTGCGTAGTTTTCTTTGCTAAATAATGACCTCCACAAAATCCTTCATGCATTTCCTTCAAAACATACCTGGCCTGTGACTCATCCAAACATAACAACAATATGCCATCCATGTTTTTCCAAAATAGATCACCATCCATAAAAACATATTTGGATGCCTGCAACTTCAAAGTTCTCCTCTTGCTATCACTCAATCCATCTAGACATTTCATGTATTTAAGATAATGTGTAACATCAGTATACCAAGGAGTGTGTTCAATGCTTGCAATTGCAGCCTCTTCTTCAACATTACATATTTGGCTTGCTTCAATGTTTGATTCTGCCATCAGCTTAGCAAAGCCTTGACCTCTTACCAGCTTAGTAATTTGTATTTCCATGTCAAATTCTTGAATCTTGTTGATCCATCTGCATCTTTTCCCTGTAACTTCAGATTGTGTTAAAATGTCTTTGACAGTAGCATGAGGGACATAAGCAATCACCTTTTCTCCAACAAGATATGGTCTAAATGCCTTTCTGGCTTTTACCAATGGAAAAGCCTATTTTTCCATTATGTCATATTTCAATTCAGACCCTTGTAATGATTTACTAAAGAAGGACACAGGCTGTTCATGACCATCATTATTCTTTTGTAACATGACAATAGCAATAGTATGCATTGAGGCAAATGAAAAAATCTGAAAAGGCTTTGTAAAATCTGGAGACTTTAGAATGGAAGCCTTTTTGATAGCCCTTTTGATAGACATAAAAGCATCTAAATTTTCAGCATTCTAGTCCATTTTTTTTCCTTTCTTCAACATTTTTGATATGGGCTTAATGATCTCAACAAAATTAGAGACAAATCTTCTGACAAAATTAATTTGACCAAAGAATGACTGTATTGCTTTGACAGTTTTGGGAATAGAAATTTTATCAATAGCTTCGACCCTCTCAAGATCTATTCTAGTTCCCTCTTTTGAAACAATATGCCCCAAGAGCTTACCCTCTGTGACTACAAAATGACACTTCTTTGAATTTAAACTAATACTATATTCAAGAGCTTTAATAAATAACTCTTCAAGATGTTGCACATGATCTTCAGCCTTCTTCGAATAAGCAGTCAAATCATCTTGATACACCACCATGATAACATTAATCAAATCATCAAATGCTACGTCCATGGCTCTTTGGAAAGTCACTCCAGCATTAGTGACACCAAATGAAATTCTTATGTATACATATGTTCCCTAAGGAGTTGTGAATGCTATCTTGTATTGCTCAGATTCCTTAACTTTAACCTGATTGTATCTAGAAAACCCATCCATCATGGACAATAGCTCACAACCTTGCACCTTATGTAATATTGCTTCCATGTTGGGTAGAGGATAATTATCCTTGAGAGATGCCATGTTCAGATTTCTAAAGTCCACACATAATCTGATATCACCATTCTTCTTTCTCATAGGAACCAGATTTGAAATCCACATTGAATGTCTGATTGGTTTGATAATTCCTCCATCCCTGAGCTTTGTCAATTCTTCCTGCATCTTAGGCTCCAGTGTTGGGTTGATAGGCCTTTGCTTCTGTCTAAAAGGCTTGGTGCCTGGCTTCAAAGGTATTTCATGCTGAAAGAAATCCTCATTGTATGCTTTCATATCTTCATAAGACCAAGCAAAAACATGCTTGTACTTTCTCAATAACTCAATCAGCATTCTTCTGATTGCTGGGCTGATCATCTTCCCAATGTATACCTTTCTTGGTGCTATTTCAGTCCCCAAGTTAATTTCTTCAACATTTTCTCTTTTGACTGGAGTTTGTTTCATAAAAGATCTATCATTTCCATCATACAGCCTCTCCAATGCCACCAAACCCTTGGCCAATTTATTTGTTTTGAGTTGCAATATTTCCTTTCCAAACACAGTTTGCTTCCCATCCACTTCTTCAACAAAGGCATTGAAATTAATTTCTTGAGCCTCATACCGATCTATACAATTGAGGAATTTCAAAAGGTCAGTATCATCATTGAAAACTTGCCAGCTATAAACGTTATCAGGAACAACAGGCCTTGTCTTGAACTCAATCTGTGATACCCCAGCCAATGTGATATCATCTCTTTTCAGTGCCACATTTGCTAAAAAAATCAGCTATTATATTCTTTGATCTGTCAATCCACTCAATTGAAAATGCATCAAATAATTCAATTATATCCCATACAGCATTCCTGTATTGTTTTAATCTTTTGTGTTTTGCTGCATATTTTGATTTAATTTGTGAAACAACCAACTTAGAATCGCCTAAAACAGCCAGCAACTTAATCTTGTATTTCACAGCTATGTTGAAGCCTGTCAATAAAGCTTCATACTCTGCCACATTGTTTGTACATTCAAATGCTAATAGAAAAGAATATTTAAAAGTAATACCTTCAGGTGAAACAAATACAATCCCAACTCCATTACCTTCTTGACTGCAGGCTCCATCAAAGTACATCTTCCACACACCATTGCAATTTTGTGCAGCATGTTTTTCAATTGGATCACTATTAATTAATTTTGGCTAAGCTAGTTCTATTTTAAAACTCCCCAGATCAACATCACAAAAATAATTAAATTGATCTTGTGGCACACATTCAACAAGTTGGCTCATTCTTGGCTCTCTGTATAACTTAACTTCCTGACCATTCACTGGTATTGTAGCATAAGATAAATCAAATTGAATATTTCCACCTACAGTTGTAGTCCACTGCCTTGACAGAAGCATTCCAAATTGAGGAGGAGTATTAATGACTGTTATATCTATATTGTATGTTACCTGTGGATATGTAGCCAATTTGACTTCAACATCTTTCATGATACCAACCATAGGAATAGGCTTGTTATTCATTGCATAACACTTGCCTCCAGTGGTATCAACCCACATGCCAACCTGCTTCATTACTCCGACTGGCATAATGTTTATAGCAGCACCAGAATATATCATGCAGTTCCTCAATAATTTATTATTTATAAGCAATGTGGTGAACAAAGGATCCACTTGTGGAGAAGTTGTTAAAACATCACCCAAACATACTTCTGAAATATGTATCTTTTCATACCTGTTGACTTCTACATAATTCATATGTTTTTCATTCACATTTGTAATCAATTGAGCAGCATTATCTCTGTACTCCTTAATTTTCATCAATTCAAGTAGTGGAACAGACATCTTTACCTGGGATAATGCCTGAGTGAAATCAAAAGAGGAACTCTCTACCTTGACAATCTTTTTTAATTCTGGCACTTCTCTTTTGTTTTCTTTTTTCTCTTTTTTATTGGACTGGTCAGGCATTTGTATTTCTTTATTTAATTCCTTTACTTCCTCTTTTTGGCCTGGTTTTTGTTCAATTTTATCATGCTACTTGTTTTCTGGCTTCTTTACAGTTTCCTATGTTGCCTTTTGATCTTTTATAAAAATTCCCCCAGGAACCCCATCTTGCTCATTTATTTTTTTGTTTCTCAACTAGTATTGAATTTTGGCTTTCTCAACTACAGCAACAGTGATCCTTTCTATTTCATCTTTAGTTAGTCTTCTAACACTACACTGAACAGGCGCCTCAATGGAATGTGGCTTTGTGTAATCTTCATCAGAATCATAAAAGATCTACTGTTAAGCCATATGGACATTATATTTCTGATTTGAAATATCATATTCATAGCCTTCATCCTTTGAAGATGAATTTCTTTCTTCAACATGGTGAAAAATATTTGAAGTCAAATACACCTTGTGATCTTCTCCATCATTCTCCATCAACATTCCCTCTTCATGCATCCTTTGAGCTACAACACAATAGTATGGAGAATGTGGCTGATTACAAACTTCACAAAAGTAATTATTACTCACCATGTAAGTCCCTTTCTTGCTCAATGGATTTGGAGTTTCTTTATTTCTGGGCCTAGCTGATATAGGTTTCCCATCTTTCCAGTCTGTATTGTAAGGCATGCCATGTAGTCTTGCTTTTCATTTCTATTTTCATTTCTATATTTATTCTCTTGTCTATACTGATAATTATTGTTTTGCTGAGGAGGCCTTGGGTTGTCTCTTTTATTAGTTATACCAGCAGCCTTCCTGTTGTTTTCAATTGTCAATGCAATCTTTTGCGCTTCAGCCAAATCTCTTGGGGATCTACTCCTCAATTCATACCCTATCTTAGGATCTTTTGCATTTAAATAAACACTTAATGCAATAGAATCTGACAACCTTGATCCAAGAGGTACTTTAGTATGCAACTTGTTGAACTTTTAGTTGAAATCATAAATTGAATCATTCTGATTTTTCTTAATTCTCATTAATTTATGAAGAGTTGCATCTAGAGCATTTTGATTCCCATATTGCTCTAAGAATTTGTCATGAAATGCTTGGAGAGAATTAATTGAAAATGCTAGCAGGATGTTGAACCAATCCCTGGCATCTTCAAGAAGTGGCATCATGAATAGTTTTATGTGTAAATCTTCATATGGCACATCTATGTCTTGGATGAAAACATTAAAACTTCTTAAATGCTCTTTAGTTGTGATTGCATTACTCCCTGCAAATTTGGGCACCATACTCCTCCAACTTCCATCCATAGGATAAGGATACAACTGAAAACCAGCTAAATCAAACTGTCTGATCGTGGTTGCATGCTGGTGAGGGGGAGGAATAGGCGGATGTTGATACTGAGGTATGTGATTATTATACTATGCATTATGGTGTGGGATATAATACTGACCAGGAGGTGGATACATACATGTATGTTGTGTGGGAATGTGAGGTGGACGATTTGGCTACTTGTAGTGATTCCCTATCTAATTGTGAGGAGCATTTTGTTGATTGGAGGACCCTGCACCATGGTCACCCTGCTTGTGAGGTGGGACATACGTTGGGCCACCAGCTGTCTGATCAACAATCTAGGCTTTCTGCAATTTAGCCTCCAACTCCTTTATCTTCCTCTCTTGTTGTTCCAACTGTGCTTTTACTTCATCAGAAACTGAGAGCTCTTTAAGAGTTTCGTGATTACCCTCCATCCTTTGATCATATTCATGTTGAATTATGATTTGTTCAACCTCCAATTCAGCTTCAAACTCAACCCGTTTCTTAGCTTCAAACTCAGCCTGTCTCTGAGGATCAAAAGGAGGGAAGGGATTTCTTCGATCTTCAGGGGTACAAGGTTATGTGCTTGAGTCATCTCTCCATGTATCAAAGCAATTATTTGTTTCACAATGTGATCTTGGTGCTTTACCTTTGTTTGTTATGCACATGTCCTCATTTATTTTTTTCCCTTATCAGCTCTGTCATCCTTGTGTGCCCATTTACTACTGCCAACAGGAGCTCCAGTATCACCTCCCCTATACTGAGATCTTCTTCCATTCATGATGAACAGCTGCAAAAAATATGTCAGAGTCGCCACTCACTTTTATCAAAAATGAGAAAAATGTTTGATACTTCTAGTTCCCAGCGAAGTCTATGCAATATTTCTGACTCTATGAAAGGCCTTGATTTTGAATGTATTCCCCAACAGAGTCGCCAATTTGTTAGCTCTCAAAAACACAGGTTGAATGCCTCAAGAGGCTACCAATCTCTTAATACGCTTTAGGGTAACAGACAAGATCGAAAGAATTCAACCTTCTACGCTTTAAGTGCTGCAAACCCAAGCGGGTGTACCTCTCTAAATGGTGCAGACTTAATTTTGTGATGATCTTATTGAAACAATTTGTTCATAATGGTAATGAGAGGTGAACAAAATGAAATCCAACTCGAAAACAGTAACAATATTCTAATCTGAATCCTAAAATAAATGCTCAATTAACAGATGTAAAGAAAACTAAAAAAATTCAAATGGTGAAGTGCAGAGACTAGTGCCTTGTTGGGTATGTGGAGTCAAATGAGATCAAGATAAGCAACACTCTCTAGAGAAGACACAAATTATCTGGCATACATTTTGTTTACAACTTGTGTAAACATGCAATAATGTGACTACTAAGTTCTACTTCAATAATCCAAAATGATTTTTTCTGATTACTGTGATCAATAAAAGGATTTAATCTTTGCTTGAAAGAACCAGTTGATTGATCACACAAATACAGCAAATGTGTATCGATAAATCAAACATAAACTTGTTATGTTAATTTAAACACTCAGAAAAATCAATCATGGAGACAACTTAGCAATATTTTTCATTTCAATTCAACAAATAATTGACACCAGAGAAATGCAGCAACATCAACTTAATCTCATAAATACCTCCATTGTGAAATCATGCAATAATAGCCTCTGGTTTGATAATTTTATTCTACTATATCTACTTGCAGTATATCAAAAATCTAATGTTTGATCTTAATTAACAACTACCACATGCTTATTTATACATCAACATGAGAAAAATATCAAAATAAAATATTATGTCGGCCCTCCACAAGATTCGGGCTCAAATTCAAGTCAGCCAGCAACGGTCTCCAAGCATTCAACATGTTTGCCACAAGATTTTGAAATTCTATTTTTACCAGTAGAACGGTCGGCCAAACACAACATATCGTCCTGCCAAAGGCAATTCAAATGCTTCATCCCCACGCTCTGTAATTTGCATTCGTCGTGACCACCCATTTGTTACATCAAATTCAAGAAGTATCGCCTTTGTTTCGCTATAGCCTTAGGCCGTCGATGAGATGTCATACAGATTTCACTTCACTTCACCGAAAGCCCCTCAGTACCCATAGGTCACCATGACACCATGCTTGTTACATCGAGGTCAAAGGATATTCTTTTGATTCTTTAAGTCTCACTATGACCACACAACATCAGTGAGACTCCATAGCAAGTTAACTTTGTTCCGCCGAAAGCCTCGAGCCACAATATATCGCCAAGACACAAACGTTCTCACACCGACAGAAGCCAACCGTCTCATGTTTGTCGCTATAACTTGTAACTGTCAGGGAAACCTTACGTAGACAACACCATGTCATACCGAAGTACCTTGAAGTCATTCGTGCTCGCCAAGACCAGAATATTTTCATACCAATGGAGTCTTCATATGCATTATCGGCAAGACCAAAGGTCACTCGCCAAGACCTCATATCGATAATCCTAACCCATGTCGATATCGCATCCCGAGCATATATATAGATAGCCAAAAGGAACTAGATCTCACGCCGAAAGACCATTTGCGCATCAAGAGGAATCCACATTGAATATTGTCGGCAAAACCCAACCCTTTTGCCATGACCATACATTGAAAGCCAAATAGTCACACCGCACAGCATGTTTTGTGTTGTTCATCCTCACTAAGACATAAGAAGTCTCCTACTAAATTGTACATTTCATTTGACCTACTATTGTTGTAGCTTCAAGATATCGGAAAGATCATGTACCGATAGTATTATCTCCCACTGAAAGCTACTTAGAAGAAAACCTTTTGCATTTTCGGTGAGACAAACTCACTTCGCTAAGACCTCCTACCGCGAATCATCTCAACATACGCCGAAGGGAACCCAAAGTGGGCTTGTCACTGAGACATAATAACTTTGGCAAGACATTAGACCGAACACTTGACTCTCACCGATAAACTGTTTCAAGCACAAGTCGGGGAGACACGTTGAATTCGGTGAGACCCTATCCCGATAGCCATAACATACACCAACAGATGTCTTCGTTGTAGCCAACACAAGATGATCATTATGCCGATAACCAACCACAAACAAAACCCAGTCGCTGTGACAAAACAAAGGTCCTGTCGAACACCACCTGCAAACAAACTTCAATCGATGTGACATTAAATGAGTCTTGTCGATAGGCAACATAGACTCATGCAAGCAGGAAACACAAAAATGATTGGGGAGACAGGAATGAACCTATGTCAATATGGACCTAGACATGAAAAAAGCACAACACAATTGACTCAATGGGACAAAATGGCAAACTATAGATGAAAAATGCATACAGTAGGACCAAATCTGGAAATTTATGAATGAAAACCTATGCAAAAACACCAGATTTTTACAGTTCCAACAACTTGACATCTCGATAACATTTGTGGGATGGTAAGAATTTTCCATACTTGAATGGAGAAATTCCATAAAATGTAAATAATATAATAATTTTTTAATATTTTTATAAACTATCTAAGTCCCCTTTTTGAAAAATTACTTTGTTTAAAGTTAAACATAGAATTGTGCATATACATTATGTATAACTTTTCTTAGATTTATAAAATTGTCAATATAAATGGAATATTTGCATCTAATTTTAAATATTATCAATATTTTAAGAATCATGCTCAATTTAAAAAGAAAAATTAACCCAAAAACAATAATTGTATAAAAGAATGAGAGTTAAGTTTCTTTTCTAACGACCATATGAATTGTTTTGTATTGGTGATAATGAGATACTTCAAAATATACAAACTATAATATACATATCATGATAGAATCAAAATTCATCTACATAAATTTAAAAAGAAAAAATAAGTTAAAATTTAATTTATTTAGTATACTTTTAACTCCTACCAAATTAAACTAAAAGAGATTTAAAGATATTATTATTCAATCAATGTTTTAAACACAAAATTGTATTCATTAAACAAATATTTATAGGTATGCAAGATAAAGGTCAAAATAAATAAAATTAAAGATGCATAAGAGGATGAAGATCAATATTAGGATGAGAAACAAAAATAATTTAATGGCTTTTAGTTGCTACACAAGTTGTACATTGCTAGATTTTGTATACTACTACAACACATTCCTAAGTTCAAACGAATCATGACTCACAGGTTTCACCATAGTACATGCTTAGATTAATATTGACTTGACAAATAATATCATGTTGAATATAAACAATATTGTAACAGATTGACATTATCATGCAACAAGTAGAAA
This sequence comes from Sequoia sempervirens, assembly GCA_007258455.2. Lineage (NCBI taxonomy): Eukaryota > Viridiplantae > Streptophyta > Pinopsida > Cupressales > Cupressaceae > Sequoia > Sequoia sempervirens. Next base: position 28,960,902 of record VDFB02271358.1, on the reverse strand, counting down.
TTCCTTTTCTAGGCACCTCACATGTTCTTCAACACAACAAAAATATCACACAAAATTAGCTATTGACAAAGGTCTGATACTATATTAAATTTATATTCTTTAGATATTTTTATATAACATTGCATAGATGCTTGTTAAATAAACCTAGGGAAAATAATCATTTGACAACATTTAACTCCTAGAAGTTTTCTTCGATTTATATTATGAATCTTAGTTTAAACCATTCACAACTTTTATTAAATTTATTTTTATTTATTTATTTTGTAGCTATTAAATTTGTATGATCCTAAAATACATATAATTATTTAGCTAGAATTGGTTGAGACTGTACAATTATTTATGGATATATTACTCAACTGTAAATTTTTCTAAATTTAAGGGTAATACGTTTTATTTTTTACACCTTGAGATCACATTCCTAAACCCATTCTACCACTAAAGACCTAGTGTCTTACCTTAACCTTTGCATGCTAATGCTCTTGGATGACACATTGAGTTCATATGCCTATCCTAGTGCCATATGTACTTGCATGGGTGTTTTTTAACCATCAAGGGCCAAATCACCACTTTTTGTTTGTCAATGTCAAGGAAGGCTTAGTTTGTTAATGTTATCTCTAAAACCCATCTAATTTCATGCTTTGTCACTTGTGATGTTTTACTTGATTATCAAATGATGCATTTATTACAATTACTACTTTACATCACTCATATGCTTACTTGCTTATCTTTATATTACATTTAATTTTCATGTTCTATTTTTTTCTCATTTAATTCCTTGGATCCAACAAATGCAACCAATTGAACAGAGAATATTTTATCGCTAACACTCCTATTCTCATATTGCAAGTAGTTCCAAATGCATACATAGATACTCATCACCATGTTAATACAAAGAAGTACTATGTACCACAACTGAAAGTGCCTAACATGTCATTTCATCCTATGGCTAGTGTATTAGGCAGAGCATTACCACTTTCTATACAAGCATAGTTCCTAACCCTATTTCCTCACCTTCTCCTTCTTATGATTGTTGATAGTAAAACTTAGCTTGCAATTATCTTTATTTTTACTTGCATGATAGAAGGTAGACTCAAGACACATTTGTTTTTCTCTATTACATTAGAGTTATTCATCATCAAACTTATAACTAAGCATCCTTATCTTTAACTAACATTAAATTATAAATTATATATTTCCACAACTATCTTTTATTAATCAAAATTAATTATTGTTTGTATATAAAGACTTATTTGATAAGGCCATGCGATGACACTCTCCTACAGCACCCATTTATTTCCCCTTGTTTGGTTGCCTTTGGGAGTGTTGTTTGAATTGTTGATGTTGATTGAGGCAATTGGTTCTTGATGACTGTTGTTGAAGCCTCCAATTTCTACCTTTTAGTATTGCACACATGCCCCATGGCAACTTGATTGATGATTATGAAAGGTGCCCTTGATATTTATTTTTGGTTGATATTGCGATTTCATTTGAAGGCTTTGGATCCTGTTGTTGCTGGCACCTCTTATGGTTATTTAGTGTTGAGCTATAATATTGGTATTTGGTTTTGTTGGACTTTTCATTATTTTTTTGTGGCTATGAGATGGAAATGTTATGGATTGTTATCTTATATTGTTGTTATACTTGCTGTGGAGTCTAGTTTGCTATTGGTTCATTCGATTGTTTTGGTTGAGGAATGGGGATCCTTCTTGTCAACTCCTAGCACGGGGGGTGGGCCTTCGAGTCCATGCGGTCGGGTGCAACATGCTATGCACCCCATTAGGTTTCCAAGTTGTGTTTTCAATGCAAAAGCAAATGTAGAGTTCCAGAGCTTCACTTGGTTGAAGACTACTCTTCACTTTGTACCATGTTCAATTATGTAGCATTCTTGTATTGGATGTATCTTTTCCTCTGCATGACAGGATGCATATGTACTCCTGAAGTGATGTAATGTACTCATGAAATGGTTGTAATGTATTATTTTACCTTTGTAAACCTTATGCGGCAGTTGTTATCTGTTGTGTTGTATCTGTGGAAATATACTCCACAATTTTTATAATGAACTATTAATAAAATGTTGTGTGTTTCTTTTTCATCTCTTTTGATCTTGGATGGTTGTATGTTATCTTCATGTAACCTTGATTTGTTTGTTATCATTATGGTATTAGTTTAGGAATTCATGATGCCATCTCATGTACCCCATAGGATGTAATGGTCTTTGTAATTGTATAATTGCCTTATATGTAATATATGTTCATGTTCATCTCATGTATTGTTCTACTTTCAAAAAAAAAATTGTGTGGTAATTTGTTGTTTATGTTGTCCTTTGGGGTTTGCACAGCGGGGTTTTACACATGGGTTTTATGCCATTTGTATGGAGGTTTCTTATAACGATACATATCTCATACATTTATTCCCACCTAGCTTAGGTAGACAAGCTATAGGATGGTTTTCTTTATTACCCCAAGGTATCAAAATGTTTCAAGAAATTAATGATCAATTTGTTGCACACTTTTCATATAGCATTGATTGGGATATTACTATCACTTATCTATACGCCATTAAACAAAACAAGGGTGAAACATTTTCCTTCTTCCTCCAATGATGGAGACATAAATAAACTAAATGAAAACCACCTATCCCTGAAAAGAAACAACTAGATATTGTCACAAACAATGTTAACTTGGAACTCGCATTTCAACTATGCATGCAAACATTCAAGGAACTCATATCAAAAGGTCTTAGCATTGAGAGGGTTCTTATTGTTAAGGGTCTTATACAGATCTATAACAACAATAAAAAACCATCTATTTTGAATGAAAAACCCCATTTATGATCCAAAAAAAAGTAACTAATGATGGTGTGGTGGATGTAAAATTTGTGCAAAATATGTAACCTCAATAGAAAAATCAACAGCAAAACATACAAAACACAAATACTTTGAGACGACTACCACTACAAAGACAGAATAACTATCCAACAAGATGTAAATATACTCCCTTAGGGGAACCTCTTTAGGTAGTCTTGAACAAATTCATACAAACAAAACGAATACGACTTCTTGAATTCAAATAATATGAGGAGCCACAATTTAAACCTTCTTGGTACAATGACAATGATTATTGTGATTACCATCGAACAAAAAATCATAAAACTAACAACTGCATGAAACTAAAGAACATCATACAAGACCTCATTGATCATGGCCATGAGGTAAACATTGACCAACGCACATGAACATCAAGAAATAATGACTTAGGGATGTACAAGAATCCTATGATAAATCAGAAGAAGGGAAATGATGTAGGAAATGCTAAAACATCCAATTCTATCAATCATACCTATGACAACATCATAGGCCATATACATGATGATATCGATTGTATCTCAATTATCAGATAATTTTGTAAAAATCTTGAATGTAGAGTCACCACACAAAGAGGGAGTGTCACCATTCAACGAGCTCCTTCGCAACCAAGAGGGGAAAAAAAGTAAATCCTAAGGATTATAGCCTTATAGATCAGCTTAAGAAGACACCCACATAGATCTCCATTATAGAACTCTTGAGGATATCCCCTGCACATAAAGAGGTCTTAGATAAGCTTTTCTTATCATCATCTATCCCTACTAATATAATCATTTATCAATTCCAAGCTATGGTAGGACACATCTCATCCACCAATTAGCTAATATTCACAAAGAAAGACCTCCCATCACAATCATTCCCATGATTGTGATCTACATCTCGAGGTCTTTGTCCATAAACATAAAGTCAAAAGAGTCTCGATAGATGGAGGTGCAAGTCTAAACATATGTACTCTACAATTGGTAAAGTATTTGGGTTACTCAGAAGAGGTAATCAAAAGATGAAAAGGAATAACCATTGGAGCTTATGATGACAATGTGTGGAATTCAGAAGGAACCATAAAAATACCTATACGGGTTGATCCCGCTACAGCAAAAATAAAATTTCAAGTCTTAGACCTAGATTTTCCATATAACATCCTATTGGGCCACCCATGGATTCATGCCATGCAAGTCATCGCATCAACTTATCATCAATGTCTAAAATTTCCTTATGATGGCAAGGAAGTAACCATTCATGGAGATCCAAAACCCTTCCATTACAGTAAGAGTATGGAAGAAAAATACTATAGACTACTTCAATTGCCTAAGAATGATGAAGTTCCATCCTCATCTTCTTATATTGTTCCAACAGCATTAGCTTCTACATCCCAATTTCAACAAAAAATCTCTACAGTCAAGGTGCAAATAAAGGATAATGGTTGTAGTGATTACAACCTAAACCTAAATGATTCATTTTATGTGGGACAACTACCACTATCTCCAAAAATATATGGTCAACCCCATCACATTAAAAAAGTGCCCAAAACAATCAAATTTAAACCTACCACTTTTGACAAATGGGGAGATCTCAATACAGAGATCATAAATGAGGGAGATATATCTAAATGGATATACCAGGAGGAAAAGGAAGAAGCTCCTCTACCTATTGCTCAAAAAAATGAAGGATATCTATCTATGAACATGGGATACATAGGCACTAGTGGACTTGGCATAAGGCAAAAAGGTTTGTGTGAACCCCTCATTCTAAAACAGTGACCAAAGAATAAAGGTTTCGAGTATTGCTTAGACGAAAATGTTACTCGTCTTGTCAAGGATACTTAACTGGGGAAGTTGAAGCTTCTTCTTGGTACAATCCATTTAATAGTGAAAATATCGACAAATTCCCCATGTCCATAATAGACTTATTCGAGAATTCCTCCATATTTACCATTACCACCATGTCCTTTACATCCCCTACCCAAGACATTGAACTTAAACTCGTATATCCCCAGCTTATTGGTTGGGACCAACAACAAGCACTAATTCTAGATTTATTCAAAATTATGAGGCTATCTTGGAATTCATGGGAATGCTAGATGATGTACCTTTAGGAAACCATAAAGCAGGTTTCGACATTGAACTTGATACCAAAGCATACTTTGGCAGTTAGATTGAGTCCTCTAGTCACAAAATGGAAAATTTAAAAATCAAAACAAGATCCCTAAGTTAAAACCACAATGTAGCACTTTTGGATTGCGAAAAAATAAAAACAAAGGACACATCTAAAGGTGAAAACCTCTCTGAGGTACCTAAAGATAGAGGATTCAATCTCCTCAGTATTGCAATAAATCAAGAATTATCAATAGTTCTTGTGGAGGAAGCACAACCAATAAATTTGGGAACACCAGAGGAACTGCAAGTGACATTCTATGCAACATCTTTAGATGACAAAGAGTAAAAAAATTTAGCAACTTTCCTCAAAGAAGGGAAGATCAACTTTGCTTGGTCATACTCAAATATGCTAGGGCTAGACACATCATTGGTGGTGCATCACCTAATGGTACATCCTAATGCGAAGACATTAAAACAATAACTAAGAAAGATGCATCCTCAAATAGCATTGTTAGTGAAAGTTGAGATACAAAAGTTGCTTGAAATGGGTTTCATAAGACCCATTGGCTATCCAAAGTGGGTCTCGAACCTCATACTAGTCTCAAAACCCATTAGGGGCATTCACATATGCACTGATTTTAGGGATCTCAATAAAGCTTTCCCTAAGGATGATCTCTTGTTACCTAACATAAACATCATTGTGGATCTCACAGCTGAACATTAGATGCTATCTCTCATTGATGGGTTTTCTAGATACAATCAAATAATGATAGCTAAATTGGATCAACACACATTCCCATGAGGTACTTTCTGCTAGAATGTCATGTTGTTTGGTTTGAAAATGTTGGCGCTACATACCAAAGAGTAATGAATCTGATCTTCCACGACATGTTTCACAAAATATTGGAAGATTATGTAGATGATATCTTAGAAAAAATAGTCACCAAGAAAGGACATCTAGAGGTCCTAGCTCAAATCTTTGATAGGTTGGAGAAGTATTAGGTGTGATTAAATCCAAAAAATTGTCTTTGCCATCACTGCCACAATAATGGGTTACATTTTCTGGGACATCCTACTTTTCATTGAAATCACATATTTTTATAATTTATATAATGATTTAAGCCTTGAAAGGTTCCATTTGCAAGATTTTAATTGAAGACGGTTTGATCAAACTCCCTTAAATCAAACCCCCTTGGATAGAACCTCGCTAGTTTTAAACCATGCATATAATGAAGTCTCTTATACACCTATACAAATATTGATAAAAAATCACTTTTGATTTACCTTTTGGGGGATCTAATGAATTCATTTAAAATTTATGTTTTGTAAGTATGTAGTCCTTATTATAAGCTTCCCAAAAAGTATAATTTTAAATATACTTAATTTGATTATTATATTTATTTTTTATTTCTTGTGAATGTAAGTTTTTCATCTAAAATCAAGTTCTATGTTCTATACATGTGGAAAAATAGTAGATTACCAAAAATTAAAATTAAACATATCTATGCGCTTGGTATTGATGTCGTTGATCCAATAAAAAAAATGAATTTCAATATATACAAAAAAAGTTGTGTTATGTAGTAAACATATGTCTAAATTATAATTGGTTTGACTTAAAAACTTAATTAAGGAAGAATATTCAATAAAACACTATGAAACCAAATTAAGGAGCTCTATATCGTACTTACAAATATAAATTTGAACAAAATAGAATTTTATCCTTCATAGAAAAAAAAAAAGTTATGTATTATATAGTAAACATCACTCTTTAAAAATGATGTTGTTGTTAAAAACTAGTTATCGAGGAGATGAAAAAAGAAATGCAATTTGATTCCAAAAAATTCAAAAAAATATATTTAGAATCTGTAAACAAAATGTTACAAATCACTAGTTTGCATCATCTTGAAATTCCTCATGGCTTAGCAGCTATAGGTGTCTAAAAGTGAAGATTTAGTTTTAAAAGTTCAGTTTAATATCAAATTTGGCCAAAAAGTGTAACCCAATTGTGGGATCACCTCACTTCCGATAAAATTTTGGGGTACATTGTATCACGAAAGGGAATCAAAGGGGAACCTACCAAAGTAAAATCAATAGTCGACATGCATCCACCAAAAACATTGAAGCAACTAAGAAGAATTCAAGGGAAATTGCAATCTATCAGAAGGTTCATCTCACAGTTAGTTGATTAGTGCCACCCATTCACACACCTCCTTCATAAGGTTGTGGCTTTTAAATGGGATCATCATTGTCAAGAAACATTTCAACAATTGAAAGACTCCCTAGCACCACCCCTAGTCTTGATGCCACTAGCTGCAAATAAACCTTTAATACTATGTATCTCAGCAATGTTAGCCGTGCTAGGAGCTCTTTTGGCACAACATAATGAATTAGGAAAAGAAATAGCTATATACTATATTAACAAGACCCTAGTGGGGTATGAACTCAAATTTATACCCATCGAGAGAGCTTGTTTGGTAGTATTTTTTGCTTCCCAAAAGCTACATCATTACATGCTTAGCCATCACATAAAACTCATATCTAAGGTCGACCCCTTAAAATATTTGTTATCAAAGGAAACTCTCATAGGCCACATGGTTAAATGGGTAATGATCCTAAGCGAGTTTGATATTGAATATGTGGATTGAAAAGCTATCAAGGGACAAGTCATTACATATTAGTTATTTGAAGCATCAATACATGTAGAAAATCCCCTGGTATTCAAGTTTCAAGATGAGGCAATTTTCACCATCATATCCTTTAATCGGTGGAAATTATACTTTGATGGATCACATACACTGCATGGATCCAGAGCAGGAACCTATTCATCACCCCTCAAGGGGATTGTATACCAAAGTCTTATAAGCTAGCTTTTCCATGCACAAATAATATAGTTGAATATGAAGCCCTCATGATAAGAATAAGAATGGCTATACAATGGTAGATCCAAGAACTTCAAGTATATGGTGATTCTCAGTTACTAGTACAGCAATTCAATGATGACTATCAAACCAAGGACGATAAACTTGTGCCATACAAAAGAATGTTGGATAGCTTCAAGGAGTATTTCATCGTCATCAATTAGAGCTAACAATAAAGCAATAGATGTGATGGAAACTATTGGGTCTTTGTTAGACATGTCACACAATAGGCTAAAATGTGAATTTCTTGTTGAACAACTTCTCATACCAACTTTTGGCATTCCTAAATCAGATTTTTTGTGTGAAATTGTTGGTCTTGATTCCTCTTAGTACCATGAAATTTTCACTTACGTCTCAACTGGTATCTTTCCATTTGACCTTACCCCTAACCTTCGTAAGACATTCATTTGAAGATCCTCACGTTTTGTCATTATTGTCGACACTCTTTAGTGAAGAAGCCTCAATGGAATGCTATTAAGATGTCTAAACCAAGAAGAAGCTTCAACTGCCTTGAAAGAGGTACACGAAGGCATCTATGGGTCACATTTGAGTGGCATTAACCTAGCTAAGAATTTGCTAAGAACAAGTTACTATTGGCCTACTATGGAGCAAGAGGCTAACCAATTTGTAAAGAAATGTTTACAATGTCAACAACATGGAGACCTTATCCATACTCCAACACAAGACCTTTGATTGATCACTACATTTTGGCCTTCCTCACAATGGGGACTCAATTTCATAGGAAAAATTATGCCTACCTCATCTAATGGTCACAATTTATAATCACCGCCATAAAATATTTTACAAAGTAGATTGAGGCTATTCTTATGACTTATATAACTGGCAAACAGATATCTAAATTCATCTTGTATTATCTAATTTGTCATTATGGTGTTCCACAAGCCATTATCCTAAACAATGGTGTTAGGAAATATTGCATTCAACCCACAAACTTATTCAATTTCCTACATAACTCCATGAGAGATAAACATGCATACAAGTAACCATAATGCATAGATCAAATAGGCAAGCCACAAGATAACACAAGATATACCCTGGGAAAACCCTCAAGAGGGAAAAACCCAACCTCCAAAAGCATCCATACTCCATCATATTAGCCAGCAATAAAGCAATATAAAAGTTACAATGAATACCTCTGAAGCATCAAGCCTCTCAATGCATTCTCATGTGTCCAAGGATGAATCCACACATCCCATTCCATGCTTCACATATGCACTCCTCAAAAAGACTCAATAATGGCAGTCCACTCACTCAACCAACCTTAACCACTAAACATGTGCTTGCTTTTATAGACACAAGCTCACACAAATACAACTAGTGTTAAGATTGTTAGTGTTTGGTAGCTTCAAGAGATATTTTCTCCTTAATTAAGGTTGGTGGCCTACATATTACAAATTATATTTTATATTTAATGTTGATGTATTAGCGGCAGGAGGTATCTTCTAGCAGCAGAGGCATCTTCTTTAAATAGCTATTATGACAAGCTGGTTGACCCACATAAATTGTCTTATTCAAAATGGTCGACATGCAAGAGAATCTGTGTAACTAACATGCAAGAGAATCTGCGTATTGACATGCAAGAGAATATGTCTCCTTTAAATAGACGCATGAACTGTATTTGTAACTCCTCCTTAAATAAGCAAATGAAACGCCACCTAGTGTGTCCTCTTGTGTGTGCATGTGTAACTGTCATTTGCCTATATTTAGGAGGAGATGTTGGCTTGTTTGGTGACTGATTTTGTCTATAAAAACAAGTCACATCTTCAAGAAGATGTTTGATTATTCATAGTAGGTTATTGCCCTTCAAAGAGAAAATTCATATCAAGCAGAAATCAGAGGTTTTTTGTATATTGGCATCTAGGAGAGGTGTTGAGACTTGTAAGCTGATTTCATTCAATATATAAGAGACATATTTGTGGTTGGGTTTTTCTTCCTTGAGAAGGAGGGTTTTCCCACGATATATGTTGTGTTATATTGTTCATTTCTTCATGTGTTTGTGTTGCATTTTTGCTTTCTTTTAAATCTTATCCTAAAACATCAACATGGTATCAGAGCGGGTTTTTGAAAAGACCCCATTATATTTGGGTTGACTAAGCCTATTGTTGATTGTGTAAATCAATACTTCAAGTCTATTGTATCTTGGCCACTAGCTGATGTGGTTGATATGAGTTAAGTAGGTTATAGTCACTTACGGAAGAATAGACGTCTGAACCTTTGTAGTTGCATATTCACTATGAGTTGGTATAGTTGTTGATTATAGAGCATCATCATAAATATATCTGGCACAGGACTTCTCCCCAGGAGATGTGAGAAGGAACTGTTGTTTTAAGGAGAGTCAAAATTCAGGAGTAGAATTAATGTTCATGAGCAGACCTAAGGGAAAGATAAGTGTGGATTTGAAAAAGTGTTTAAGTACAACACTTACAGAAATTCTGATTTCAACGAGATAAGTATTTCTTGTTTAAATAATGTTCATGAATTTTTTATGTAGTTATTAATTCATGATATAACATTGAGATAGTGAAACATGTATGATTCTAGCATTGGTATTTCTTCAGGATAGGTTTTAAACTATTGGTAATCTCTCTCTAAATGCTTCTAGGATGGTTCAAGGAGCAAGAGGATGATGAGAGACTGGCTAAGGAATTCAAGGAGGAAGAGCTTGAGGCATCCTGTGAGGAATTCATGCAAGTTGAAGAGATAAACTTAACTGGAGACATCTCTTGAAGACGAAGAACCTATTCAAGTTGTCTTTGAGATTAGTTTCTTCGAAGAGGAGGAATTTACATTCAAAGGGAGTTTGACAATTCATCAGAAGCAACCTTGGACAAGGAGGTTAGAAGGTTGATGCAAGTACTTGGAGCTTCAGAGTGAGTTTCATCATCATGGAGATCTGTTGGTAATGCATTTCTCTCTACGAGAGAGATTTGAGGTGCAAGCCCTTCTTAATGCATTTCTCTCTACGAGAGAGATTTGAGGTGTAAGCCGTTGTTAATGCATTTCTCTCTGCGAGAGAGATTTGAGGTGTAAGCCCTTGTTAATGCATTTCTCTATGCAAAAGAGATTTGAGGTGTAAGCCCCTGTTAATGCATTTCTCTATGCGAGAGAGATTTGAGGTGTCAGCCCTTGTTAATGCATTTCTCTTTGCGAGAGATTTGAGGTGTCAGCCCTTGTTAATGCATTTCTCTCTGCGAGAGAGATTTGAGGTGAAAGCCCTTGTTTCATTCTCTGGGAGTATCCATGGTGGATGTCATGTTAATATGATGACATCACATTGAGTGACTCCATGATGAGCTCTTTCCACAAATGAGTGTAGCCATTGTGGGCGTCATGTTGAGAGACTCCATGACATAGATATCTGGAAAATATCTCCCTAGCTAAGAGGGAGTTTTAGTGTTTGGTAGCTTCGGGAGATATTTTCTCCTTAATTAAGGTTGGTGGCCTACATATTACAAATTATATTTTATATTTAATGTTGATGTATTAATGGCAGGAGGTATCTTCTAGCAGCAGAGGCATCTTCTTTAAATAGCTGTTATGACAAGCTAGCTAACCCACATAAATTGGCTTATTCAAAATGGTCAACATGCAAGAGAATCTATGTAACTAACATGCAAGAGAATCTGTGTAACTAACATGCAACAAAATCTACATACTGACATGCAAGAGAATCTTTGTCTCCTTTAAATAGACGCATGAACTGTATTTTTAACTCCTTAAATAAGCAAATGAAACGCCACATAGTGTGTTCTCTTGTGTGTGCATGTGTAACTGTCATTTGCCTATATTTAGGAGGAGATGTTGGCTTGTTTGGTGACTGATTTTGTCTATAAAAACAAGTCACATCTTCAAGAAGATGTTTGATTATTCACAGCAAGTTATTGTCCTTCAAAGATCAGATTGATATCAAGCAAAAATCAAAGGTTTTTTGTATATTGGCATCTAGGAGAGGTGTTGAGACTTGTAAGTTGATTTCATTCAATATATAAGAGACATATTTGTGGTTGGGTTTTTCTCCCTCGAGAAGGAGGGTTTTCCAAGGATATATGTTGTGTTATATTGTTCATTTCTTCATGTGTTTGTGTTGCATTTTTGCTTTCTGTTAAGTCTGATCCTAAAACATTAACAAAGATAAAACCGTGTACCACAAAACCATGTGAATACAAAAACACTAACCCCTTATTTAATATTGGGTACTAAGTTTTCACTTTATTTTATATTTCCCCAATATTAAATTATTATCACATGTCTCCCACACTTTAAATAATAATACAATGTTACAATATAACATAAAGTGGTCCCCAAATAATTACCTACTGTGAATAACCACACCACCTAGGTGCATCACAACTAAATAACTATTTAATTACAACATATAATAAATCATTTTATGAAATGGTGTACAACACCATATCCAAACAAATGGGACACCCTTTAAAAACCAAGATGTTAGAGAACTTTGCAACAAATTCAATATCAAACATCGTTTCTCTACCACGTACTACCCCCAAGGAAACGATCAAGCAGAATTGTCCAACAATACCATAATCAAAATCTTGAAGAAGATTGTTAATGGCGTAGTTGAGATTGGCACCTACAATTGAATCCCACCCTATGGGCATATCGAACCAATATTAGAACACCCATGGGTGCTACCCCCTATTCCTTGGTATATGGGAATGAAGCTATTCTACCTATTGAGATTGAGCTCCTGTCATTGAGAGTTTCATTGCAAAATCTAATCAATGATGAAGAATACAGAACATCCAAAATAAATGAACTTGAATTGCTAGATGAGCGTCGTCTAAAAGCACTCAATAATCTACAACCTCGCCAGAATCGGTTATGAAGGAGTTACAACAAGAAAATCAAGTGTTGAAATTTTTGGGTAGGAGAACTTGTCCTAAAGGAAAATCAAAAGAACCAAGTAGATCAAGGTAACAAAGGTAAATTTGAACCTAACTGGTTGGGATCTTTCATCTTCACTACAAGCTATGGCTCAGAAGCCTATCAACTAGTGACACCTGAAGGTGAAAGCTTACAGGAGCCCATCTGCGGTATCTTACTATAAATATACAAAAAATTAAATAAATTGAAAAACCCAAAAAAGGATAAAAACAGTAAAGAGAAAAATTGTCCTCTAGTGAAAGCCACTTTTGTGGTGCTTTGGGCAAGTACCTTAATGAAAACCTGGCAAACAAACACCTTGTATAAATAAGCCTCCATCTATTAAGATCTTTTATCATTCATCCATTCCATAATAAATTTGCATCCATCCATCCATTGTCATCCCTATCATGGCTTGGTATTCAACAAGTATCTATTTGGTACTACCCTAAGATCATCCTTTTTCCACTCATCACGAAGTAATCTTACATGGGGCTGGGGGCATCTTCCTACACCTGGTCATTGGAAAGGATTCTTGTACATCACCTAATCATTTAATAACCTTTAAAATCTTAAAAAACATCCAAATAGCCTTAAAAATCCTCAAAAACATCCAAATAAGCTTGAAAATCCTCAAAAACATGTAAATAACCTTTAAATATATCAAAAACATCCATAAAATGTCAAAATCAAAATGCAAAAAAATCAGTCTGAATAATTGAATTACGAAGCCTCTATGCATCTATGTAGGCAAGACCATCTCTAATGAGCCTTGGAGGCGTAGGTATATCCCTTAGGTCTTGTTCTCTAAGTCAAAACATTTTCAAAATAGCGAAAACATTCAAAAAACTTCAAAATACCAAAAATATCCTAAATAACCATTTCAAAAAGTTCAAAAACATCTAAACATTCCAAAAAGAAACAAAATCATTCGTCCCATCTCACTTTCATCTGCAATAAACTTACATCCATAATAAACTCATCATCACCTTCCCTTTGGCGAAACAAGCATACACAAATTCAATCATTGAAACATAAATATACATGCATCATGAGTCTTGATCATTTTCAAACATGCCAACAAACTTTCATATCAACTACCTAAATAGTTAAAATAAACATCCAATGCATGTCTTAACGGATAGATCTTTCCTACAATAGACATCATTTTGGATAACATCTAAAAACAACTCTCTCTAGCAAGTGATATGATGGCATTGATGTTTTTGTCATTTTGGTCTTCTCATTTGGTTTTATCTTTTGTCTCATTTACATAGCTCACTCAAAACTGCCTTGATCTTCAATATCTTGGTATTTCTAGAGGAGTACAAAATGAGGTATAGTCATTGCTTTCCTCTAATGTGCTTGTTGGATGTTCTTGAAATATGGTCTTGGCAAATACTTGCCTTGTGTGTGTAGGGATAGTCTCAAGTAATACAATGGTTGGTGCATATCAAGTTCTTCATACCTTTTGTGTATTAGTCTCCTTACTTTGATGACTTCATTCTCACGTACTCAAAAAAGGTGTCCATATGTCGGGTATGAACAAGGATACTCATATTTGTTTGCAAAGTGAAATCTCATAAAATAGATACAATGCCACCCTGGTCCTTCGTACCTTGGTGTATTGTGTCTACTTGCTATATCAAAATAAGGGTTGCTCTATATTATTTAACACGAACTAAAAGCAAAGCAAAATCATCTATCCTATATCATCACATATCCAATAAAATCTCATAATAACTATAGATTTATTGGTATCATTGGGTGATCCCATAATAGTGGTTTACAATTTTTGGCCAAACTGGACACTGAAATTTTTATTTTTAACTAAATCTTCACATTCAGACACCTATAGTGGCTAAACCATGAGCAATTTGAATATGATGCAAACTAGAGTCTCATCACATTTTGTCTGTAGATTCTAAAAATATTTTTTTCAAAATTTTTGGAATCAAATTGCACTTCTTTTCCATCTCCCACAAAAACTTGTTTTTCAAAAATAGCATTTTTTAAAAAGTGGCCTGCAAGTATAATTATAACTTTTTTATGAAGGATAAAATTCTAATTCTTTCAATTTAGATTTGTAACCGATATCTAGTGCTTACACTTGGTTAGATAGTTTTTATTGGATATTTTTCTTTAATCAAGTTTAGTCAAACCAATGACAATTCGGACATAGCGACCATTATAGCGTAACTTTTTGTATATATCGAAATTCAATTTTTTTTTTTTGTTGGATTAAGGACTTCAATATCTGGTGCACTCATATTTTTCAAAAAAAAAAATTTGATAATCTTTGTTTTTCCACATGTGCAGAATAGAGACCTTCATTTTTGACGAAAAACCTATGTTTAATAAAACTAAAAAAATACATAATAAAACCAAAACATATTAAAATTATATTCATTGGATAGCTCGTTTTGAGGACTATCTGACTCCAATTGGGTTTGTGAAGATTCCCCCATTTTCATCCTCAACCTGAACGTCAAAGCGTTAAAAATTAGGTTTTTGTGTGAACAAAGTCAAAAATTAGGGAAAAGGGGGGTTTGCTAGAACCAAGTGGTTCTAGCAAACCCCCAGGGGTTCTAGCGAACCAGGGTTCATTCAAACCCCGGTTCATTCGAACCCCCTCAATATGCATTTTCCCTTTTATTTTTTGGGTGGGAAATGTGGGCCCCGTGATTGATGGGTTCGATCGAACCCTAGTTCGGTCGAACCCCTTTATGGTTTGGTCGAACTTGTAGGTTCATTCAAACCCCTAAGACCAATTTTTTTGCCATGGGGCCATTTTTTCTCAATTTTTCTTCCTCCATCAAATTGTAAACCACTATTGTGGCTTCACCCCATTATTAGCAACATCATTTTATTTCATTCCATTCTAATCATTCATTCTTCTATCTCTACCATACTAAAAAATTTATCCACATATCATGACATAACAAAAATAAATGCATCCATCCTACATCCACAAGCCATTAGCATAGCATACCATCCATCCTACATAAGTATCATCACATCATCATGTCATATGGAAATACAAGAAAAGAGAACCACATATCATCAGATATCACATACTTCTTCCATCCATATCATGAATCATCCATAACCATCATACAATCATATATTATCATAAGAAATAAAACATGCATACATCATAGGACCATATTATAGCTACATCAAAAAATTCTACTCATCTCATATATGGTGCAGGGGCACCTAGGTTCTCATGCCCAAGGGGTAAAAAGTTAATGTTTTGTTTTGTTTAAGTTCTTAATATGCTATAAGGTCTAAGAAGACCATTTTAAATGTGTTCGAGTCTAGTTTGGGTCACTAGGTGTTAAGTTTGTGTGCAAATGTAAAAAGTGTCAAAGTTGTTGAATGTTGTCAAATTGCAAAAAGCAACTTTTGTAATTTTTTGGTGTCTAGTGGAAGGTGAACAATTGGAAGTTGAAAATTAGTTTGTAACTGTTGGGAATTTGATGGAAATGCCTTAACAAGGCCTTGTAAGGTTGAATACTAGTTTTGGGGTGTGGTTGGAAGTCACAATTTTGAAGTTTAAGCAATAAAATTCCTTTGTTTTCTAAATATCTAAACATTGCATCACTATTCTTTGATGTAGTACTGTACTCTATGGAATCCTTCAAAAATGGACTGTCCTGCTGCGAATTAAGCCTAGAACATGAAAAAAATCAAACATAGAGTATCATCAAAACACGTGCAAACCTCAATATGGAACCCTGCAACTTTAGAGCATGGTAATATACAACATTTCAGACTCCCACACAAAAATTTAGAATTCTCCACAGTGGAAAACATGATAAATCATATTTTTAAAGTCACTAGTTACCATGCCTAGGGTTTATAACAGTTTTGAACTGTTTTTGCCAAAATTGCAATATCTCTTTCCAAACTCAACAAAAATCGATGAGACCAAGTGCATTAGAAAGTAGATTCACGTGTATTTCAATCCCAATTGATCTAAGATCAAGATATGGAATATCAAATCCATACCAGGTGCTGCAACAAACCGGTTATAGGGAAAATCTGGAAGTGGCAATCACCAATTTGATCATAACTTACATAAAACTTAACGAAAAACAACCAAACCAATTGCAAATGAAAGCTAACCCAATCCTCTACACACCCAGTCATATGCACATCATGAAAATTTTGTACAGTACTGTACTACATCAAAGAACAATGATGCAACATTCAGATTTTCAAAAAACAAAGGAATTTTATTGCTTAAACTTCAAAATTGTAACTTCCAACCACACCCCCAAACTGGTATTCAACCTTACAAGGCCTGTTTAAGGCATTTCCATCAAATTCCCAACAGTTACAAACTAATTTTCAACTTCCAACCGTTCACCTTCTATTAGACACCAAAAAATTGCAAAAGTTATTTTTTGCAACTTGACAACATTCAGCAACTTTGACACTTTACATTTGCACACAAACTTAACACCTAGTGACCCAAACTAGACTCGAACACATTTAAAATGGTCGTCTTAGACCTTATTACATATTAAGAACTTAAACAAAACAAAACATTAACATTTTACCCCTTTTGGGCATGAGAACCTAGGTGCCCCTGCACCAATATATCATCAAAAATAGAAATGTCATGATACAAAATCTGGTACATCGAGTATGTGATACAATATATACATCAAAAATGTAAATATACAAGTCACAACAGCCAATAAATGTATACAAAATGTCTACATCAATGATAAAAATACATCAAAAGATCATATGTACAAATATCTTTATTGATCTCATGTGATCCTCTTCATTAGGAGGTTGATCAGGTGGTGGTCTCATAACCTGTTGCTGCTGTGAGAGTTCATTAATAGAACTGCCAACCTCCGACCTACTGGAACCCCCCTACAGTGGTGCTCCAAGTTGAGAAAATAGGCTACCTCTACTCTTGTGGGACAGCCACCTCATAGAGAGTCTGATAGTATATAACCTCTTGCACGAGGCGCTCCCTCTCTCGCATATGTCTATCCACCGTAACCATGGAGCCCTATGGAATCTCAAGCTAAACCCTTCGACCATGCTCTGTGTATCTCTCAGCAATCGTTGTGTCCCTCTCAACACATGCCTAATCTCTCTCAGTTGTGATTTGTGCCACCTATGCCTCTGCTACCTACCATCGGGTGCTCTCAAAGTCTCACTCTATCACTCACGCATCCCTATCAACTAGAGCTTGGTCCCTCTCGACAATATGTTAGCTTATTTTAACCCTTGAGATTAAAATAGCCCCAAGTGTAAAAAGAGTCTTAAATCAAACTGCAAGTAATACTTGGGCGCCCAAAAAGTTAAAAAAGGGAAAAAGGTTTCATTGTGCCAAAGTTTCCTTGCTGGCTTATTCATGTTGAAAGTGTCCTCCTGTGGTTAGGGCATGCATCATAAGGAATTTTAAGGTTTATGGCATGAGTGTTTGCTTTGAAAGTGTCTCCCATGTTGCAGTAAGAGAGCAAGCAGCTCCTAGAAGCAAGGGGTACATTGCAAAGAACAGCTTGAGGAGGCTATAGTGGCGGCCAAGACATTTATGCAGCAATATGTGACCCTCCAAAGTCGTGGAAATGGTTAGGAAACTCGTGATATTCATTATTTCTCTCCAATATCCAAGCATGCACGTGGAAGACAAGGAGAAATACAGGTCTGCTTGTTTCATGAAGCCTTATCACTAGCATAGAGAAAAAGGGTCATAGTTTTCAATATTGTATGCTTTTGATGATGTTTTCTCATATTTTTATTTTTGAGAAGGTGCATCTATAGAGGTATGTATGAGATTTCTATGAGTTAAAGACAGTAAGAAAGGTCGTTGTGGGTTTATATGGCCTGCTTTTCCCATTGTTTGGCTTTTGTTATTTCAAGAGATCCTGTTGTTTTTACTATGGCTACAGATTGGGTATATGAGGTTTTTGTATCAATGATATTTGAAAAAGCAATCCGATTTGTGATTGAAATGAGTCATATGATTCATGAGGTTGTGGGTTTTAGATGCCAAGTCAAGAACAAGCTAGGAAACTTTAATGATTATTGCAGACCTTATGTTGCTGTTCATGTTGATTTTGTTGTACCCTAGAAACTCAAAAGAGATGGTACCATCAATCCAAGTTCTCTAAAAGAGAGTTTGGCAGTCCATGCAAGAACCACAAACACAGTGAAAATAGAAGAGGAAAGTGAGTTCTTGTTTGAAAGGCTAAAGTCTTGTTGAAGGTATGATAATGATAACCACCACTAATGGTTATAAATATAAGAAGAAGATTTATGCATGGGTGTTTGCTGTCACTGGTTTAAGAAGAAAGACTAAGCTACTGTTTTAGGATCTGCCAGTCTGCAAGATATGGCTTTGTAGCAACTTCATCAATTCATCCCTTCTCAAGAATTTCTCCACTGGCTTTGTAAATGTTTATTATTTTCATTGCAAAGTGAAAGCTATCCCTTCTACTTTCATAATGATGTTATATAGAGTTGTCGATTGCCCCTGTTTTGTATATTTCATCCAAATGACAGAAATGGCAATGAAAATATTGTATTGAGAAGGCGCACGAAGAGAAACCTGAGAAGTCCAAGTCAAGAATAAATGGCAAGATTGCACCAAGGCAAGCAATAGTTGCAACTGATTCAAAACTGATTTTCTCATGCTTTGTCATGTTTGGTTAATGATTCTATGGCTCTTGATTATGGAAGGAATATGGTCACCACGGTTCTTTTTAATGAGCAGCATTAAAGATGTTTGTGCAGGAGATTATGCTTCAGTATTGATGCATCAGCAATTTTACAAAGAAGTGACTGTCAAAACCAAGTCAAAGAGAACTGTTAAGTCTATTTTACTCTTTTGGTCCAAAATAGCCTTTTAAACAATTTCAGTTATTTAAAAAGGGGGTGTAGTCTTGCTTTAGGAGTTCGAAATGGATTAAGTGTTATTGAAAAGTGTATCTTTAAGGGATGAGTCATATCAAGGGATCCTTAGTTTGGTAATGTCTTGACATTGTCATAGCCACATTGATTTGGAGGGAAGATTTGTCTTGTTAGAGTTTGAGTTTTAGTTGGATTAGGTCGAGGTTGTTAGGGTTTCTATAATCAGTTGATTTTTTTTCGTGAGACTAGGCAACTTCCTTGGCATGTCAAATCCACCGAGGAAAGAACGAGGAGTCCAAGGAACAATATTTTTCTTGATTGGTGAAGTCTTGGTTCTGCCTCACATTGATTTGTAACCTCAAAAGGGATACCCATTTGCAGTGTTTAACCCAAACATATAACTGTCTGCTGCTATTTTGATTTAACGGAGTTGGTGGCATTTGATGTTTGGAACCCAACATTGCTCAAAGATCTATGGTTGAAATAGCCTTTGAGAGGTTGAGTTTCAAACCTGAGGGATTTTAAAGGACAGCATACAGTCATTTGAAAAGAGGCATAACCTATAAATGGTGAACAATCCATATCCTTGAAGATGACTGCCAAGGTGCAATGAACTCAACACCAAAGGACAATCACCTAAAAATGCAGAGGTCAACCTTTTCACAGTAGTGGCAGTCAAAAAAAGAGGACAGACCTGATAAGGAAAGAGTGCTAGCAGTGACAGTCATACCGAATGAAGAGAAAAACAGTTTCAGTTGATGGCTCAAAACAGCATCAACAAGGAAATGATGTAGGGTTCATAGGGAAGCAAAGGCTATTGCAGCCGGTTCATTTGTTCACACAGGAGGGACAAAGATATATGAATGACTGTTTTGCAGTTCAACATTATTTATAGCATGATTGTGTTCCTGAGCATTTATCTTGCACTGTCAATGCTTATTGAGGTTAGTTTTTCAACTTGGAAATCTTGGCAGCTATTTGTTTGTAATTGTTTGCTGAAGACAGTAAAGCAGAACAAATCCCTCTAAGAGATGTTCCTGAGATTGTTTAAGTAGAATCAGTAGAAACATCTGTCCTGGGTGATGCGAAGGAATATGTTGAGGACCAGAAGGAGTGTATGCCCAGGATGGATTTTTTAGTTGGAGATCAGTTGGTCAAGCTATGGATCAGATGCCATGTCGGGTGTTTTTATTTGGAGAAAGCACAATTGGAAATATGTCATTTTTGGCAAAGCATCGATGGATCATTGGAAATAAGAACTGTGCGAGTGAATTGAATTTTTCGGGTCAGTTTATGGACATGTTTGGCTTGAGTATTCCATTGAATAGCAGAATTAATTGGCCGCCGGAATCAAGAAAATTGCTGTTATATTTGTAATACCAAACGGTGTCATGCTACTTGGCTCAGCAGAAGATATTTTAGAAGTCCTCATTGCTAGCAAGCTTAGCCTTTCAGCAGAAAGCTATGATGCCCTGTGTTGCTGAGTGTCATATTATGAAAATACTTGAAGATTTAAGCAGTGGCCTTGCAACTCCTCTCGGCCATCAAAATATTTCAGTATCTCACACAGTTGGAAATCTTCCTTTCTGAAGATTGTGCTAGCTTTTAGGAGCAGATATCACTTATGGTGAAATGGCAATGTGTTAAATCATTTGCAGGGACAAGCTTCAGCGAATGAGCAAAGAACAAGGTGACATCTCGAAGATGATTAGCAATGAGAAAAGGGACGACAATAGATCTTGGTGAAAATACTTTCTTTTAGAAGTTGAAGCTTGATTCCATGACCACTTTGAACCTACAGTTGATAGCAGTACAGGTTACAAATTTTTGGTGCTTTATATCAAAAGAATGAGAGATCGGGATTTTGGAGAAAATGAATGTGTGACTGTTTCAAGACTCCTGCATCTGTCACAACGAACCTGAGGTAAGAAATGGGTATATATCTTGAGCAGTTCAGAGTTTTGGGGTTTTCCTTTGTGCAGAAGTTACCCTGAAGCCAGAAGATATTAGCAATGATTATATGGTAGGGTTTATCAAGAGGTAACATTGTGGTTTAGCCTCCAACAATGGTCAGTTTGATCCCAAAAAGAGCATTGCCAGTGGACATGTTGCACTATATGGAGCTACTGGTGGAGAAACAAGCAACAATCAATGTTTCTGAAATTGCAACCATGCTGGTGAAGAGTCTTAATCGTGCCCTACAACTTTTAGCAGATCCAGTTGTCGCTTCTTTCAAGCATTTAGATGCAACTACAGGATTCTTGAATGTGATATGTAAATGATGCAGACTTTGCAGAAACTGTCAATTAATCTGATCTTTCTACAAACAATAAGTTCCTTGAGTGCATACAAGATCCAACTGAGACTTGTGATGTCTATAGTCATGAGATTTGGAGGTGATGTCTAGATTCCATCTTTGCTCTATTTGCAGAATATTTGTCCATATCAGATGGATGCAAGGTTTTTAGCTTTACACAATCCTCGTTGATAATTTATTCAACTTGCCATGGAAAGAATATCTGGGCTTAATAAAGATCAAGAGGGAAAGTTAGGATTGTGTTTCAAGTTTTTTAAAAACTTTTCCTTGTGTAAAGGAATTCAGAAGAATAGAAGCAGCAAAGAGAATTGTTGCCCAGCAATCTGCAGAAAATAGCAAATTAGGATTTAGAAAAACACTTTTAGCATCAGGTAAAGTATAAAGAGAGCAGTATATGGTCACAAACACCTGTGAATGTAGTCATGACAGATGAATGTTCAGGATGCTCACCTAATCTTTTTGATCTTAGTGGGACTTCCTTGTCAAACATGGCAGTTGGTTTTGCTAAATTTTCTAGTTTTCTTAATGAAGGAACAGTTTCAATTTTTTTCAAAGGAGTATCTTGTGAGTATCCGGGTAAGAAAAATGCATTCCATGAGAATGAAGGATCAAATGATTATTGGTTCTCTGTCCTTATTGAATATGAAGATGGAGATGGTAATAATCAAGAAGATCAGTACAGGTATCTATGGGAGTCAGTCAAGTGGGATGTGGCAATCACATAAACCAGAAGCAAGCTGAGGATCTGATAATGTTATCTTAACAAAGAGATTGGACTCATTCCCTTTTCTCCTACACGGGGTTTTGGTGGGGAAGCACAGTAAATAATTCAGCCACGGGATCAGGCAAAAGATTTTGCATCACGAGGCTATAGAGGTTTCACATGTCAGAAATAATGCATTGCACAATCTTCTTCCTCCAGAGAAATATCATGGATTAAGTATGCTGGATGATGACATAGGAGCTTATCAATCTGGAAGTGATTCTGATGCTCAAAGTGTGGGAAGTGATGATGATTTGTTAGGCAGTGGTGAGAGTTTCTCTTTGAACGTGTGGATACTGCTGCACCATCACAAGTCATAACTGTTGTCAAAAGGATGCAGGGGCAAATGCTAGTCTTCAAGCCACATTAATGAGACAGTCAATGTTTCAAAAGGGGCAGCAACATGATCTTATAGAATATGTCAGAATTTCATCAAAAATACAGCCATGAAGACCTAAAGGCAATGACAGTCCTAGTGTACAGTGCTATGAAGGTTGACATAGCAGATGAAAAGGAACAGTAATCAGAGATAAAGGTAATGGTGTTCAATATAATTGTTGCAAACCTTTTATTTTAAGGAAATCATTATAATTTTTTGACATAAAATTATAATCTAAGTGCAAAAGTAAAAGCTTGTATTGGAAAATTTATGAAAAGGGTAAAAAATCAAAAGAAAACTTTGACCAAGTATTTTGGGCGCTAAGAAGAAGAGGTTCCATTTTTGCTTATCCACGCAGCATGGCGAAAGTTTAGGGTTTCAGGTAAAAACATTTAAGGAATGCACGAATATGATGATGCAGTGACAGGTATAAACCCACGTTGCTGCCAAGATAAGGCGCATTTCAAAGGCAAATAGAAGATCATGGCAACTTTTCTCTATTATGGCCAGGTGTGGAAGGCGTTATGTTGCTGTCCTGTGAAGAAAAGCCCACGTTGCAGAGTTTCAGAAGGGAGAGTTTGAGCACGCTGCATGAGTTTTACATAGCATTGAAAGAGTCATGGCTCTATCCTTGGCTTGGAGGTTACATATTGCTGTCTTATATGCCACATAGCAGCAGAAAGCAGAAGTTCACAGATCTTTAAACAAATCATCACAAGATGCCCAGGTGTCTCTATATGATGAGGTATGCCCTTGTAGTGTGAAGAGTGTTCTAAATCTTATTTTATTTGACTAAGTAATCAAGACGCCCAGGGTTAGATAAGCATGCGAGCATGAGGGTTTTCAGAGATTAAAGGAGCAAGGGTATGTTGGTATTCAATACACATGAATAGTCAATGATAGTGGTAGAATCTTATGGTGATAGGTTTAGTCAGCTGCACATTTTGAAAACTCAATGCATCTGTGATTTTCTGCACTAGTTTGTATTTTATGTGTCACTCATCTTGTCTATATGATAAGAAAGGACTCGTTCTTGTTATAAGTTTTGATGAGGTAGCACATGTTCAAATGGATCTCATGAAATCATTGCAAGTTTGGAGTCAGAGAAGCTTTTCAAAGACAGTCTTGGGGGTAGTACCTGTTGTCTTGGTCGGATATTGTTGTTTCCGTTCCACAGTTGAAAATGGGCAGATTTTGTAAGTGGCAGGGTTTAAAGGTGTGGTTTTCACAAAGGACCCAGAGGATAGACTTCAATAAGGTCAGTCATAATCAAGGGAAAGTTCTCACATTGGAACTGCAGGTAAATGGGGTTGGGTGCAGATTGAATAAGGTTGTGAGAGAGAGAGCAAACAGCTTGAATTTGTGTCTTGGAGCAGCAAGTAAAAAATGACTTCTATGATTTGCCATCCACATTTCTAGGTCCTGCCTTCGAGATTGATCATGTCATGGGATCAGTGTTGCTTGTCACTGTTAGTGATAGAGTGTGGGCATTGGGTAAAGGTCTTATATTAACCAATGCTATCCTTTGGACTCTTGATGATCTGGAGGAACACCTTTAGAGGCATAGGTAGCAGGGACGGTAATAAACCCACACCTCAGTGTGTACAGAGAAACATGACTGTCATAGGGTTTTCATGAAGGATGGTAGGGAGATATGCCTCAAAAGAAGAAGCAAGGAGAAAACCACAAAGGACTGTTTTTCAAAGATGAAGATGAGCAATGCCATCTCAGCAAACATCACAGCCACCTTGGTATGAACAAGCAGAGTAATAGCTAAGGACAGTTTGACATCATGAACATAGGAGATGTGGTAGTCATACTAGTGGTTCAAAGATGCTATGAAAAGACAGTATTCATGATGTGTAAAGGGCATATCACAGTGGGTAATCCTAGATGGCAATTTCTATGAAATGCATTATGAGGGCTATCAATTACAGGTGACTAAGGTCTTAAAGACATAAATTTCACAGTGATATCATGAACAAGGTCTTTATACAGTCCTCACACACCAAGGTGTCAGTGCAAGGGACTACGACCAAAGACAGTGGACAAAGCCAGAGGCGGAATATGTATGTATATGATGTAGGTGAGAAGTTCAGTTCAAAAGTGTAGGTCAGAGTCTTGGGGTTTTCCTTGTGCAATAGTAATTTAAGATGAATGGCAAACACATGTATTGGAAAGACATCTACAGTTGTGCAGGAACAGTCACATTATCAAGTGGACAGCCTTTGCAAGGTATAGTAACAGTGACTATCAATGTCAAATCTGCTTTCATCATCTCTAGCTTAAACTGAAGGCAACCTTAGTGCTTTAAAAGACAGTCTAGGGAGTGCATTACACTGATCATAATGAGTGATAGAAGTTTGATGCACAGTGGACAAAGCATTAACAATAAGAAAAGAACAGTGCTTATGGAGATTGCTATGGCAGTGACTTTCATTGTCACGAAGAGAGGACAGTGGCCTCCAAGCTCATATAGGCCAAGAAGTTTTCAAAGGGCAGCAGTAAGGGTAATGGTGCAGTCCATGAATGATGCACAGAGGAGATAGTCATAACTTTTAAGACTATGATAATGCAAAATTGTTAGTGTACCTCAATCACCATTCACCAAAAATGGCAGTCAAAAACGACATTCTTTCAGTAAATAAAGACACTCATATCAAAATGTTGAAGATCATTTACTCTGGACAGTCAACTTTATGAGGAAAGGACCTTCTTGACAGTGTACTATGACTGTATTCATGAGATAACGGAGTTCTAAGGGATGTGAAGGCTTTGGGTGCTGCACTGGGCTGCTGGTGACATGATTAACAAGTGATAAGAGACTATAACAGTTGTGAAGATGAAAGCGGCCTACATTAAGGGTTTGACACAGTTCATAATGCAGGGGAGATGGCTTACAGGTATGTGAGATAATAGATGGCTAGTGAGTTGTATTCTATGTCAAACAATGACATCAAAAGGGATTACATGTAGCTGATTATCTATTGGTTATCTTTTTACCTGAGCGTATTACCATAAATGAAAGAATTAGGCTTATTTTAAAGTTCTCAAATGATAAATCAGCCTAAGGACAGATGAACAAGTCATCAAAGGGATCACCTACACCTTCCTAAGAGACTTGTGACTACTTCAAACCTCTTTTCCACATGTCCTATGAATTTGGAAATAAAGTTAAGTCAGTTTGAGAGAAGTAATAAACACTTGCAAGCATATAGGCCAGGTTGGTTGAGTTGTGCAAATAAATTACAAATATCTAGGGGCAGTTTGACCCAGTTTTGAAGCATCTACCATCATTTAGAAGCTGTTTTAAGTACTTTGATGGTGGAAGGGGTCAAAGCAAGTCTTTTTAACCACTCAAAACACCTTTTTGTAGCTTGTTAAGGAGCTGCAAAGTAGGGGTTTTTTGTTTTGGACGACCCAAAGGAGCTTGACTCAGCAAGATGGAGTGAAGACTTCCTCAGCACATGTTCTTATTCTTTTGTAAGCTGTTGAACAGCATAAAGGCTAGCCTTAGGCAGATTTTTCACTAGTTCTTTTCTCTCTAAGCAATGAAATGTAACTTTGTTGAGTTCTTCCATGCTGGAGCAGTAGATGTAACTCTTATTTTCAGACTTATACAGCTATGTAAACAATTCCTTTGATCAATAAAAGACAAGTAATTTGCCTTCTCCAATATGCTTTTTTGTGTGCAAGTATGAATGATAGATGTCTTTTCTGTGATTTGATATGAATCCTCAATATATATCTCATTCTTTAAGCACCTTCTTGCAGAAATATGCATGCTTTATGCAGGTCATAGGTTATGATAATAGTTTTGGAAACTTCTAATTGTGAACATAATTGTTTTTTCCTTTTAGAATTGAAAAAATGCCTCATCTTTCCTACGAAATACTTATATGTAAGCATGCAGAAACCTGAGTTGTGCTGAAGCAACTTGTTCATTTTGGTCATATTGTAAGTTCTGAAACAGCAGTGTTGGTTTGAAAGAATCATTCAGTGCGTCACCTTTTAGAGTTTAGGTTTCATTTTCATGTTATCCTTTCTCTCTTTTCTCAGCAAACAGCAGTTGAATAGGTTTAAGTAGGTGATAGTTCCAAGGGAACCAGCCCTTTCTATTGGTCCTTTTCTGTCATAGCAATGTTACAAGACTCGCCGAGTTTGGACGAGTCTCGAGGTGAGTGACCCTAAACGAGTCCCAGAGACTTGGCTGCCAAGTACTCGCCGAGACTCGCTGAACTCGGCAGACTCAGTAGACTCGCCGAGCCCCGTGCCCCAAACTCGGCCGTCACTTTGTGGGCTTAAGTTGCAAAAAAAACACATTTTAAACTTTCTTTTCTTTTTCCTTTTGCCTTTATACTTGCCTCTATTCCTCCAAAAGGCACTTCATTACATTTTCAAGCCAAGTAAGAGAAGAGAGACAAGACACATTTGCATTGAAGGAAAATCAGCAAAGAGATTGAGCACCAAATGCTTATTGAATTGCATTTGTGCAGGTTCGTAGGTGATTTTGTTTCATCTAAAGGAGTCTACAAGGAATTGGAAAGAGATTTCCATTGATTTCAAAGAAGATTGAAGAGGTATGTTTGAGTTTTGAAGTCTATAGTCAGATTGGATCATTGAGGCCGAGGATCCTGTTTTTACCGATGAGGACCTTGATTGGGTCAACCAAGTAGATCGAGAAGCAGAGGCAGTAGCCATGGCAGAGGAGGATAGAGCACAAGGAGAAACCTTGGATGCTGGTTTGGTTGCCATTGAGGTTGAGACTGAGAAACAGGCAGAGATGATCGTTGCAACATCATCTAAGACCTATCTTAGACATCTACGCAGGAGGTCTAATGCTTAGTGATGCAGGCTCCTCTGATTCATAAACTTATAGCTTTTGTTTTACTTTTGTTATATGTTTCGAACTTTTGATGCCATGGATTTCATATTCCATGAGTATTGTATACATTTCACAACATTTATATATCTAATTGTTTTGACTCTTACTACTGTTATTTGTATTAAGTAATTACTTATTTCCTTCAGCTAAAATTTGCATTTATACTTACGTGATCACTATATGTTTGTGCATAGGATCATAGTAGTTTCTATTTCATGATGTTATTGTGTATTTAAGGTTTATTTACTAAAGGGTGCATGAAACAAGCTTTAAATCCTTAAAAATCTTTGAATTTCTTGGATTTATCTATTTGTCGAGTCTTGGGCGAGTTTGGGCTCTTAGTCCGAGTCCGAGTCAAAGTCAAAAATCAGCTTGCCAAGTCCGAGGCGAGTCCGAGTCCGAGTCTTGTAACACTGCATCATAGGTAACCCACAAACTTGGAAGAGATCCAATGTTTCACCAGTAGGCTAAGTTTTGCAACTTAGCAAGGGCGCAATATTGAGTGATAACAATAATCATAGCCAAGGGCAGTCCAAGGGCAACATTTACATAAGATCACATGTCTTAAAAGCATGGGATAAGATGTTAGCAAACTTTCATATCAATTGCCTAAACAATTAAAATCAACATCCAATGTATGTCTTAACAAATATATCTTTCCTACAATATACATCATTTCAAATAACAACTAACAAAAACTCTCTCTGGAAAGTGATATGATGGCATTGATGTTTTTGTCATTTTGGTCTTTTCCTTTGGTTTTATCTTTTGTCTCATTTACATCACTCACTTGAAACTACCTTGATCTTCAATATCTTGGTGTGTCTAGAGAAGTACATAATGGGGCATAGTCATTCCTTTCGTTTGTTGTGCTTGTTGGATGTTCTTGAAATACCGTCTTGGTGAATACTTGCCTTACGTGTGCAAGGATAGTCTCAAGTAATACAATGGCTAGTGCATATTAGGTTCTTCATACCTTTTGTGTATTAGTCTCCTTACTTCGATAGCTTCATTCTTTCACATGATAAAACAAGGTGTTTGTATGTCAGGCATGAACAAAAATACTCCTATCTATTTGCAGAGTCAAAGTCCATGCAATAGATACAACATCACCCTAGTTCTTCATACCTTGGTGCATCATTTCTACTTGCTATATCAAAATAAGGATTGCTCTATATTATTTAGCACAACCTAAAAGAAAAGCAAAATCATCTATCCTTTATCAGCACATTCGATAAAATCTCAAAATAATTATAGATTTATTGGTATCATGATAAACATCATCATTCTATTTCATTCTATTTTAATCATTCACTATTCTATCTCTACCATACTAAAATTTCTATCCACGTATCATAACAAAAATAAATGCATCCATCCTACATCCACAAGCCGTCAGCATAGCATACCATCCATCTTGCATAAGTATCACCACATCATCATATATCATATGGAAATACAAGAAAAGAGAACCACATATCATCATCAGATATCACATGCATCTTGCATCCACATCATGAATCATCCATAACCATCATAAAATCATATATTATCATAAGAAATAAAGCATGCATGCATCATAGGACCATATCATAGCCACGTCAAAAAAGTTTACACATCTCATATATCATATAAAAATGTTATGATATAAAATCTGATACATCAAGTATGTGATACGATATATACATCAAAAATATAAACATATATGAGGCTCAAAAGCCAATAACTGTATACAAATGTATACATCAATGATCAAAATACATCAAAAGATCATATGTACAAATATTTATCCTGATTTCCTGTGCTCCTCTCCACCAGCAGGCTGATCATGTGGTGGTCCCATAACCTGTTGCCGCTGTGAGGGCCAACTAGTAGAACTACCACCCTCTGACCTATTGGGACCTCCTACACTAGTGCTCCGAACTGAGAACCTAGGTTGCCTCCGCTCTTGCGAGACAGCCAGCTCATAGAGAGTTTGATAGTATGTAGCCTTCTGCACGAGGCGTATATGTCTATCCATCGTAACCATGGAGCCCTGTGCAATCTCAAGATGAACCC
Organism: Sequoia sempervirens; assembly: GCA_007258455.2. Lineage (NCBI taxonomy): Eukaryota > Viridiplantae > Streptophyta > Pinopsida > Cupressales > Cupressaceae > Sequoia > Sequoia sempervirens. Next base: position 28,930,836 of record VDFB02271358.1, on the reverse strand, counting down.
TCCTGTCACGCTCTGTGCATCTCTCGGCACATGCGTGATCTCTCTCAGCACGTGCGTGATCTCTCTCAACCATGATTTGTACCACATGTGCCTCTACTGCTTGTCGTCGGGTTCTCTCAGAGTCTCGCTCTACTGCTCGTGCATCCCTATCAGCCAGAGCCTGGTCTCTCTCAACTGTCCTCTGAACCAATTGGGCGGTAACCTGGTCCCACTTTGTCCTGTAGCTGTCACGCTCTCTGCGAGCTTGATCTCTCTCTAATAAAACCAATGCTAACCTCACATCGAGATCCTGATATCCATCCCTCCCTCTCCCCTCATCTCGAGGAGGATCCTACACCGGTGGCCGCTGTGGCTGCTGTTGGTCCTGTTGTGGTGGTTGTTGTTCATCATGAGACACAACTTGTCTAAACTTAGCCTCTACTCTCTGTCTCATCCGTTGAGCCCTACTAGGCTCTCCCTCAAGTTGTCTCTTTTGTCGCATTAGGATGTACTATTACATGATGCACCACCAATGATGTAAATCAAATGCCATTTAATAGTAAAATCCTCCAAAATATCATGTGAAATCCTTAAAAAACCAAAATCAAATAATACCCAATTTCTTAAAGGACAAATCTAGATTTATCTTAGTGAAAAAAATCTATTAGCGTAATCCTTGAACCTCTTTTAGGTGCAAGTGCTAGTAGTTAATACTAGAGGCATTGTAACGAGTACAACTTATTGTAGTTTTTTTATTTTCCTTCAAGGAATTTAAACCAAGCTTTCCTATTAGACATCAAGGAGATTCAAAGATTAGCCAATGTGATGTATGCATTAGTTTTCAATCTATTTTCTAGTAATTTTTGTTTGAGAATGCTCCCATGGAAATTTCTTTGTTTCCCCTCTAGCTAGGAATTCAAGTCCATATATTGTTTTGAAAATTGTCATATTTTTCCTAGCACATTGATAACTTCAAATTTGGTTCTGGCCATCCTTTTCATATGACATTTAAACCAATCCTCCATAATAATAACCTCTAAATTAATGCCTTGGTGGAAGTGATTAAATTTCTAATTCTTTGTAGAAAGACTGGTATTGTGTGCTAAACTTATGATGACAATAAAATTAGCTTAAGGTAAAGAGTAGTTGAGTACTTGAACATATGATAAAATTGTGGCACCATGAACACCTTTGGAGATTATTTAATATATGAATTATATTATTTAAAAAATTATATAAGTTTATATATATTGCAATGGTGAACTTTCAATGATGAACTTGTAGAACTACAATGATGAAATTTCACTGATAAACAAAAATTGCAATGGACAATAGATGAATATTGAGCTGCTCCCTGGTTGTTAGCCATTAACAATGGCTGCAAACCATGTGGAAGGACACAACTAAGATGCTTCTATTATCTCAAGTATACGCAGTATAACTTCTCCCTCGTCCAGATCTTTGTGATGCATCAGAACAACCACATTTTTCCCCATTCCAAGAAACTACAATTCCTTATCTAGGGCACATTTACAGTGACCAGGAACCTCGGTATCTAGGATAAAATGAACCCTTTTCCATTTCAAACTGTGCTTTTCTAGCTTTGACATGACTCAAAACAAAGGCTTAGTTTTCCATTGTAGTTTTCTTGCATCACGGCTGGACAAGAATTGGCCAAGGCAATGCATTCTAAGATGCCAAGGATTTTGCAGTCCTTCTGTTTCTCGATCAGCTTATAATATTTTTCCAAAAGTGTAGCCTAGTATACTGAGTACCCTAGCACGGTCTTGGTAATGAAATCCGATATTTTTGGAAAGAATGACAAACCCTAATGCTGTGAGAATGAAAAATCTTATGGCAAGGTGAGAGCATACAACAAAAGTCCAATTCCAATGTTAAGATTAAGAGTGCAGAAACATAGTTTAATAACTTACCATATTCCTTACATTAGTTTTAAATGCATCAACATCAAATATGAATAGCATCTAATAATCATTGAATCAAACCCTATTTTCTGATCACCAAGATCCATAACAATAAGGTGAGAGCATACGACGAAGGTCTAATTCCAAATGACATTTAACGATGACATTTTAGGAAAAGAAATTATATCAACACATATTCAAAAGGGATAAAATAATAACATGAAGTATACTCTTCCGCTTATTCAACAATGAGTGACATACCACTTTTTCAATTGGGTTAGGAATCTAAAATAATAATGAAATGAACCAAAAACTCTTCCACTTATTCAGTGGTGAGTGATCACCCACTTATTCAATGGGGTACGTAGTGATAAAGAAATAAGAACTCTTCCACTTATTCAGTGGTGAGTGCCAAAACTTACTAGTGTATCTTCACGCCTTACCTAATGTTAGAAGATCCTCGTATTGATAGAACCATATACAACACAATGATTTGTGCCTTTACGTCTCTTATTATCATGTCCTTGTGGCTAAAACACAGTATCACGTAGATTAGTAATGTCAAGCATTAGGAGAAATCGTATTGTAGTATAAACAATGCAATAATCATTCAAGTAAGAAAAACTATAGTTGATTGACTAAGTCAAATATCCATTTACACTAGTATGAGAATATCTCTTCATGGAATAGCTTTAACACATCACATGCACTTGAATATGTCATTCCTTACCAACATACTGAAGAGTGCAACATTTAATAATTAGGTGAAATATTTAGATTCAAAAATCTAACATCTAATAAACATTAATAGCTATCATGAAACATTCAAATCAGACAAGCCATCTAGAAATGGAAAAATGACCTTGCAATAAGAAACAAGATAGTCGACCTAAATTACCTTTAATTACCTTTTCAACCTAACCAAGGTGATAACCTTGCATCATTGGAAGGAAATAACTAAGAATAATATCTATGATTATTTAGATCGATAGCAGCTTACTAATTCAATAATGTGAGAACTATTTGAATCTTACTAATCATATAAATGATACTTATTATATATAAACTAACTTCTCAATCGGAGTTAAACAAAAACATTTAAATGCTTAACAATTCAACTATTAAGTATGAAATTTAAGAGCACCAACTGATTGTTTGCTAACATAAAGAAGGGAAAGAAAGAATGCCCTTAATGAAGTTAAACCATTTTGATTTCCATACATGCACGAGTTACTTCAACGACATAATATTCTTTAAATAATCAAAGACATACTCACTATTTGAATTGCAGCATAAATTTAACCATCTAGTTAATTATTTTCCTTTTATCGTTTCTTTTCACTCAAAAATTCAAAGAAATATTATCAATCTTAATATTAAGATCTTCTCCCACTCAATCTGCTTATACTTTCATAATGAAGTATACAAGTTTAGATAGTTTTAAAAGAAAACATGATTTATAGAGATCATTATCGATAATTCTAAAGAATCTAAACTATGATAGACTTATTAGGTTATAAATTAACCTAGGTTTATGTACACTATATTTCTATGGGATTAAATCCTCAACGTGTCTAAAACTCAAATTAATTTTATCTCTACTAAGGTCACAATAAACAATTAAACAAAACCTCCGCCTTATGACCCAAACACTATATGCACAAGTATCTAAATAATAAACTATATAACACAAGTTGATAATTTACTATATATAAGGAAAAATAAATAAACTATATTGTACCACATAGATTCCACAAGTACCCCAATATCTATTAATAACACATTTCTATTTCATAAGTAGATTATAACGAGTCAATAGATATAATCAAACTTTGAGATCTCCGTTTGTGTTGTTAAGTAACTTTTATTGGAATATTAATGAGCTCCCACTAACAAGATTTCACTTACTTGTTTCTCCAACAATATTTTATTTCATTATTGTGACAATTAAGATTTGTACAACATATCGGTATAAAATTGAGCCCTTAGTAGCCAGCGCAGTCATAATGAGATGATTGCTCCAATTAAAGGGGTATCAATGCCCTTAACCACTACGGGTTACTAGCAAGGTTATTCAATCAAAACGTATTCTTGCAGATGAGAGAATTTTATTAATGTTCACAGGAAAACTTGGGCATGTTAAGTAAGAGACTTTGCAGTAAGTAGATGAGTTTTCCCATCTTAAACGTATATACTTCCTTGTAACTACCCGGGAAATGATGAGACTTAATAACTACATATTATTAATAAGAACAATTTCCTAACGCACGCTCTGTTGATGATTGACACTATTGACATAATAACAATAATTCACAAAGAGAAATTTTCTTTTTTAAGTCGTCCAACAAAACGATGTGTCAACCGAGAAACATTAACACAGAGATCCAAATAGAAGATCTGCATACATAAGAAACTCATAGATACAGAAGTTTAAGGGCACAAATATAGTCTACGCTAGGACTATTTGTAGGATAATAACCATCCAGACATGATAATCTGAGAATGCATTATTAGGAATGCAAAGAATAGCTTGTTAGCTCCTGCCATGGAACTATAGTGGAGGGGGGCAGCTTTAAACAGTGATTAATGTTTGGTCTAATAACCAATCCAGATTTAACTTTTCTCAAGATTTGTTTTATATTTCTTACTTGCATCAGTGAAGCTGCACTTTTTTTTACGGAGAATATTGGTTGAAATCATTTTGGCGCTCTCGGATTCGAGGTGGAAATGGGTCTGCAAATTGTCAGAGGCTCTGCAGATATTACGAGGCAGGATAACACATAAATTTCAAGGCTGTTGCAGATTGTCAAAGGCTCCTCTGAACGTTACGAGGTAGGAGGAAGGACTTTACACATGTTCAAGAGCTGTCACCCAGCTTGCAAAGCCACGTACCAATTTCAAGGCTTTACCATAGTCAAGGCCTACACCTCTTTGACTAACGCCATTATTGCATTCATCTAGCTCACCATCTCTAGATCTTCAATTGGTACAAGTTCTTCAAGCTTTTGTGATGGCATAGCTAATGGATTGCAGATCTTAAAAAACATTATTCCAAGAATCAAAAAGAGCTCAAACAGTGCCTTCATAGGGAGGAGTAGTCGTTGTCTGCCCATTTTTTTGTTTTCCTTTATTTATCTATTACAGTATTGAATGTACTTGTATGTATGCACTCCTTTATCTCTGGTTGCTAGGCTTTTATTCATATTGGTAGGGTTCATTTTTCCTATTTTTCCTTTAGATGTTGCAGAGACAGGAAGCTTTATATTCATGTAAATCAAACTACGGCCTACAGCAGAGTCAACATGGCAATTTAACTGTTGATAGAATGGCTCAAAGAAAATGTGGGATTTATATCTTATTGGTACAATTGCTTTCCACCCATGCATTTGCTTCTAGCCTTTCAAGCTCTAGCTTTACCACAATAATGGAGATTTCATCCTAACCAAGTCTCCAGGAGTTCATGTTATTAGAGGTGGGGTTTATAAAACGGAGAAGCTTGCCACCAGGTATTCTATACCATTATTTCCTCTCACCCCTCTCTATGTTAGCAACTTTAATTAATGTTTTCAGAGGCACAATGCCGAAAGAAGACATTGGAGTTCAAGGCGTCTTGCAGAAATGTCAAGGAGGCCAAAACATGCACAATGAACTTTTGCCGCAAGTGCTTGCTTAACTGGTCATCAATTCATTTTCAAGCACCATCCCATTTCATTCTGTCAGCAACATATCTCTTTATAGCTTTAAAGTTGAAATGGCATGTTATTTAAGACATCCAAAACCCCAACTAACCAAAGTGGGCTTGGCAAATATGGAGAGAAGGTTGAAGACATCTCTAAGTCCAAGGAGTGGAAATGCCCAAGGTGTGGGGGCATATGCAACTGCAGTATTTGCATGTAAGAACTTGCATTTTGAAATCCCAATTAGAACTGGCCTAGAGCCATTGTTTTAGAGTCTAGTACATTAGAAAGACAATTCAAAAAATCCCCTATTAAATATAGGAAAAAGCAAGGATGTGCCCTTACCGGAATTCTTTCACATGCAGCAATGCTGGTGGTTTTATCCTGTCAATATTACGAAACTTCCAAACCTGAATTTATGTTGGTCTAATCTTCAGCAGGACCAAAGAAAAATTCCAGTTTGCAAACATAATCTGCTGATGTTGGTGGTTTTCTTCTGTCAATATTACATGATTTTATCCTGTCAATATTACGAAAATTCCAAACCTGAATTCATGTTGGTCTAATCTTCAGCAGGACCAAAAGAGATTTCTAATTTTGCTATAATAATCTGCTGATGTTGGTGGTTTTATTCTGTCAATATTACAAAATTTCCTAACCTGAATTTATGTCACTATAATCTTCAACAAGAACAATTCTTGTTTTCTTTTTCTCAGAGGTTGTTTTGGTCCTCCTTTACATATCAAAATTGAACAATTGAGAGCAATTTGGTACAGAATTTTAGATTGGCTCCCTTCTAGTGCTCACCAGTTGTACTACACTGTCAATGACTGTAATTTATTTGAAGTTACATTGGTATTTTGACCTTCGATCAACCAAACTGGCTTGGACAGAATCTTAGACCCCATAAAAATTAAAAAAGAGAAAACAAAAAAAAGCATAATCACCTGAAGCTGGGTTCTTCGGGACTATGGTAAAAAGAAAACGTAATTGGTGTGAAGACTTTTACTGTTTATAGTGGAAGCTAATTCTGGTAGGTTGGAAACACATTTCTAGATTTGTAACCCATTTTTAATTTTTCTATCCCATAAACTTCTACAAAGTGGTAGGGAGGGAACAGATTCTGATGGAAACATTTTAGCAATTTCAGAAATGTTTCTAGTGGTTTACAGGAGTTTCCTGAAGTTTCTTGTGTTAGAAATCAGCTTGCAAGATATTTCTTTATTATACAATTAGTATTACAAATACCATTTCCAAACATTGTTTGCAATTTTTTCCATAGTTTCTAGTAACATTTACTTGCATTTCTTTAAGAATTATACACCAAGGTTTCCTAGTTTCATTACCTGTCAGTCTCCATTTTAAATATTTGTGTTGCAAAGTTTCAAATACCTGATCCTAACATAGGTTTTACTGCTGCTACTGATAAATTAGATATAAATCTTGTAGCATGGTTTGGTTTTGCAGGCTTTTACACTTTTGGAGGTTTCTATTTACCTCATTTCAGATTAGTTAATTTTGTGATCTTATTCCTCCTCTCCCCCCTGGTGCCCCATCTCCCAGGTATCTCAAACTTTTCCCATATACTTTGAATTATTTGACAATTTTGAGCTTCAAAAGACATGATATTTCCACAGTCCATGTTAATGGATTTGGCAAACATTATGTCCCTAATTTTGAATCAAAATCAAGTAACATCGCCAAACCTTCCCCAAAGTTGGAACTATTTAAAATTTTGGACCTAGTAAATATGATTGCTTCAGTTGGGGATTGTATGAAGTCATCATATGGACAATCTGAATCTGAGCTCTTAATGGTAGGTTATTAAATGCATATTCTAAGGCAAAGGTTAAACATTCGTCAATGAGATTGTCTTCATGCACCGATTTACTAAAAGTTTCTTTGTTTGCTTCATTGAATTTTTTTTTTTATAGGTTTGGAGCATTTCTTCAAGGATGGGATAGTTATTCTATTATGAATAATTATTCCGCTTGTCTTCAATGCAAATGAACTCCTCACATGTGAACTTATACTCCTCAAGTAGTGCCTCAACAAGGCACTGAAACTGTTTGACAAAATCCCTTAGGAAAGGTGGTTTCATGAATGCTTTGCTTGCCAAATTGCACAATGGCATTGGGGAAAAAGTTTTAGAACTTATATCAAACGCAGTGGCAGGCGTAAAGCCATATTCAATATCCTCCAAGCTCAAATCATGGTGTTGGTTTATATCAAATAGCCTTAAGATAATATAATTTTACTTATAATACATCACAAATTTTACAAGCATTTTTGTTGGTTTATAAATAACTTGACCAGACCAAAAAAGTACTTGGATGAACGGTTTAAAGTTCCATAGCAAATGTGCATGCAACATACAATATCCCATATCTTTTGTTGGATACCTATTCTTATTTGCTTGCTTGATGTTTCTCCAGGCTATCACATGGAGGTGATATTAGGATTTTCATAGGGTTGTCTTGGGCATAATACAGACACTAAAGGAGCATCTATGGACAATGATCAACTACTTAGATTTAAGATGAGGTGCAGAGTTCAAAGGTGCATACTTAGAACCGTGCTTAGATGTTTTAGATGCCCATTATCACAATTCTTAGAACCATGCTTAGATGTTTCAGATTTGGTTTGAGCTAGACAGGCAGCAGGGCAATGCAGCAGTCATCAATATGAATCACATACTTTTGTCTCATAGATTACTAGCTAAACCTCATATTAGTAATTATGTATGTCATATATAGTTTTCTCAACCAATGCTGTTAAAAATTGAGTTCTGAGGTTGTTGCCAAATTTTATATTGCACACAGTAAAAAAAACCATTTAGTACAGGCAATGAATACTTCAAGAAGCAGCAGTATCCTGAAGCTATAAAGCACTATACTGAAGCTCTAAGAAGAAATCCTAATGACCCAAGGGTAAGCTATTACAGCTCTTCTGTTGCTTTCAAGGTTCACTCTACTTAAGAGACTTTCCTAATTGACTTGTGGCCAGAATTTTAAAATGAAGTTTTACAGTAATAGAGCAGCTTGTTACACAAAGCTTGGAGCTTTGCCAGGATTAAAAGATGCAAATAAATGTATCGATTTCAATCCAACTTTTACAAAAGGTTATTCAAGGAAAGGTGCCATCCAGGAGTTCAAGAAATATGTAATGTCCCTTGCCAATTTGAATGATAATTTTTCCAATGCTTAATTTTATATATTTCATGTGTCAATTAAGAGATTATAACATAAGCATGCAATACAGAGATTTCTGTGCAATGGACATAACAATACCACTTGAACTTCAACATGTAAACACTCCCAAAATTATAATATGCCCTTGATACTTGAACAGCAGTGCACCTACAGACTTCTGAGTATGAATAATGACTGGTTATGCAATTAGAACTGCCCAGAAACACTTATCAGGCATGAACCAACTCAGCAAATGACTCAGTGATTGAAACGGAAGTATAGCAGTGGATATTACATTTGGTTCTGAACATACATTTGACTGATTACACACTAAATAACAGTCCAGAACTCAGAATCAGAATTTCTACAGCTCAGATAAGGATATTCAGATTGTTACAATGATACCCTGATGTTTACATTGGTCACCAATACATAACAACACACTCAGAAATTACTAGCGACTGGACTGAGTGCATATTCAGACTGTGAAAACTCCAGAACTCAACAACTGAGCCTTTTACAACAACAAGGATATATCGACAGCAGTTATAACAAGGAACAATCTAAGATGTCTCAAACCTGTGATATATCGGCTAGCGTTGACAATGAAAGAGACGGCCTGAATGTTGCCTCTCATAGCTCGCGTCCCCATATTGAATGCATTTGTCTTCTCTAAGGGTTGCGACTGGAACACAATGAAGCCACGTCCCTTGCAGCTGCTTCTCAAACCATGGTCGATGCAATAAGACCACTCACAATGACGTCTTCTTCTGAAATGTGGTCGCCTCCTTCTCAGAGCTTAAGCCAATGTAATTTTTAAATAAAAGGAGCAAATAAAGACAATCTACAAAAATAAGATCAGAGACAAAACACAGATTTATAGTGGTTCACCATAGAGGCTACATCCACTCTCAAAGCAGGGGAATATCTTTATTCACTATCTCTTCAATATTACATTATACAACAGCAAACACAACAATATATATTCTTCTTACAGTCAATATTCTCCACACCACAATGTCTAATAATAGCCAACCATATAACCTCTGAAGGACACCTCGTCGAGCATGCAATGGTCAATATAAAAATAGAGGAAGTAGTGGTAGTGAGGATTGGACTGCAATAAATGAGACCGTTACACCAACAGTAATATCAGTCAAGACAGTTCTGTCTCCAAACCCAGATGCAAGTAAATGTAGCGCCTAGGGTTTATGAAAGACCACGCCCTCCTTGGTAGCTGATGCAAACTCAGAATGAAGTAATTTGATGCAATACCAGCTGGTAACATTCATGAATATAATCTTCCACTCAAACCCATGACAAACTCCAAAAGTATCAGTCGCTTCGAATTTGCATTAATCTCTGAAATGAAGTGAGAAAATAATATCTAAGAATAATTCAAATGAGCTCCAAAAACTTTTGAATGTGCATTAAATTTGCATTACTTTCCAAAATGAAACAAGTGCCACGTATAGTACTTGTTTTTATAGTACTTTAGATTTAATAAAAAATAAATTTAAGATTTGTTTGTAATTATAATATTAACATAATATTTAAAAATATTACATAAATTTATTTTTTATTAAAAATCAAAAGTATAAGTGAAACAACTAGTTGCCTTTCTTGACATTGTTATCAACTTTACATCAATATTAAATAATGTTTTTAGCTTAAGGTTGTAAAAAAGATGATTGAAACAAGGATGGTTGAAAGCATATAAAATACAAGAAAATTGTTTTATAATTGTTTAAAATCTCACCTCTAATTCAATAATATCTTCTGCATTTGTTTCCCCATCTTGGACATCTTCTAGTGGAGGAAATTCATTTTGACTATCTAGTTCTACGTTCAAAGATTGTTGATATAGTCGCAAAGCATCATTCAAAATGAAAGTTGCACAAGGAAAAAATTTGAGTTAGCTTATCTACTACAAATAAATCGATACATCCTAAACAAAAGCTAGTAGTTGTCAAAACCTATCCCCAATAAACGGGATGCAACTGAGGATAAGTTCCACACAAGAGCAATTGCACCAGCCAACACTGCTTTCTTATGGGTATAGGCATTCCATGCCTCCCAACAATGAAGCAACAAGTAATCCCCTAATATCCATAGATTGAGACTAAATCAAAAGATGAAACCTAGTTTAAGGCATAAGAATAAAATATTAAATACATATCATAAAAATTCCATATACATGTACTTGGGCATGAGTACCCAGAGTAGAGTTTAGGGACAATGCAGATAACAAAGAACCCTGCATGACAAAATATTGCCAATGTCAATCACAAGGAAGCAATTTCAATTTAGAGCATAAAAGCAGATTTTCTAGATCCCAGCATTAGGTAAATCTGTTATAGAAAATACCAAGTTTGATTAATGTCCATATTGTCATCATGTGACCACATTTAGCTAGAAGCCAAAGAACAAATGCCAACTACAAATAAACAACAATCTATAATTATGAACAAAAATGTATGAAGAATTTCAAATCCATCAATTTTATCAAGGTCCAATGGAATATATCCATGACATTCAACACAAAGTTGGTGCATTAAGAGGAGACATAAATTAGAGTAGAGCAAAGAAGTAGCTTCAAAGAAACTAATATCAAACTGAAGACTAGGACTCTAAGAGTAGACGATTATGACAAAATGATATTAATGTTTTGAATGCATATAACTCCAAGTGAGAAAGAAAAAGAACATTTAAAGTGGTAGATAGATCCCCTAAAAAAAGTTCTCTAATTTTTGCAAACAATGCATTGACAAGAGGAAGAATCACTCGAATGACATGAAGAGCATATGCTTCACTTATTTCATAGTTTATTGAACTAATGTCTTGATCAACTGACTCTCTATACATAAAATAAATCTCAAATTCAAATTCATTATCATATAGGTAAGGATTGCATTTACACAGTGAAGTAATTGAAATAGATGAATGTTACCTATGAATAAATGATTTATAGAAGAATATCAATGCTAGATAAAAGAGTGTCAAGTAGGATACAATGGTCACAAAACTTCCCAAATAAGAAAATAGAAAGTCAGATGTCAGGCAATAGTCATTTGCATATTTCATTTCAAAGAAGTATCAACAAAATGTAATACCTAACGAGAAAATCATCACTGAAAAATGAAGAAATAACATAAAAAGAGTCGGATCCAAATATAAGAGCAGATTTTGAAGTTTCCATCCACATTATCAAATCAACTGGGAACAAAGCACATCAAAAATAGTATGTGGTAAGTAGATCACTTTATGGCCAAAAAGGCTGAAAAAACACCAAACTTCAAAGCAATTACTAGCAAGCTGGAATACCCATATATTGAAGCCATTTTGTTCTCTCCTAAGTAGTTTCGACCTATGGAACTGCAAATGACAGGAAGAGCAAATAATTACTTAAGAATCCTGCAACATATCCACAAGTAGTACATGCTTAATCAAAAGGATAACTTTCTATAATAAAACTTGTATTCAAGTACACAAGAAAGGGTGAATCATATTAAGATTTGAAAATTATTGTGAATATAACTTAATCTAACTGTGGAAAAAAGGAAGTGCACCAATTTTGGTAGGAATGTTCTGAGTTTCTTCAATCATATAGGGCTTTGGTGGATAACAATTCATCTAATTCAATAATTAGAGTTGTTGTACAAAAATGTAAGCAATGAAATGGACAGCTTATCAAAAGGACACAACAATTATGCACACAAAAAATTATGAAAAAAAAATCATATTAGGATCCACTATGCAGAATAATTTATATCTAGAGTAACAATTAAGATATAATAGTTCCTCTTCTACAATACTTCTTGACTTTCTAGGCTAAGAGGAACTACAAGGCAACTGTGGGCATTGAATATTGGACTTGTTGAGAAGGTGTCAGAAACTTTCAAGCAAATGCAATTGCCTCATTGAAAGCCAAAATCCTTCACCTTAATCAGCATCCTCGTGGTCTGCTTGTGGCAAAATGGGAGCTTTAGACTAGATGTGATTTGTTTGACTAAATGCAAAATGGTGAAGCATAGAACATAACGACTACGATAAGGATTTTCCAAGCCTATTTAGTACAAAGAATTATAAAAATATTAAAATAAATAAATTCCATGTAGTACCATAGTACATTCTTTCAAAATATTGTAACAATATAGATTTGTGGTGTTGTAATAATTTGAATTTTCTATTGTTATAAATAATAGATTATTTCAATTAATATACTAATTAAATTAGTGTAGATATCTTAATCTATCTATAAAATACCAAAAAATGTGTTATTTTATTTACTATAAATAGATGTATTTTATTTCATTTTAGAACTATTCAAAAATTGTTTTATTTGTATTTATTTAATGGTTATTTTATTTATGGCTAATGGGCTTGGCTAGAATTAGTGAGGCGGTGAACTTCAGGCGAGCCTTAGACATCTATCTGAAGGCTTCTGGTCAGCATATTAATGATGATAAATCTTCTATTTACTTCTTTAATACTCCTCAGCTTATTCAGAGCAGGATTGCTAGGATCCTTAGATTTCAGATCGGTTCTCTTCCCTTGATGTACCTTGGGATCCCCTTGGCTTTGGGAGGACAACGGAGAGATTATTGGCAGGGTATTTTGGATAAATTTCGAAGTAGGGTTAGCCATTGGACTCACAGATGGCTATCTTCTGCTAGGAGAGTGATTCTTCTTAAGACGGTGGTGCAGTCTCTCCCCATTTATAGGTGTTGTGTGCAGGTTCCCCCGTCCACCTTTGTGCGGGAATTTGATGCCTTGTCTTAGCAATTTCTTTGGTCTAGCAACCTTCTTTCCTCAAAATGGAGCTTGGTCAAGTGGGAGTCTGTTTGCAGGCCGAAGCATGCTGGGGGCCTTGGTCTTAGGTCTATGGTGCTTGTTGTCACTGCCCTGGCTGCCAAGCTGTACTGGAGGTGGTGTAACAATCAAGATCAGGATTGGGCTAAGATTCTGGCCCACAAGTATCTTCTTGGTGATGATTGCCTCGATGTGCCATGTCTTCCTTTGTTGGGTAAAGGTTCTTGTATTTGGGATACCCTTAAGAAGGGTGCTCAGCTGATTAAGGAGGGCCTCTTTTGGATCTGTAATAGAGGCTCTGATGTTTTGTTTTGGCAGGACTCTTGGGATGGCCACCCTCCAATTCTTTCTAGTTTTCCTCAGCTTCAGCCTCTTTGCCATATTTTTTCTAAGGTCGGTTGGATTAAGGTGGAGCATTTTAAAACTGTCAAGCGTATTGGGCAGGCGGTGGTGGCTTGCTGGAAGGACCCACAGGAGTGGCCCGTGGGTGGATCTGATGAGGATCGTGTTGTTCTTTCTAGAGTTTTGGAGGCTAGGCTTTGCAGCTCCCTTAATGGGAGGGATGTTTTGGCTTGGAATCCTAGTCCAAAAGGTAAATTTACTGTTGCCCAAGGCTATGTTATGCTTGACAGGAACTTATATGGTCCTGCTGAGGTGCACTGGTGGAAGAAGGTTTGGGACAACTTCTCTTGGCCCAAATGCAATTTTTTCTTATGGTTGGTTGCTCAGAGGAAGTGCCTCACTTGGGAAAATCTTCGCAAACGTGGCTTTCAGGGACCCTCTATTTGCCTTCTTTGTTCTCACAGTGAGGAGTGTACCTCCCACTTGTTCTTTCTTTGCCCTTACTCTAGAGAGTTATGGCACAGATGGTGGGAGGCTTGGCATCATGGGTGTATTCATGCTACCTCCTTGATTGACTTTTGGGAAAGTTTGGGCAGACCACCAACAAAGACTCCTTTCCTTCAGGTGGCCTGGTCTATTGGGCCTATTTTCATTCTTTGGAACCTTTGGTTGGAGAGGAACCGTAGAGTTTTTTGTGGTTCCAATTTGGGAAATCTTCAATTGTGGAAGAAGATAATTAGTAGGCTTCAGGAGACTATTTCGGCTAAGTGTGACATGTCTGAAAATCTTGATCCTGGTGATCTTGATATTGTGCAGAATTTGAGCTTGGGGGATAGTAGTCGGGGTTGCTTTGCTGGCAGAAGGCCCCGTCAGGTTCGGCAACGAGTTTGTCGTGATGGGAAGTGGATGCCTCCCCCGGTGGGGGTCCTAAAGATTAATACTGATGGTTCTTCTCGTGGGAACCCTGGTCATGCTGGTGTGGGAGGTATTGGTAGAGGTAATGATGGTGGTGTGGTTTTTGTCTTCTCTAGTTACAAAGGGCAGCAGTCTAATAATCTGATGGAGGCCCTTGCTATTAAGATTGTTGTTGAGCGTGGATGCTCTTTAGGCTGGAGGAGGATCATCTGTGAGTCGGATTCTCAGATTGTTGTGGATTTGTTGAACAATCAAAGGTTGGATGATGTTAGTTGGCAATTGGCTTCTGTGGGCAGACAGATTTTGAGTCTTTGCAGCTCCTTGGATTCTGTCTCCTTTTGTCATATCCCTAGAGAGTGGAACAAAGTAGTCGATTGTCTAGCGAAGTGGGCCTCTGAGAATGTGGATGGCTGGGATATCAGTGGAAAGGATGAGCTTTCTTCTAACTATCTTGAGACCCTCGAGAGGTTATTAGTGGAGGACATGAATAGGTAGTGTTGTTGCTGGTTGGTCTGGTGGTGTTCTTTTTTGGTGGGCCTCTGGCCTTTGCTTTGTACTTTGGTTCTGATTGAATAAAAAATTTACCCCTTCTTTAAAAAAAAAAAATGGTTATTTTATTTATTTTAAGAATTATTTCATTGTACTTTATAATTATTTAATAATTATTTTATTTTATTTATCTTATTTATTAAATAGTTATTTTTATATAATTAATAGAATAAATGAAATAATTTTAAAATAGTTTCAAAGTAAAATAGAATAGTTTTACATAAATAGAAGGAATTGTAAGTAAAAAAAATGTTCTTAATACATTATTTTTTAAATTTGTTTAAAATAATTATACCAATTTTATTTTATTTACTTCTTTTTTTTAATAAGAATTTTTTTAATTTTCTTCAAAGTATTTTATTTTACCTTGAAATTATTTAAGAATTTTCATGTAGAATTAGCTTCAAAATTAATTTATCCCTAATATATATTATAAAATAAATAATTTGATGTATTTTAAAATTTTAAGAATAGAGTATTTTGAGTAATCTCAATCTTTTGCAACTTTTTTACTACTTTCAAACTTTTCGTAACATTTTAATGGTAGATGCCTATGATATAATATATAATAATTTAATCTACCAATAAATAATACTATTATTATCTTTAATTATTCATTTACTTCTATAAATGTCATGCAAATAAGCATAACTCAATTTAATATTATAATCTATTTTAACTACTTCTACCTCATTACAAAAAAAATGTTCTCCTTGTAAAGAAGGAACCATGCTTTATAGATTACTATTCAAAATATTATTCTAGATAAATTTTGTATAATAAAATTTATTTTGTAAGATATTAGTTTTTGTATGAAGTTGGATTAAAATAAGAAAAAATATAATTGAATATGAAATACTTTATTTATATTTCAATTAATTATTAGTTTTAATTATAATTTTATGTTGTGTAAATTTAAGAGTTATGATTTATATATAATGTGATATAGAGTTTAATTGTTGATTTTAAATTATCATTTTTATTTAATGATAATTGAATTCAATGTATTTTATATTGATACCATTCCATAACAATCGCTACAATCCCCTTCTGAAATGGAAGTAATGGAAGTGCAAAAATCATTTATATCGAGTTAAAATTGTCTACCAATGAAATTGAAGAGAATGATTTTTGAAATATATTTTGTTAAATAATTCGCATGTATACATTGATCATAGATTAAAAAAAATCAAATAGAAAAATTACTCAAATTCTTATTGGTTAAAATGAGAGTTATTAATAACTGTGGTGCCTATAGTTCCCTAGCAAGAACTAATAATATAGTAATTAATAATATACTATAATAATTATAGTATTATTAATGGTTATATTAATGTTAGATTAATTTTATGTTTTTACCCTAATACTATAATTAATTAAATTATAATTGAGCATTACAAAGTGAATAAAATAAATTATAATATAATGGTTGAATGTATATAAGTTTTCACTTATTTTATTTTACTGTTAAAAATATTGTTTCAAATAGAATGCCCTACACGTAATCTGTTCACTTAATGACTGGGTTGAGCGTTGAAAAAGTCTAACCCTTCATGCATAATCTCACGACAGATTGCATGGAATATTTTGAGTGCCTAATCCAAAGCCGGTATTGAAGTGTCAAGGGTCGGTACTTTTTGGAAATAGGTAAAATAATAATTTATTTATCTTAAGAATAGGCAAAATAATAGTTATTTGTGTAAAAAAATAGGTAAAATAATAGTTTGTTTATATTCTTTCTAATAACACGCAAAATTTCTTAGTCAATCATATTCTCAAAAAATATTTTTTATAATTTATAAAGTTATATATTTTACAAGTTCACTTTAGAAAATTGAATTCTATTTTTATTAAAGATATCACATTTCCACAATCCATATTGATTATTGCTAGACGACTTCTGGATTTGATTGTGTAAGAGTTTTTGCATCAACATTTTGGATCACACTCTGTGATCCATCATCAGGATAGTTGAGAGCTCAAGGAGAAAAATGATAAGTTGCAGACCAAGAACTAACTAAAAAGACCAAGGGGAGGGATGAGGGGCACATAAAAAGACCAAGAACTAACTAAAAAGACCAAGGAGAAAAATGATAAGAGAAAAATGATAAGTTTACGATAGCTTCTTGTTTTTTGTTTTATGTGCCCCTCATCCCTCCCCTTGGTCTTTTTAGTTAGTTCTTGGTCTGCAACTTATCATTTTTCTCCTTGAGCTCTCAACTATCCTGATGATGGATCACGGAGTGTGATCCGAAACGTTGATGCAAAAACTCTTACACAATCAAATCCAGAAGTCGTCTAGCAATAATTCTATTTTTATTTTTAAAAAATTAATGTTTTTGATTGGTTGAAAGCCAACCTTTTAATAACTAATTAACTAAGAAAAAGCAAAACTCATAAAAGCAAGTACTAATAATATCTACGAATAATTCAAATGAACTCCAAAAAAATTTCAATGCGCATTAAATTTGCTTTACTATCCAAAATGAAGTGAGAAAATAATATCTAAGAATAATTCAAATAAATTCCAAAAACCCTCTTTTATGTTTTTTTTCTCAAACTCTCTAATAGTTTCTTTTTTAAGATGCAATTCTTAATTTAAACACCTTTTTTTATCTTGAAAATGATATTTTGACACACAAAGTTCTTATTCAATGCATCTATGATTTAAAGCATCCCATCCTGGTTGTGACGAGTTATAATACTAAAGCCTTTTTAAAATATTTTAATTCATTTTAAGTAATCTTAGTCATTTAATTAAAATATAACCATTAATACACTCATTTTTGTGAAACTATTGGAATGCATCGGAATCAGAAACTAACTACACCAGAGTGATCCCAATGAAGAATAAGGATGAATGGAGTCAACTGAGTGACTAAAAATAGATGCTCTCTCCAAAAATCTTGGAGTCCAAACCAAAGGCTGGAAATAACCTCTGGGAGCATCAAATAACTCTTCTAGAAATCATCTGAGCTTGTTGGTAACATCAAACTACCCTTCTAATCAAAAGACACAAACCTAAAAATCCACCTCCAACTACAAAGCATGAGAACCCTTAAATGGGGACATTATAAAATATGACAAAGCCTTGGAAACTTATCAGGTATGTCCTATGTTGTTTTATTCTTTATATGTTAACTATGAGCTTTTGGGTTTTGTAATCATCTCTTGTGCTTCTCAAAGGGTGTAATTACTATTGTTAAATGGAGTGTTGATTACAAGTCTTTCTTTTCTTATGGGTAATAGGAAGGTCTCAAAAAGGATGAAAATAACTAGGAATTATTATACGGGCGGGTGCATGAAGTTGGGTAGCAATTTCGTGGCCACTTTCTAAAAAAAAGTTGAAAATCTCATAGCGCGAGCGCGTTATAACACACTCGCATTATTGCACATTAAAAGCAAAAATAAAAAATAAAACTGAAAGTCTTCATTTTCACTTCGACTATTTTTTTCTTCTGCCCGCAGCCAAAACCCCCAACTTTTGCGCTTGCATTCTAGGAGGAGGTATTGGGCACAAATCTTCAACAAGAGTTGTTATTTCTTTGCAAGGGTGGCGCCACGACGATGAAGAGGTGGGAGAGGTAAGTATTGTTTATTTTTTGTTTCAAATTTCTTAGTTTTAGGTTGATTTTCTTAGTTTTAGGTTATAGTTGATTTTAAAAAAAAAAAATTGTAGGAGATGCAAATGAATCCGCAAACCCTGAAAAATCCTCAATAAGAAAATCAACCTCAACAACAACCTCCTCCACCAATGACTCAACACCCTCCTGGCACTCAACAAAATTTAATGAGTGAGATTGAGAACAACAAAAAATAAATTGAGGATTTTATTAGTAGGTTGAGTGATCCAAATGGTTCAACCACAGAAAGAATGACCCTCTCAAATTCATTGAAAGATATGTTAAAAAATGTAGATTCAATTAGCAAACAAATAATTGGATGGCAAGATAGGAGGCAGGCGGCTAGGGAATATTATGCGGATAAACTATCATATAAACAAGTAAAGGATTTTAAAATTACAAAAGGTGATTTCTGCTCATTATTCACTGACCCAAGCACAAATCAAAATTTTAGCCTCAATGTGAAGAGGTTTCCTATTCATTGGTGCCACCACCAAGAGATTAGGAACCATTTTTATGATAGGTGGTACATGTTCATTGATGACCAACTGTGCAACAATTGTGAAGTCCCCCAGTATTTTCTTAGAAAACTATACAGTGAGTACATATTAAACAAAATTTCAAATTATTTTGATATGAGGGACTTCCAGGAGAGAGGTGGGGGGTCAGCTCACGATAGGCCCGATGCATAGCCGAATCCTACGTGGCAAGGGAAACGAGCTCTCGCTAGGCTGCCTCGTGAGCACATTGTTATGTCTGTCATCGCAAAGGGGACTGTCAACGTAGAGACATTGCAGGCGATCAACACTTTGACCTAGAGTGCCATCCATCATACTAGCCCTATTCTACAGTTCCATCCAAGGGAGTCTTCAAGTGGTGGCCTTCGAACCCATGTGTGTCAATCTTGTGGGGCAACTTGTTCATATGACCCCAATGGCACTCAAGAGGTTGCTATTTAGGATTTGTATCTAGGTACAAAGATGGAGAGAGCGACTGACATTTTACATGATGTGTATGGCATTGATACTCAGGTAAAAGTTAGCATGTTCATTGAATTTAATTTATTATATTTTGATTTTGAAATGCAAGATTAACTAATTTAGTTTTATGATTTTAATAAAATTGCAGGGTCACAGTGTTAATGCTGGATACACCGGCCCTCCACCTACTTATTTCTATAGTACACCTATCGGCAGGGTATGTAACTAGTAAACAATTATAAATTTATTACATGTTAATAGCATTGTTTTATGAATGCTATTTTAATATGTGATTTTGGATATTGAATAGGGTAATATTGGAGGTTTCAAGGGAACACCTCCTAGTGCCAATGAATTTACTCAAACCTTCACAGAGGTAATAGAATAAAGAGTTTAACTTTAATGAATTGTACTTAATAGATTTGTGTAGTTTATATTCATATCATTGGTTACGTGTTGCATTGCAAATCATTCAAACTCAAAAAATTACTTCACATTCCATAACTAATAACTAGATGTTGATAGATGACAAATTTTCAACTACAATATAGTTGTTTAGAAAGTCAACATAAGCAGTGATGCAATTTCTTCACATGGAGGCATGTACTTGCAAAAGTGCACCTGCACGAAAAACTATGGATGCTTGGAAAAAATCTATGAAACCATAATAGTAAGCAATAGCATAGACAAGGTGGTTAGTAGTTTGAAAAAATGCCTCAAAGAAATGTGGTCTCATGGTGATGGAATGGAATTCCATCACCATGAGACCACATTTCTTCGAGGCATTTCTTCAAAATGCTCACCACCTTTTCTATGATACCACATTTTTCATATATGTGCACCAAAGCATTTTATCAAAACACTTGTGATTCCTTGCTACTATGGATAAAAGCCTAAAATAGGTGCTTTCCAACAAACTATGGATGCTTGGAAAAATATCTATCAAAGCATAATAGTAAGCAATAATACCATAGAGAAGGCAACGAACTTTTTGAAAAAATGCCTGAAAGAAATGCGTTCTCATGGTGATGGAATGCCATGGTGTGCATTTGTTTGTAATGGCATTCCATCACAACGAGACCCCATTTCTTTTGAGGCATTTTTTCAAATAGTTCATTGCCTTCTCTATGCCACCACAATTATCGTACATGTCTATGAAAGCATTTAATCAAACGATTCAACAACTTGTTGTTGTGGGTGAAAGCCTAAAAACACATCCTTTTGAACAAAATATGGATAGGGAAAATAGTAAGCATGATAATCAGAAAAAAAATAGTTTAATAAGTACTCAAAATTTTGTTCATTCTGATCTCATACATTATAAGTCATGATGTGGATCGCTATTGTAACTTTTTTGTGATTGAATAATTTGTTGTTTTATTTTCAAATGTTGGTTGTGGAAACACCTCCAAATGTTACGATGGAAATGGATATCAGTGTTTTATCCGCTATACAATCCTCGATGGCTTTGACAAGGGAGGTATGAGGCAAATTACAAAATTTCAATTTACATTCGTTGTTATAGATGTTAGTTCAAGTGAAAAATCAAACCAAATTATTGATTTGTAGTTGAATTTCTATTTGGATGGTTTATACAGGGCTTGAGCACACCTCATCATCAGCATGCGAATATTTCCCCCATGGAGAGTGATCATGAGATGGATGTAAGTGATTTTTTTTAAATATATCATTTTTATAATGTAATTTCTATATATTAATGTCTTTACTTATTATTGTAACAGTTAAAACTTCACCAAGAACTTAACAATACTAGGAGGAGCAACAGGAGCACTCCTCGAGTGCAGGACAAACGAGTGACAAACCTATCACCATCCGATCGATAAGCAAAGGGAAAGAGTTTATTTCGAGAGCCTGGAGAGCAATGACTTTTGATTCCAAAGCCCTTTGTTGTATGCCTACATGGCAGTTTTGTACATATTTTTTTATTGGATATATTTGACATTGTATGCCTATATGGCATTCTTGTAAGCCTATATGGCTATTTTGTACCTATATTTTATACTTATATCGACATATATTGATGTATGCGTACATGACTATTTGGTTAATATAAATCTCTTTTATCAATGGTGTCCATACTTGCATGTTATAAATCCATGGTTCAATATATATGAGTTACATGTATTCAAGTGTATACTTTATAACTTACATGTATATACTTTGTGACTTACGTGTGTTTCAATGTATACTTTGTGACTTACGCGTTTTCATGCATATACTTTGTATTAAGTTGTGTATACTATTTATTTGTGTGTATACTTCAAGGCATACGTGTTTGTGACTACTTGTGCTTCCCTTATTCACATGTATATGCTTGACTTATTCACGTTTATACTTATTAATTGGTTAGCCATAACATTGATCATTGTTGTCCTTCATGGTTTGTCTTGAATAAATTAATTGATTTATTGTAAACAACTTTATCTAAAAGCAAAAAACATGTTTTCAATTAAAGACATTAGATTTAATCCAATATATTTAATCCTTTGATTGGAACAACTCAATTAAGCAAAGGATACATAAGACTTTTCCTTTTAGATTAGCAATGCATGGAAGTTTCAAAAAGTATCCTTGATATTACAAAAAGATGTGTTTATACACTTCAATTGTGCACTCACCCTTTGGTTCTTTGACAGAAAAATCTTCCTATGCCATTGTTACTCTACATAGGTAAACCAAATTTTGTATTGTGGAGCTATGTTAAACTACCACTCTCAAGACCAATGTAACAATGATACAAAATAATGTTTGATACTACAAGAAGACCTCAAAATGGCTAGTGTACTAAACAAATTCTTATGATTTATGAAGAACGTTGATAACTCTACTAAGTTGGCTTCTTTTTTCAAAATCATACAAATTGAACCCTAGCATCAATAGACTTTGTATATCAAGCTACCACAATTCAAGTTTCAACGATGAATATTTATCATGCATGTTTTAAATGACATTCAAGTTTATGGTGGTTTTTTTGTTTATATGATGTTATGTGATACTCTAATCCTAATTCATGCTTGTAGGCTGCATATATATTTATATTTTATTTTTACATGATTTTTGTACCAACAAACCCAAAATGAACTGAACCCCCTCCAAAAAAATTAGGCCTAACCAAAAAACCGAACCCCCGAACCCGAACCTCAAAACCTATTCCAACACTCTTCATTATGCCTGCACAAACTTAATTGACCACCAAATTATGTTGTCTCTTGACTTTACCCACTTTTACTCCCTCAAACATCTATTTTTCATTCAAAACCCATGTTTTCCCAACTAGGGCATCATGCCATAACATAATTTTAACCTCCCTTGTCCTTGCAGACCTTTTGAACACATCAAACTCCACAACCTCACCCTATTTCCAACCTATTCTAACTTTTTTTCAAGCAATTTCTTCTTTTCACCTCTTCTAGCCTTGCTTTTAAGGGGCCTCAATTCTGAATTTTCAATAGGGGCAGTGTTAGTAATCTATTCCAATGCCTTTACCAATGTTATTTTCTTATTCCTACTCTCTATCCTACTTACATTAGGCCCATATCATCGAGACACAGCCTGAACAATAGGTGGAATGGCCTATTTCAACATATTACACTCGAACCCTTAAGGGATAGATTTGGTTGAACAGAGTTCAAAACGATTTTGTGTGCTTGGGTACAAAAGAGGACCATTCCTAGTGTAAACATACTTATTCATACATGTTGGAACAGTCTGTTTGGTCACACGAGTTGAAGAATGAAAGTTGCACCACTTTGCAACTTTCCACTACTTGCATTTGACACTTTTTCCATCAACTAAAAACTGAACACCATGGGAAACCACTAAGAGATAAGAAAAATTGAGAGAGGTTATTGCAAAGGGGTCCAACGCAATCCCATAGGATCAGATGAGAAGCTTTTAAGTGTCATGGTATCTGAGTAACAACATGTTGAAGTTTGCAACCATTTTGCACTTTGGACCCTTAAGAGATTGATTCGGTTGAACGTAGCTCAGAGCGATTCCGCATGTTTAGGTGTGAAAGAGGACCATTCATAGCATAAACATACCTATTCGGATGCGTTGGAATAGTTCATTTGGTCACACGAGTTGCAGAACAAAAGTTTTATCACTTTCCACTACTTGCATTTGACACTTTTTCCATCAACTAAAAATTGGACACCACAAGAAAAACACTTTGAGATAACAAAAACTGAGAGAGGTTATTGCAGAGGCTCCCAA
This sequence comes from Sequoia sempervirens, assembly GCA_007258455.2. NCBI lineage: Eukaryota > Viridiplantae > Streptophyta > Pinopsida > Cupressales > Cupressaceae > Sequoia > Sequoia sempervirens. Next base: position 28,906,607 of record VDFB02271358.1, on the reverse strand, counting down.
CATGATTCTATTAGATTAGACGAGAAGTTTCTAAGTTTCACAGTATTCGAGTAACAACATGTTAAAGTTTGCAGCCATTTTGCACTTTAGATCCTTAAGGAATCAATCGGGTTGAACATAGCTTGGAGCGATTCCGCGTGTTTAGGTCTAAAAGAGGACCATTCTTAAAATAAACATACATATTCAGATGCATTGGAATAGTTCATTTGGTCACACGAGTTGCAGAATGAAAGTTGCACCACTTTACAACTTTCCACTACTTGTATTTAACACTTTTTCTGTCAACTAAAAATTGGACAACACAGGAAAACCACTGTAAAATAACAAAAATTGAGAGAGGTTATTGTAGAGGGACCCAACACAATCCCATAGGATTAGACGAGAATTTTCTAAGTCTCACAGTATCCGAGTAACAACATGTTGAAGTTTGCAGCCATTTTGCATTTTGGACCCTTAAGTAATCAATCCAGTTGAACATAGCTCGGAGCGATTCCGCATGTTTGGGTGTGAAAGAGGACCATGTATAGTGTAAACATACCTATTCAGATGCGTTGGAATAGTTCATTTAGTCACACGAGTTGCGGAATGAAAGTTGCACCACTTTGCAACTTTCCACTACTTGCATTTGACACTTTTTCCATCAACTGAAAACTAGACACCATAGGAAAACCACACAAAGATTAAAAAAAACAAGAGATTTTATTGTAGAGGGGCCCAACATGATTCCATAGGATCAGATGAAAAATTTCTAAGTGTCACAGTATCTAGATAACAACATGCTAAAGTTTGCAGCCAATTTGCACTTTGGACCCTTAAGGAATCAATCTAGTTGAACATAGCTCAGAGCGATTCCACCTTTTTGGGTGCGATAGAGGACCATGTCTAGTGTAAACATACCTATTCTGACATGTTGGAACAGTTCATTAACAACATGCTAAAGTTTGCAGCCATTTTGCACTTTGGACCCTTAAAGAATCGATCTGGTTCAACATAGTTCAGAGCGATTCCACATGTTTGGGTGTGAAAGAGGACCATTTCTAGCATAAACATACCTATTCAGATGCATTGGAACATTTTGTTTGGTCTCACGAGTTACAGAACGAAAGTTGCACCACTTTGCAACTTTCCACTACTTGCATTTGACACTTTTTTCATCAACTAAAAACTGGACACCACAGGAAAACCACTATGAGATAACAAAAACTAAGAAACATTATTGTAGAAGGGCCCAAAATGATCTCATAGGATTGGACGAGAATTCTCTAAGTGTCACGGTATCCAAGTAACAACATGTTGAAGTTTGCAGCCATTTGCACTTTAGACCCTTAAAGGATTAATCCAATTGAACATAGCTCAGAGCGATTCCACGTGTTTGGGTGCGAAAGAGGACCATTCCTAGCGTAACATACCTATTCAAATGCATTGGAACAGTTCATTTGGTCACACGAGTTGCAGAACGAAAGTTGCACCACTTTGCAACTTCCACTACTTGTATTTGACACTTTTTCCATCAACTGAAAATTGAAACCACAGGAAAACCACTCCGAGATTAAAAAAAATTGAGAGAGGTTATTGTAGAGGGGCCTAACATGATCTCATAGGATCAGACGAAATTTTTTTAAGTGTCACAGTAGCATGTTGAAGTTTGCAACCATTTTGCACTTTAGACCCTTAAGGGATCGATCTGGTTGAACATAGCTCAGAGCGATTTTGCGTGTTTAGGTGCAAAAGAGGACCACACCTACTGTAAAAATACCTATTTGGACGTGTTGGAACAGTCTATTTGGTCACACGAGTTGCAGAATGAAAATTGCACCACTTTGCAACTTTCCACTACTTGCATTTGACACTTTTTCCATCAACTAAAAATTGGAAACGACGAGAAAACCACTCTGAGATAACAAAAACTGAGAGAGGTTATTGTAGATGGACCCAACATGATCCTATAGGTTCAGAAGAAGATTTCGTAAGTGCCATGGTATCCAAGTAATACCCCATCAAAGATTGTTACCCTTTGAAAGGAACTCCATGAAAACAAAGCTCTCTAAATGGTATATCAAACTCTAGTTCAAAATATTTTAGATGAGGTTGCTCCCATAACTCTCTAATCACTTGACAAATCCTTGAAACTTTGTATTGATTTTATTTTTCCTATCCCTCTCTTGCTATTCTTCCTCAATTTCATAAGGATTATACATTGACCTTCTTGCCCCTCCTAAAGTTTGTACCACATCCATTACCTCCACCTAAAACTGGACATCCTTGGTCTTCTTGGTTCCTACGCCTTTATATGGTTATGCAAATGAAAATGAAGCAAAGTAATAATCTCCTTCTTTGTTGGTTGGAAGAATGCATGCTTAATGTTTTGATACATGATATCAGCTCTCTCTCTTCTACTCTCATGGTTGAATACTGAAATCTAATATGGTGGGCCTCTAGAGTTCCAATCATCTTTCTTCCTCTTCCACCAAATGTCAGCCTGATCCACACGCCTGCCAGCCTAATTGAATTTGTTTTTGAAAGCTGAAATTTCTCCTGAGTCACCCATGTAACTCTCTCTGCCTTTTTAGACTCTTTCATTGCTACATATCATCTTTAGGATTTAATCATTTGTACCACATGGTTGATTTTCTTTAAATCCTTGCATCTAAAGGAAATTTCCTCAACATAAATATTACTAGGGAATTTCATTATTGCCATTGTAGTTGGTATTAAAGTCGGTACCTGCAACAATGAAAATTATCCTTATATAAGAATTCCCTCCATCTTGTTGGCTTGTAACACTCTTGATGGTGGCTACATGAAATCTAATTTTGATTCCTCTTCTACATCAGAGGGTTCATATATCCTTGTTTTGACTCTTCTAAATTATCAGAATTAGAACCACTAGCTTCCATATTCAAAAATTCCCAACCACCATCTTCAATAAATTTATCTGGATCATCAATAATACTCTTCAAAATTGGCCACCAGTTCAAGTTCATTCTACTTTCATAATACTTTATATCCATGGAGTTCAGCCATTCCTTGATGCCATCAAGTGAAGATTAAGGAATGGCATCAATGCACAGTACATATCACTTGAAGTATTTGAAAATAATAGCCATATCAAATGCATTTTTCCCAAGTCATACTCTCTCAAGGTTAACAATCTCAATCTCACTAATAGTGATTACTAAGAAAGGTAGTTCCATCAACTCTATCAAACAATTTACCGTAGGAACAATAAAAGTAGAGGCTTTGAAAGGAACTCCATGAAAACCAAGCTCTCTAAATGGTATATCAAACTCTTAGACCTAATTCTTGCACATTTACAACCAAATTCAAAGATTTTCCTTCAAAAGGCTACAAATTCAAATATTGACAATTTTGCAGCAAGAATGCATTTTTTTGCACATTTGACCATCGAGACTCAAAAACTCACCCTAATACACCTTAAATGGTCTTGATTGACCTTATTTAGTATAAATAAACACAAAATACTTTTTATCTAATCTATTGACAACCTATCAACCTTCAAAAAGTGAAATTTTGCAACTAGGAGACTAGGTGCTCCTGCACCAAAATTACATTGTGTCTGAGCCTTCAAGAGGTTTTAAATCTAGCCTTTACAAATGATTCTACATCTTTCCAATCATGCCTAACTGTTGAGCTTGTAACTAACATGACTTATTACATTATAAATCAATTGACTATGTAATATGACCTTATTCAATTGACAATTTACTCAAAACACAAAACTAACTTAAAAGAATTCCATGAACCAAATTTTCTCAATAACCTTGGTGCCCCTGCACCAAATTTCAATATTTCAATAAATGTCATTACAAGTAAATCTCATTACAATGCCTTAGATACTCTATTCTCACAGATATTTTACAATGTCACTCATACATTTGAGATTCTCTTATAATGTCTACATCATAGGTTCTCATTTAGAGGTTAACTTCAAATGAGTAACTTGATATTCCCTCGCAAAGCTTCACACGC
>VDFB02271358.1:28804925-28902517 GCA_007258455.2 Sequoia sempervirens | reverse complement strand
CCTCAGATGTGATTCATACAACTTTAAATTGTTATATATTTTCCTAAATAGATGGTTAGACATATTGTGGGTGATAAATAAGGCGATTTTTTGACAGCAACCTTGTATTTTTTTTTTTTTATCATCATTATTTTAATTAATGAAAATGTATGCACATATAAATTATTAGATATAACTTGAAATTATAAGATAAATTGTTGTGTCGTATTACATTGGATGAGTAATTAGCTATGTAAATGGTTCACAAATAAAATTAGGAGGATTCAATTAATAATTAATATGGTTTATTATTATGGTCTAATTGAACTTAATTTTTTTGTGCAAGAAAGTAAGTGTGCAAATAGAAAGAAGGGAGAACCAATTTGAAGCCTTGTCAATATTTTACTCGATTGAAGTTCTCAAATGTGACCTTGTGTAATGAAAAGTGAGTCAATGTGGGATTAGCATTAAGGGTCAAGTGATTATTATGGTTGTGGTTTAGTTATTTTGAAATTCTAAATAGGACCTTAAAATCTAAGAAATATTTTGAGGGCTAAGGTCCATGGTTAATGTGTAATGGTGACTTAAGTGTTATTACCATGTGATTAAATGTGTGAGTGGAGAATTAGGGTTGGGGACCCTCGGTTAAGTTAAATTTTGGATACCTTCTTTCATGAGCTTTTAAGACATCTTAAAAGACTTATTTTATGTATTTTCACCTTTTCTAGTACCCTAAGGTAAATATCTATGGGTTGGGTGTCTATTTATGGTCATATCTTGGGCCATATCCAAGATATGACCCTCATCTATTTCCCATTTAGGGGAGTGAGAGATTTGGAAGACCTTCAAGTAAGGGAAGAGTGTCTTGGCTCTCAAACTCATTTATGAAATGAGACAATGAAAATGGAGTGGCCAAGTACTCCATCCTCCTCTTAATAAAGAGGAAGACTTTTTTGGATGGAGTGGAGTACACTCCTTCCTTTCCCATCTCCCCAAATTTGCTCACACATGTGTGAGCACTTGTGGAAGATTGTGCTTGAGGATTAGATTCAAGTTGAATCTCTTTATATTTGGTTGAGAAATGAATTTTTTTTTGTCACTCACTTCTCCTTTTGGAGAATTTTTGATTTAGTATTGAGAAGAGGAGAGATAGAGAGAGAAAGAGAGAGAGAGAGTTATGAAAAAGGAAAGAAGGAAGCTCTTGGATATTGAAGTTAGAAGATTCAAGCTTGGCATCATGTTGGAGAAAAGGAGAATCATTCCTACAAGCTATGCAAAGAGAAGTCTTCTTCTCCTTGCAAATATTTGGTTATCTCATTGTGTGATGTTGCTTATGTATTTACTTGTGTTTGAGTGAAAAAATAAAATATGGGAGTTTATTTCCTTGAAGTAGAATGCATATGTTGATAGAGGTGATTTTGATGTATGATATTATAAATCTCTTTGAGGTGTATGTGGAGACCCCATTATCTTGGGTATATATAAATGTGTTTGCTCAAGGGTATGGCTAAAGCCCATGAGGTTTCATGATGCCATTTCGGTTGAGTGGAGAGAAAATCTACGTTCATTGGTATGTAAACTATTGGTCTTCTCATTATTATGAAATGTTGAAAGTTAATATTTTGTTGTAAGAGGGAAATATGGAATAGAGAAAGCCTTGTTTATTGGCATGTTATTTGTGTTATCTTTATGTATAAATTGTAATATGGAAATTTTATGTAAAAGGGTTTGCATCTTATTGTAAAAGAGAAAAAGAGAAAAATACTCTATGATATTGTGTTAGAGAAGAGTTTGGAATGAAGAAAGGTTTTCATTTGATATTTGAAGGAAATATTGGATAAAATTGATTATATTCTCTTTTCTATTTTGAATAAACAATAATATGTTCATTTAAGTTGTGAAGAAGGATTGTAGTGTATAAACTTGAAAATAAATTATAAAGTTGTTATTATTTCTCTTTGCATGTATGAATATAAGTTTAAATTTCATAAACTAAGTTGGTGAGAAGTGTATGCCTCCATTTCCATATTCTTTCCACCTCACCAAGTTAAATAAACAAATATGTAAGTACTAGATATTTTCCTTAATAATTTTCTCACTTAAATCTTATTTTTGATTTAAATAATAACAAAAAAGAAGAAAAGAGAAAACAAAATGTGTATTGAATTTATTTGATTGCAAAGGAATTATATATCTATATATTATCAAACATTTTCATTTTATAAAAAGTATCTATAAATTTTATTTATAATAATATATGTTAATATCATTTATTTCATTTATATATATATATATATATATATACTAGCACTAGCACCTATAGGAGGTTCAAGGGATATGCCGATAGAAAATTAAAAGAAAAATTTAAACGTATTTTAATATTACATAATTAGTTAGTTACATAACAATAGAAATGTTTATACGTTTTGATTTAAAATATAAATTTTGATTTATACAAATGATTATTGTATCATATAATATTGAAGGAAAGATCACCATTTGAAGGCTTTAGATTTGGAAGCATGGCTATTGGAGAAAGCATAAATAAAAATAACTCATCACTATGCATAAATAAAAATAACTCATGAGAGGTGAAAAATATTTTTAACACTATTTTTGCAAAGCCTCAAGATGATTGTAGGATATATGAAAAAGAAGAAACAATCTTTAAAAAAAGAGAAAAGAAAAATTCCACTTCAAGAAGATAAAGAAGAAAAGAAGAAAAAAAGAGATTGCACTCCACCTACTTCACCATTAACCAAGCCCAAGGAAATAATTAAGCATGTGGACTGTGAGTTTTAAATTCCATGTATGATTTGTGGAAGCAATAACCATTGTGGTCTTATGTGCAATGTAAAAACCACCAATAGAGAGCCTAAATTTTATATTAGCAATGCCAAAAGGACGATCCACTTACTTAAACCAAGGGAAGAGAATTACAAAGACACTCTCAAAAAAAGTAATAAGAAAACTTAAATATTTGAGTATGTGAATGTAACAACTTTTTTTTTCCCATTGCAAGGTTGGGGGGACAAGAAATGACAAGTGTTGGAGGCTCCACCTCGAGTTTCACAATGCATGGCCGAAAAAGAAAGAGCAGCCACTTGAGTGAGAGAACGATCACAAATATCAAGTCAATAGAAAAAAATACAGAGCATAAGAATATACAGAAGGCCTAGATACACAAAGTAGCCTACCTAGATAAATGCAAACAAATCAGGAAAGAGACCATTTCAGAAGCTACAGGAGGAAATTGTTACACACCTTGCCATTTCTTCAAATGGAGTTGGGCCTAGAAAGTAGTTGTTGTGATTTTGTCTGGAGTAGAGGTGAAACTACAAAATGTAATAAAACCAATATAACTTGGCTCCTTTTGTCTAGGATGCAAAATAAGTACTGTGTATGACCATGCAAAACTGTGTTTCCATTAAAGAAAATGTTTAAATTTATGTCGTCTATTGTAAATTAGGTAAGACTAAAGCTATAACATTAACGAAGTCCAATTGAATTACAATATAGTGGGTACATACACTAGTACTCCAGTCAGTAATGGGGTTTTATGTTCTGCCTCTTGCAATTAAAAGTAAATTAGAAGTTAAGAAATTTAATTGAAAAAGTTGAAACCAAGATTCATTTCTATTTGACCAAAAGCTGGGCAATTCTCATATCTATTTTGCATGAATTTCAGATGAATAAATTACATGTGCAAGTTTGATTTTGCAATTTCAGACTAAAATTTATGTATGCTTGGCGATATAAGTTGAATCAAGAACTCCACATGTTTTCATTTAAAAAAAGACACCTATCAAATTCATTTTTTTTAGAAGATGAAACAGAGTCTTACTTGATAGAAATCCACATAGGTGTTGGAATTCGTAATCTTGAGCTGCAATGGGAAAATGCATTAAATGCCCCATCAGATGAAACCAAATTTGGGCAGTTTTCCCCTTGCCGTGTCTGACCACCATGTTGGCCAGTTAATATTTGGCAGCAAATTAATTGTGGTGGTTGAATTTGAATTGGGCGCCAAATTTTGAAAAGGAAACAAAAGACAAAAAAATAGAATATTTTTATTCTGTAGAAGAAGAATGTGAAGGAGACAAAGACAAAAAGTTTTTGTAGCTGCAACAGAAAGATAGAATGTTCAGCAGAACTACAGAAGTGAAAGTTTAGGAGAACCTACAATAGTAGAGGACATTGGCAGTGCTTCAATGCTCCGGAATGTTTCCAGCACGCAGCAACACACAGAAGGAAGATGTGTCAGAACTAGCACAATTTTTGTATGAATCATGTACAGAGCTTTTGCTCTGAGTTTTTGTTAGTAAATTTTTGAATGTAATCATTTTGATGAAATAGAAAATTGAATATATAAATATTTATGTCTCCTTGTGTTTGTCTCCTTTGAACTCTGCATGTTTTCATTCTTTTCCCACTGTAGTTGGGGTTTTTTTTCCCAACAGATTGGTATCAGAGCCCTAAGTTTTCTGGGCATTCAATTTTTAAAGCCTAGCTTTTTTCCTAGGCGTGCAGTTACAAAACTTTAGTTTATGGGTATTTGGGAAAGCCCTAGTTTTCTAGGCAGTGAAGAAAAGCCCTAGATTTTATCTGGGTATTTGTAGTTCTCCCCCCATTTAGCAAAATGGCTAGAGGAGACAATAGGAGTTGGCAACAACCACCTATGTTTAATGGAAACAATTATGATGTCTGGGCAAAGAAAATGAAAACCATTGTAGGAGCAAATGATTTGTGGGAGTTGGTTGCAAATGGGTTCACAGATGTGATTGACCCAAATGCATTTGTAGCATTGAGCAATGCTCAAAAGAATCAATTGAAGGAGACAAGGAAAAATGATGCAAAATCCCTCAGTCTGATTGAGGCAGCCTTAACAGAGGCTATCTTTCCTTGAATAGAAGCAGCTAGTTATGCAAAAGAAGCATGGGAAATACTTCAAACCACCTGCAAAGGGTCTGAGAAAGTTAGGTTAGTGAAACTCCAACTGCAAAGGAGAGAATTTGAGACCATGTAGATGAAGGACAGTGAATCCATTTTATATTTTCATACAAGGGCTTCCACCTTGATTAACCAATTGAGGATAAATAGAGAAACTATGGAAGAGCAAAAGATAGTAGAGAAGATTCTTAGAAATTTACCCACAAAATTTGACCCGGTGGTTATTGCCATAGAAGAGGCAAAGGACCTCTCAACATTATCAGTTGATGAGTTAATGGGTTCACTTCAAACCCATGAGCAACGCCTTAATAGGTCTACAAATTCTTCCCAGGAAAAAGCCTTCAAAGCACAAACAAATGTGAGAGGCAAGGGAAGAGGAATAAATGGCAGAGGAAGAGGTCAAAGAGGTAGAGGCATAAACAAATCTGGAAGAGGAGACTCAAACAATCAAGAGGAGGCAAGCACCTCTCAATCAGACTTCCAAAACACAAAGAAAAATAGCAGCTCAAATCAAATATCTGATAAGAGCAATGTGCAGTGTTACTACTGTCACAAGTATGGTCAGTATGCAAGTGAATGAAGGAAGAAACAATGTGACCAAGGGAGTCAAAATGTAAACATGGAAAATGAGAACAAGGCTAAAAATGAAAAACAGTCCCAAGTGTTCATTGCATACAATCTTGTAGAACAAAACAACGCTGAAGTTTGGTACTTGGACAACAGCTGTAGCAACCACATGAGTGGTAACAAAAAATTGTTTGCCTCCATTGACCACAACATTAAGTCTGAAATCAAAATGGGCAACAATGAGAAAGTTCCAGTTATGGGCAGAGGCATAGTGTGCCTACAAACCAAGCATGGTGTAGAAAGACAACTTCATGATGTCTTTTATGCCCTAGGAATGAAACACAACCTCTTGAGCATTGGACAGATGGTCCAAAATGGATATAGAGTGCTAATGGAGAAAGGGGAATGCATCATCTATGACAAAGATGGAAGCAAGAAAGTTATGGCAGCGGTTCAAATGACAAAGAACCGAATGTTTCCCCTCAAAATGAAAATTTCAACACAGTAAATAGGCTTGCAGCAACCAGCCTTCAAAATAGTCATCCAAGACCCATCCAAGCTTTGGCATTTGAGGTATGGGCATCTAAGTTATTCTAGTTTAAATATTTTAGCTAAAAAAGATATGGTTAGGGGCCTACTAGCAATTGTAGAGACTGATGGAAAGTGTGAAGCATGCATCCTAGGTAAACAACATAGGTAGCTTTTTCAATCAGGGCATTCTAGGAGAGCTAGAGCACCATTAGAGTTGGTGCATTCAGATTTGTGTGGTCCTATGAAGACCCCAACCCTAGGAGGAAATGTTTATTTTATGACACTCATAGATGACTATAGTAGAAAAATTTGGGTGTATCTTTTGAAGAACAAATCAGATGCATTTGAGAAATTCAAAGAGTTTAAGGCCTTGGCTGAAAAGCAAAGTAGTCATTATATCAAAGTCCTCAGAACAGACAGAGGGGGAGAGTATATCTCTCAAGAGTTTATGAATTTTTGCAAGTCTCATGGTATTCAAAGACAACTCACAGCCCGGTATACTCCACAACAAAATGGAGTGGTTGAAAGGAAGAATAGAACCATCATGGAGATGGAAACAAGCATGTTAAAGGAAAAAGGCTTATCTAATGAGTATTGGGGTGATGTTGTAGCAACAACAGTCTACATCTTGAATAGGTGCCCCACAAAGGTCGTTCGTAATAGGATCCCACAAGAAGCATGGACGAAATGCAAATGGAGTGTTGAAGATTTGAGAATATTTGGATGTGTGGCATATGCACTCGTGCCAAAAGAGAAAAGGCATAAATTTGATGAAAAAGGAGAAAAATACATTTTCATAGGCTATAGTGAAGAATCCAAAGCCTACAGATTGTATAATCCCATCACCAAGAAAGTGGTGATCAGCAAGGATGTTGAATTCATCGAAAATGAGTCATGGGATGGAACAATTGATAGCAACACAGGTATTTTAGTTTCAATACCTCTTGAAGATGAAGAAGTTGTAGAAGGAAGATGCTCTGAAACCTTACAACAAGGTAATAGTTTAGAAAACAGTAGCAGTAGCTCCGAAAACTTTCAGCAGGGAAGTTGCTCCAAAAACTTCCAGCATGGCAGATGCTCTGGAAGTTCACAGCAACAGTCTTCTTCATCAAACCAGTAGTTAAGTAGCTCCATAAATTCTGATCCTACGCTTGCATCATTGATGCCACGAAAGACAAGAAGTGTGAGGGAAATTTATGACAACACAAGGTATGATGATTTTGATGAAAATTTAGATTTTTCTATGTTTTCTTATAGTGATCCAATGCATTTTGAAGAAGCCATGAAGGAGGAAAAATGGTGTAACACCATGGATGAAGAGATGGATGCTGTAGTAAGAAACACAACATGGGAGCTCACTGATTTACCCAAAGGGAAATCAGTCATTGGAGTTAAGTGGGTCTATAAGACCAAATGCACTGCTGATGGTAAGATTGAAAGACATAAAGCAACGTTGGTTGTTAAGGGATACAAACAACAGCTTGGAAGAGACTATGATGAAACATATGCACCAAATGCAAGGCTGGAAACAGTGCGGGCAATTTTAGCAATTACAAACCAGCACAAATGGAAAGTATTACAAATGGATGTGAAATCAGCCTTCTTGAATGGAGTGTTAAAAGAAGAGGTGTATGTGGAGTAGCCACCTAGCTACGAAGTTCTAGGGAAAGAAGACAAGATCTACAAGCTCCGGAAAGCTCTTTACAGGCTTAAACAAGCACCGCGGGCATGGTACAACAAAATTGATTCATACCTTCTGAGCAATGGCTTTAGCAAAAGCGGTAGTGAGCCCACACTCTACATCAAGACAGCCAATGGTGAGATTCTTATTGCTGTTTTGTATGTAGATGATTTAATTTTCACAAGAAATAGTAATCTTTTCATTGCTGATTTCAAAGAGGCAATAAAAATGAGTTTGAAATGATAGACCTAGGTTTGCTAAAATATTTCCTAGGCATAGAGGTCCAACAAACAAATCATGGCATCTTTGTTTCACAAGCTAGTTATGCTAAACAAATCTTGAAGAGATTTAGAATGTTGGACAACAAACCAGCCCCAACCCCAATAGCTACAGGTCTGAAATTAAGCAAAGAGGACAGCACCAATAATGTTAACCCAACCCTCTACAAGAGCATGGTTGGAAGCCTCATGTATATGACAACAACAAGACTAGATTTGATGTACGCTGTAAGCCCGATTTCTAGGTTCATGGAGCAACCTAAGGACACACACTAGCAAGTAGGAAAAAGAATTCTAAGGTATGTCAATGGCACGAAAGGCTATGGCATTATGTACACTGCCTCAAATGAGTTTCAACTGGTTGGGTACACAGACAGTGATTGGGCAGGAAATGTAGATGACAGGAAGAGCACTTCAGGATATTTGTTCCACATGGGTTTAGGAGCAATATCATGGGCATCAAAGAAGTAGCCCATAGTTTCACTCTCCACAGCCGAAGCGAAATACATAGTAGCAAATGCAGCAACATGTCAGGCTATTTGGCTTAGAAGAATCCTTGCAGATTTGAAAGAGCAGCAAGAAGATGGTACAACCATATTTTGTGACAACGTGTTTTCTATTGCATTGACGAAGAATCCTGTCTTTCATGGGCGAAGCAAGCATATCAAAATTCGATATCATTTCATAAGAGAGTTGGTGGAGCATGGAGAGATTCAACTTCATTATTGCAGATCTGAGCAGCAACTCGCTGATATTTTTACAAAGGCATTGTCAAAAGAATCCTTTGAATGCCTAAGGAATAGGCTTGGTATGCAAGAATGCTCCAAAACTTTGGTTCTGGAAAACTTAGAAAAGCGCATATGCTCCGGAATTTCAGAAGACAGTTCCAGAATGTAGAACAAATGCACATAGACTTGCTCTGGAAACTTTGCGCTGGTGCTCTGGAACTTTTGATCTGTTGCTCCAGAAGTTTTGTAGAATGATGAAAAATAGAAACTCTTGCACCAGAAACTTTGCTCCGGAAGTTTAGCGCCAGAAGTTTCAAATGATAATGGAGAGAAGAATGGCTCAAGATTAAAGGGGAGTGTTGAAATTCATAATCCTGAGCTGCAACGGGAAAATGCATTAAATTCCCCATCAAATGAAACCAAATTTGGGCAGTTTTCCCCTTGTCGTGTCTGACCACCATACTGGCCAGTTAATATTTGGCAGCAAATTAATTGTGGTGGTTGAATTTGAATTGGGCGCCAGATTTTGGAAAGGCAACAAAAGATAGAAGAATAGAATATTTTTATTCTGTAGAAGAAGAATGTGAAGGAGACATAGACAAAGTTTTTGCAGCTGCAACAGAAAGATAGAATGTTCAGCAGAACTACAGAAGTGAAAGTTTAGGAGAACCTACAGTAGCAAAGGACATTGACAGTGCTCCAATGCTCCAAAATGTTTCCAGCACGTAGCAGCACATAGAAGGAAGATGTGCCAGAACTAGCACAATTTTTGTATGAAGCATGTACAGAACATTTGCTCTGAGTTTTTGTTAGTAAATTTTTGAATGTAATCCTTTTGATGAAATAGAAAATCGAATATATAAATATTTTTGTCTCCTTGTGTTTGCCTCCTTTGAACTCTACATGTTTTCATTCTTTTCCCACTGTAGTTGGGGTTTGTTTTCCCAACAATAGGCCTGAACGTCATATTCACACTCCCTCCTTTCCAAATACTGAATGACGTTAAAAAGTGGCAACCTATTAGTATGTGCATGTGGTATTTCTAATGTAATATGAGAAATGGGAAAACTCTAGTGCCTATTTGAATATTTACCTCTAAAGAAGATGTTTCCTCCTCATGACCTCCATTGACACTGTAGGTTGTGCCCCACTCACAAAATCAATGAATACTTGGTCAGTACATGTGAAAAGCTAGTGAAGCACATAGTAGTTGGTTTTTCCTTAAAACAAAATTCAAAGACTATTATCCTTACTAATGCCCGACATGCTACCAAATGTTTATTCTTTCCAATGTAAACAACTTAGGAGCTCCATGGTTTGTGAACAGGAAAATAAAATTGTATCCTTATACATAGATTTCCCTTGAATTCAAAATCAATTTACCTTATTTATGCACCACATCTATTGTATAATCTATATTACTATTTATCTACGATAAAAACAAATAAAAACTTTAATAACATACACCTCCCTAAAAATGCAATACTTAAGCAATTTTCTCCTTCCTAGGCTTCCAATGTGCAAGTCTGAGCTAGTAAATTAGGAGTCCCACGGTGATCAATGCAAGATTCAAAGACTAGAAACAAACAACATTAAATAAAATAAAACGTACTAACAAATGTTATTAATGCAAAGCATCAATTCTTTAGTCACCTAGATTAAAAACTCTTTGGTGTCCCTTGATGTAGCCAACAAATTTGTCATCATAGTCAAAGACTGGCTTCCACACCAAGGATGCATACCCAAATACCCACATCACCATCCTTGGTAATATGTTAATACACCAACTCTAATTAGAATCTCAATCCAAAAGAAAATCCATATAACAAAATCTCTTCTGAATTTTACAATTGCAACCCAAATCAACGAGTACACTCAAATCACAATTGGCCCCAGACCCACATCCATATACATTGCAAAATCATCAAACAAAAATGTATATCCATCAAGAAAAAGAAAACCGTACTTATGAACTTTGTAGCCCTGCCTTGTAAATGAATGCTTCACTCTGTGGCTGCAAACTAGCTGAATTTGCAGTTGGATAATAAGATTTGGCGACTTTCAACTAAAAGACCAATGAACATAATAGATTGTCTCCGAAGGAAAGGATTAAAATCCAGAAGATAAAACAACAACAAACTCAAAGCAATCCCAGACACTTTGCAAAACGACCTCGACAAAAAAAAAAGTTGGGGCACAGGGCATAAGGGCAATAAATTTATCTTCAAGAACTAAAACCTGGCAAAGCAATGAGGCCCAACTTAAAAAATCAAATCTGAAATCAAGGAGCCTCTGCAGCCCAACTACCACAGAATGAATAAAACAAAATTTGAGACACAGATAACACGATTTCTGGGTAGTTGAATAATGAGATATATGCCTCTTAGAAAATGGAGGCACGGTATATATAGGTAGAAAGATTTTAAGGTATATATTCCCTTCCACTTGCCAAATCTTTCAAATAGGTTATTTCATGGGTTCTTCAGGGCTTATCATGCATCATAATAGCATGATGTTGAGAATGTATGACTATGAATGAGCTGAAACACTGGTTTCAATCACTTTTTGGAGCACCATTAAAGTGGCTTTATGAATCCGTTAGCCGACATTTTATCACATCCAAGTGCAAGTGTAAGGAGACCTTTATTTAGCTTAGCATTAAAGTGGTTTACACGTGACTTCTTTCATTCCATTATTCTGTCCATAGAAAATGACAAAATAAATTATAAAACTAAACTTTCGAAACCAGTTTAGCTTAATGGGCTAGTTGCTCAAATGACAGAACTAGTTTTGAAATCAATGTTAGCATTGTAATTTTGATGATTTTGTTTCAACACTTCCGAAAATGACCTTCCATTTTGCAAATTACTTGCTTTTTTGCTGTAGTGGAATTCCTTTTTCCCCAAAGTTATCACAGGAAAAGTTTGAGCGGTTGGAACTTTCTTCGCTTTTCTTGATAACCAAATGAGGGCTCAAAAGCACATCTTCAGGAGATATATTGAAGTACCTTGCATTGCTTTGCCTCAAAGAGCTTGAACTCTTTAACTCATCATCCTTTTCTTCACTTTTGAAGCAGCTTTAGCCGAAGCTTTGAAGGATGTTAAATCTTCTTAATAGGGTTTGTGAATTGCTAATATATAATAGCAAGAATAAATATGCTCAGAACAAAGGATTTTTAGCGCTTGGAGAAAGACACGGGTATTGACAGCGCGGTGTATCCACATGCCACTGCATTCACCACAACAAAATAACTGCAAAAGCAACAAAAAAAAATCAAATCGATGGAACTTGAATTCTTTGCTACAAAAGTATAAGTTTGAACCTGGTCCACATATGCACATACATGAAAGTAGGGGAATAGTGGTATTTAGCGGGCACAGGAACCATGAGTGGAAGTGAATTGACAATAAATGGAATAGAATTGACGATTGCAGGCACAAGTTTCTTCTGTTTGGCTTTTGACATAACTATTGCTGCAAAAAGTGTTGCACCGACTGCAAGTACCCTCAACAGAAACTCCGTAATGGAGAATCCCCCACCAGAAGCCTCAGGATAGCTTTGTGTCTTCTCATCATGCGAATAACCATTTGTAGTCTTAGAATCATTGGATGACAACGAGCCAAATAGATTCTTGACATCAGACAACGAGCCATGGAAGAAAGTGAGTGAAGAGATTGGCATCGGGAGATAGACGTGTAAACTGTAGAAAATGGAACCGGGGAGGAGCAGAATAGAGATAGAATAAAATGGAAACCACAAATTTAACCAAAATTATATTAAATGATCAAAACATTACATATCTTATCTTCTTGCAGCTCTACGGAGCTGGACTCTTAAAAGAGTAAGAAGCCTCATTACATCTGCCTTTATTTATAGAGGGCTTGGAGCTTTCCAGAATACAAAACAGTATGTTCATATGCAAATTGCTAGGTCGGTGAGAACTCTCTAGAATGTTCAGTGGCAGAGTCAATGTAGAAACTTCTGTTTTAAATACAACGCTGGGTAGTTGGGATTATAATCTCCATCACTCCCCACTAATCACAACTACCACAAATTCTCATTACATTCTGTCCCTTTCACTAATGCTGTGGCATCTAAAATCTTCTAGATCTAGCGATCGAACCTAGGAAATCCCATGTTGCAGTTGGGATGCTCTAACCACGAGCTTTGGCCTTCTTGGTTACCAGTCCATCGTAGGTTCAGGTGTGATTCACTTGTTTTATCAACACCTCCCATTGGGTCACTCTACGGGTGCTCGGGGATCCTAATTTTAATGGGCTCCATTTGCCTCATACATTGCTTTCATATAGAAACAGAATGTTGGGGCATTCAACAATATTTCTTCCTTAATCCGTTAAGAGCTTCACTTATAATCATATTACTTCCTTGCTTCACTTATGTTTTCACAACCGACATCTGCTATCCTCCTTGATGTTCTCATCTCACTTATCAACTCTTCATTCTTACATCATTTTACAGACTTCAGAAATGCTCTTCTACAGAATTTTGACTCTCAACCTAGACACATACTTATCCAATCTCCTCAAACTTCCTACTACCTCAAAATCTACATAAAATCTTAAAGACTGACAATAGAAACAACACAAAACATCAATAGTTGTGGTTTCATCTTCAACACCTTTGTATGCAGCGACGAATTTGAGTATGGCTACGCCAATACTTCTTTGCACAACGATCTATTGATGATCTTCAACTCAAACTTCTATCTTCAGTAGGCACTTGCTGATTTATTTGCAATTTGGAACAATCTATCAGCAAATTCTTCTTATTCTTGGGCTTTATTTTTGTGCCAGGCTTCTCTAATTTTGACGGCTACTTCTCATGCGATCCTCTTTGCTAGCAATTTATCTTGGACGCTGCGGCCTCTTTACAAAGCCTCTTGGCTGTGGTACCTCTGACAATAATCAACCTCAAATGGCAGGCTCTTGTATATGCAGCTTTAAACTTCTATGCATCTTCTAAATTCTTTTCTAAATAACAACGATCTCCATGTCCTAGAAATTTGCTAACAACAACCTCTTATGTGATTTCTTCATGCGATTGAGATCTTCATGCTTTGACTATTGATCTGCTCCTACATGGTTGTGCCTCATTTCTTTTTTGCCAATGTTGTCAGCCTCAATGCCACATTTTGGGGCAACCTTCCTATGGCGTCTTCGTTCTTTGGCTAAACGCAACCTCTCTAAGCTCTGCCTGATCTTTCTGCTTAGCTTCTGCAACAACAACTACAAGACATTTTGTTGACTTCTCCCACTTCTGCAATCTCCCTGGATCGGTCTGCTCTGATACCACTTGTAGAAAATGGAACAGGGGAGGAGTAGAACAGAGACAGAATAAAATGGAAACCACAGATTTAACCAAAATTATATTAAATGATCAAAACATTACATATCTTATCTTCTTGCAGCTCTATGGAGTTGGACTTGAGAAGAGTAAGAAGCCTCATTACATCTGCCTCTATTTATAGAGGGCTTGGAGCTTTCCAGAATACAAAACAGTATGTTCATATGCAAATTTCCAGGTCAGCGAGAACTCTCTAGAATGGTCGGTGGCAGAGTCAATGTAGAAACTTCCGTTTTAAATATAGCGCTGGGTAGTTGGGATTATAATCTCCAACACTTCTCGAATCTAAGTATCACAAGTCAAGTTGTGCTGCATCCTTACTCCTACAGAAGTCAAGGGGAGGATGTATAAGAGGATAATGGAGAAGCACAAAACAAAAAACATATTTCAAATCATTCATTTAAACACCAGAATTCATACATCCTTGTTGCTACAAGTGTAAGATTCAAACCCATTACATACTCCTATGGACTCCCATATAGATCACTACTCACATACAGGTGGTGTGGTTTCAGATGACCACAAACTAACAGCTCTACTACTACTTGATGGTAGACAGAGGAAGCAATTTCTATTGCTTGAATAAAATGAATACATCTACCTCTATTAATAAAGGTCTCAGAACTTTCTGGAAATCAACATTCAAAGCACATGCGTAGAAGATGGTCTATAGGTTGGTGGAGGGTGGTGGATGAAGCTTCTATTTTAAATGCAAGGTTTAATCGGTTGGTCCAGAGACGCTAGAAGAAACTTCTATAGTTAATGCTCGTTTGACAAATTTGGGAGAAATTAATTACCAACATACTCCCCCTTAATTTCTACCGCAAATGCTTCAACATCTTCATTCCTCAATTTTTTTCTTCGCCTTAATGTTATTGCCAAATGATCTTCAGATCTTTCAATCATCAAATAACTTTCTCCATTATCATAAATACTCATTATGGTGCTACTGCACTTTGTTGTTGAATTTTAAAACAGCAGAAAACAATGAAAGAAATTGTAGCAAAAGGAAATTAAACAAAAACAAAGAAAGATGGATTTTTAACGTGGTTCACCAGAATGGCTACATCCACATTGTGCAGGGGATTGCACTCTATATTCATCTCTATCTTATTACATACAACATTCTCAGCCATTATATAGCATAAAGCTAATTACATCTTCTTTCAGGAAGATTCTTAATGTAAGTCATGCATTGACATGCACAACAGGGGCAAACTACAATATGCCTAATATAGGCAGCAGTTACAAATTCTAATATTCCTGACAAATATCAGACTTGGCTTCACACATAGCCAACAATCTCCCACTTGAAGAAAAGTCATACCAGAAAACAAGAATGCTCAGAGATATCCCCCACAATAGGCTAAGATCACTTCTTCAAAATGCCGAGAGAAGCTCTACAGAATTCGAACTTCTCCGGAGTTACAACCTTTGTCAGAGCATCCGCCGGATTCAATTTCGTGTCAATTTTGTGTAGCTGCAACTTGCCTTCATCAAGAATATGGCGAATATAGTGATACCTCAGCTCTATATGTTTGGTGCGACTATGAAATGTAGAATTTTTGGCCAAATGAATGGCACTATTGCTGTCACAAAACAAAGGAAAACCAGATTTCTTACATGATAGTTCACCCAACAACCGTTGTAACCAGATGATTTCCTTGGCTCCTTCAGTTAGAGCCATGTATTCAGCCTCTATTGAAGAGAGAGCAACCGTTTGTTGCAAGTGAGATACCCAGCTGATTGTTGCTCCAAAAAAAGTAAAAACATAACCAGTAGTAGACCGCCTCTTATCCAAATCTCCAGCCATGTCTGAATCAGTATAACCACGAAGTTGTGTATGCTTTCCTCCAAAACATAAAATATAATCAACATTCCCTTTTAAATAACGAAGAATCCATTGAACAACATGCCAATGTGTCTTACCTGGATTACTCATAAATCTGCTCACAACGCCCACTGCATGAGAAATATCTGGTCTAGTTCAAATCATAGCGTACATGAGGCTGCCAACTGCAAAAGAATATGGAATGTTTTTCATGGATTCTTGCTCCTTTGGAGTTTTTGGACACATGGCTGATGATAGACGGAAGTGATTAGCCAAGGGTGTGCTGACAGGCTTGGCATTTGACATGTTAAACTTATCCAAAATTTTATAAATGTATTTCTCTTGAGACAATTTAAGTTCTCTTTTATTTCTATCTCTGATTATATTCATGCCAAGAATCTTCTTTGCTGCCCCTAAATCTTTCATGGCAAAATGAAGAGCTAAAAGATGCTTCAATTCATTCACAATCCGCATACTAGTGCCAGCAATCAACACATCATCAACATAGAGTAAAAGAATAACAAACTCACCAGTAGGAAGCCTCTTATAGTAAACACACGGATCTGATTCACAACAAACAAACTGTCGTTGAGTCATGAAGCTATCAAATTTCAAGTACCACTGCCTTGGGGCTTGCTTAAGCGCATACAAACTCTGCTTCAATCTGCAACACAAATGCTCTTGACCTTTTTGCACAAAATCTTTAGGCTGCTCCATGTACAGTTCCTTCTCAATATCACCATAAAGAAACACTGCTTTGACATCAAGTTGCTCAAGCTCGAGATCCCAAACAATTGCCATGCCTAAAACAAGACGAATTGTTTGCATTTTTACAACTGGTGAAAAAATTTCATTAAAATCAATATGTTGTTGTTGAGCAAAACCTTTCACCACTAATCTGGCCTTGTATCTTTGACGTCCTCCATCTTCCTCTTTTATGTGGTAAACCCATTTGTTTTTCAAAGGCTTTCGATTTGGTGGAAGAGGAACCAAATCCCAAGTATTATTTACTCTCAAAGATTCCATCTCTTCTGTCATT
The DNA here is from genome assembly GCA_007258455.2 of Sequoia sempervirens. Lineage (NCBI taxonomy): Eukaryota > Viridiplantae > Streptophyta > Pinopsida > Cupressales > Cupressaceae > Sequoia > Sequoia sempervirens. The sequence goes on along the minus strand of VDFB02271358.1, from coordinate 28,885,569 downwards.
GCTTCCATCCACTTCACAGAATCTGTAGATTTACAAGCCTGTTTAAATGTTGCAGGCTCTGCTTCACCACAAAGCAATAATTCATAATTGTCAAAGAACAATAACTCATAATCATCATATTTTTCTGGTTTCTTTCTCTCCCGAGTAGATCTCCTAAGTTTTAGACCCGGTTCTGGCTACAAATGTGTTTCTAGACTTAATCTTGGCAATTGATTATGAACATTATCAATATCAGTTTGTAGAGTACTTTGTTGAGTTACATGCCCCTATGGCATAGCAAAAGTCTTCTTCGCACCCATAGTGCTCTGTTCAACAATTTCCTGTGGCAACAACCGACCATGAGAGGACAAAAAATGATGTTGCTCCTGCGTTCTCTCTCCAAAGAGTGTATCGGATCCCTCTCCAGGCCTTGTGCACACAAGTGAAGGGAGCGCATGAATTAAAGAGGGAGGCGGTGTATTTGTGGGCTATGTGCAAAGAAGAGGAGGATGTGTTTGAGCATGAGAAGGCAGCGATGAAGAACTAGAGTGGTGCGCTGGGTAATCACCTCCAACTCTACCTTCATGCATTTGAGAAGGCTACGCACAAACCATAGGAGGAGGCACATCATGTGGAAAAGGCTGCAAATAATCTATTGGAGGTGGGACACTATTACTTGTAGGCTGCGAATGAAGACAGGGTGATATATCAACATGTAAAGGGTGCACACTAGTTTGAGAGGGAAACATGGTATTTTCCAGAGGCAATGAGGAAATATTGGTAGTCTGCACAACATTTACCAATGGCTGAGAAGAAACAATAAGAGGTTGGGAAAAAGAAACAGAGGATTTGCGAACAGTGCCATTATTAAACAAATCAACCTGTATAAATTCATTCGAAGAAGTGCTCTATTTTTGCAAACCTGGAAATACCTTCTCATTGAAAACAACATCACGACTACGAACAATTTTCTTTGCAATCGGATCCCATAGCTTGAAACCAAACTGATTCTCACCGCAACCGAGAAAAATGCATCTCTGAGATTTGAAATCTAACTTTGTCTGTTGCTCCTTTGGAATATGCACAAACGCTTCACAGCCAAACACCTGCAAATAGTGATATAAAATTGTTTTCCCAGTCCACCTCTCCTCTGGAATATCAAAGTCCAATCGAGATGAGGGAGCTCGATTGATTAAATAAACTGCAGTGTTACATGCCTTTGCCCAAAATTCTTTTCCTAAACCAGCGTTGGAGAGCATGCACCGAGCTCTCTCTAAAATAGTTCGATTCAGCCTCTCGGCTGCACCATTCTCCTGTGGTGTGAATGGTACCACTTTGATTCTTCGAATGCCATTGTCTGCACAAAACATGTCAAACTCCGAAGAGCAGAACTCGCCCCCATTGTCAGTTTTGAGACATTTAATCTTAGTTCCAACTTGATTTTCAACAAGAGCTTTGAAAGCTTTAAATTTTGAAAAAACTTTCAATTTTTTATTCAACATATAAATCCAAGTTTTGCGTGTGCAGTCATCAAGAAAAGTCAAAAAATAATTTGCACCTCCAAATGATGTTACCTCTGTAGGACCAAAGACATTGGAATGCACAAGTTCCAATGGAGTGGTTTTAGTTTCATGGCCCGTCTTCAAAAAACTACTTCGGCTCTGTTTGCCATAAAGCAATGTGCACACAAATCCAAATCAATGGATTTCAGTCCAGGAAGTTGCCCTCGTTGCAACATAACTTCTAATCCTTTCTTGCTCATATGCCCGAGCCTTTTGTGCCAGATTTCAGAACCGTTATCTACAACTGTCAAAGCTACTCCCACTGCATCGTTGCATTCTAAAACATACAAACTTCCCAATTTCTTTCCCTTAGCAAGCACCAACACACCTTTTGTTACTTTCCAAAAATCTAAACCGAAATTAACATTGAACCCTTGAGCATACAACTGACCTACAGAAATAAAATTTCTTTGGAGTGTAGGAACATGCCTCACGTCCTTCAATAACCATTTATTACCATTTCTCAAGGACAATAACACATCTCCCTTGCCTACAATATCACATTCCTTGTTATCTCCCAGAAAAACTTTGCCAAACATACCTTCCTAATAATTGATAAAAGCACTCTGGCATGGAGTAGCATGAAATGAAGCGCCGGAGTCAAGTACCCACGAAGCTGCAGTTGTATCACCTGCTGAGAGAATCAAAACACCATCATCAATAGCATTAACTTCATTGTGACTCACCTTTTCTTGAGCGTGTTTGTAGTTCCAGCAATTTTTCTTTGCATGTCCTGGTTTTCCACAGAACCAGCAAGCCCTAGGCCGTCCTCTAGACTTTGATTGTTTCACTGATTTTGACCTTCTACGATCTCTATTTCTTCCTCGTTCTTGACTTCTCCCTCCATTGTTGATGCTTATAGCGGTTAGGGCATCACCGGAAGAAGGCTCTTGATGCTTTCTTCTCATATCTTCGCTGAGAAGAGTGGCCGCAACATCATCAAACTTGAACTTGCTTTTGGCAGCCACCGAAGTGCTTACTGCCATTGCTACACCTTCCCAACTATTCAGTAAGGAACATAATAATAAAACAGTATTAATCTCATCATCTAGGTTAATACCCACAGAAATTAACTGAGTGACTAATGTATTGAACTCATTTAAATGATTTGACATAATACCCCCTTCTCGCATTTTCAAGTTATACAATTTCTTCATGATAAATACCTTATTTGAAGCTGATGCAATCTCATATAGTGAAGATAATTTATCCCATAGCTCCTTTGTAGTCTTCTCAACTGAGACATTAAAGAGCACATTGTTGGACAGTGATAAGAAAATAGTTGCATGAGCTTTCTGATCCACCTTTTCCCAATCTTCATCTGACATAGAGCCCTTTCCTTTCGTTTTTCCGAGCAAAGCAGGTGAGAGGTTTTGCTTGATCAATAATGACTCCATCTAAACTTTCCATAGTCTGAAGTTTTGATCTGCAATCTCTCTATCTTCCATTTTTCTGGATCATCCATGACTCTAGAGATTCTTTATCGATTTCTCAACGAACCAAGTCTGCAATGAGCTTCTTCACCAAGCTCTGATACCAATTGTTGAATTTTAAAATAGCAGAAAACAATGAAAGAAATTGCAGCAAAAGGAAATTAAACAAAAAAAAAGAAAGACAGATTTTTAACGTGGTTCACCAGAATGGCTACATCCACATTGTGCAGGGGATTGCACTCTATATTCATCTCTATCTTATTGCATACAACATTCTCAACCATTATATAGCATAAAGCTAATTACATCTTCTTCCAGGAAGATTCTTAATGTAAGTCATGCATTGACATGCACAACAGGGTAGACTGCAATATGCCTAATATAGGCAGCAGTTACAAATTCTAATATTCCTGACAAATGTCAGACTTGGCTTCACACACAGCCAACAGTTGTTGCTACAGTGATATTGCGATTTCAACGACCTCTTTTTACGATTCGCCTTCTTCAATTTCTTTGAAACTATCTATGGCTTTGACTTCTTCAAGCCCATGATCTCACCTTCTTTGTGTTCACAATGATTCATAGTGACCAATCTCCAGACTATCTGCTACGACAGATTTTAGCAAACTCTCTTTTATTTGTACCTTCCCTCCTCTCAATCTCTATATCTTCAGCTCCTGTTCTTTGATCCACCTCAGACTTATGCAGATAATCTAACCAGCGAAGTCTTCAGCTTATTTTCTAATTGGTGGATGAGAAACACTTCACCAAGATGCTGCGAGGGCTTTAATAGGCCTGCCTCTTTTCTCAAATTTCAATGCCTCTATTACAGTCTTCACAGACAATCAAGCTTTTGAACAACAGTCTTTTCTTCCATTCACGATCCTTATAAAAACACTATGACTTTAACAGCAACTGGACTGGACTTGGCAATTTCAATCCTTTGGCACATGTAGCTCCCTCGATCTCTGGCTTCTTTGACAACTTCAAATCTACATTTTCAATTCTGCAGTCTACGTTGACATGCTTGGCATTTCACTTGAGAAAACTACGAACTCTTGTGGCAGCGGCTTTACCAAACTATGGCGACTAGACACTCATCTCATTTTATCTCTATAGATCTTTGGCTTCTGCTACTGCAGTTATAGTTGGCAACTTCAATGCCTTAAAACATCAACACTCCAAGGTCATCGGGCTCTGATACTAGTTGAAGGAAATTAAACAGGGGAGGATAACGGAGAAGCACAAAACAAAAAACATATTTCAAATCATTCATTTAAACACCAGAATTCATACATCCTTGTTGCTATAGCAAGTGTAAGATTCAAACCCATTACATACTCCTATGGACTCCCATACAGATCACTACTCACATACAGGTGGTGTGGTTTCAAATGACCACAAACTAATAGCTCTACTACCACTTGATGGTGGACAGAGGAAGCAATTTCTATTGCTTGAATAAAACGAATACATCTACCTCTATTAATAGAGGTCTCAGAACTTTCTGGAAATCAGTTCATTCAAAGCACATGCTTAGAAGATGGTCTATAGGTCGGTGGAGGGCGGTGGATGAAGCTTTTGTTTTAAATGCAAGGTTTAATCTGTTAGTAAGGGAGAGAAAACAGAGAAATTAGTACTCTCCAACATATTTAGACAAAATTATATGTCAAAACATGTTTTAAATGCAAGGTTTAATCGGTTGGTAAGGGAGAGAAAATAGAGAAGTTAGTACTCTCCAACATATTTAGACAAAATTATATGTCAAAACATGTCCCCTGTTTTACTCTCTAGTCTATTAATAGCTTTCTGAGAATGATCTTTAGATATTGTGTGCAGCAGCACACTTCTCGCTGGGTAGTTGGGATTATAATCTCCAACACTTCTCGACTCTAAATATGTTTTTTGTTTTGTGCTTCTCCGTTATCCTCTGATACATCCTCCCTTGTTTATAATCCTAGACTATCTGGGATTATATAGTGGTATCAACTACCATTGTATTCACTAGATATATTTCTGGTGCATGACAACCATTCACTTCAATATAATTTTGACTCCTTAAAGGTACAGACATTACAAAGACTTCTTAATTGACTATTACATTTCCTTGCAGCTCTTGCCGAGCTGGACTCTGGTGGAAGAGTCGGTGCACACAATTGTGAATAGGCAATAGATATCGTGTGCAGCAGCACACTTGTGATAATATCTTGTCTCCTCTGCCCCACCTACATAGTGGTATCAGAGCCAAGTTAGATCCCGAAGATCAGGGTAGAGTTAATGTTGCAGAATAGACTGTGTGATCTGTAGATCATGATGAACAGAGGTGGCATGAAAGCACCAGGAGTTGCTATTTTTTATCACAGTCTTGTTTGAAAGAGTCAAAGTGTCAATTCTTCACAAAGATTGTTGAGAGCTTGGAAGAGAATTCAGAACCAGCTTGATTGTTTGTGTGCCACCAAGGAGTCGCCAAGGAGTTTGCTACAAGATGCAAAAAGAGATTGACTGGCTGTTGGGAGGTCAGGATTATTGTTGCCAGTTGTTCGCAGAGGGTTAAAGCTGCAGCCGTCACTAAGAAGCTCACAGTCAAGGAGAAATTGGTAGAGGATCGCTGTTGTTTGGAGATTATTATAGCTGCTGCTGCAGGAAAGGATCTGACACCATTAAAGGATTCGCAGTCAAAGAAGAGGTCGTAGTCATTGGAGGCTGTAGAAATAGAAGGCTGTTGTATGCATAAACTTGTAGATAATTCTAAAGAGTCGCTACATATTATCCTGGTCGCAGTGTGAAGAAAGATCGCCGAATGCCGAGCGTGCAGTGGCAGAGAACGAAAGTCTAAGGAGATCAGTTATGGTTTGTAATCCGATTTGCATCCACCGCCAAATAGAGTAAAGGCTATGTGGACTATCGCAGATTAAGAAGACAGGAGATTGGTTGGGGATCCTATCACCATTTGTAACAGACGTCAGGCAAGATTTTGGAGGTGATCCTGTCACCATTTGTGACAGACGTCAAGAGCCAAGTTAAGGAGGAGATCTTGTCACCATTTGTGACAAATGTAAGTTTGAAACATCATCGAATTGGCATCAAGGAAGTGTATAGTTCGGAGAATTGCTGCTGAAAATAAAGGAAAAGAATTTGCAAAGAACAATGTTTCATTGATTGTAAATGGGTACCTAACAAGGCTTTAGGCTTGGACCCATTTGTACTAGATCATGGCATGTATATTGAAAGTAATTGGTTTGTGGTCGAGATTAAGGGGGAGTGTTGAAGAGTACTAATTTTGCCCAACCATTGCATTTACTGAGGAAGCTTCTCCCAATTGTTCTCATTGCCGTAGCATTTAAGATAGAAACTTCTACTGCCAGCAATCTCCCAACCGTTCTTCTTCCTTTGATTCCCCTTCGGCTATGGTTTCTCCTCGAATGTATGTTACCTTATTTCCTTTTATTATTCGGTTTTGAAAATATGTTTGCATGGAAATGGTAGCTAATAGAAGGTTGTCCTCCTCTATGTGATAGGCAGTGTATGCCAACAAATTTCTTGTATTAATTATAAAAAGAAAAAAACTAGGAAAGTGACTTTTATTACCTTATTTTATTTCAAAAAAATAAATAAAATAATGATAATTTTAATTATCTACAATAATAATATATGTAGAATAATATTCAATGAAAAAAAAACAATTGATAAATATGTATCCATAACTTGCCTTATTATGATTAGAAAGTATAAACTATATTTTGTTAATCAAAAGGTGATGCAGATTACAATCAGCCTCTGGACTTGATCAGTTATCATTTTCTTCAACATCATGAAGGGGATTTCATTTGTGTCAAACAGCTGCAACTGTTTTACAAGTTCAATATGTAATAGTCATTCTCATGTTTTGGATTATGTGTATAGCTGGTTGCTCCAGCCTTTTCTATTATTACTAGTTGGCATAGTCATTGGTATACTTTGTGAGTTGTACAGCAGTTTCTAGTGCTGTTTTGCTCTTTCATTTCGCAGTCCATATTTAAGACTGCATTCTTTTTCTCATTGTATTTTTTCAACTTTGATCAATACAAAAAATAATGAACTAAATTACATTTGAGTAAAATTACATTAAATAAAATAACTGAATGAGAATAAATAAAATCATCCATTAGTTATGCATGTCAGAGAGTGAGGGAATGTTTCTATTTTCTAACGGCTGCATGTGGTATTGTGGGCATGCACGAAAGATTATTCCAAGGGGAAGGAGCCTCTTTCTGCACCGTTCAGTATCTCCATTCAAGAGTTGATTGCAAATTGGAGAGGGGGTAAACGTTCAAGTTTTAAGCAGTAAAAGGAAAAAAAAAAAAAGAGGGTGTCACGGATATATGATCAAAATATCTAAAAGACAGTGGCAATGGCGGTAGTACCCACAAGGAGGCTTCGGATCCTTTGCTTAGCGGGTCCAGGCTGCGGGAATGAAGAAGGATACACGAGGATAAGAGATTAGGTCTCTATGCCACGGAGGTAACCTTTCTCTGAGCCTTATTTTACATGTATAGAACTGTTTGGTATTCATATGATAAAAGGCTCAAAAAGAGAGATATACATTGTGCTGAATACACTAAATTCTTTGAATCGATTTTTTTTTTCCTTTTGTGTATTTTTGAAGCTTGGATTTATCTTCTAAATGTTCTTCCTTTGATTCCCCTTCGGCTATGGTTTCTCCTCGAATGTATGTTACCTTATTTCCTTTTATTATTCGGTCTTCAAAATATGTTTGCATGGAAATGGTAGCTAATAGAAGGCTGTCCTCCTCTATGTGATAGGCAGTGTATGCCAACAAATTTCTTGTATTCTTCCAATCCTCGCGAATCAAGCTATATGGCTCTTTAGACCTTTCGTGAGAATGAGTTACAAGTTAAAATATAGAGTTCTAAGCATCAATTTACCCTTTTGGGCAGCACATATCGGTCTCTCTGTGTTGGTTATGGATGCATGGAATCTCAATCTAATGTATTTTATACCTTCCCTCTTTATGTTTATACCCTATGAGACTGCATGCCTTAGTAGAGGCACATGGATTCCCTAATTTTCTTTTAATAAAATACATGTTTATCTTTTTAAGCCTAAAAGTTTGGAAATAAATTGGAAATCTTACCTTTTTAAGAACTTTAACAGATTTTTTTTAAAGTGAATATTTATAATTTTAAATATTTATGAGAAGATAATTTTTTTATTTGAGTATTTAAGAAAATAAATATATTTTATATGATATTTATTATTAGTTATTTTGGAACTGAAATGGTACCAGTTTTCAAGATTGCAAGTAATGTATGAATCTCACATATTGGGGATGCTAGGCTCCTTTCTCTGCAGATTCCTTTCCTATTTGTGGCCATGGCATGTATATTCAGAGTAATTGGTTTGTGGTCGAGATTAAGGGGGAGTGTTGAAGAGTACTAATTTTGTCCAACCATTGCATTTACTGAGGAAGCTTCTCCCAACCGTTCTCACTGCCGTAGCATTTAAGATAGAAACTTCTACTGCCAGCAATCTCCCACAGAAATTAGCGGAGAGTGTTGGAGATTATAATCCCAACTACCCAGCGCTGTATTTAAAACGAAAGTTTCTACATTGACTCTGCCACCGACCATTCTATTAAACCAGATAGTTTGGAGATTGGTCACTATGAATCGTTGTGAACACAAAGAAGGTCGGCAAATGTAAATAGAGGCAACAACTAGCCAAGAAAGTTCTCTTTATTTGTTTTACATACTCCTTATTCTCTAGATGTAAATAGAGAATAAGGAGGAGATCTTGTCACCATTTGTGACAGATGTAAGTTTGAAACATCATTGAATTGGCATCAAGGAAGTGTATCGTTTGGAGAATCACTGCTGAAAACAAAGGAAAAGAATTTGCAAAGAACAATGTTTCATTGATTGTAAATGGGTACCTAACAAGGCTTTAGGCCTGGACCCATTTGTACTAGATCATGGCATGTATATTGAGAGTAATTGGTTTGTGGTCGAGATTAAGGGGAGTGTTGAAGAGTACTAATTTTGCCCAACCATTGCATTTACTGAGGAAGCTTCTCCCAACTGTTCTCACTGCCATAGCATTTAAGATAGAAACTTCTACTACCGACCTCTAGTCTATTGTTCAATGCATGTGCTTTGAATATGCAGAAGTCCAGATGGTTCTAAGACCTCTTTAAATAGAGGCAGTTGTAATCACCTGAAGCTGGCAATAGATATTGTGTGCAGCAGCACACTTGTGATAGATATTGTGTTCAACAACACACTTCTCGCTGGGTAGTTGGGATTATAATCTCCAACACTTCTCGACTCTAAATATGTTTTTTTGTTTTGTGCTTCTCCATTATCCTCTGATACATCCTCCCCTGTTTATAATCCCAGACTATCTGGGATTATATAGTGGTATCAACTACCATTGCATTCACCAGATATATTTTTGGTGCATGACAGCCATTCACTTCAATATAACTTTGACTCCTTATAGGGTACAGACATTACAAAGACTTCTTAACTGACTATTACATTTCCTTATAGCTCTTGCCGAGCTGGACTCTGGTGGAAGAGTGGGTGCACACAATTGTGAATAGGCAATAGATATTGTGTGCAGCAGCACACTTGTGATAATATCTTGTCTCCTCTGCCCCACCTACATAGTGGTATCAGAGCCAAGTTAGATCCCGAAGATCAGGGCAGTGTTGATGTTGCAGAATAGACTGTGTGATATGTAGATCATGATGAACGGAGGTGGCATGAAGGCACCAGGAGTTGTTTTTTATCAGTCTTTTTTGAAAGAGTCAAAGTGTCAATTCTTCACAAAGATTGTTGAGAGCTTGGAAGAGAATTCAGAACCAGCTTGATTGTTTGTGTGCCACCAAGGAGTCGCCAAGGAGTTTGCTGCAAGATGCAAAAAGAGATTGACTGGCTGTTGGGAGGTTAGGATTATTGTTGCCAGTTGTTCGCAGAGGGTTAAAGCTGCAGCCATCACTAGGAAGCTCGCAGTCAAGGAGAAATTGGTAGAGGATCACTATTGTTTGGAGATTATTATAGCTGCTGCTGCAGGAAAGGATCTGACACCATTAAAGGATTCGTAGTCAAAGAAGAGGTCGTAGTCATTGGAGGCTGTAGAAATAGAAGGCTGTTGTATGCATAAACTTGCAGATAATTCTAAAGAGCCGCTACATATTATCCTGGTCGCAGTGTGAAGAAAGATCGCCGAATGCCGAATGTGCAGTGATAGAGAACGGAAGTCTAAGGAGATCAGTTATGGTTTGTAATCCAATTTGCATCCACCGCCAAACAGAGTAAAGGCTATGTGGACTATCGCAGATTAAGAAGACGACAAGGAGATTGGTTGGGGATCCTGTCACCATTTGTGACAGACGTCAAGCAAGATTTTGGAGGTGATCCTATCACCATTTGTGACAGACGTCAAGAGCCAAGTTAAGGAGGAGATCTTGTCACCATTTGTGACAGATGTAAGTTTGAAACATCATCGAATTGACATCAACAAATTTAAATTGTACTAAATATGTTGGAGGATGCTGGAGCATAACAGAGACAGAATAAAATGGAAACCACAGATTTAACCAAAATTATATTAAATGATTAAAACATTACATATCTTATCTTCTTGCAGCTCTACGGAGCTGGACTCTGAGAAGAGCAAGAAGCCTCATTACATCTGCCTCTATTTATAGAGGGCTTGGAGCTTTCCAGAATACAAAACAGTATGTTCATATGCAAACCTATAAGCCCTTAATGGATTAAGGAAGAAATATTGTTGAATGCCGCAGCATTCTGGTTTGTATGAAAGCAATATATGAAGCACAAAATGGAGAAGAGAAATTAAACAGGGGAGAATAATGGAGAAGAACAAAACAAAAAACATATTTCAAATCATTCATTTAAACGCCAGCATTCATACAGCGTTGTTGCTACAGCAAGTGTAAGATTCAAACCCATTACATACTCCTATGGACTCCCATACAGATCACTACTCACATACAGGTGTTGTGGTTTCAGATGACCACAAACTAACAGCTCTGCTACCACTTGATGGTAGACAGAGGAAGCAATTCTATTGCTTGAATAAAACGAATACATCTACCTCTATTAATAGAGGTCTCAGAACTTTCTGGAAATCAACATTCAAAGCACATGCGTAGAAGATGGTCTGTAACGGGTGCCTGAGATAAGATATTTCATCGTTTCAAAAGATTTTTCATATAATGCAGATTTGATTTGATTTTACAGTTGTGAGATGTGAGTGAATAAAAAAACTGTTCAACTGAAAATATTTCAACGATGCCTGAAACTGGTTTAGCTATGGTTTAAAGGTGGTTCTGGATGCATGAGACAGGTTTGCAGGTGGATTTTGGACTGCCAAGTCCAAAAGTAAAGCATTTAAATGATGAAATTGTTTAAATTTAAAGCCTTAAAACAAAACAGAAAATTATAAATTAAAATTAAAGAAAAAAAGGCGTAAAATGGGAGCCACGGCCTACCCTTACTTGTGAGGAGGGCGGGAGCCATATGGGAACCGCGCCTGCACCCTCTCGTTCTCATAGGAGGAGTTTTATTTATTTATTATTTTTCATTTTTTTCATTCTCATAGGAGGCTCCAGCATTGGCAGGGCCATGGGCAGATAGAGTTGGAGCTGAAGATGACAATTAGAGCTGTAATTGAGCTGGTAAGGGCTGAATCTATTCCACCTGAATTTAGGTATCGCAACATGTAGAGCACCCTAGTGAAAGTTGGCACTCACGGTTGCCACATGATCATGTACTTGGTGAAAGTTGGCACTCAACAATGCTCAAGATATTCTCATGCTTGCGCTCTCTGTAGTCATCATTTTCCAGCAAGCCCATGCACGGCCACTTCTAAATCTTAGTAGACTACCATATATATATTCAAATAATATATATAAATAACACCAACATATATCTTTCTAAAGATACGGATTATTTATTATATAATATCCTTCAAGCTACCCACCTCCATGTTATCCTCCTGAGAAAGGAGGCAAAAACCAAAGTGTCACTCTGAGTTCTTAAATAAGTGCCTTTCACATCTATTGGCTAAATGATTGTCTTATATTACAGATCACTGTTTGTTGTCACTGACAATACATTTTATTATATTTGAGACCTCGATTTGTAAATGGTCTTCATTACTATCCATAAAAAGAATGCCTCAATCCATTAAAAAATATCATATCAGTGAATTGACATATAGGTGCAACAAACAGGAAAGGAATCTGTAGAGAAAGGAGCCCTAGCATCCCCAATATGTGAGATTCATACATTACTTACAATCTTGAAAACTGGTACCATTTCAGTTCCAAAAATAACTAATAAATATCATATAAAATATATTTATTTTCTTAAATACTCACATAAATTCTAAATATTATAAATTAAAGAATTATCTTTTCATAAATATTTAAAACTATAAATAATCACTTTAAGAAAATCTGAATAAATATTATAAATTAAAGAATTATCTTCTCATAAATATTTAAAACTGTAAATAATCACTTTAAGAAAATCTGAAAAAGTTTTTGAAAAAGTAAGATATTACCAAATCTTTTCTTTATAGGAAAGTTTCCAATTTATTCCCAAGCCTTTTAGGCTTTAAAAGATACACATGTATTTTATTAACAAAAAAAAGTAAGGAATCCATGTGCTTCTACTCAGGCATGCAGTCTCATAGAGTATAAACATAAAGAGGGCATGTATAAAATACATTAGATTGAGATTCCATGCATCGATAACCAACACAGAGAGACCGATATGTGCTGCCCAGAAGGGTAAATTGATGCTTAGAACTCTATATTTTAACTTGTAACTCATTCTCACGAAAGGTCTAAAGAGCCATATAGTTTGATTCGCGAGGATTTGAAAGAAAAGCCAGTGGTTGGAAGATTAATACAAGAAATTTGTTGGCAAACACTGCCTATCACATAGAGGAGGACAACCTTCTATTAGCTACCGAGGACAACCTTCTATTAGCTACCATTTCCATGCAAACATATTTTTAAGACCGAATAATAAAAGGAAATAAGGTAACATACATTCGAGGAGAAACCATAGCCGAAGGGGAATCAAAGGAAGAACATTTAGAAGGTAAATCCAAGCTTGCAAAAATACACAAAAGAAAAAAAAGGTTACAATATATATCTCTCTTTTTGAGCCTTTTATCATCTGAATACCAAACAGTTCTATACATGTAAAATAAGGCTCAGAGAAAGGTTACCTCCGTGGCATAGAGACCTAATCTCTTATAGGTCGTGTATCCTTCTTCATTCCTGCAGCCTGGCCCTGCTAAGCAAAGGATCTGAAGCCTCCTTGTGGGTACTACCGCCATTGCCACTGTCTTTTAAATATTTTGATCATATCCCCGTGACACCCTCTTTTTTTTTTTTTCCTTTTACTGCTTAAAACTTGAACGGCCACCCCCTCTCCAATTTGCAATCAACTCTTGAATGGAGATACTGAATGGTGCAGCAAGAGGCTCCTTCCCCTTGGAATAATCTTTCGTGCATGCCCACAATACCACATGCAGCCGTTAGAAAATAGAAACATTCCCTCACTCTCTGACATGCATAACTAATGGATGATTTTATTTATTCTCATTCAGTTATTTTATTTAATGTAATTTTAGTTCATTATTTTTTGTATTGATCAAAATTGAAAAAATACAATGAGAAAAAGAATGCAGTCCTAAAGATGGACTGCAAAATGAAAGAGGAAACAGCACTAGAAATTGCTGTACAACTCACAAAGTATACCAATGACTATGCCAACTAGTAATAATAGAAAAGGCTGGAGCAACCAGCTATACACATAATCCAAAACATGAAAATGACTATTACATATTGAACTTGAAAAACAGTTGCAGCTGTTTGACACAAATGAAATCCCAAGAAAATGATAACTGATCAAGTCCAGAGGCTGAGAATGACTATTACATATTGAACTTGAAAAACAGTTGCAGCTGTTTGACACAAATGAAATCCCCTTCATGATGTTGAAGAAAATGATAACTGATCAAGTCCAGAGGCTGATTGTAATCTGCATTACCTTTTTATTAACAAAATATAGTTTATACTTTCTAATCACAATAAGATAAGTTATCGATATATATTTATCAATTGTTTTTTTCCATTAAATATTAGTATTCTATGTATATTATTATTCTAGATAATTAAAATTATCATTATTTTATTTATTCTTTTTGAAATAAAATAAGGTAATAAAAGTCACTTTTCTATTTTTTTTCTTTTTATAATTAAATTTAGGTAGAAACGAGATGTGACAAATGGATATGAAAAAACTTCAAGAAACTTTGTCAACATTTCAAGACAATATAATGAATATTTTTCAATATTATTGTTGTGTTAACTCATTATGACACAAAAAAGTTTCAAAAATTCACTTGTAATCCTACTATTATTTCGCATTCACTTCCATTTAATTTGACTATTTTTTTAACAATTTGTGAAAATATTAATAAATATTAAATTTATTATAGTATACAATAATTATGATAATAAACTTATGTTAACCAAATTTTGTAATTATTTTAAATACAGTATTTAAGCTTTTGGATTCGACTGTGTCAATTTTTTTGTCGACATTTCGGATCACACTCAGTGATCCATCATCAGGAAAAGGAAAAAATGAGATGAGATTGCAGAACAAGTCTTAATAAAGGGTGAGATGGAGGAGGAAGAGAAAAGCTTAAAAAAACAATAAAATAATAATACCAAGGAAAGAAAAAATGAACAAGTCAAAGCCAATAATAGAATTTGAAAGTGTTATAAATTATATAAAAGAGGAAAATTAAAGGTAACTAAAGCTTAAAAATAACAATGAGGAAATTGCAAAATAAATAGATAATTCAATGATTAAAATAAAATAGAAAGCTAGAGAAAGTAACAAACATGAAGAAGTGTCAAGAGGACAAAAAGATGAGAAAATGAAAATACTATAATTAATTAATACTAGAGAAACAAGAGATAAATAAGTTGAAAAAGGACAAAAAACTAGAACTAGTAAAAAATCAAATTCAAATTAAAGGTCAAAAGGATAGAAAGAAAACAAAAAGACCAAAAAATAATTAGTTTAAAAATTGATATATTAATTTAAAGATTACAAGAGAGCAAAAGTTATAAAAGACAAAAAAACATGAGACTAGAATAAATTCAAAATCAAAAACATAAGGAAATAAAAGAAAGAAAAAGAAATTAATTAAGACGAGACAATAGGAGAGATGAACTAAAACAAACTTAAATGAATAAAACAAGTAAGGTGCAAAGTGAAAAAATAATAAAATAAGAATAAATAAATAAGTGAAAAGAGAAATAAGTGCAAAAAATATAAAAGAAGAACAAATAAGAACACGAATCCCTAAATAGGTAAGTGATTAAAGAGAATAACTGAAGAAAAACAAAAAAACAAAGAAAGGACTGTGGAAAACTTATACCAACTATTTTAAATACGTTTAAATTAGAATATTGAATTGATCCTATTTAAATTGAAAACTTACAAATTATATTATTTAAATTAATTACCACCACATTTTAAAAAAAAAATCTTTATTCTTCTATGTTTTATATTTTATGTTATATATTTACTTGTTCCATTTCTATGGTATATAATGTAATTCTTAATGTTTGTGCATATTTATATGTTTTAAAGGTTTTGATCATATATGAAGAAAGCCTCTTTTCCATAATTTTTTTTATCTTCTAGGAACAAATTTACATTTTAAACATTACTTGATTAGCATATTTCAACTTTCTCACAAGTCAATTTCTTCAACTCAAATTTAACTTAACGATACCAAGATTCATTATTTTGAAAAACCTAATAATCATATTTCAACTTGTTATAGGCCAATTCCTTACACTAAATTCCAACAACATTATGACAACATTAACTGCAAATGCCATTACCGATATTCTTGCAGGAATATCTTGGTATGGACCTTGTTTTATAGGTTACATCTATTGACTCCATTCAACAAGCTCGTTTTACACTTGTCAAATAGCGAGTTCAACTCTTTGATGGTTTACACACACATCATGATTTTCTTCCTAATAAATTCAAGGATCTTGTTTTGGAGGAGGCTTTTTTCAAAGGTTTTATTGTTCTACTAAAACAATATACTTCCAAGATGTTCTATAAGTTTACGTACATCCACACCTATAGAAAACTATTTTATTCTTCTCATTTATTACCTTGTATGCTCTTACTAAATTAATCATTTCATTTCATTGCAAGGCTATCATAATTGATAAATTGGAATTAATTTCAAACAATGCACCAATTATTGGTACTCCAACTCCTTTCCTCCAATATAGAAGTTCTCTTCCTTCAAATTGCTCTCAAGCCACATTGGGCTCCTGTCAATATACAAATGATTCATTGCAACAAGATCTGGAGACCCTATAACTCAACACAGTATATCCTCTTTTGAACCAATTCCCATTAAAACATTAACCCCATATCATAAGCATTAGTCCATTGAGGTTCGAGCCTTTTCAAAATCTCCAATCCATGAATTCCAAAATATTGGATGTGATGGAAAGGTTTTTAGATTTGATTTCATAGATAAAGAAGGCTCTAAAATACATATTTCTTGTTTCAATGAACTTGTTGATGAGTTCTACCAAGCTATTCACTCTGATAGTCTTTATGTGATCTCCAACGATCGCATTAAAGTGACCAACACAAAATATAGTAGCTCCACACATCCCTTTGAAGTATTTTTCCACAACTCATCAATAATAACTCCTTCCACATCCTTAGACTCCACCATACCCACACATACCTTCCATATCAAGAGCATAGATTCATTGGCCTCATTTCCTATTAATTCCCTTTTTGATGTTATTGGCATACTTTTATAGATATCTGGACCCTACATCAACCATTTGTAAAAGAGATGGTATAGAAAAAATCAAGTGTACTGCTACAATAATAGACATGTCAAGTTATACCATTGATATTACACTTTGGGGTCATCATTGTTAAATAGATGTGAAAAAAATCTCTAATATTCCCATGCAGCCAAACCGTCCTAGATTCTTTTGATTAAATCTTGATGTATAACCTCCTAGTGTGGTAAAGGTATTGATACTATTTTTCCAACTACAATTCTAATCAACTTAAATTTATCAAAGGCCTCAAAATTACATACATATGCCGCTCTAGGGAATGCCCAACCTTCTAATTCCTTGTCAAAAAACCACCTTTCTCCCAATAAGTTTACAAATCCAATCAATATCTAATCTATTGCAAAATACAAGCTTCCTTGAGAAGAGTATTGTTTGCTTAAAGGCCTCCATGTCAAAACTACACTTGGACAACTTCTACTACCTTTCATGTCCTCTATTAGTGGACAATAAAAAATGTAAGAATTTTTTTTTGCAAACTTCCCTCAATACTTTTCAATGCCCAAAGTGTTCTATTGATCTCTCTAGATGTAATTTTAGCTACATGTTTAAAATGGACTTTCAAAATGGAACTGGTGAACTTTTTAAAGTTACTACATTTGAAGGACCAAAGAATTCCTTGATGGGTGTTGTCGCAAAAGATTTGCAACAATTATTGGTAGAACCTAATGTTACTAAACACATTTTAGACAATGTAATTGGTTGCTAGTTTTTCGTTGAGCTCACCATCAAAATGACTCCATTTGAAACACAAAGCATTGTAATTACAACCATTAAGGCTATTTAAAACTTGCATTTAACTTTTGTTAGTAGTATTGTATGCATTAAATGTCCATATATGTAAAGATGATCAACATTCGTATATATATTTTTAGAATTCTATAAATTGACTATCCATATATGTAAAGATAATTATCATATATATATATGTGTGTGTGTGTGTGTGTGTTTATTTTCTTCTGTTTCAATTTATTTTTTGAAATTATATATAATAGTTGATCGTGGTATTTCAAATATAAAGATGAACACCATTCGTATATATTTTTGTAACTTGTTGTACATTGAATGTTAGTATATTTATATGTTTTGTTATTTTTGTATGTTCCAAATTATTTATTCACACCATGTTATTTCCTTACATTCTTGATATATAATAGATGGTTATGCTATTTGTAATATATGTTTCAATTTTTTAATCATATATACATAAATATATATATATATTATATATATATATATATATTATATATATATATTGTTGCAATTATCACTCACAAATATATTACATTACTTTGATCCTCAGGCTTCCTTCTAATGGAGGTAGAAAATGAAAGAATACAAGCAAAACATTCTTGTTGAAATCAAATGCAATGCACACAATACCATGCAATGAAAAATAATATTAACAAAAGAAGATGATAAAACTAGCAAAGCCTCATTGATGGAGCCTTTGCATCTACACTCTCTTCTCCCAATAACACACCCCACTGACAAACACCTGCACCTCAACTGCAAAGCATACTTCAACCCAACCCATTTGTTCAAATGCACCCTTGTGTACCTTGATCTCAAGAATTTTTTACTAGAAACACCTTCCATTCAAAGTTAGATAGCCTTTCAAATACTTCAACATGTATGGTCTGCATGGGAAGATATCCAAGAATCAAAACTAGACAGTCAAATGGAATCACTACTTGTTATAGATGTACATCTAAAAAAACAACCATCAAGCTTCTCAAATTGGAACAACATGGACCCTGGTGAGCAACCTACATGTTTAAAAAGTCTATCCCAATTAGAGGAGATCTATTGATAGCAAGGGTTAGCCAAATCTTTCAAGTTACCTATGCAAGGGGGAACAACTAAAATATATTGGCCACACTATTTGTTTCCCTCAAGATATATCTACAATTGCAACCTACCTTCCTAGACATATTAATGAGTTGGATATACTAATAGTTAATAGGAAGAACATTGAGCAACAACCATATAACTTCTATGTTAGTATAGGATGTGTCCATGAGGCATTACAATATAAAATGTGCAATGACCCATACTAAAAAGATGCACAAATAGATGAGCTTGCATTGTCAAGCTTAGCCCAGTCCTCCATTGATATCTTAGACCTCCTATATGCAGCAAATTCATAACTTGATCCCACAAATATAGGCTTAGTGGACAAATGATATAAAATATGACCCCTTAGAAGACAACATTCCGACCACAACTTCCTTTGTGGAAAATATCCCATATGCATGTACAAATTTCGAAGAAGTGTGCTCTTTATTGCAACTAGGTAAAGAACGACCAACACCTATTGTTGAATGGCTACCCATTTCTCCATCTCCTATAAATGAATACACCACCAAAGGACTATTTATGATAGCATTCCCCACTTTGTTTCCAAAAGGAAAAGCCACATTCAAACAAGAGCGTATCAAAGAAAATTTAAAACTACATGAGTATGCTCTCCATCTTCTAAGGTACCATGAGATAAGTTTGGCCAACACCCAAGATTTAGGTACTTCATATTGAATATTATAATGCACCACCATAGCCAAGCTATGCTTCATCTGTATTTATCAATAAACAACTAGATGGTTACCTACCATCAACAATCTATGACCTTTTCCAAATATTAAAAGACATTCTAGATGAAAAACTTATAGATTAACTCATGCAATTTAGCACGTCAATTCATGGCACCCGACTATTTTGGAACCAATATCGAGGGTAGCTTTTAGACATGGTCATTTAAATTGGTTGCCCCATACTTTTCTTCACCCTTAGTGTAGCAGACACAAAATGGCCAGACTTGCATTCCATCATGCCGACCAAATCACCTACAAGCCCTTCCATGGATTCTAGATGGAGGATACAAAATAATGTTCAAAATCTACACCTTACTGCATTGTACATGCACCACAGGTTTACTACATTTCATGAAGAGGTCTTGGAAAAAATTCTTGGTGTATCAAAATATTGGTACAGGTAAAACCCTTATTTCCCATTATCTTACATTACACTCTTTCTTTGATTATTTCCTAAAATAAAGAAATTTGTAGGTATAAATGACAACATAGAGGCTCTACACACATCCATGGTTTCCCATGGTTCCAACAAGCACTTGACATTAGTAGATTGGAATGGAATAACCTACAATCAATACAAAATGCACTTGATTACATTGATAGATATGTCTCTATGAATGGAACCCACGATGCCTTGAATTGAGAAACACAACATTTCATTGATCTATTCTTGATGATCCTTTTTTCATGGATACAAAAATGACCATGTCAGCCAACCCTTCAATCAACTATAGTGAACTAATCAATTGTGTTGAACACCACACAAAATGTACTCTACAAACATACCATAGGAGGAAAGGGACATCTAATGTATGTTGCTATAAAGCACCCTAAACCATGCAAGATCAATCAAGTCTTACAAATTCTGAGAATGGCTAGCCTAATCACACCCTAACACACAATGATGAATGCTTGAACCTTCACAACCCATCTATACTATATATATGGAGGGCTACTGTAGATTTCCAACATGTCTTCTTAGTTGATTTTATTCTCAAATATATTGCAAAGTATGGAACAAAATCTAAACACAAATATGAAACATATCATGCCATGTTATCTCACATGTCAACCACTTTTGATTTTGAAATGCCAACCCCTATAGCCTTTTAAAAATGTTTACAAACAGCCTTGTGGATCGAGACATTAGTGCCCAGGAGAATTTCCACCTCTTACTGAAGCTTCCCCTCTCCATATCCAATAGGAAATTTGTTTCTCTAAATTTCAATCAACACAAATTCCAATGTGTATCAGTCGGCCACATCAATGACAACATCAACTACCTACATTGATGCTTACATGGCATGCCCCATACAACTAGAGACAATGCATCTCATTGAAGTGACCCAAAAATGGACCTTTAAAGCATATTGCAAGAACAATCAATGGAAGGTGCACCCTAGAGAAGTGATTATTCAAGCCTCCTCGTGGGTCACAACCGTCCCTGTAAAATTTGACAGCAACTTTCATGAATTTTGTTGGATTGAACTAGTACTATACTAGCCATTTCATAACATTAAAAGTGAATTTTGATCCTTGGAAGATCAAATAATAGGATAATGGGAAAGGTTCTCTTCTACTTACTAGTCATGGTATGTCCACTACAAACCATCAAAACCAATCAAAGACCTTGATGCTAGCAACTCGTCCAACGACGAGTCTATGATGCAAGACAACCTTGATGAATGGAAAGACTATTAGGTCTACATCGAAAACTTCATATCCAGCCAAATGCAATAGACATGATTGGTTGACATGACATTAACTTGAACTACGAATGGAAAGATACCCACTTCAACCCACTACAACAAATTGTAGGTACTACTTGCATAGACTCCAATCGCCCAACATTTCAAGTACACCATGTTCTGAATGAATTTACCCATACGACCTTCTCTATTCAATAAAAAAAGCATTTGATATAATTATGTCCCATCTAACCACTATTATTTTACAACCACCACTTAAATTAATTGTTCAAGGAACTATGGGAACTAGAAAGTCACATCTCATAAAAAAATAAGGCTTGCACTCATGAGTTCAACTCCAATTCACCAATCACCATTAGTACTTCTTTCACCTATAGATGTTGTTGCATTCAACACTCAAGCATCAACAATTCATTGTTCCCTTCGAATACTAATAAAATAAATGACCCCCCTACAAGGAAAAATGCTTGTAGCCTTCCAAGAAAGAATGTACTTCATTGGGTACATTTTGATAGATGAGATGAGCTTCATTAGGCCAAACTTGCTAGAACAGATTGATATGAGGCTACATGAAGCATTCCCCATCCACAATCACCCACCATTTGGAGGACAATCAATTCTCTTTGGTGACCTAGGCCAACTACCTCTAGTTAAAGATATCCCCATGTATGCTTTCACTTCCTATGGAGGAAAACTATGGCGCAACTTCACAATAGTGAAAACATTGACAAGAATCTTCTACTAGATTGGTGATGATCCTTCCCAGATTTCTTTTCATGTACTTCTCTCAAATCTATGTAATGTAGATCCTACAAATAGAAGATTAGAAAGTTCCAATTTCATGTTCAAGTTCCTCACTCACCTCTATAGAAAACTTAGTTTTCTCATTTGTCATACATCTATTTGTAGAAAATAAATTAGTGTCACTACATAATAAACGTATGTTGTTGTCTTTGACAATGCTCGTTGCACTATCCATTGTAGAGAAACTTAGGGGGTTACCATACTCAAATCCAAATGAAGAACAACTTCAAGTTAAGATACTCTTGTCTATTGATCAAGAGGTTATGTTGTGCTCAAATTTATGGGTGGAAATAGGGCTCATGAATGGCGCACTTGGTCAAGTCAAAGAAATTATATACAATGACAGTGAAAAACCACCCTAACTTCCCTTATTTTTTGTTGTTCATTTCAAACATTATATTGGACCTGCTTGGTATCATAAAAACCCAAAAAATGTCCCTCTAAGCCCACTGAGTCATGGCCTCCATCATCATATTCCACTAAAAATGGTATGGGCCTTGACAATTCACAAGTCACAAGGCCTCACACTTCAAAGGGCAACAATGAATATTGGGAACATTGATAGTCAAGGTTTGAAATTCACAACTATTTCAAGAGTTCATGAACTACCATGTCTACGCATACAACCTTCCTTCACATTCCAAAGATATTCACGCATGCAACAAAGCCCATATGTAGCTCGATGAAAAAAGGAAGAGGAATGTTTGAATCCATTATGACAAAACAATAATTCAAACACTTAAGAAGATTACGATAACTATTAGTATGCCCCTTTCTTTATCTCATATTTACTTTATCAACTAGGTTTGCAAAGACAACACATCAACAAAAAGTTAATTTTGTTATTGCATGTAAATTATATCTCATATTTGCTTTATTAGAGTCTCCACTCATGGCTCACTTACACTATGTTCCCATTGTTGAACATCTACAAAACAACTTGACCAAAGGTGACAATGAATTTAGTTTAATTTAAAACTTCAACATATTGGGTTTTGATTATATTAAACTGGAAAGGCCAGTACCCATTACAAACCAGCCATAGAGGAAAAACAACAACTCACAAGCAGTGAGAAGAACAAAATGTAAACAAAAAACTAGAGCTTAAAAAGTTAACTAGTAGGAAGAAAACAAAAAGAAACCACAGGATCGAGACCAACACAAAAAACCAGACACCTACAAGTGTCCTAAAAGCTTGAGACCAGTGATCACGGTCCACTCTTGGGGAAAGAACTCAAGCTTATTCTCGAAAGTCACAGGCCCCTAAAGATTGGCCTGGGTATCCTTGGTAGCATCATGAGCCAAGGTTTCCACCTTCTTACCCTTCTTCTGCACATTACCATCATCCTCCCCATCCATAAGTTGTTTCCCTTTGCTCTTTCTTCTCTCGTCCTAAAACACCTAAAGAGTGAGATCCATATTTTTTCACAGTTTATTTGTTGTAGTTGGTGATAACCCTCAAACACTTCATGGCCTTCTCCTAGGTCTGGAAAATGTCATCAAGTTTAGTCATTAAGATCTTTTATCTTCTTCCAACCCAACAATGGCCCAAAGATCATCCAACTCTTTGTCCCACCTTTCCCACCTCTCAAAGGACTTGGCCAAGGAAGTGATCATATCCCAATGTGCTTTGTTCTCCACCTCCCTAGGCCACATAGTCTATTGTTCCAACACATTTCCTTCTAGGATTTGAATCCTCCCCTTAGTAGTAACCAACTGCCCCAAGAGCCATTTCATAAGATCTTTCTGAACATTGATAGTATCAACAATTTCATTTAACTTTTTACTTATGGGGTCGATAGGAAAATGAATAGGCCTAGGAACATTCCTAGGTTCATCCAAGTTGACACAAAGGTTGGGGATATTATGAGCGCTAGGGTTAGCACCGGGCAGGGTGTTGGGGACCTCTGAGTCATGGATTTGGGTCGAGGAGTGAACAGGGGAATTAGTCGAGGTGGGGTTCCATGAATCATCATTGTCATTGGTGTTATCAAACTCCCCCGACCCAAAAGAAATGGTCGTGGGCGTAAGCCCAGACAGGGGTTTGCAATTGATAGGGATAGGAGGGGTATTATCATTAGTAGGGGCTTTACCCTGGGCCTAGGTGTTGTGGCAAATGGTAGGAGTTTTGTTGATAGTGACAGAAGGGCTGAGGTCCCCCAGGAGAATAGTGGGGTCTAGAATAGTTAAAGTATTCTTGCGCACAGTAGTAGGGGAGGGAAGCAAGGCCTCATGATAGTTACATAAACATAGGATTAGGCCCTAATGCAGGGGAAGTTTCTTGCTTTTGACCCTGAAATTCTTGATGGAATGCTCAAGCGAAGACATAATCCAAAAAGGGAAATTCATCTTAATATTGTACTTGAGGTGATTGAGCATGGGGAAAAGGTGGGCATGGAAGTGGTGAAAATGCCCTTCCAGAGTGACATACCTCATGAGAATCTCAACAATGGCGCTCCAAACACTAGGAAGGTCTGCGCGATTAAAACCATTCTACAATCTGTTAACCTTCTCACCATCTTTCAGGAACCCTTTCATGTCCTCCTGGTAATGGCTCTTGTACTTGCACGAAAGAAAAATCCCCTCCAAAGAAAGCCTCGTAACATGCACTATAAGTTCAGGGGTCACCGCAAAAGAAATGCCTCCCACAATCACAATCCCATCCGCCCATGAATTGGAAAAACCCATGGATAATTTGGGGTTAACACCCTACATCCCTTCCACATACGAGGCCATCTTTCCTCTTTCAAGAATCACCCAGACCTCTTTTTCCTTCTTCCAACCATCACAAGTAGTAGGTTCATCTTGGACTAAATCACCACCCATCGTACCACTCACAAAAAAAAAGTGCAAAAAAACCAAAAATGGAGATGGATTTTCAAAAACCAAAGCCAAATTAAGTAACAATGACCCATCAAAGTGTGATTAAGAAGCTTAAGTCGCCTTAAATGACAAGCATGGCAACTATCAAAATGAGCTTACAACAAATCCAACCCAATCTCGAATTGGCCATCCTTTGACATCATTATGAATTAAATAAAGAACCTAATTGGGGATATGGTGGATATTATCCCATTTTACCAAATTAGGACTAAAGGCTCCTAAATTTGCTAAGGCATCAACAACTTTATTGTCACTCCTGAACATGTGATACACTTTGTAATTCCCAAGGGAAATCATTAGATTGCGAGTCGAGGACATGGTGTCTTGAAGGGTCCAACAGGGAGAAGCAAGCCCAATCAGCATAAGAATTGTATTCCTTGAGTCCCCTTCAATAATTAAGTTAGAGAACCCAACTTGCATGGCAATTTTGATGCCATGGAAAGCCGTTGCCACATTAGAAAAAATAAAGGATTGGGTCCCCAATTTAACTGCATAAGCCATCACAAATCTACCCTTGTGGTCATGAAAGACCCCACCCCCACCTGCCCAACCTGGATTGGGTTTAATTGTTTGTTTTTCAAATAATAAACAAGTCTTGTTCAATACAGATACACTGGATTTTAAAGTGATCATGTGACAATGTTGCAAAACAAGGAGATTTATATCTATAGTATTGTGTTTACATAATAAACTATATTTACAACATTCTATATATATCCAAAATGTATGTCTACAATGATTTACATTTTTATATCAAATGAATTGAAGTTCCTTGTCATTTATTTAATCATTTCCTCTTCATTAATTTCATGAGTTTTTTCAAAAATTATAAGTCTTTTAGACAATTAAGCATCAAACTATAATCTAACTCATGACATATTGTTCAATTTCAACCAATTTTCCATCACAATCATTGCATTTGTATTTTATAAAGTTATACATCTTTTACAAATTCAACCATCCAACAATAAACTAACTTATGGAAATCATAATTATAACAATTTAAACTTTTTCTATTTATGACACATTTTCAAATTTCAACCAACCTATCTACACAACTTAAAAAATCTCATACAATTATTCGATGTACCCACACAAAAAAGTGTGATTGCTAGTTTAAATTCATGTGGGAGGGCTTGGTATAGGCAGAAAATGTAGGGTTGGTTGGGTGTTGTAAAATGTAGCTAAATTGTGGTGGTATTAGTTATTACTAATAACAATAATGTGAAGATGACATTATTTTTAATCATCATGCCACTAGTAATTAATATAAGAAAAAAATGTTTCCAATAAATTTGATTCAGTTGGGAAGCATGTAAGATAAAAATATTTGTTACAAGATATCAAGTTTATATAAATATTTTCGGGATAATTATGTTACATTGCCATGTAGATATAATTTGAAAGATGCTAAATTGAGGAAGACACCGCCAGCTGGGCATGCACCATAACGTCCAACAAGGGAATCGTTCAAAGGTCAAAGGAGGATGACGACAGGAGATTCCCCATACAAACCAAATGTAACCGCCTTGTAGTGGTCTTTATTGATGTTGAGCAAACGTGTGTGTTACTGTAGTGCTAAATCTATGGTTGGACATGCATGTCTGACTGAATTCCATGCATGCATAACCACTACCCCACTTTCTTTGTTTTCCCTAAATGGCATCCTCTTGGTTCGTGGAGTTGACTGCCCTGTTTCATTGGTAGTATAAATAAGGATCAGATGCTCCTTTTCTGGAGGTTGCAAGATCTTATATTGTACTTGCATTCTTAGTTTTCAGTAATACAGTTATGCTACTCTTTTGTACTCATGTTTTATGATGAATAAAATAAAGTTCTGAGTTTAAGCATCTGAGTTTTCATTAGTAGAGGATACTCATCCAAGGGTCCCACTGGGTGAGTAATCCATCATTTAGCTTAGTATTAGTTTAGTATTTCTTTTTGTTTAGTAACTAGTTAAGAATTTGGAATCGACTGTTCCTGCAGCCACTAGAATTCCATTTTGTGATCACTGTTCCTCCAGCCAAAGAAAATAGAGTAGTTTTCTTTTTGTTGTTTAGATTATCATTTTTTTCATACATTTCAAAGCTTAGTATGGTTGTCGGTTGATGTTCAACATTTATGTTATTCCATTCCAAGCAATTTACTTTTAGCATTGCATCTTTCTTAGCTGTAGAATGAAAATGTCTACTTTGAGTTCCTAGTGCACATATTGTGCTAACCCATTTCAAGTTCATGTCCTTGGGTTGACAAGTTAAATGCACCTTCATGATGATTGAATGACTATTCAGTTTAGATGTCCAATCTCTAAATCACAGCTGTAAGAGCTTAGTTGTTAAATCATTGTAGGAGGCTGACATTTTTGGCATAGTTGTTGGGGATAGTGTCAAACTAGGGAGTTCTTTGGAGTCATTAGTAGTTTTTCTTGTTGTAGTGTTTATGGAAGTTGCTCTTAGTATACCCTCATTTAGGAAGTAATGAACCCCCTTATTCTTTACCAATTCTTTGTGTGAGTTAGCTGATAGTGAGTTGATACCGCATTCACAGAGGAAGGAGGAGGAATGCTTATGTGAGATTCCTTCCTAACAATCCTAATCTATTCCAGCTAGTTGAATATCAGAACTTGCCAAGAGAAGAAGAAGAAGAAGATCCACACCCCTTTGTTGATGCATTTCCTAATCTGACTAGCTATGAAGTCTCCTCTGAAGACCAAAATCAGCTTGAGAACCCCTTTGCTTTAGAACTACATCAAGCAGGCATGGGTGATGCAAATAGGAACATACCTTACCAACCAAATTTTCCTTTCCCCATTTCCCATCAGAATGAAGTTGACAACATCAAAAATATCCTTGCTTCAACACTCCCCAAGTTTTATGGACTTGTCACAGAAGATTTTGATACCTTCTTGTTTGAGTTTGACATACTCTACAAGAGTTATGACTATACCACCGATTCCCATAGGCTTAAGCTATTTCCTACCACTCTGAAAGAAGTTGCATTAAGATGGTTCATGAGCCTAGGTAGAGATACTATGGAAAATTGGGAAGACATGAAGACCAAATTCCTTGAGAAATACAAGGAATATTACAGGGGCAGTGACATGAGAGGAGGTGACATTTTTAGGATGCAGCAAAAGGAAGATGAGAGCCTAGAGGATTATATTGCAAGGTTTATATTCTGCCTACAAAAATTTCCACACCATACACTTAATGAAGACTCACAAAAGTTGCTTTTTCCTGAAAGGAATCAATGATAGCTGCATTGATGCCTTGGACCTGATGGGAGGAGGAGATATCTGTCAAGTCCCTTGGGAGGATATCAAGAAAATATGCCAAAACTACTTGAGGGAAACCTCAAAGGAAGGGAGAGCTTACCAATCTTCCATGGGTAATTCATCTACCGGTCGAGTTTCAAGAATGGAGATTACTCATTTGCTGGAAGACTTCAAGCAAGAAATTATAAAAAATCTAGCTACTTAGCTAGACACATTTTAGGCTAAGAAGAAGCAAGAGGAGGCAAAGGAAATGTTGGCAGAGTATTTCCCCCATTGCAGAAAAAAGGACTACAGATGTAAGATGGTAGCTAATATTGAAGGCAAGCAGATTGCACCCAAATTCAATCCAATTCAAATTGAAGAAAGCCAAGTCTACTATGGTGCACAAAGGAGGCCTTAGGCTTCAAGACAAGGTATGCCACCAGATCTACTCTCTTATGTTAGGCCATATTTCAATTCCTATTCATCTAATAACCAATGACAACCCCTATATCCATCTAGCTATGGAGGATATCCACCACAGTCTTGGGGTAACCCTCCAAATGCTTAGCCCAATCATCAAAACTCTCTACCCCAATGGCAACAACCTCAGGGGAATTGGTAGCAATCTCAAGGGCATTGGCAACCACCTCCAAGAAATTGAAAACAAACAAATCAATGGAGGGGAGGACAGTAA
This sequence comes from Sequoia sempervirens, assembly GCA_007258455.2. Taxonomy (NCBI): domain Eukaryota; kingdom Viridiplantae; phylum Streptophyta; class Pinopsida; order Cupressales; family Cupressaceae; genus Sequoia; species Sequoia sempervirens. The sequence goes on along the minus strand of VDFB02271358.1, from coordinate 28,856,683 downwards.
TGGCCTACCTAGACAACCAATCACATGCAACCACCTTTTCTGCCCCAACAACCTACTATAATGCCTCCACCTGCTAATTCAAGCTCAAATGCACCTAAACCTACTCAACTACCAACTCAGCCCACACCCAATCCAAATAACAAACCACAACAACAGCCTGTATACTTTGTTGAGTCAAATAAATTCCCTGCATATGTTGTGAGTGTAAGTGATATCCACTTACATTCAAGAATTACTTTACCAACCCCTTCTAAGCCCATTATCACTGAGCTTCCTATGGAAGAGGAGGAGGAACCTCTAAATGATCTCATTCAACCAAGTGCACCCAAAAATCTTGAACCAGTCCAAGTCAAGCAGACTAAACAAGACCCACCATTTTCTCAAAGATTGGAAGTTGCCAAGAAGGAAGAAAAGGAGGATACAAATTTTGACATCCTAGATCAGCTAAAGCATATATCTGTCCATATACCTCTATTTCAGGCCATAAAGGATGTCCCAATCTATGACAAAGCAATCAAGGAAGCATGCCTCAAGAAGCCAAGTAGGAAGAAGAAAGACCCCACTGCGGTTCATGTGGTGGGACAACTAGCTAACATCATGCTTGAAAAAGTGACTATCCCTAAGTACAATGACCCAAGTAGTCCTATGGTAGCAGTTGTTATAAATAGGATTCAAATAAAGAATGCTCTGATTGATTTAGGGGCAACAATAAATGTAATGACCAAGGACATCCTACATCAACTAAATGTTGCAAGCATGAGATCTACTCCTATTGTCCTACAACTTACTGATAGTTCTATTGTTAAGCCTGATGGTATAGTGGAGGATCTTGTGGTGATTTTAGACTCCTGGGAGTACCCAACAGACTTCATGATTCTTTCTCCTAAAGCTACACTAGGTGGGTATCCCATTATTCTTGGAAGGCCATGGTTAGCAACTGCAGATACATATATTGGATGTCATTTAGGTTTTCTGATGGGAAGAGTACCAAAAATTTTGTTCTTTATCCTCCTGCTCAGCCATCCCATGATGAGGATAATCCCGTATGGCCACATGTTGGTGAAGAGGCCAAGGAAGTTAATTCTGTGGCTCAACTTATGATGTTAGGAAGAAGCTCATTCATGAAAATTCAAGATGAAGATGAAATATTGGTTAACATCATTCAAAACCATTGTGAAGTGGAGGAAGCATCATCTTCTCATTTTGCTACTCCAGTAAAGACACTTCTGCCTGTTCTTCCTGCAGCCATTGTTCCTGCAAACATTCTTTTTGCAACCACTCTTCCTGCAACCATTGTTCCTACAGACAAACTTCTTGTAGCAATAGTTATTTCCCATACATTTCCACCTTATGAACTCAAGGTACCATCTATTAATGAAGCAGTTGTGATAGAGTTAACTACACAAGTACAAGTGTCAGAAGGAAAGTGTCTGAAAGTTAACAACAAACTGAGTGAAGAACAACAATTGCTATTGGAGAAATTATTGAGGACCCATCAACATGCATTTGTGTGGGACTATCATGAGATGAAGGGTTTGGATCCTAAGCTTTGTGATAGGATATCGTTAGGTCCTATTACTTTAGAATATAGAATTCAATTTGTCGACCGGGTAGTGTTCAAGGTAAATTGCAATAGAAGAAGTCTGGAGTATCTCCCTCAGGTTTTCTAACTTTTTAAGAACAACTTAATATTAATTCTGACTTCAAATTATCTAACTATAAAACTGTAAAGCAATTTATTCCTAAGAAAACAAGAAATGTTTGAACTGAAAGAATAAGGAAACTAATTTAGAAAGCATGATGACTGAATTGAAAAGTACGTGATGACTGAATTGAAAAGTACATAAACAACTAAACTAAGAAGATGAAAAATTATAAAAGCAGAAAAACTTATAACAATCCATAAAACACCTTCTTAACAATAAAGATTCTAATAGTTAATAACAAAAACTATGGAAGTGAAAAGCAACAAAGACTTTAGAACTAAAATTTCATAACGGTAAACTTAATGATTCTCTACAAAACAACATAATAGAAGGAAACACTCATCAACTTAAGTCATCTCCCATTAAGTGGCCAGCTCGTGGTTATCACATTCATTCTCATCTCACATTCATAGTTATTTCAGAAACACTTCTATCAACCATAATTATCATCCATAACTCATAACTCAGAATTTTTAGATAACAATCTCTTTATTCATAAACTTCGGAAACATTCTGATAGTATAACATTACTTTTTCACTGTATATCTTACTTCTAGAGATCATGTCTTTTATAGAAAAACTGGAACTACATCCTATATTTTAGATGGTATGGATAACCATTGAAAATATCTAAAACAGATCTATGGATAACTCGTATATCTTTAAAAACCTATTACACAATATTTAAGAGGCTCAAGTCGAGCCATAAAGTCTTTAACTCAAAAGATAACAGAAATAACAACTTTAAGAGCAACTATATCTTTGGTCCATCACCCTAAAGTTTTGGAGCATATTTCCAGCATATATCTTCAGCTTGTTCTGGAACACGTGTTGGTTGGATGCTTCAATCTGCAACTTTGATTGACCGATTATTATCTACAAAACACTTAAAATAACCCATTAAACCTGAATTGGCAAAATAGTTCAAGAAATCAAAAGAAATAAAGTTTATACAATTTCTCACTAAAAATTAAGCAATTATTTCTCCTAAAATTTAATTAATTGGCAGAGGATAGAGATTTGCATGTACGAACTAGGTCTTTATGGTATTATCATGATGAGGTTATTTTTACCTCATCATTTCCTCCCCTTCCTAATTCTTGGCAGGTCCTCCTGTCCCTTGATTATAACTTTGCCCTCTATTCCCTTCATATTTTGCACTAATATCATACAAATCTTTTGTTGTAACATCAAATTTTACAGGGGAATTGTGGAAACCTTTATGAAAAGTAACTCCCCCTTTCCATTCACTAAAGATTCTATCATCTTGATTTGTATTAATATGGAAAGCAGGGGCTGGATATAGCAATAAAGGAGGTTTGTACCTCATTCCTATCCATTTTGTTCTTAGATCTCCTAAAATTTTGGCCAAGGCATCTGCTCTTCTGAAGGACCATCTGATACTAAGAGGAGAGATCACCTCTCTTTTCTTTAGATATATAGGTAATGGAGTGTATCTCTCTTCACATGCGTGCCAAGCCCTGCCAACCAATTTATGCCCCTGTTCTATGAAATTATTATAACAAACTTGAAGGCTATCATCATACCTCCCCTTCATTTTCTCATCTAGCAAAAGAGCTACAAATGTCTTCTTGAAAGCTGTTGGTCTACTATTTGGAGATCTCATTTGAAGTCCTATACTTTTCTCTGCTTGAACATATTCCTTATTACGTTCTTGCCAATGGATTTGATTCCGCAAAGTAGCCAATAGAGATCTTAATTGCATTTCCCCCACAAAAAGATTAACAAAGAAATCAGTATGCTTTTCTAACAAAACATCATGAGTGAAGAATTCACAGAGCATATCTTGCTCTTTAGGCTTTGAGTCTGCAAATGTTTTAACAAATTCTTTATCATTAGGTTCATGAGGCTAGTCATTGTAAATTATAAGCAATTTACATCTAAAACATTGTTCATTCAAAAACATTGAATACAATCTTGATGGTCTTCTACAAGATAAAAGAAATTCAGCTATTTGACATGCATCCTATTTCCCCTTATAAGCTTTATGAAATGCTTCTCTTAATAACACCATTTCCATTTTCAATCTGTTATTCTCAATTTGTGCATTCCTTAGGAAATAGCACCGTTCCATCCATTTCATAATAATGGAGGAATTTGAATTTGGAACCATTTAGTTACCGTTGGTTCAGTTTGAACTTCTCTGGATTCCATCATTGGTTTACTTGTGCTTTCCTGCAAGTCCTGCTCTAATTCCATAATCTTACTAAGAGAAGCATTTAATTCTTCCTTTGTCTTTTCTTTTCTTCTTCAAAGGTTGAAAACATAAGCATAAAATTTCCTTTTAAATTTTGAATTTCTTTATTTAAACCATCTCCATGTATCCTATTTTCCTCATTACAATTTTGAATTTGTATTTGTAGCTCACTAATAAATGTATCTTTTCCCTACATTTCCAATTTTAAATCCTGAATTTCTTGATCCCTTTTATTTATTACAGTCTTATACACCATTATTTCCTCTTGTTGCAATTCCATCTCTTCCTTATTTTTATGCAACTGACTTCTTAACTCTTCTATCTCTAATTTCAATTTTTCCAATTCTATATTAATATTTTCAGTTTCAACTATTTCAACAGCTTTATTGATAACCGAAGACAAATTTCCTTACTATCATCAACCTCCATAATAAGTGGAGATTGTTCCCTTTCTGTTTCTTGTTTTTCTTGTTCTACAGCTTCTTCAGATACCAAATGAAAATGTACTTCTTCAACATACATTTCTTTTTCTGAGGATTGGTGAATTGACTCCTCAGTTTCCAAGGTTTTCTTTTGCTTTTTTAAATTTTGACCTATTCCCTTTACTCTATACTGGGGTTTCTATAGATCCAGAGGATAATATTTTGCTCCGCCTTAAAGGAGGAGTATCCTGATAATTTAAAAATGTTGGATCATTTAGAAGAATAGTTCTTCTTTTCCTCTTCTTAACTAGATGAGTATCCACGTTTGGATTCATTATCTCCACATCTTCTATCTAGGCCGGAGTTTCAAACTCATCATTTCTAAATTTTGGCACTTCCTCACCAAAAATGGTAGGAATTTGGGCTTCAGGAGCCTTAGGGTCTTCGGGGGAAGTTGCTTTGGAAGGTGAAGCAACTTTTTTTGAAGATTATCCTAGTTCTAACTTCCTTCCTGATATAGGCTTATCAAACTTCCCCAAAAAAATTTCCCATTTACTTCTAGGTTTCTTACAAAAGTGATATTTAAAAATCAATTGAATTAACCCATGATGTTTTAATGGCCCTGAACTAGTTTTATATCTTTCTATTGAAGAATTAATAGAATCATTCAAGAAATGAGGAAAATTAACCCTTAGAGTAGGGTTTTCCTTCCCATGCCGCAAGTGTATCAACATGCAGAATGCAGGTCCTACCATAGTAGTAAGTTGACCTTCACAAGTAAAATACTTAATAATCCATGCAACAATAGTACCCCAGGGTTCTAATAGAGAAGCTCATTGAAACCCCTTACTTTGTCCCCTAGTACTGACAACTATCATGGGTTGAGGGTCTCCCTATCTAAGAAACAATTCTGATAATTTCTGATATGTGGTTTGTGTTGTTTATGATATTTTAATGCCAAAATTTTCTAACCTTGAAATAGAAGAGATAATTTTTGAACTCGCCTTGAAATGCTTCCCGTGTAGAATCATCTGTCCATTAGATTAATTTTCCACAAATGCATTCACCAGCTTTTCATTATACCCTTTGAACTTCTTGACAAAATCCAACCAACCCACTTCTCCAAACAACTGAGAGATGTTACTTAACCCCAACAATTTTTTCGCAGAACCCGGCTCAGATTTCTTCTTTGTACCGCCCATTTTTACCTTGTCTCTACCACCCTGCTAAAAATTTCAATAATGCCAAAAAATTGTGCACTGATATTTTTGAAAATATGATTAGACTGTAATTATTTACTCTACTCTTGCTCGAAGCTTGCTGTATAATAATTTCAATTTGCATGAAGGGCCACAAAAAGAGTAGTGTACTTAACAATTAATCACCAAGTGGCTCAATTTACTAAATTGGGAAAGGAAACTCTTTCCAATCAATTATATTTTATTCAAAAATAACTACTTATTTAAAGCAAAAATTTGTACTTACTTCCATTTCATGATTGCTTGAAGATCTCATACCTCTACTGATTTGACAGGATGATGCAAGGGTATTGGCTAAGGTGATGGTATAGTTATTATGACATGAATGAGGAAACTCATGGATGACAAAGTCATTAATGAAGACAAGCTATTATGGAGGCTTTTATTTATAATGGCAAAAGAAGGTGTGTGTACCAATGTACGATAATCAAAGCATTAACGAAGATTTGAAAACAAAATTTAGAAAGAAGGTGGCGAAATGAAAAATGAATAAGTTCTGAAGCACGCGTAAAACATGCATTTAGAACAAAGAAGATGGATAAGTTCCAGAGCACGTGTAAAGCATGCAGCTGAAATGGTAATGAAATGAAAGTTCCAGAGCATTGTCGAAGGATGCAACCGGAGCAGCAACAAAATGAAAGTTCTGGAGCATCGTTGAAAGATGGAGCCAGAGTAGCAACCAAATGAATGTTTTGAAGCATCGTCAAAAGATGCAATCGGAGCAGCAACCAAATGAAAGTTCAGGAGCATCGTTGAAAGATACAACCGGAGCAACAACCAAATGAAAGTTTTGAAGCATCACCGAAAGATGCAGCCGGAAAAAAGAAAATGACGAACACCAATTAACTCAAACTTCAAGAGTTTATATCATTCTACAAGAACATCCCTCCAACATGGTAGGCTGAAGAGCGGGTTCCGGAGCATCGGGCATTCAGACCATCAAGTTTCAGAGAACTGGTCAGCTGAATCATCAAGTTCTAGAGCATCTTGGAACGGTGCTCCGGAAGTTGTTATTCTTTTATGAGAGGTCCTACAAAATGAAAACACGTGTTAAGTCCGAAATGAAAATTTATGAAAAATTCTTTGAAAACAAATTTGGTACACATGTATTTATATTACAACTTTTCATCATCATTTTTTTTTTTAATTAAATTTAGATAACATATAGATATTAAATCAAGTAGACTCTATCTTGGCAGAGTCAATGCATTGGATCTCTCCTTGCATTTCTACCAACTTTGTAAATTCTTCTTTATTAACAGGTTTATGGTAGATACGTAGGTGATAACCATTAACTAAGAGAGTCCGTAAATCACCATCAATGGGTTTTAGCTGAATTGTACCATTCAAGAAAACTTTAGAAATTTCATATGGCCCGAGTTAATGAGTCCTGAGTTTTCCTTTATGGTCTTTATATCTTGAATATAATAGCAAGGCCCAGTCACCATTATGAAATTATCTCTCTTTAATTTATTTGTCATGCCAAACTTTCCGTTGATGTTGAACTAGCTTAATTTGATGGACACCATCCAAACGAAGCTCATCGAACTCATTTAACTGTAAAACTCGTTCTATTTGAGCTTTTTTCATTTCTAGACCCAACTCCATAGCTGTATGTAGGGTCTGGAGTTCAAACTGAATAGGGAGAAGAGGTTTCTTCCCAAAAACAAGCTCATAGGGGCTGAATCCAGTTGTAGATTTCCATGTTGTATTGTATGCCCAAATGGCTTCAGGAAATTTCTTGGCCCAATCTCTTCTTCCTGAAAAGATAGTTTTTGTCAATATGTTTTCTAACTCCCTATTAGTCACCTCTACTTGACCATTTGCTTGAGGGTGATAAGGGGATGACTTTTTATGACTCACCTGAAAGTGGTCTGTAAATGCTAGAACTTTGGACATAAATTGGGGTCCCTGATCTGTAACGATAGTTCGGGGGCTCCAAATTGAAGAAAAATTTTATTCTAGAGAAAATCAGCAACTTGCTCTTCTCTAAGAACTCGTAAAGCTTGAACTTCTACCCATTTCGTCAGATAATCGGTGCAAACTAATATGTATTCTTTCCATTGAGAGGAAGGATCTATGGGGCTGATAAAATCTAACCCCCATTTTTTGAATGGTTCCAAAGTTACCTGAGGCTGCAAAGGCATTTCTATAGAAACAGTTGGTCTTCCTACTCTTTGACATTCATCACAACGATGGACATAATTTTTAACATCTTTATGCATTGAAGGCCAATAATATCCAGCACCTAAAATTTTATGAGAAGTTCTTTTTGCAGAGTAATGACCCCCAGAAGGATCATCGTGACAGGCCCTCAAAATACTATAAGTTTCATTAGCCCTAACACATCTTCTCAAAATCATATCAAGTCCACAATGAAATAAAATCCCATTAATCCATTTAAATGGTGCACACTCTCGAATAAGTCGCTTCCTTTGTTTTGATGTAAATTCAGGAGGTACTTCAGAAGTAGCTAAATAGTTGGCAATATCAGCAAACCAAGGAGCCTTTATAGAGATGGCAAACAAATTTTCATCCGAGAACTCATCTTGTATAGGTGCTCGATCACCCTCTTCTTGTTTGATTCAAGATAAAAAGTCTGCCACCTCGTTAAATTTCCCTAGCTTGTCAAGTATTGTCACATTGAACTCCTGAAGGAGTAGTAACCATCTCATTATTCGACCATTAACTACAGGTTTATTCACTAAATATTTTACAGTTGAGCGATCTGTATAAACTATAACTTTATATCTTGTAATATAATGATGAAACTTTTTGATGGCATGAACCACAACCAAGAAATATTTTTCTGTTGTCATGTAGTTTCTCTCAGTAGATGTTAGGTTTTTGCTAATAAAATATATGGCATATTTACCCCCATCCTCATCTTCTTGCCCTAATACTACATCAATTGCGTCATCTGAAGCATCAACATAAATGTGAAAGGGAAGACTCTAATTTGGTCCACGCAGTACATGAGTAGAGACAAGCTTCTCTTTTATCATTTCAAATGATTGTTGACACACAAACGTCCAATTAAACTCCACATCTTTTTGGAGGAGAGAAAACATAGTGGCTGCTATCTTACTGAAGCTTTCTATGAACCTTCTATAATATCCAACATGTCCAAGAAAACTTTGAACATTTGTTTTTGTTTGAGGAACAATCAATTGTTGAATGACTTCAATTTTCTTAGGATCGACTTTTATTCCTTCTGAGGAAATGTGATGACCTAAGACTATTCCTTGTTCCACCATTATTAAACACTTTTCGTGGCTAAGGGGCAGTCGGTTTTCCTCACAAACCTCTAAAACCCTATCTGGATTTTGAAGGGCTTCATCATAGGTTGACCCATATACTATGAAATCATCCATATAAACTTCTACACAATCATTGACAAGAGCTGCAAATATAGCCAAAATGGCCCTCTGAAAAGTCGTTGGAGCATTACAAAGTCCAAAAGGAAGAACTCGGTATGCATATGTGCCCAACGACAAGTAAACGTTGTCTTATCTTGGTCTTCTGGTGCTACTTGAATTTGGTTGTAACCACTAAATCCATCCAAAAAGGAAAAATATTTCCTCCCAGCCAAATTATCCAAAACTTGGTCAATGAATGGTAAGGGAAAATAATCTCTAAAAGTGGCTTTATTGAGTTCTCTATAATCTACACAAATTCTCCACTTCCCATTTTTCTTTGGTACAACTACCATAGGTGACACCCACTTACTATCTGAGATAGGATAAATGAATCCTGCACGGAGGAGTTTCTCAATCTCAATTTTGACAAGATCCTTTAATGTTGGATTAAGTCTCCTCTATGGTTGACGAACAGGTCTCATATTAGGATCAGTATAAATGTGATGAGTACAAACACTCGGGTGAATCCCCCTCATGTCTGTATAGTCCCAACCAAAAGCTTTAGACCTTTTTACCAACACATTAAATAATTTATCCTCTTGTATTTTTGTCAACCAACTATTGACATTCACAGTTTTTCCTGGTAGCAACATAATTTTTTTTGTTCCTGGATAGGTTGAAGTGACAGTATGTATTGGTCGTAACAAAGTGTTGAGAGGAAAACTATGAGGTATAAGTCGGTGAAATCTTGTAATATCATCAAAGAAATAAATTGTTCTAGGAATCATATTAGCCAGGGGACAAGGCATCCCCATGGTAACATAATTTTGTTCCATCCCACTTATATTAATCGGTTGTCCCAAAATTTCTGGTACATCCTCTATTACCTCTTCACTTGAGCCTATAGCCAAGTGTGCAACCTCATTTACTAACTCATCCTCTAATTCCTCTCCATGTTGTTTAATCACTACCATGGCCAAAGAGGCCAAACTATCTTGCCCACTAAATTCATCTAGTTCATCAACCAAACTTTATTATATTCAGTAGGTTTAGCAGGAGGATATAAAAAATAAATGTTTACTATCTGGACCATGTGAAATGGTCATTCCTCCTTCTTGACAATCTATTTTAGCAGTGACAGTAGCCAACCATGGTCTTCCCAAAATTATTGGATAACTATCTTTGGGTGTAAGTGATTGGATTATTTGAAAGTCAACTAGATATTCCCATCCATCAACTTTAACAAGAACATTTTTAATAACACCTTTTGGAATGACTATAGACTGATTTTCCATCTGTAAGACTATAGTTGTGGGACTTAAATCAGTAAGACTTAATTTTTCCATTACATCCACCGTCATTACATTAATAGCTGCTCCCAAATCCACCAGTGCATTAGGTATTGCTCCCTCATTAATTTTAATAGTAATCAGTGGAATCCCAGGATCATCATATTTTGGAGCAACAGTCTTTCCAGACAAAAATTCAGCTAGAAAACCATCGATGTGCAGAGTATTTATTTTCCTTGGTTTCCTTCCTGGAGTTTTAATACATAGTTGTTTGATCAATTTATTTAACTCAAGAATTTCCTTTATTGCCTGCAGCAAAGGAACCTCTATTTGCAATTGTTTAATTTCCTGAATTAATGCAGTTTCAGAGGCTAATGTCATTTCCGGAATATCTTTCAAAATTGTTGATTTCAGACGCTCCGGAAATGGTGCTTGAATTTTCTCCTTTGAAGGGATATCCTTACTAAAGTCAGTCAAAGATTGACCTCCCTCCTCCCGAGGTAAGTCAGCAGCTCCTGCTGCTGAAGAAGACTCAATAATATTCACGGGTAGGGTAGTATCTTTCTCAAAATTTTGAGGAATAGGTTCGTCCACTACTTCCTCAATAGTGGGCGATTGAAGTGTCCTACTGGAACGTAACTGAACATTTCCACAATGAATTGCATTAAGTCCTGTGAAATTATCTTGTTTAGTAGTATATACTGGAGTATTATGTCGATTGTTCTTAGGATTGGGAAGTGGTTGTGCTGGAAGTTGAGTTAGATTTACATTCTCATTCTGAGGAAGATTCTAAGGTGGTGGTAACAAATTCTGTTGTTGATTCCTCCTAGGACCAGTATAAAATTGATTATGTCCTTGATTCCATTGGGGGGCAATATGTTGTGGGTACCATTGTGGCTGTGATTGATTTGGCCACTACTGAGTTCCCCATGATTGACTTGCCCATTCAGGAGGTCCCCAATAGGGAGTTCCCCAAGTAGGTTGTGGAGGATAGGGTTGATTCCAATATGGAGGCCATTGATTACCAACCTAGTTGTTCTGCGGTCTCCATGCAGGGTTGGAATTCTGCCCATAAGAAAAATTACCTCCTTGGCATTGGTTTAGCACATTTATTTCTTCTTCAACCTGAGTAGTTTTTTTCTTAGTATTCTTAAGATCAGTAATAAGCTCACATTGATTGGTAGGGTGGCTTTTCTCACAAAGTTGACAAACATTAACCTTGTCTAAAGGACACTCACGTAAAAGATGTTTATTCTGACACCTAGGACAATAGATTGACAAAGTCTTAGGGTTACGTGTCTTTTCTTGTATACCATCCAATGTAGTGTTCAATTGGACAAGTATGTTTGTCTTAAGATTTTCTATTTCTTCTCAGAGCTTACCTATCTTGTTATTCCATCTGAAAAGATTTGTTTTTTAGATTCTTCCTCGAGTACGTGAAAAATTGGGACACAAATCACATATGTCTTCAAGGGATAACTGAGACATGTCACCTTTTCCCATTAAATCAAGACTTCTTATTGCATCATCATCGAGTCCCTTAAGAAATATGGTCTTGAGAATCTCAACACTAATAGTCGTTTCTCCACATCGTTTAGATAGGAAAAAAAACCTATCCAAATAGTCCTCTAGACTCTCATCCTCATTTTTCCTAAATTTAAACAACTCTTCCTTACGATCACTCACCCTACAATAACTCTGATATTTATTCAAGAACACAGTCTCCATTTCTTCCCAAGATGTAATACTTCCGGACGGTAGTCCCATAAACCAATGCATGGCTGAATCCTTCAAAGTAGAAGGAAACAACTTCAATTTCTGGTTATCATTTTTATAGTCATAGGTTTGACAAAGGACCTTAAATTCAAAGAGAAATTGGTCTGGGTCTTCCGAAGATAAACCACGAAAGGTTGGAAGGAAAGCTAGAGAGATGTTTTTCATCATTGTATCATCATCTACATCCAGAGCAATAGGATAAGTGAACATTCTAGGTAGTTGAGGATCATTTTTATTACGGTTGGAATCATTACGGTTAGCTTTTTCCCTCTAATCTCCCATGATGTTCAGAGGAATATACTCCTCAAGAATAATTTCCTCGACAACAGGTTGTACTATAGGATGATCTTCAGGTAAATAGTGGAAAGCCTCTGGTGGGTTAGGCTCAAGTAATTCATCAACAGAGTGGTCTTCTGAGCCTTGGGCCTCCCTATGTATAACTGAGACATATTTTGGGGGGGTCTTTGGTATAAATCATCCATGAGGGTCTCTTTTCCTGACCATGCAGAAAAGGAAGCCAAAGATAGTATTTTTGGCCTAAAAGAGGTATTCTAGGTGTCTTCTATTAACACTCAAGCAAAAGAAGCTACAGGGTCCCCGACAATGGTGCTAAAAAGTGATAGGTTGTCATTAGGTCCCATTACTTTAGAATATAGAATTCAATTTGTTGACTGGGTAGTGTTTAAGGAAATTTGCAATAGAAGAAGTCTAGAGTATCTCCCTTAGGTTTTCTAATTTTTTAAGAACTTAATATTAATTCTGACTTCAAATTGTCTAACTATAAAACTGTAAAGCAATTTATTCCTAAGAAAACAGGAAATGTTTGAACTGAAAGCATAAGGAAACTAATTTAGAAAGCATGATGACTAAATTGAAAAGTACAGAAACGACTAAATTAAGAAGCTGAAAAATTATAAAAGCAGAAAAACTTACAACAATCCATAAAACATCTTCTTAACAATAATTATTCTAACAATTAATAACAAAAACTATGGAAGTGAAAAGCAACAAAGACTTCAGAACTAAAATTTCATCACAGTAAACTTAATGATTCTCTACAAAACAACAACATAATAGAAGAAAACACTCATCTACTTAAGTCATCTCCCGTTGAGTGGCCAGCTCGTGGGTTATCACATTCATTCTCAACTCACATTCACAGTTATTTCAAAAACACTTCTATCAACCATAATTATCATCCATAACTCATAACTCAAAATTTTTAGATAACAATCTCTTTATTCATAAACTTTAGAAACATTCTGACAGTATAACATTACTTTTTCTCTGTATATCTTACTTCTAGAGATCATGTCTTTTATAGAAAAATTGGAAATACATCCTATATTTCAGATGGTACGGATAACCATTGAAAATATCTAAAACAGATCTACGGATAACTTGTATATCTTTAAAAACCTATTACACAGTATTTAAGAGGCTCAAGTCGAGCCATAAAGTCTTTAACTCAAAAGATAACAGAAATAACAACTTTAAGAGCAACTATATCTTCGATCCATCACCCTAAAGTTCTGGAACATATTTCCAGCATATATCTTCAGCTTGTTCTAGAGCACGTGCTAGTTGGATGCTTCAATCTGCAACTTTGATTGACCGATTATTATCTACAAAACACTTAAAATAACCCATTAAACTTGTATTGGAAAAATACTTCAAGAAATCAAAAGAAATAAAGTTTATACAATTTCTCACTAAAAATTAAGCAATTATTTCTCCTAAAATTTAATTAATTGGCAGAGGATAGAGATTTGCATGTATGAACTAGGTCTTTATGGTATTATCATGATGAGGTTATTTTTACCTCATCACTTTGCACTCACAAAATTTATATAAGAGATGATTGCACCCCAACGAGACAGCCACAAAGAAGAATTAACCCTGCACTGAGAGAAATTGTAAAAGGAGAACTGCAGAAGTTGCTAGATGTAGGATTTATCTACCCCATTTTAGATAGCTAGTGGGTGTCTCCATTAGTGATTGTGCCTAAAAAAGGAGGGAAATGGTGAGTTTTTGTCGATTACAGAGAACTTAATGCTACTACCAAAAAGGACCATTTCCCCTTACCTTTCATAGATCAAGTTTTGGACTCACTTGCAAGAAAGCAATACTTTTGTTTTCTAGATGGATTCAACAGCTACAACCAGATCCAAATTGCACTAGAGGACCAGGAGAAGACCACTTTTACCTATCCATGGGGGACCTATGCCTACTCAATACTCCCATTTGGCTTATGCAATGCACCTGCAACTTTTTAGATTGCAATCATTAGCACATTTTTAGACATTTCTCATGATTGCATGGAAATTTATTTGGATGATTTCACCACCTATGGTGTTGATTTCAATGAAGCATTGGAGAATCTCAAGAAAGTCCCACAGGAATGTGAAGATCACAATCTCTCTTTAAACAGTGAAAAGTGCTTCATGATGATGCAGGAAGGTGTAGTTCTTGGACACTACATCTCTTACAAAGGAATTCAAGTAAATCCTACAAAGATTGAGGTAATCACAAATTTTCCCACACCTACAAAGAAGGATGTTAGGAGTTTCTTGGGACATGCAGGCTATTATAGGTGGGTCATCAAGGATTTTAGCAAAATAGCAGCACCATTGTATACCCTCCTCACTAAAGATGCTGAATTCCAGTGGACTGAAGATTGTGACAAGGCATTTTTTGATTTGAAGGTAGCCTTGACTCATGCTCATGTAATCAAAGGACCTAATTGGGAGCTTCCTTTCCACATCCATATAGATGCATCAAATTATGCCATAGGAGCAATCTTAGGACAAAAAGGAGCTATTGAAAATGCCACTTATTTTGTCAACAAAAAATTGCAAGGAGCTGAATTCGACTATACAGTGACAGAGAAAGAAATGTTGGCAATGGATTATGCCTTGAAAAAATTTAGGCACTACATAATAGGCTATCAAATCTTTGTGCACACTGATCATGTAGCCATTAGATATATTATGAATAAACCTCTGATCACAAGTAGACTGGCAAGATGGTTATTGTTGATGCAAGAGTTTGAAATAACCATTATGGATAAACCAGGGAAGGCCAATGTTGTTGCAAATTTTCTTTCAAGGTTGACTCCATCAGAAGATAATCAAGCCATAGATGACTCTTTTCTTGATGATCATTTATTCTCCATCAGTGTACAAACACCCTGGTATGCTGATATAGCTAAGTATCTGGTCATAGGTAGAGTTCCACCTCACTTCTCCCCAAAAGAGAGAAAGGTACTCATTGAAAAATATTTTCCTTTCTCATGGATTGTTGGATGTTTGTTTTATACTAGACCAGACCATGTCATGAGGATATGTGTGAAAGAATATGATACATATGACATTTTGCATGCATGCCACAACAAACCATGTGGAGGACATTTTGTAGCCAAGAGGACAACAATGAAAATTTTGAACACAGGATATTACTAGCCAACACTCCACAAGGATGCAGGCACGTATACAAGAAAATGTGACAAATGTCAAAGAATGGGCAGACCAACCAAATCTGATGAAATGCCACTTTTCCCTTAGGTAGTAATCACTCCCTTTGACAAGTGGGGATTGGATTTTGTAGGACTCATTGACCCTCCATCAAATAGTAAGTCTTATATCCTAGTATGCACTGATTATGTAACTAAATGGGTAGAAGTTAAGGCCATGAAGCATGCAAGCTAGATAACAGGGTTGCATAATTTCTTTATGAAAATATTTTCACAAGGTATGGAGTTACAAGAGAGATAGTGACTGATTAAGGAACTCAATTCACATCAACCCTTGTTGCAACACTAGTTAATGAGTACAACATAAGACACAGTAAGTCTACTCCTTATCACCCCCAAGCCAATGGCCAAGTTGAGGTGACCAATAGAGAAATTGAATCTATTTTGACCAAGACAGTAGCTATCCACATAAAGGATTGGTCAAACAGATTACCAGAAGCTGTTTGGGCCTACAGAACTACCTAAAAAACAAATACAGGCTTCACTCCATTTGAGTTGCTATATGGAAAGACAAATATGATGCCCATTGAATTTGAACATAAGACTCTTAGGACTGTAGTAGATTTAGGGATGGATATCTATGATGCATAGAGAGAAAGAATCCTATAGCTGAATGCTTTGGATGAGATGAGGAGAGAAGATTTGTACCACACTGAGGTAGTGCAGAATCAGAGAATTAGGTGGCATGATAAATTTATCATGGACAAAAAATTCCAATGAGGAGATTGGGCCCTGCTCTATTACTCAAAGTATCAGGACAATGCTGGAAAATTACAGATAAGGTGGCTAGGACCATATGAGGTTGCTGAGTTATTCCCTAATGGTGTTGTTCAGCTCACTACTATTGACCCAGTCAGATTCAAGTTGCTTGTCAATGGTCATCGCCTCATATTATATCACAAGTCAGCTTCCAAGGAGGAGTTCCTACAACAATTCGCTTAGCATGCTACACCTGAGCTTCCTGCAACTGAAGGAAGTGGACCTAGTGTCCCTCCTTTTGGCTAATTAAGGTATGTACTTGTCATAATAAAGACTTCCACTCCTATGGGAGTCCATTTCTTCACCCATCCACCCATCCACCCATCCATTTCCACCTTTCTCTCTCTTCCATCACATCACTTCATTCCACTCCACCTCATTCCACCTCATTTTCATTAATTGCTCAACTTATTTCTTAAAAGATGAGTGGTACTTTCTCCACAATCTTTCCAATGAATCCTCCACACATTTAGGTATGTGTGCATTAATTTCTATATCTTAAATGTCTTTTAGTGCATTCATTTAACTGTTGTATGTTAATATGGATGTTCACCATAGCATGCCAATATTCCCTACCCTGTCAAATCATCATTCCACATGTGAGGATACATGCCCAAAATTAGGTTGGGGGGGAAGGAAAAAGATGTGAATATTTTTCCCACGTGTCAGTTCATGTTGGTCTACGTTAGCCAAATTTAAATTGAGCTGATTTGAAATCTGAGTGAGAGGATGGCTTGCATGTGTGAAGTGACACCAACTGCCACCGAAATTTCTCCCCATCATAGCTTTTATTTATTACTCCTTCCTTACTATTATTGACTCTGTCATAATCTCAAGTTACAAACAAAAGGTAAAAAAGGAAAATTCAGTTGACATTGGCATTGGAAATTTAGCAAGTGTTGTAGGAAGGTGAATTTGGTTTTCAGACAAGAATTGTAGGAAGGAAACCATAGAGTGATCATTTGCTTGTAGACAATGGGAGGTGGGTTAATTTGAAATGAACCCACCGTGCATGATGTATTACTGCAGGATGCACAATGCTTGGATGAATTCAGAAACTATGGGTGAATAAACTAATTCCTAAAGTTGTATGATTTTGATGAAGACATTGTACTAGAATTCGCCCAGACATTGTCTGAAGGGAAGGCTACGGTAAAAGGACTGGAGGTCATAGCAACTGAAGAAATAATTGCAGAAGTTACAGGGCTACCTACTGGTGGTGAAAATTACCCTACTTCCAGAGACGCTAGGTCAGCTAGGGCTGAATTTACAGAGTCGAATGACCCTCCATTGAGCATAGATAAACAGGGTGTGAAGAGAATGTCTTTACCTGAGCCATGGAAGAAGATAGTTATTTATGTCATAAAATATATCACCTATGAAGGTCACCAGTCGAATTTTCATTTCATGCACTTCAAGCTTTTGAATCATATGAGGCACAAAAGGAGGATGAATGTGTTGAACATGTTATACAACCTTCTTTCAATCATGGCGGTCGAGACTCAGAAAGGTAGGGACAATTCCATTTCCCACCATTGTTTGATTAAATTGCTAGTTGAGAAGTCTCTGCATGATGTATCTATAATGACCTAGAAAGAATTCATAAGAAATGATCAAATTAGACCTAAGCACTTGCAACCTAGGGTTTTACCTCAACCTCGTAGGTCTAGTAGGAGATTGAGCATGACTGAAGCCACTCTTGGTGCTTCAACCTCTGGCGCAGGCCCTAGTGCAAGCCCTCCAGCGGTAGAAGAAACCATAGAAATTAGCTCTTCTGGGACAAAGCACTTAGACAAAGAAAGTTCTCCCCCATATTTTGATGATGATATTCCACTTGGAATTTTAATGAAAACTAGGGCACAAAAAAGAGAGGTAGAATTGAGAAAAGGAAAAGCCAAAAGGTAGCCAGTAGGAAAAGAGGTTCCAAGCTCTAAGAAGAGAAAGGCTGACACTGTTCATCTTGCAGCCAAAGAAAAACATGAGATCCCTCCTAGGAAAGCAAGACCAGCCAGGCTAGCCTTTGCTATGCCACTACAAGAAAGCCCTAAGTCTAGAGAAATATCACAAGAGGACACAGAATCTCCAATGGGGCAGGTGAATGTCGAGGAAGAGGATATAATTAAGACGACAGCAAACATAACATTGGTAGACCTTGCTAACAATACAAAACAAGTGGAGAATCAAGGATATGAGGAAAATCAAGATTTCCTGCAATAAGAGATCTTGCAGCAACAACAAAAACAAGAACAATCAGTACCCCTGCAACTTGAATTGACGAGATAGCTTGAATCCTTGCAGTTAGTACTATATGGAGAGAAAACATTAGTGCCAGGGAAAATGTTGGTAGGAATGCATATACCCCTTGATTTCTCAATGCACATGGTAGCTATGCATTTATGGAAGGAAATGTAAAGAAGAGAAGAAGAATGGAAGGAGGAAAAGTGCAAATTGAAGAAGGAAATTCAAAAGAAAGATGAGGAGATTGAAGAAAAGGATGCAAAAATTGCCACATTGAAGAAAAATGTGGATGATATGACAGCCTTAGTACCTCAGATTTTAGAGTGTAGGGCCCCTCCAAGGGTCTATGCTTTGCATTTAAAGGAAAAGTATCTTTCTTTTAAGCTGGAAAGAATTGTCTCAGGTTTGAATCCTTCTATTGAAACCCTTGTTGAATTTTTCAATGCTTATCAAATTGCTTCCCCTAAAATGAAGAATTTGTTGTGTGAGTTTTATTTGCATAATTATGCTATGACTCAAGACCATGATTGGAACCCACTGTTGTATGTTGGAGATGTCCAATTAAGGGCATTTATGTCTTGGGTACAAAATGAGATTAGTTGGGGACAACAACATGGGGCTTATAAACAATTGGAGTCTAACATCCCTCTGCCCATCAGGGTTGAATCAAGGAATCCAAGGGACATTTACAGGGAATGGAATAGAATGATTTTCAAACCTAGCTATGGTAATAGGATTATGCCTTGGATAGAAGCAGTTTATAGTGAATATGAGGCAAAGAGAAAAGAAAAAGAGGAAATTGTGAAGAGATACCTCTCCCAAAGATGGAACAGCCTAACTGATGATCTCAAACAAGCTAAGCCTCATTCCACCCAGAACTATGCTGCAACACTTAAAAGAATTGATAGATATATTCACATTGAAAGGACATAAGGGTGATTTTGGCTTCCCCTAACTTTTTAGCCACCCATCCTAATGTGGCCTGTACCAAACTTCAGGTTCTACCAATATGATATTGCTGCAGAAAAATAGAGATGGAGCAAATTGGACCAATTGGGAGGATTCTATTGGGACCATGATTCGTGAATAGGAAACACTGATGTAGGGTAGTTATCAGTTGCAAATTTCAGAGCATTGACCAAGAAAAAGAACAACCCTTCCCCTGCTAGAGGACCAACAAGACCTTAGGTTGGGGGGAGTGATGAGCCTTGTTTATGGTCTAGTTTTGGGTAGAATTTATGGTTTATTTTATGAAAATATCATGGACCTTGGTGTCAAGTGTTGATATTTTTTATGATATTTCCTCAGAACTATTGACATTGGGCTTAATCCTATTTTTGCAAACCTTTAATGTTAATGGCATGTTATATGGACTATCTATATTAATTTTGCATGTGGTTAATGAATGTTCTTTAAGGTGGTTACAGATATGCAATTATTGTGCGTACTAACATTTCCATGCGATATAATTTGAAAGATGCTAAATTGAGGAAGACACCGCCACTAGGCATGCACCATAACGTCTAGTAAGGGAATCATTCAAAGGTCAAAGGAGGATGATGCCAGGAGATTCCCCATGCAAACCAAATGTAACCGCCTTGTAGTGGTCTTTATTGATGTTGAGCAAACATGCACGTTACTGCAATGCTAAATATGCGGTTGGACATGCATGTCTGACCGGATTCCATGCATGCGTAACCATGGCCCCTCTTTCTCTATTTTACCTAAATGGTGTCCTCCCAGTTCGTGGAGTTGACTGTCCTGTTTCATTGGTAGTGTAAATAAGGATCAGATGCTCCTTTTCTAGAGGTTGTGTGATCTGATAGTGTACTTGCATTCTTAGTTTTCAGTAATACAATTATGCTACTCTTTTGTACTCATATTTTTTGATGAATAAAATAAAGTTCTGAGTTCGAGCATCTGAGTTTTTGTTAGTAGTATAGTATACTCATCCAAGGGGGCCCATTTGGTGAGTAATCCATCCTTTAGCTTAGTATTAGTTTAGTATTACTTTATGTTCAGTAACTAGTTAGGAATCTGGCACCAACTATTCATGCAACCACTAGAATTCCATTCTGTGATTGTTCCTATAGCCAAAGAAGACAAAGTAGTTTTTTGTTTGTTGTTCAAATTTTCATTTTTGTCATTCATTTCAAAGCTTAGTATGGTTGTTGGTTGATGTTCAAAATTTATGTTATTCCTTTCCAAGCAATTTACTTTCAGCATTGCATCTTTCTTAGTTGTAGAATGAAAATGGCTACTTTGAGTTCCTAGTGCATATACTATGCTGACCCATTTCAAGTTCACGTCCTTGGGTTGACAAGTTAAATGCACCTTCATGATGATTGAATGACTATTCATTTTAGATGTCCAATCTCTGAATCACAACTGTAAGAGCTTAGTTGTTAAATCATTGTAGGAGGTCGACAATCATTTCAAGAGAAAAATTGAAGAAAGTTGCAAATTTATCAAAGTTGTAAGAAAAGTTGTCAAATCACAGAAAATCCTCTATAGATTTTATTTTTGATTGTCCAATAGTGAACATCTAGAATTTGGAAGTGCAAAATGAGCAGAAGAGAACCCAAAAAGTATTTTTTAGAAACCCTAGCTAGGACCCATTCACCATAGGACGGATGAGTCCTTAGTGAGATTCAAAAGGTGACTTTTGGTGAAAGGTACACATTGTTTTCCCCTTTCTAGATTTGCCTTTTGATTACTATTTCAATCATATTTGATTACTTCCCTTCATTTCCATTTCAAAGCTTTGATTTTGAATGAAATAAGGGGAAATAGGTCTTTGTGGTGAATTCATTCTTCGCCCACCCTATTTTTCATCATTATTTCATTTTGGTGAACCTAAGTTTAATCCTTGCATTTTCTGATTTTGGAGTCCTCTTTCATCCTAGATTTATATCTTGCATTCATTTTCATCTCTTTGCATTGAATTAGGTCTCATTTAAGGTCTCTAATTTGCATCTAACTTTGCATTTCATTTAAGGAGTTTGAGGATTACATATTTTGCATTCTTTAAATTTGAAAAATACAAAAAAAATCAGTCATCTTGCATATCATTTACATAGAATTCATTTGCATTTGAAAATTTAAACAAAAATTGCATATCAAACTAGGTTTTCTAGGTTGTCATTTTGTCACATTTTGCATTTGCATTCAATCCTCATTTCATAGAAAATTAAAACTGAAACTTGTTGTATCAGACTAGAATCTAGAAACTACTGAAATTCACTCCAAAATTTGTAAAAATTTGTTTCAAATCCCTCACCTAGGACCCATTTTCTCTAGGGAAAATGAGTCCATGATCAAGCCATATTTTGATGTTTTAGGCATTAAAACATTCATTTATGCATTCCTATTTGTTGTTTTCATATTTTTGTTTCTATTTGCAGAATTTGTTTTTCATCAATTTGATCTTATCTAGCTTAATTTGATAAACTTAGTGCATTATGTGATTTCAAAATTGCATTTACTAGACATTATTTTCAACTTTTTACATAGTGTAATTAGGAAATTACCTTGTTAGAATTTTAAAATTGCATTGCATTTTACCCTCTTTCCATTTTGGGTTGACATTGAGTTTGTGAAACTTGTATGAGCTTTACAACTCGATGTCCTATTAGCAATATAGTTTTGACATAGTTCGAGACTCATGTCATCCCGTGATACACCATTCGCCATGGATCTTGGGTTTTCTAAATCTTTCTAATAGTGTTGATAATCAACCCCCTATTGATCATAGCATGCATACCTCATTTCCAAGGATGTCCTTTCCTACAACCAATGTGCATGATGTTCATATCCAACAAGAGAACATAAGTTTTTTGGATGAAGAACTAAAAACTTTACAAGACTTTGTGAGAGATGAACCTATTGCCATCCATGTCATTCCCCTTATAGGAAACTTATGAAAGGTACTTAAATATGAACACGAAATAGAGTATTTATGTAGCTTGGCTTATCTCATCAACAAAGAATTGCCTCCACCTCAACCCACTTCTAGTACATTACCTATGCATAAGCAAAAAGAATCCACACCTTTTGAAAACTTTACTACCCCTAACACATCCTTTTTTGAAAAAGGAAAGGATTTGAAATTAGAAGGTAAAGTTGATGAAAACACAATTATCATACCAAAGAAAAAGAAACCAAGAGTGCATGATCATCAAAAGTTCTAGTTAAAACAACTGTATGAACCTCCTGTATCTCTTTATAACTTATCACAACTATCCAAAACCAAGACAATCTTCTATGCTCTTTTACATTGGCAACTAATTGATTTACCACCTAAATGTGCAAACTTGAACAAAAGACAAACTAATAAGAATGAACCATATTGTGCTTACCATAGATTCTTTAGCCATCACATCAACAATTGTCATCCTTTAAATAAAGTATTAAATAATTTTTCACCCTCTAAGAACCAAACCTAACTAAAACACCATGAATTTCGCTCCTTGCCATGTAATAGTTGTAGGATTATAGCACACTCACTATTACATTTTTTTTCATTCATTTCAAATCTTTATTGCAAGGAGCTCATTCTCATCACCCATCTCAGATCATCCTTGTCTTGCACTTAATGGGGGAAAGGTAATAGGTAGCCTTGTCCTAGTTTTGGCACTTGATACTGTCCCTTTGGCTAGTTGTCTGCCTTTTGTATATACTGATCAAGATTGGGATGTGGACGACTTGCTATAGGTTCACTCACATTGCCTTAATAGTCTTTTTCTTTGTTTTCTTCTTCATGTTTCTTTATGTTATTGCATGTGCGTAATGTGATCCCCCATACTATTTTGTTTGATTTCTCTCTCTTCATGTGCATTCCTCCATTTGTATCTACATTCTTCTCTATTTCATAAACATTTTATCTTTTTCATTTTTCTTGTGTTTTCTTTTTGTGGATGATGCAAGGAATCAAGACATTTAGGTCTCTTCCATGTTGACTCGAAAGGATTTTTCTTTGTTTTCATTCTCTTTGTGTCATTCTTCTAGTTCTATGAGTATTTGGGGAATGATAACATTTTTGAGCTCCATAATCAACACTGTAGCAGAGATATATTGACCCCAAATCCATAGATCCCTTATGTGTTTTTGGGGGAAACCCCTCCTTCCTTTTTCACGGTGTAGCTTTATTTCAAAAATATATAACTTGGAATAGGGATTTATGAGGAAGCTCTCATGTCTTAGGATTGAACATATGCTACTTTAAAGCAATTGCTCATAGCAAGTGTTAGACCCCACTTTACTCTTGAATTAATGCAATTTTCTTTTTTCTTGTGATGCATCCTTTTCTTAGTGGTGTCATTGGGTTTGATGTCCTCCAAGAGTGATATTTCTTAGCATGTGACTTTCCTGTTAGTGGTGATGTGAAGCATTGCATTCCCTAAGTTGTGAATATTTTACTCTTGACTTTTCCTCTCTTTGAGACATTAGGCATGATGTTCCCTAAGAAGACATTACACAAACTAAGCAAAATCCCTTTGAAAAAAAACCTTTTACTAGCATTATTGTTCATAAGTGTTAGCATAATGCAACTTGCTAGCCGTATGAAGCTCAAAACCCTAATTTCAAGGTCCCCAAGCATAACACACCTTGCTTTCCTATGGATCCTTTCCTTGTTCATAGGTGCTTAGCATAACACAGCTTGTTAAGCCCTATGAAGCTCAAATACTCTAAATTCAAGGCCACCTAGCATTACACACCTTGCTTTCCTGTGGAGCCTTGCCTAGCATTGTGGTGCCTTATTGAAGTTATTAGGAGGATAGCTTTGATATGGTATGGGAACCTAATATGATTCTCTCTTTTTCCACCCTTTTGGGATACTCACCTAGTGGAAAGCTCGAGATTCCACTACCTTGGAGTGAGCACGACAAAACAAAATCAATTGGCTTAGATGTGTTCCATGCCGATTGGACCATCTAGGCTTGATCTTCCTGGTCTTTGATTTTGTATGATTGTGTATCTTTTTGATTGTTGCATACATATGTGTTTTGAATGTCTACTTTAGTGTCAGTTTGACATGGAGTCATCCTCTCACTAAGTGGGGGCAAAAAGTAGTGTAGGAAAATGTATCCCTTTTCACACTTAATTTGGGAAATAATTAATAATAAAATGAGCTTATTTATGCCTTAATTTAGTGTTGTAATATGTTTTTCATATTCATATTAAGTTTATGGCCCTTTTAAATGAAATGGACTTGCTTGTGCCTTTTTTGGTGTTGTAAGGTGTAAATTTATACACTTTCACATTAATCTAGGGCTTCATTAATTGATTGAGGTTAATTTTCCTTAATTGCTCCCTTTAATTCAATTCCAAGCCTAATTAAATGCAAAATTTGAGGGATAAAACATGACATTCATAAATGCCATTTCACAACACTTAACTTTGGAAGATGTGTGTCTTAGGTAAGTGACCTAGGACCCATTCACCATAGGGTGAATGGGTCCTCACTTAGATCTAGGACCCTAATTTCACATAATGTTTAACATTGAGCAATGTGTGTCCTAGGTAAGTGGCCTGGACCCATTCGCCCTATGGCGAATGGGTCCTCACTTAGACCTAGGACCCCCCTTTAAAATATGTTTTTGGTAGTATTTTAATGATTTCAAATCCACAATTCAATATCGGTGTGTGATATTTGAATTTTTGGAATTAATGTTAAGATATGTATCAATACAAGGTTATTTCAGTATGTTTCATCCGAAGATCCTAGAATTTCAAGAGAACATCCTAAGATTTCACAGGAGCATTATAGGAGCATTCAAGAGAATTTTCAAGGCATTTCAAGGGAAGATTTATTGAAGATTATTGCAGCAATCAAGATTCCTATCATCATGTCAAATTTTTCTTACATCATGCATGTTGTTTGAGCTAATATGGTGATGTAGAGTTCAATATATATTCAAGTGTTCAAGGAAATTATTTCAAATCAAGTTTTATTATCAAGATCCACATCTATTGAAGCCAATTCATGCTAGTTTGCAGATTTATAATCCAAGGTTCAAATATGGTTTGGTGTGTTGCTACACATTGTTATTCATTCATCATTCCTTCATGCTTTTCTATTTCATTCCAAGGTTTAATTACCAAAACGGGGTTTGACCAAGGAAAACCCCCATTCACCTAACAAACAACATTTTTCTCTCTTTGATGTGTGATTGCATATTTTAGGTTGAAGATCATTTGAACAGAAAAATTAAAGAAAGTTGCAAGAAAATTTGTCAAATCACGAGAACTCCTCTATAGATTTTATTTCCAACTATCTAATAGTGAATATCTAGAATTTGGAAGTGCAGACCGAGCATAAGAGAACCTAGAAAGCATTTTTCAGAAATCCTAGCTAGGACCCATTTTCCATAGGGTGAATGAGTCCTTAGTGAGCTTCAAAATGTGACTTTTGGTGAAAGGTACACATTGTTTTCCCCTTTCTAGATCTGCCTACTGTCCTTTATTTTCATTTCATAGCTTACATTTTGAATGAAATAAGGGGAAATAGGTCTTTGTGGTGAATTCTTTCTTCACCCACCCTATTTTCTTCATTATTTCAAGATATAAAATCTATAAATTTCTTTCCTCTAAGGGTTCATGTGGGAAATAAATCTATGTCTTGATTCCACCATATGGGAATAGGTGTGTGTACTTATAAGATAAATTAATTTGTTAGTGTAAGTATTACATATTTGATTATTTGGTTGGCCATTAAGGCCTAAGGAAATGATAAAAATGAACTTCAAATATCAAGGGTGTCATTTAGATTTAGTTTGGTGAACTTCAACATGACAAAAAATATCATTTTTACTTTATTTATGCAAAAATAGAAGGGCTTATGCACATACATGAGTTGGGGATACATTTTGACTTATTAAAAAGAATAAATGATTTTTTTAAGCAATGTATAAGGTCTTTAGGACAATCATAGGTTCATTAGGACAGCCATAGGTTCATTGGAATGATCATAAATTCATTAGGACTATCATAAATTCATTAGGGTAGTCATAACTTGACATCGTGATGGTTATAGGTTCATTAGGATTGTCATGACTTCATTAGAATGGTCTAAGGTTCATTAGGACAATCATAAATTCATTAGGACTGTCATAAATTAATCAGGGTAGTTATAACTTGACATTGTGATAGTATAGGTATACATTAGCATTGTCATAACTTTATTAGAATGGTCTAAGGTTCATTAGGATAATCATAGATTCATTATAACTATCATAAATTCATTAGGAATGCCATAAATTTATTAGGACAATCATAAATTTGCATTTAGTGCATTGTGGGGCCAAATTAACAATTCCAACACATCTGGATGGGTTGGTTTATGGTAGACAAGGTCCTATTTCACACCCCATCTTGCTTGAACATTGCGGGCTACATTGTGTCAACACTTTCTCTTAAGAGCCCTAAGTGCCAAAAAGTGGCAAACTTTACCAAACTATTTCTCATAAACCATGACACCTACAAACATTTTGTCTAAAGGTACAGGGTCATGTAGGCTCCCTCCACAATAACCTTTCTCAATTTTTGAAAAATGTAATCTTTTTTATCATAGCAACATTTTTTCAAATGTTGCAAAAAGCATCAAATGTGTTTAGTAAGAACTTGTCAAGAGCCATACTTTTTCTTTTGTTCATCATGTGGCCAAACCAATAGTTCCAACACATTTGGATGGAAAATTTTATGCTAGGAAAGGTTCCATTTCCCACCCCAACATACCCAATCATTCCATACTACATTGCATTGGTGTTTTCTCTTAAGATCCCTAAGTGCCAAAAGTAGTGAACTTTGACGAGTTATTTCTTCAAAAATATGGCACATAGAAATGTTTTTTTTATGAAGGTATAGGGTCACATAGGGTCCCTCTACAATAACCTCTCTTAGTTTTTCATATCTCCAAGCCATTTGACCATGGCAAAAAGTTTTCGTAGTTAAAAAAATGTCAAATGCATTGTAGAGAAAGTTGAAAGGTAGCATAATTTTTGTTTTGTTCATCGTCGGGCCAAATTGACAGTGCTAAAATGTTTGGGCAGGTGGGTTTATGCTAGGAAAGGTCCTATTTTGCACCCATCATGGCTGATCATTCCAAACTACATTGTATCAGTGTTTTCTCTTAAGAGCCCTAAATTCCAAAAATTGATGAACTTTGATGAGCTGGTTCTCTGAAACCAGGGCACTTATAAATATTTTGTTTGAAGTTACAAATTCATGTAAGGTCTTTATACAATAATCTCTCTCAATTTTTCATATCTCCAAGTCATTTAATCATGACGACAAGTTTTTGCAATTTGAAAAAAAAATCAAATGCATTGAAGATAAAGTTCCAAGGTAGAATATATCCATTTTGTTCATTTTCGTGACAAAATGATAGTTCCAACACATCTAGGTGGGTTTTTTTATGCTAGGAAAGGTCCTAGTTCGTACCCTAGCATGTTTGATCATTCCAAACTATAATGTGTTGGTGCTTTCTCTCAAGAGCACTAAGTGTCAAAACTGTAAAAAAATTGACAAGCTATTTCTCCAAAACCATGGCACTTAGAAATTTTTTGTCTAAAGGTATAGGATCATTTAAGGTCCCTCTAGAATAACCTCTCTCATTTTTTCATATCTCCAAGCCATTTGGTTGTGGCAACAAGTTTTTGCACATTGAAAAAAGTGTCAAATGCATAAAAGAGACAACTACAAGGTAGCATAATTTTCATTATGTTTTTCATCGGGAAAAAATAATAGTGCTAACACATCTGAGCAAGTGGTTCTATGCTAGGAAAGGTCCTATTTCGTACCCTAGCATGCCCAATCATTCTAGATTACAATGTGCCACCACTTTCCCTTAAGAGGCTTAAATGCCAAAAACTAGTGAACTTTGATGTGCTATTTCTCTGAGACTGTGGAACTTAGAAATGTTTCATATATAGTTATAAGGTCATGTAGGGTCCCTCTAAAATAATTTTTATCAATTTTTCATATCTCCAAGCTGCTTGGTCGTGGCGACAAGTTTTTGCACATTGAAAAAACCGTCAAATGCATTAAAGACAAAGTTGCAAGTTAGCATAATTTTTGTCATGTTTGTCATCGGGCCAAACCAATAATATCAACATGTTTGGGTGGGTGGTTTTATGCTAGGTAAGTTCCTAGTTTGCACCCCAACATGCCTGATTGTTCTAGGCTACATTCTATTGGCACTTTCTCTTAAGAGACCTAAATGCCAAAAACTAGTGAACTTTGATGAGCTATTTATCCAAAACTATGACACTTAGAAATTTTTTGTTTGAAGGTACAAGGTCATGTAAGGTCCCTCTACAATAACCTCTCTCAGATTTTTTATATCTCCAGATCGTTTGGTCGTGGAAACAAGCTTTTGCACATTGAAGAAAATGTCAAATGCATTGAAGAGAAATTTGCAAGGTAGCATAATTTTTTTTGTTAATTGTCAATCCAAACTGATAGTGCCAACATGTTCAAGTAGGTGGTTTTATGTTGGAAAGGTCATATTTCACACCCCAACATTCCCAATCGTTCCATACTACATTATGTTAACACTTTCTCTTAAGAGCCCTAAATGCCAAAAAATAGCAAACTTTAATGAGTTGTTTCTCCAAAACCATGGAAATTAGAAAAAAAATGTATGAAGGTAGAGGGTTGCATAGGGTCCCTCTATAATAACCTCTCTTAGTTTTTCATATCTCCAATTCATTTGGCCATGGTGAAATTTTTTCTACTGCCCCAAAAATCATCAAATGCATACAATGTGAAGTTGCAAGGTAGCCTAATTTTTGTTTTTTTCATCATGGGGCCAAACTGTTAGTGCTAATAAATTTGTGTGGGGACATCTACACTAGGCATGGTCTCTTTTTGTACATCAAATCTCCTAAATGTTTCGGGCTACACTGTGTCGATGCTTTCTCTTAAGATCCCTAAGTGCAAAAAATTGTCAAAATTTGATGCATTGTATCTTGGATTTGGTGGCACATGTGAATATTCTATCTAAACCTATAGGTGCATGTGAGGCCCCTCTACAACAACCTCTCTCGGGTTTTGAAGACTCAAAACTATTTTTCTATGGTAAATTTTTTTCTACTATCCCTAAAACTATTAGATGCATGCAATATGAAGTTTCAAGGTAGCCTAATTTTCATTTTATGTGGCGTAGGGATGAACCGTCAACCCCAACACATCTAGGTGGGAACATCTATGCTAGGCACAATCTTATTTTTCACCCCAACTCTCCAGAACATTTTAGGCTACACTGTGTCAATGCTTTCTCTTAAGATCCCTATTGTCCATTTTTCAATAGTTTTTGGCATTATTAAAGGTTTGGTTTAGTTAGTTTTTTTCTTCAATCTATAAGAATCTTTCATATTTAAAAAAGTGAAACATTTTATTTTTCATATTATGTATCAATGTTCCATTGTATTTGTTAATTAATGATTAGGGTTGTGTCACTAAGACTCTTAGCTGAGACCCCTAGTGGAAATTTTATAAAATGATATCAAATATTAGATTATAACTTTGGGATTTATGGCTTCATCTTAGAGGTTCCTATCTAGGATTATGACAAGGGATTTGTAGTAGTGGGAGACCTAAGGTTGAAAATGAAGGTGAAATCTATAAGTATCAATTCATATAGGAAAGAGAAGAGACAAAGAGATAGTGAATGGATATATAAATATGGGAGGAGGTTGTAGATACCACAATATTCAATCCTAATGTAATTATTGAAGGGTGGAGTTATATGGTGAGGTTGTTGAAAAAAATGTGTTGATTGTAGCTAGTCAAATACAAAGCTATAGATTCAACAAAGAAATAGTGTAGGAATAAAAAGGTGGAAGGAGGTTTTAGATAATGAAAGATTCAAGTCTAGTTTAATGATTGAAGGCTAAAGTTACAAAGTGAGGGTGCTTAAAAAAATATTGATACGATATAGTCAAAAACAAATTCTCTAGTAAGTGCACCATAAAGGACATTGGGTAGAAGGTGTATAGGATTCTAGTAGACTATTTTTTTAAATTTATGGTTGTGATTAGAAAATAATGGGAACATATTATACATACATATTTTTGGGTAGAAGGTGCATAGGAATTTTTTTCGCCAACATGAATAGATGGTTAGAGAACATGACATTAAGGGTGATTAGAAAACAAGGTGAAGATTGTGAATATGAAGGATAGAATAATCAAGATATAAATGGTTTTGTTACAGGAGGAGGAAACAAGAATGTAGCAAGAGGAGGATGTCATATCTAAGCACACATACTCTTGGGCAACAAATATCTTGAGGAGCTAGTATTGTGGGTGTTAGTGATCATGGAGTGTGAGTTTACATAAAAGGAGATTGAATACATATATAATATATATTTCATGGAGAGGAGGCTATATGATAGTGTAATAGAATAGTGATGTTATCTCTAGGAGTAGAGATAACACAAGTGTAGGGCATGGGTACAAGAGAGGAACAAGAAGGTTGCTAAACTCCTATCTTAGATGGTGCACCCAAAAACACAACTAGAGTGGTTAAAATTGATAGATACCAAGAAACATGATGATGCATGCAATGGAATCAAAGGAGTTAAGAAAGGGAAAAATACAAACCTATAAAAATTGGATGCATCAATAATATAAGGGTTAAGCCACTAGGTGAAGGGAATACATAAGAGGAATCATAATTTCTAGCTATAAGAGAGGAGTGTACTCTAAGATTATTGAAGAAGGAAGTACTTTTAAGAAACTAAATTTGGTAAAATCCAATGTTTTATAATTATAAATAGAAATATTTTTGGTGGAGGTAAGGAAGTTGGAGAAGGATGATACCTATAGTGGAACATGGAGGAGGTGTTGGAATGTTGGAGAGAGCTAGCTAAGCCACATCAATGAAAGTACTACCATGAGTTAGTTAAGTATACAATAAGATACCCACAAGGAGTCATTTATAGATATTTATAAGGATAATTTCAAAGCCACACCTAAGAAAGATATCCTAGAGGAAGAGGGTAAAGAAATAAAGGAGTACAGGGTTCTACTATAACTACCAATAACATTTAGGTACATCATGGAAGAGGGCACAAGGAGAGGTCACATGGTTGTCTTATACAATACATCAAGAAGGAGAAGGAATGAGTGAATCATGCACCTTGGGAAGAGGGGTTGAGAAATGGATGGTATTGAGGCTAAGGACATAAGATAATGTAGACATAAAATTCAAATAAAATATAGCAATGTTAGGCATAGTAGGGTCAAAAAGAGGAAGAAGTAGAAAGGAACTAGAGTAGGCATGCTAAATCATAGATACCAAGTGAGAAAATTAGTGACCATCCCATTATATTGTTAGAAGAGGGGTTCTGAAACTTCTTCCTAGGTAATGAGTAGGGGCTCATTTATTTAACAAGTACCCAAGGTGTTAGATGCAAACATATCCTTGGTCAACCCAAACATCTTATAGATGCTAGAAACTAAGGAATTTTTTTATTGATTCTCAAGTTTGTGTCACTAAGAAAGGGAGTGAAAATGAGTTTTGGCACCAAGGAAATATGAGACAATAGTTACATAGTCAAGAACATGGATATTAAAGGTGGAGGGATAGTTTGTAATTCTTATGCTTATGACTATGGATAGTAAAATTTCAAAGTCAAGAATGTGCATATTAAAGGTGTATTGATAGTTTGTAATGACTCAACACTTAGGGAATTATTGTAGATAACAAGAGTCAAAGATGCAGTCTCCAAAAAAGGAAAGCACAAGACATCACAATCTTTTATAGTTGCATTATAATAACGTTTAGTTTCATTATGTTACCAAATGCTTGTGGTCTCAAATTCATCCATAATATATCTGACAAAGACTTCAAAAAATCACATACTTGTGCTACCACTATTGTTTAAAGTAAAGGGGGTTTCCCCCTTAAAGAGGTCTAGGATATTTGTAACAATTTTATGATTACTAACAATGAACTTTGTGTAATTATTCATTTATTCAATTAATCATTTGTAGTGCAACTATGGATAACAGTGGTAAAAAATATTTGCATTAACCAAAAATCCATAAATCCATACAACGTTATATGTCGATAAAAGTATAAAATATATCCAATAAAGTCATATAGGCTTACAAAAAATCCATATGGACATAAAATGTCACATATCCCTATACAAAACATATATTCAAAAAAACCACATAGGCATACAACAAAGGATCTTAATACATAGTCATTTCCCAATGGGGGGAAGAAATAGATCACGAGATGTCTTTGACTATTGACTAGATGGAGATGCATGTGATGTTGGTGTCTTTTGAGTGCACCCACTTGTCCTCCTGTCTAGACTTCTCTAGAGATCTATCTAATATAATAAAAAGTATAGAAATTAATATATATAGAAATTGAATTGTAGAATGATATATAATATAATAATCACTTACCACATACAAATAATCAGCATGTTCATCCACAACATGAGCATGTTCACAATATGGAGTCACAATCCCCTATATCAAGCATCAAGATATCAATTAAACTACATATGAGTATCATTAGAATTTTCAATAATAGACCAATAAAAGAACAAATATAATTTAAAATTTACAAATCTATCTCATACCTCTACCAAAGGAGCAGAAATTTCTACTATTGTAGCAACACCATGGTCCATTGTGGCATTAACATCAAGAGGAGTATCTAATGTTAACAAATGAAAATGAAACAACAAATGTTGTTCAATTAATCAAAACTACCTAACATTTTTTTACAACACCATTAATGAATAAAGGTGAAAGTTCATCGATGATAATAGGTGCAAGATGTTAATGTGAAAGATCCACCATCAAACTATTTGACATCCAAAGTGAGTTATGAGAAAACCATTCATATAAGGTTCAACTATTCACATGTAATAATTATATTTCTTTACTAGTTACATACCATTGGACTCAATGATGTCATGAAATAGGGGTCTAGGGGAATGTTGCAAGTAGCATGAACACTCTAACCTTGAATTTCCATCATAATCACTCTACTAATTTAGTTATTCTTACATTTCAAAATAAAATTTAATAAAAATAAATAAATGAAATTATTGAAATTTACTTGAGTATCAATGCCAAATGTTTCATTCAATAAAGACTATGTCATAACCATCCCTCATGTAGTTAATGTATCCTATGTAGCTATATATTGACTACTCTCAGGAGATATAAGTGCAAATAGTACCACAAGATTGTCAAAAGTGAACAAAAGCTCAAACCCTAGAAGACTTGCCCACATCACCTTATACTAGAGGCCTCACATATTATATAAGGCTCTAAGTGAGTGAGCTAATGGAGTCTAAGGTGTCCACCTTGACACTATCCTTCACAATGGAGGGAACAATCACATGCTCCACCATAGGTCTGTTGGATCTCAGTTGTGATCATATAGTTTGTCCTTGATGTCAAAATCCCTTTCAGTTGGTTCTCTTTGATGATCAGTCTCAGTTTGGATCTTTATGATTTATTATGGCACTTCTTTGATGTCTCTTGGGTATTACAGAAAGTTAGTTGTTATGGTTCAATTTCATGGTGATGAATTTTCTGGTTCAGGTTATGAATGCTACATCTTTGACTGACAGAGTTTGAAAGATGGTTTCTTTGTCAGAATGGTTCTCCTTGCATATCATAGGCTTTGGTTGTTTCTCTTTCAAGCTTACTCATATCGAAGTGAAAATGGCAAGCTCTTCCCAATCCACTTTGAAATGTCTGAGTTGCCTATTCGGCAAGACATTTCAGATGTCATGGGGATTGAATTTAACATACAGGTTGCTTTTGGTGTAACATTAGCGTTGTATTGGCGACCGGCTCAAGAAAAGTTATTTCGGCAAGACTTGTCTTTGGTTTCGGTGACAGAAAAGTGTTCTCTATCGGCATATGTTATTCCGTCGGTATGTGGTCTTAGCGATATTGGTATGTCACACCGATCGAAGATTAAAATGGATGTGTATTGGCAAGATTCAAGGTTTTTAGAATAGGCCTCAGTGAAGTGGTTTTGTCTCGCCGACATCACATATGGGATTCAGTTCGGCAAGACTTGGAGTATTCAGTTTAGCATCCCAACGAAAAGGTAATGTCTCCCCGACAAGTGCATGTGGAAGTCTATCGGCGTGAGTTGTGGCTATCGATATAATGTCTTAGCAAGTCCTTCTTGTCTTACCAACTCGTGCTCAAAAGGTTTTATCTATTTTTCGAGAGGAGTCTCACCGAACAACTCTTTGAGAGAACTTCAGCCAAACTAAGCGGTATCGGGCTGAGGTCTTGGCAATTTCACTTGGTCTCACCGACTAATGTTTGTGGAAGGCTTTTGGCAAGAGGTTTGTAATGTCTTAGAAAATCAAAGTGGATAAAGCATTTTGGTATGACTCATGTGCATCGAAGAATGGTCTTGGCGAATTTGATTTGTTACACCGACCGAAAACATAAAGGTAGTCTCTTCGGTAAGAGCTAGGGTTTTCGGTGAGAGGTCTCGACGAGTGACCTTCGGTCTCGCCAATGAAACATAAAGAGACTTCGTCGGCATAAGATCTGGATTGTCTTAGCGACATCGGATGAATGGATAAAACATTTCGGTAAGACTCATGAGTTTCATTGTAGAGTCTCAGCGAACCCATCAAGTCTTGGCGACTAAGTCTAATGAGGGGCTTTCGGTGAAAGGTTTTTCTTGTCTCAGCGACACACAAGTGGATGAAGAATTTCGGAAAGACATGGTGTGCTCTACAAGAGGTCTCTCTAACTTTGATATGTCTCGCCAATGGAATTCAAAATGACTTTATCGATGTGAGATTTGTTCTCTCTTGGCGATCTGGGGTGAATTCGGGGTGTTTCGGTATAACAAAGATATCTATATGAGGTCTCCCCGAAAGCGTTATGTCATGGCAACAGGAATGAAAACGTGAGCTTTCGGTAAGACACAGGATGCTCTATGAGATGTCACCCTGACTACACATTGTCTTGGCGAAGGCAGATGAAGGACACATCTCAATGTAAGTGTGCTCTTGTCTTGGTGACTTGGAAATGATAAAGACTTTCGGTATGATTCAAGCTTTCTAAGAGAGGTCTCCCCGATGATGGTAAGCTATAGCGACAAATACAAGTTAGAAGGCTCGTAGGCAAGAAAAATGATATGTTATGGCGACAATGTGTATCAAGTGACCTTCGATGAAACATAATGTTGGCGGTATGACTTCTCCCCGACTCTGTTGTGTCACAGCGACAAACAGAAGGATGTATCAACAAGAGAACCATTATGTTACAGCGAATTATAAGGGATAAAGTCTTTTGGTGAAACACAATGAAATCTACAAAGCGTCTCCCTAACAGCAGGATGTCACAGCGACAGCGAATGAATAATACTCTAAGGAAGCCTATCGATGAGATATGATGTATTCATTATGTGTTCTTCCCGACTCTGATGGCTCTTGGCGAAAGCGATATCTAAAGGGATTGTATGGCGATTTAATTGCCTTCGGAAGAACTATATTGTTGTCTCAGTGAATAGTTAC
The DNA here is from genome assembly GCA_007258455.2 of Sequoia sempervirens. Classification (NCBI taxonomy): domain Eukaryota; kingdom Viridiplantae; phylum Streptophyta; class Pinopsida; order Cupressales; family Cupressaceae; genus Sequoia; species Sequoia sempervirens. The sequence goes on along the minus strand of VDFB02271358.1, from coordinate 28,820,592 downwards.
GAAGACTCAAAACTTTGTGGTCATCATCATGGATTGGCATCAAATCTCAGAACGGTTACATAACAGGATATTCATCGAGTTTCTTTTTGAGTTGTTGCATTTTTTATTTAATGGATTTTTCTAAATATAGTTGCATACAAACTTCTTTGGTTGGTATCGAATCTCTGGCAAGGTATTCTCTAAGATTTTAGAGGTTATGATTTTCTGTTATAGGCAGACATGGCTTTGATGAAAATCTTTCAGTTACAATTTGAAATCTCTTGACTCAGCGCAGAAATTAAAGCTTTCTGGATATGCATTACTCTGATTTTTACCATCATCTACAGATCATCATTATCCAGCTTCAGATTCTAAAAATAGCAAGAGAGTTTCAGAATCTTGTGAAAAATGCTTGTTGAATATTTCTTGATAACAGACATACTTGAAATGTATATAAAAACCAGTGTTGAAAACTGTGAAGATGCTACTGGCCTGTAATTCTGAGAGATAGTTATTTTGGCCGTAATCAAGAGAGGGAACTGGATGTAATACTGGGACATTGCTCCTAGAGTATTAGAAGCAGAGTGTTATGAACTTAACTGTAAACAGAGAGATCCTCTGATATATTTTTATTGTAATTATGTAATCTGAGTAAGGGGTTGGTGCTCCTTGAGATTGCTGTCTCTAAATGAGGGGTTGGTGCTCCTTGAGTTGGTGCTCAGAAATTTAGCATATAAGGCATTGTTAAAAGTGGTTTTGAAGATTAAGCCAGTAAGGCAGTTTAGGAGTGGTTTTTCTACCCCAAGAGGGTTTTCCACTTGGAAAATCTTTTGTATCTTGGTTCTTCTGTGTGCTCTCTACTTTTCTGTGTTGTTTTTTCAATTCACTATTGGGTTTAGTACTTTTCTCAATTATGTTTATGAATGATTACATTCAACTCATGAATGCATTAATCAGAATAATATTGAGATCAAATCTGAGCTATGTTTTTTAATATGTGAAAATTGGTCAAATCTGTTAAGACACTGATTCACCCCCCCCCTCTCAGTGTCATTTTAACTCCAACAAGGTCTAGCCAAGGTTCTTGGTGCCAATTGTGGGTTACGTTTTTCCCCCACTCTATCAAGTGTGCTACTCCCACCTCTACCCTAGAAGTCTAGAAAATCAAAATAGTTTAGAATCTCATTGAGGGAAAACTCACAATAGATTTTCCTCAAAAAGTATTGTGGAACCTTGTAGTTATTGCACCCAGGCTGCTCAAATACTATCCACCACCTATCCCAAAAATTATTCTTTATCCCTTTGTGGTGGGACCAATGAATGGGGAACCTCCTGCATCCAGTTGCTAAGGGTTGATTGGTTTGTAAGTCGGTGAAGAGGGCACACAAGTCGGATTTGTTAATTTTCTTTTTATTTACTTGCTCATACAAAATTTTGTTTTAATAAAAAAAATTTTGTTCTTCCTTCTTATTGGATCAAAAATTAAATTGTGAACTCATTGATCCTACATGAGATACAATAGATTATAGGGATTCAACAAGGCCTCTCCTATAAGGGTTTGTTGCAACAATATTTTTATCCTTGTAATCAATTCCTCAAGTTGATTTTTATTGTTTTATATTTTCCCTGGTATATTTTCTTGTGTTTCTAGGCATGTTTAGGAATTTATGGAGGTGTTTCATGTGGTTCTTGCTCGAGAGGGTCTTCATGAGGAGGTGATGGAGGATTTTCAACATTTGGGGGTGGAATATCACTTTCTAGAAATTAATACAAATTTTAAATAAAAAACCTATTTCAAATTAAAATTTAATCAAAATTTGAAACTAAAAAAGTAGAGATACTTACCTCTTTTACCTCATTGGCCTCTTGGTGGCATATTGATGAAGATTTCACAACCTTCAATTGAAAAAGTGGCTATGTATTTTGAGTAGGGTTGGGGAGAAAAAATGTAAAGGTTGCGGGTTTGCACAACAAAAAAGTGAAAATGAAGTTTTTTTTTTTTTTTATAACAACTTTCATATTTGGCACTTGCCAAACTTGGTTTGGGATGACTAGGCCTCAAGCTTGGCCATCTGAACCATTTGGTGAGTGCCAAATTTGGTGCTCACCATATACTCATTTCGGGCAAAAAATTGAATGTGGCATCTTTTTTGTCATATCTTTCTACACTTACCCAAAGAGGCATGTCCCTAGAAAATTGATCTTAATAAAACATAAAACACTAGGGAATTCACTAGACATGTACTAATCCTTATGAAAACCTAATTCTTAGCCATATATTTGTATGCATGAAACCATAGTTAACAATCTTTGACTAGTTATTATCATTGCTTAAGCATGAACACAAGGGGAGATAAGAGCCCAAAATAGGTGTTAATAGATCCTATTCTAAATCTAGACATTCACCACCCTTGTTTATATTTGCAAGTTTAAAATTGATCGAAATCACTTTTGTACACATAGATCTAGACCCTAAACTTTTGAAATTGAATTTCTTAAATTGGGCCCATGTCCCCCTTCCTTACAAGGTGTTATGAGCTTACTAAAGAATGAAGTATTTCAAATTTCATCCTAGGACAATGTATTTCAAAAATGGTCTTAATTCATTTGAATGGCTGAGGATCTACGAGAATATAACACTTGTATGCATCTATGGCAATCAAAAGCATAATCTAATGACATCAACATCCTAAGGGCATATTGCATGATTGCTTGTTGTCTTTGATCTTTGTTCATTACCACTAAATCAACCTAGGTAAAGGAAAGAAGATGAGTCCACTTCTCATGAATTATTCAGACTTAGCCCAAAACGTGAAATTGGGAAAAGTGAAACGAGATCTCATTTTTTTTATAAAATGGGATCCCATTTCGCTTCAAGACCTCGATCCAAAAGAGGGATCCTATTTTTAGAAACGAGATCTCATTCTAGAAATTGAATCCTATTTCCTAAAGGGTTCAATTTTTTTAAAAATCTAAATGGGATCGTGTTTCTTAAAATTTCAATTTTTGGGTTGGTTTTTGCTATGGGTTTTGGGTAGGAAAAAAGGCTTAGGGAGCCGACCCTTAGCTTTGGACCTGCTTTGACCTGCAACTTAAAGGTCATGTTAGTGCCAATAGAAGAAAGTAAATTTGGACATATGTCTGAAGATATTTTTGCAGAATTAAAAAAAATTAAAACCCATTATAGATGAGACTATGTAGATTTCAAATATATATTTTTTTACAATTGGATTATTTTTTCTATTTTTAAAATATTTTTTGATGAAACCAGTCCATAAACTTGAAATAACATGTTTTCTTATTATTTTAATAACTTTTTATTAAAATATTTTTTGAAAAACAAATTATATGTGAACAATCTTTAGAAAATTCTTTTCAATTTGAAAAAAATTAAAAAATGATAAGTTTAGACCATCTTATGTATGACATACACGAGGGGTTTTCAAAATAACAATTATAACTAATAAAAAATTAAAAATATATTCAAAAAATTAAAAAAAGATATCTTGAACAATCTTCAATGTCTTACAAATCTTTTCCCAAAGGATTTAGAAAAATACTTATATTTAGGTCAAAATATGGTTGGTGTACACATGCATGGTATGGTCCTAAAAAAATGACTTCTAAACAATGGTTTTTACACATGCCTATTAAAAATCAATTTGTATTATCTAGGTATTGAAATAAATTACATATTCAGAAATTAGACTCCAAGTACTAAATTTCATATTACTGACTTTTTTTAAGATTCAATCTTTAAGTGTTTCAAAATTTTAGGTCAAATGTGACAAATTCTAAAAATTAGGGAAAACACTTCCACTTTTTGGCCAAAAAGTGGACTTAACTTCTTGCACACATCCACCTATCTAGTGACTTGACCAAAAGAGAATAAATCATTTTCTATCAAGCTCTCAAATAATGTCTCTTTAGACCATTCTCCTACACATAGGTACATCAAACCAAGCTTCACTTCCATAGGCATGGAGATCAAATCCATATGTTCAACCTTGAAAATGATAATTGGTAATATTGGGTGAAATCACAATACTGTGTTTCACTTTTTTCCCAAGATGGACATTTACATCAATATTTTTAACTGAACCTTCATCTTTTGAGACCTATAGCAGCTAATTCATTAAGAATTTCAAGATGATGCAAACTAGTGATTTGTGGAAATTTCTGTGTAGATTCTAAATATATATTTTTAAAGTTTTTCCAAAATAAATTATGAATCTTTCGACATCTCCTTTAATAACTAGTTTTAAACAAAAAACAACATTTTCAAAAGTAACATTTGTGTCGTAAAACATGATTTTTTTCTATAAAGGATAAAATTCTAATTTTTGAAACATAGATTCTCAACATCAATACAAAGGGAATGGATATTATTTCATAATTTTTGGTTACATATATTTTTAATTAATTTTTGAAGTCACTATAAATATAATTTGGACATGCATGTGTGTCATATAACATAACTTGTTATGTATATGTCAAAATCCTTTTTTTTTGGTGAAACAAGAACATCAATACAAAGTGAATGGATATTTTTTGAATTTTATTTTATAGTTTTACTACTTTTCAACCTCTGTAGAATGAAGAGCTTGATGTTTGGAGAAAAACCTATGTTCAGTAAAAATTTAAAAAAAAAAACATGATAAAATGAAAACATATCAAAATTATACTTGTTGGAAAGCTCGTTTCGAGGGCTATGATCTTGCAAAATATCTTGTCAATTTAAGATCATTTGTAGGTCCAAACCAGGGTTTGAAATTGAAATTTCTTAGGATATTTTGATGTAGATGCAATTTTTTTCATTTTTGGCACCTTTGATCGAAGGTCATTGAGTAAATGTGTGATTCTTTATTCCTTGACCTTCGATCGAAGGTGCATTTTTAAAACTTGAATTCAAGCCCAAAAATTTGCTCTTGCCAAAAGTGAGACACAACTCTATAATTTCACCCTATTTCATTACCTTGACGTTATCACATGGCAAGTTCAAATTTCTTGGTATAGTCAATGAATTAGTTTTAGACATCTATGATAGTTGTTTCTTCATCAAATTGAAATCTAAGTACCTTTTAATTATTTTATTGCATTCCCACATTAATTACAATTTTTATTGCATTACCAATTATATGTCTTAGTTCAAAATCTCATGATTTTTATTTGGTTTAATTATTTTATTTAAGTAATTATAATGAAAATATCTACTTTCATTACATAAATTGAACCCAAATTTCTTACACTCCCTAGCTTTTCATGCTTAGGTTTTCAAGTCTCATTTTCTTAATTGTATTCCTTCCTTTTCATATCTATTTAGGGTTTGGATTCACCCTTATTTTTTATTGTTCTACTTTGATTAGAGTTTGGACTCATTGTTTCATAACTTTTTCAATTTCCTACTCTCCCACCCTTTGGATTTAGGTTTGATCTTTTATTTCAAAATCTAGCCATTTTTTAATTTTTGATCCCATACTAGATCTAGTTTTATTGTGTTTGTCTGTATGCTTCAATGAAAATTTTATTCTCTCCTTCATGACGATACTATCAACAATTATTGCATTCCTACATTGATTCGTCATGTTATTTTTCCTTGGCTTCCTTGTTAGTGTATGATTTTCACAATGCATATAAACTTTGAAACCTTAACTAGGATGTGCATTATAATGTTTACATATATATGTGGTTTTATAGGTATCTTTCATTTACTTGTAGGTGATGATAGATCATTAGCTATCTATGTAATCTTCTATATTTAATCATGATATGATATGTTTTTATATATTTATTCTTATTTATATCATTAAATATGGCCTAGGGTTATGTACACTAGTGCTCCATTCTTTTATTATTCTAGTTTCCATATCCTTGAGTTCCTTACGGATTCATCCATATTGTTGTATGATGCTATTTATTTTGATACTCCTCCCTTCTCCCATTATGTTTTACCTTTGATAACTCTTCATGAAATGATGATCCTATTTATATATCCTTTCATACTCCTATGCAAAAAGATAATGTATCATGTTGACGCATCTTTCATGCGTATCCATCTCCTTCTCAAGGTAGACCTAGTTTTAATGCCCTAATTAATCCACAAAGTTATCATACAATTAGCCATACATTTTAGAAAAGGGTTAGGGGCCAAAATGTTACATCTTATCGACCAATTTTTCCATCCAATAATTCCATTTACCATGCCCTCCTAAGTTGGTCACAAAAGCTCATGAGGGATATGGTTTAATTGATCAACTCAAGAATTGTTGATTCAAACTTTAGATAAGTCATTGTTCCACCTAAATTTACTCTTATAGAGGTAAAGACCATTCTTGAGCCTTTTTATGAGAATAACTCTAAATTTCATTTTTGCCACATGAGTTGCATCCTCATATAGTGTAGGAGCATAAAGTGTTATTTATTATGGTTGAATATGGGTGTATTAAGATCAAACAACTTTTTAGATGATAATGGGTATGGTTTAAATGTTTGCAACAAAGAGTTTTTGGATAGAATCAAGGTCATTTCTACTAATTTATTTAAATATTATAGTCACTATTAATGGATTTTATAATGCAGTTAATGAGTCTCTTTGTGTTGTTATTAACTAAATTATTGAATAGTAATCTAATAAATATATCATTGAAATTTTTATATTTGCTTTGTTTATAGTGGGAATTTTTCGTTTTGGATTCAAATCAAATTTGAAAATCAGATTTCATGGCTAGCTTCTCAAGATTTGAGTTCGATAAACTTTCAATAGGAAAAAAATCAATTAATGAAAATTGAGGGTGCAAGATCTTAGAGTGGAAAGATATCAATGGATTATGACAATTGATAGACCTAATTTCCTACCTTTGGCAATAGATAAAAAAATATGGGTCAATTTAGATAAAAAGATCTATATTTTTTTTATCAAGTTGTACCTTTTTAATTCAATCCTGATAAACATGTTAAGTGAAAATACTGCTAAAAATTTATAAGATGAATTGTTGCATTATATTTAACTAAGAATCATGTAAATAAGCTTTTATGAAAAAAAATTGTGTTCCTTAAAAATACACTAAAGGGGCTCTACAAATGAACAAAATGCATTTAATGTTGTAGAGATTCAAATAGCTTCCATAGATGTAAAATTGGAATAAGAGGACAAATGCATCACTTTGTTTTGTACATCTAAATTAAAATTTTAAGAATTTGTGTTGCGTCTACTAAGTGAAGAAATAAGGAGAAAGTCCATGGATGACTCCTTTAAAGATGCCTTGTATGTAAGAGATTGGTCTTTAGAAAGGTGGGGGGAGGGGGGGTTGGGGAATAAATCCAAGACATGAGATAGGTTTAAGTTCCTCGAAACATCTAAAGTAAAATGTCATAATTGTGGCAAAAAAAGGTCATGTATGTTGAAATGAACAAGAAAACTGATTCATCCCCCCCTCTCTGCAACACCATGTTTCCTTATTTTATCAATTTTCCCAATATCCTCAACATCTAAACCATAAAAAAAAGATTATCAAAGAAACACCAAAGGTTAACACCAACAACTTAATTGATGACAAAATAATGCAACTAATCAAATCAGTTCAATCTCTCTCAACCATTGCACAATTGTCACTAATGACAACACAAGCTTGTTGACATCAATGACAACACCTTCATACTTGCAATAATCGCACCCTTTTTCATTGATGATAAAAAAAGATGTGAAAAACCATCAAAGACAACATACACAATATTCCTTCACTCTCTCTATCTCTCCCCCTTTCAAATTTTCTTTTTCACTTGACATCTTTCTCTCCCTCTGTATAAACATACTTTTCACATGATTTTTCTCTCCCCCTTTGACATCAATGGCAAAGGATAATTTTTTTTTGCATTATTCTCCCCCTTTAACATAGAACCAAGATACTTGCAATTGCTTTGAATACTCCCCCTTGGGAGTACACACCAACCAAATCAACAACTTCTACAAAATAACATCTATTCCATATTTCAACTATGCCACTACCTACTCCCCTTGAGAGGTATCCCTCAACATCATTCTAGACAATGAATGCATTCATAGATCCACTAGTCTAATGCAACTCCATATGAATCTAGTTCAAGAAAGGAGGGGCAATAACCCCCAACTTCTCCCAGAGATACTCAAGAGTATCCTTAGGAATAGCCTTAGTGAATATGTCAGCAATCTAATCCTTTGTAGGTACATATTCAAGCTTCACTTCATTCTGCACAACCTTTTCTCTCAAAAAGTGATACCTAATTGATATGTACTGTATCCTTCACTAGATTCTTTGAAATATTAATTGCACTTGTATTATCACAAAAAGATAGAAATAGGCTCATCATACATCACTTTGATATCCTTCAATGTCTATCTCATTCACAATACATGTGTACAACAAGATGTTGCTACAATGTACTTAGCCTCTATAGTAGATATAGAAAAAAAATCTTGTTTCTTGCTTAGCCATGATACTAATATACATCCAAGAAAGAATGCACCACCACTAGTACTTTCCCAATCCTCAACACAACCAACCCAATCTGCATTTGTATAAGCACTTACTGTAAAATTAGTATCCTTAGGATACCATAAGCCATAATTTGGAGTGCCCTTCAAAAATCTAAATATCTTCTTTACTGCTGCAACGTGTTTCTTTAGGATCTTCTTGAAATCTAGCCACAAGACAAACTGCATGCATGATATTTGGTCTAGTATCAATTAGGTATAGCAATCCACCAGTCATAGATCTATACTTTTTTTGACCAGCCTTAGGGGATTCATCATCCTTGCTTAGTTTGCAACCAATAACCATAGGAGTGCATACCGGTTTGGAGTCTTCCATTCCAAACTTCTTCAACATTTCCTTAACATACTTTGATTGTGAAATAAATATTCCTTTATCTATTTTATTGATTTGTAGCCCAAGGAAGAAAATCATCTCCCCAAACATAGACATCTCAAACTCTTTTTGCATCTCTTCTGCAAATTTCATGCACATAGCTTCATTGCCTCCAAATATTATATCATCAACATACACAACCACTATTAAGATTTGATCTTCCTCAACTTTAAAGTAAAGATTACTATTTGTAGTGCCCTTGTTGAATCCTTGTTGTATGAAATATCTATCCAACCTTGCATACCAAGCTCTAGGAGCTTGATTCAATCCATACATTTCCTTCTTCAAATTATAGACCATATTAGGTTTATCTGACAATTAAAATCCTTTCGGTTGTTCCATGTAAACTTCTTCCAATTCTCCATTCAAGAAGGCAGACTTCACATCCATCTAATAAACTTTAGAGTCCTTATGTGCTAAAAATTGCTAAAACATCTTGATTGCTTCCATTCTAGCCACTGAAGAAAATGTATCCTCAAAGTCTATTCCTTCAAATTGTGCATAGCCCTTACACACAAGCCTTGCCTTGTTTCTCACCACTTCTCCATTCTCATTTTGCTTGTTTCTAAATACCCACTTAGTTCCAATTATGTTCTTATTTCCAAGTCTGGGAACCAATTTTCAAGTCTATTTTTTCTCAATCTATATAAGTTCTTCTTCCATTGCATTCATCCAATGTTCATCTTTGCATGATTCAATCACAATTTTAGGCTCAACTTTAGAAAGTAAGCATAGATTTACCTCTGCTTCAACAACTCTTCTTCTTGTCAACACACTTTTGCTTTTGTCTCCAATAATCTGTTCTTTGGTATGATTTCTTTGTGCATACTTAGAGGTCTTAGGGGTCTTTTCTAGAGCTTCTTCCTCTTCATTTAGTACTTCTTTTTCTTCCTCTTCTTCTTTACAAGAAAGTTCATTTGAATCATATCCATCTATTACCACTGAATTTTGCATGTCTTCATCAACCTTGAAACTTGTGCTTTTAACAATCCTTCTTATCCTTTTGTTGTAACATTTGTAATCTTTGAGTTTAGTAGAATATCCAAGGAAGATACCTTCACCAGACCTCGCATCAAAATTTCCTAATTTTTCATCATCTCTTCTGATATAACATTTGCTTCCAAACACTCTAAAGTACTTAACAGTAGGAATCCTTCCATACCATAACTCATAGGGAGTTTTTGTGTTGTTATCTCTTTCTTGAACTCTCTTAAGTATGTAAACAATCTAGTATGAATTGCTTCTCTCTAGTAGACTTCTGGTAGGTTAGCTTCTTTCATCATAGTCCTTGTAGCTTCTTGAACAGTTTTGGTTTTCCTTTTAGCCACTCCATTTTGCTAAGGAGTCCTAGGGGTAGACAAGTTCCTTTTATGCCATGATGCTCAAAAAACATATTAAATTCATTGGAGGTGAACTCTCCACCTCTATTAGACCTCAAACATTTGATCTTTAAATCTATCTCATTCTCAACCATAACTTTGAATGCTTTAAATCTATTTAGGGCTTCAATTTTTTCTCTAAGAAAAGTAACCCATGTCATTCTTGAATAATCATCAATCAAAAGCATAAAATACCTATCAACTTAAAGACTTCTTACTCTTGTAGGACCATAAAGTTTTGTGTGTACCAATTCCAACAATCTAGTAGAAGATTGTTCCTTTTCCTTGAAACTACATCTAGTTTGTTTTCCAAATTGACAACCTCTACAAACAAAAATGATAGGTTTTGTAATCCTCGATAGATCTCTTATTGCTTGAATTGAATTGATTCTGGCCAGGTTATCAAAATTGATGTGAAAAATTCTCTGTGCCATAACCAACTATCATTGATATAAGTAATAAAATAGTGACTATCAACACCCTTGAGCTAATAAACATTTCCATATGTCCTTTTTCCAGCAACAATCACAGTTTCAGACCCTTTTCTGATCTCACATCCATCATTCTGAAACATAAGATTTTATCCTTTTCTACACATTTGTCCAACACTCAAAATATTATGCCTTAAACCCTTGACATAGTAAACATCTTCAATATTATTCTTTCCATTAAAACTAATTGATCCTATTCCACAAATATTAACTCCTGAATCATCTCTGAATTTAACAAGTCCTCCATCATATTTTCAAGTTTAACAAACTTACTCTTGTCTCCAATCATGTGATTTGAGAAACCACTGTCAATAACTCAATAGTTCGTGTTTTGTCTAATATGAAAATCATATACCAAGGTACCTTCAATCTTATCCTTCTTCTCCATAGCACTTTCTTTCATACATCTTTCAGAGTTAGTAGAAACATGTTCATCTTTTAAAGCCAAAAACAAGTATTCATTCTCATCAACATCTCCATAATCAGATTCATCATCAAAAATACCAGCATATTCTCTAACATAATAGATTTTCTTTACCATCTTACCTCTATTCTCCTTATTCTTATTGTTCACAACTCCATTTGGACATCTTGAAGCATAGTGACCTATATTTCTGCAGCTAAAACACTTGAAAGGAAGTTTTCCTTTGTACTTACTAGTTCCCTTTTTCATTCTTCTTATAAATTTAGCTTCCACATCATCAAGATCATCTCCATAAGAATCTTCATCCTTTTGTGATTTTCTAGCCTTGAAAGAAGTCTCCATTTGTGCACCATTTTTTGGACCAATTTTTCTCATTTCAAATGTAGTTAGTGTGCCAAACAACTGATCTCTAGTGTAAGTATTAAAATCTGCTATTTCCTCAATAGCAGAAACCTTTTCATTGTAAGAATCAGGAAGAGTTCTGATAATTTTCTTTACCACTTTAGATTCTTTGACTTGTGCACCAAGACCTCTCATAGCACTTACCAATTCATTAACCCTTTGCATGTAGCTTGTGATTGTTTCATCTTCAGACATTCGTAAAGTCTCAAATTATTCCTTTAGATTTTGCATCTTAGCTTGTTTAACCTTATCATCTCCTTCATAAATACTTTCTAGCTTATCCCAAACTTCTTTAGTAGTTTTTAGATCCATAACTTTCACTAATTCAGAATGTGCAAGACTAGTCAAAAGAACAAACCTTGCCTTACCATCTATTTCATAGGCCTTGATTTCATCACTTGTGCACGGTCCATTTGTAGGTCTGGTGTATGCAGTCTTCATTTCCTTTACAACTTCAAATCCAAGATAAATCAGATAGCCTTCCATCTTTGCTTTCCAGAATGCATAGTCTATACCAAAAAACATAGGGATCCCCTTCTTGCTTTCCATCTCGGATCTACCTCAAGCGGTTAAGCTTTTCTTCAAGGAACCTCACTCTAATACGAATTGTTGAAATGAACAAGACAACTGAGAAGGGTGGTGAATCAGTTGTATCAAATTAAACCATTAAAACCCTCAACAATAATCACATCCACATGCATTCATTAAACCCTTAATCTGTTATAATGTTTCAACATGAAAAGTAGATAAAAAAAGTTGAAACAGCCAACACCATACACAAGAGAACACCAAATTTATGTGAAAAAACCTAAAATGGATTAGCTCATTTCCAAAATAGGACAAACTATCCAAAAAGGATCATAGCCCAAGCTCACTGTCGGAATAGAAAGAACAAAAGAAGATAGATTGTCACATAGAAAACATGATCTCAATGCAATGGAGATTCCACCACAACAACTCTAACAACACTCGCAGACTTTAGAATATCAAGATACCTCAGCTCACTATATTCAATAATCTTGTGTTATAGCTCACATTGCAATTCACATCTCAACACTCAACTTTGTTCCACTTTATCTCACATCAATTCAACTTCTATTTAAACCATCCTCAACTTGAAAAACATCTTCAAGTCGGCTACACTCACCTTGCACTTTACAAATTCAAAATAGGTCGGCACTAAACATTCCTGCAATGGATAGGAATGAAAAGAAGACCAAAAAAAAACTTAACTGGGACCCAAATCAACAACACCACTCAACCACATGCTACCACAAATAATATTGATCCTTCGCATGTAGTGTAAACACCAAGTCAGTCGTTACCCATGCAACTACGTTTAAAATTTGAATTACATACTTCCTCAAGCCCAAAGATGACTTCTGAACCACTCACTACACTTCATTATGATCTAAGATATTCTTCTATCACCCTAAAATCCAACAAACTCCTTTGTAATGACTTTCACCTTCAGAATGTACACAATTTTGTACACTCAGACTATACTTCCAAACACTGCAATACTAGAATCCAATTTTTGGAGCATTAAACCATGAATCCTCTTAACACAAGAAAGAGATCAACACCATCAACATACCTTCAGAATTGCAAGGCTTGAAGAATAACTATGGAGAAATGTGGAGTAAAAACATTTCTCCCAAACACCTCTATAACCAACATTGCAAAACTAGTTCACACACTGGTGAACATATCTTCCTCTGCAAAACAATCCAAAAGACCAAATTATGGATATAGAAAATCTGAACACCTCTAATTGACATATCCGAACCTCACAAGCAAATATTCAACCCAGAAGAAATGCAAAGAAAAATCATAACATCTCGACAAACCAAAATACCTCTACAACAATTTGTTTCTTTATTTTATTAATTTTCTTAATATCCTCGACATCTAAACCATAAACAAAAGCTTATCAAAGTAACACCAGAGTTAACACCAACAACTTAACTGATGACAACATAATGCAACTAATCAAAGCAACAATCTCTCTCAACTACTACACAACTGTCACTAATGACAACAAAAGCTTGTTGACATCAATGACAACACCTTCATACTTGCAACAATGTAAAGGAGTGAAAGTAAACAGAAATGACAAATTGAAGAATCGTCTATATATAATCCTCTAATAAAGATAATGTTACCAATATTTTTTTCTAACTTCTTCTAACATTCATTCTAGTGAATTGTCATGGTTAATTGATTCATGTGTTTACTTCCATATGACTCCTCATAAGTAGTGGTGCTTAAAATATGAAAATTACAAGAGGGGAGATTATTCTAGATGACAACACTCACAATAGTATCAACTATTGAAAGGTAAATAATTATTGTGATGTTGAATTTTTCTAGTGAAATGCACATTTTAGTGTTAGCTAAAAACCTCATTTCTATTTCTAAGATAAATGATGATGGTGTTGTAAGAGTTGGCTATGGAGATAGCCATCAAGATCTAGAGGCCAAATGGAAAGCACAAAGAGAGAGAATATTGATACAACAAGAAAAATTTGTACTCCTACCAAGAATACAAATATAATTCAATATACAATGTATGAGAGACACTTGATTATATAGTCAAGGTGAGACATAGGATTAGACAAGATCATGAAAAGTGTCTTAATCCTATTTCATGTTATAACTAACTCATCAAATATTAAATGACTTAGGAAAAATTATTAAATGACATGATAAGATCACGCTACACCTAATATTTCTAGAAAGATTCCTAAGACCTAACTAAACTTAACATGTGAAGAGGACCTCCTAGGTGAACTAGTTAGGTAGGAAACCTTATTCACACCAACACCCTCCCCTTAAGTGCAACTTAGATAAGAGGAAAATAATGCAAATATGATAATGGTTCTTGGCTACTAGGCCATGTTAGGTACCCATGTACAAATGTAACCTCTCACAAATGGAGAAAAGAAAAATCAATAGGAAAAAACTCCTCAAAAGAGAGATGAGAGACAAAATAATCTTAATGAAGAATGAGAAGGAAAAACCCCATATGAGGAAAAGGAACCCCCCATAAGAGAGAATAAGAAGAGATACAATGCAGCCCCCCTCAATGTAGTGTCTCCTACAATGATGGTAGATGCTCGAAAAATGAATACTGAAAATGATCCAAGATTGTCAAACAACTTCCCTCCCCTTATGAAGAAACAAAACCAAGAATAGATGTAGGATTTCGTCCCATTCCTGAAAGAAATATGAGGGAAGAATAATGAGGTGTGATGTCTTTCATGTTGGTATGTGGCGACTGATCATGCTATACTATATATCCCATGGTATACTGTACACCCTGGCCTCCTGTCCTTGCTGGGGTTCAAGGCCGAGCTGGGCCCTGGGCGGGGGTTCGGGGGCGGTAGCCCTCGAGAAAAATTTTCTTCCTACTTTTTCGCGTGATCACCGAAAAAGGGAAAAATCAATGAAAAAGGAAAAATCCAATTTTGTAGAACCCTAAAATCTAGAAGCTTCTAAGCTTGGTAAAAAGGGGTTCGGATGGGTATTTCAGTATGATGAAAAACGCGATTATTCGCAAGATTGTAATAGGGTTTTCTGGATAATAAAAGTATTGGATAGCTGCGGTTTGGTGGATGTAGCCCAGATTGGATGAACCACGTTAAATTCTCTGTGTTATGATTTATTTTGTGTATGTTTTAGTTTCTCTATTTATTATATAAAATCTGCATTTAATTGTTAGATCTGCCATCTCTAAACCTAACAAGTGGTATCAGAGCGAGTTGTGTTTCGATTATCGTCTGTAGGAAGATCTCACGGTGGAGTGGGAGCAATGGCAGATGATGGTAAGAAGGTTGAGAAGTTTAATGGGCAGAACTATTAGTTATGGAAGATGCAGATGGAGGACTATCTCTATCAGAAGGATTTATGGTAGCCATTGGAAGGGAAAACCAAGAAACCTACAGCAATGTCAGATGAGGACTAGGAGATCTTGGATAGAAAGACTCTTGGCAGTATTCGTCTATGCCTGGCATAATCGGTGGCGTTTAATATTACAACAACAAAGACAACTCAAGAGTTGATGGAAACCCTAGTGAAGTTATATGA
>VDFB02271358.1:28755515-28801044 GCA_007258455.2 Sequoia sempervirens | reverse complement strand
AGCCCCCAAGAAAAATTTTCTTCCTACTTTTTCACGTGATCATCGAAAAAGGGAAAAATCAATGAAAAAGGAAAAATCCAATTTTGTAGAACCCTAAAATCTGGAAGCTTCTAAGCTTGGTAAAAAGGGGTTCGGATGGGTATTTCAGTATGATGAAAAATGCGATTATTCGCAAGATTGTAATAGGGTTTTTACTGGATAATAAAAGTATTGGATGGCTGCGGTTTGGTGGATGTAGCTCAGATTGGGTGAACCACGTTAAATTCTTTGTGTTATGATTTATTCTGTGTATGTTTTAGTTTCTCTGTTTATTATATAAAATCTGCATTTAATTGTTAGATCTGCCATCTCTAACCCTAACATTTCAAGCATGCTCAAGTGTCTCCATGTTTATTTTGAAAGCTGAAACACTTGAAACATGTGTTCTAGGCCACATTGATGAAGAGGACAATTCAAAATATCCTAGAACAGATGTAGAACATAGTCCAAAGACAAAGATATATCCTCTAAATATAAAGAAGTCTCCTCCAGATGTTGTCCAAAAGTATCCACACTCATGTCAAACTAGAAAGAATGATCATGTAGAGAATGAACAAGAGGGTCAAAGTGCTCCCTCACAACAACTAAAGAAAGATCATCTTCATCAAAGAGAATATGAATGTAATCAATGGTGTCTCCCAAATCTACAACATGAGACTCCACAAACAAGTTTGAAATACATGTCAAGAAGTCATCCCAAATAGCCATATCTGAAAGAAATTGAAGATCACATTGCACTAAATCACAAGAAGCCATATTTGTAGCAAGACAAGCATCATCAAATTTGCAATAGTAGATGGAAGAGATGGAATGCATGGCTCAAGAATTGAATCATTGATGAGAATACCCATGTTCAAGTAACAAAAATTCTCCTCAAAATCACAATCCACACTAGAAGTGTGACCATCATCAAAAGGATCAATGTTATCATTAGGAATAGTATGAAAAGATGTATAGACGAGATGCATGATCAAACATCCCAATAGTAATGACCTATTTCATGCTCTATATTTGCACATAGGGAAAAAAATAACCAATTTTTTTTAAACATATGAATTAACATTATTCATTACCAACCATGCACGCACATGATCACCAAAATATACACATTGGATGATGTTGATTGTGCAATGTCATTGTGAACACGTCACCCAAGAGCGGGGTGTGGGGAAAACACAAGTGGGTACATAAAGTCCATCATGTGGACTCTTAATTAAGAAACAAATCAGATCTAGAACTAGGTTACACAGGGTTCAATAATTGACCTCTTTAGATAAGACATTAGGTTTACTACTTAGTTTACCTGATGAGATAACTAACATTATTCATTTTGTGTGGTATCATGGCTGACCTTCAAAATTAGAATAGTTACTCTAATGAATAAATTCTTTTAACAATAAAAAAATTACTATTTATTTCTCACTCGAACATTAGGAATAAAGACACATCAATAATTAATCACCAACACACTTTGCATAAGGATGCTCTTAAGAACCAACATATAATCTCAAGAACTAATCGACAACACTAGCGATTTTCCCTTGAATCGATAATAATGGTCATATCTAACAACAAATTTTAATGTTAGAAACAATGGTAACTTCACCCAGTTCCCTCTAAATATGATATTACCCTCTTAGACCTACGTATAATACTAAAGGGTGATAACAACTTTTTTTGTTAATTCCTCATATAAAAATCAAGAGTATGTTTAAATCATTCCCATACAACATAATTACTCCATACTTAAATTGATAACAAGAGAAATTTTAGATCATAGTTTAAGCATTAAAAATATTTTATTTTATCATCAAGCGATACTATTATTAGAACTCATTAATAGAGATATTATTGCTTACTAATCGATATTTAATTTTTATTAGAACATCATTTAATCCAAATAATATTTCTAGTGGTAAATCCCAAG
The DNA here is from genome assembly GCA_007258455.2 of Sequoia sempervirens. NCBI lineage: Eukaryota > Viridiplantae > Streptophyta > Pinopsida > Cupressales > Cupressaceae > Sequoia > Sequoia sempervirens. The sequence goes on along the minus strand of VDFB02271358.1, from coordinate 28,799,078 downwards.
TTAATTTTAATAATATGAAATTACTATTTAATCCAATATTGTTAATAATACTCAATATCCAATTTACGTTAATTATTGTTGTTATTTAATTCATATAATAATATTATTATTAATGATAATAATATTATTACTTATTAATATTTAGTTCACTAGATTACCATTAATATTCTTTGATTTAGAAGACATTATAATACTAAGGCAAAAAAAATTTAATCAAAAGTGGGCGAACCACTATATTATATTATTTATATTTAATATGTACATAACCCTGATTCAAAAGGGCATACTGGCAGGAAAAAATCAAGAAGAAAACCTCTGGTTATAGCCCAAAAAGTTACATAAGTTGAGTATGAAACTCAAATATTTACATTGCTACATTACTTTTCCTTACATATCATCTTCTACGTTTTGATACAGCTACATTACATATCAACTACAATGCTTTGATACAACAATATTACATAGTTACATTTTGACCATACTTTTCCAATGTTGCACCTTTGTAACACCCAAGTGAAGATTCATTTAAGCATTTCCATACTCCTTTCCAAAATTACTGAAAAACCTTCAGATTTTGTTTCCATTCACTAAATTGCCAGCAACTGATCTTTGTTAGCCACCATCTGCATCCTTAAACAAAATTGCAACAAAATTTAGCAATGTATTATGTCATTATTATTTTTGAACCTCCATCATATCAAAATGATCCACCTCCATCATATCAAAATGCTCATATTCACCATGATTGTCATCATGCCAAACAACAAAGTGATCATGGCCTTGAATATCACTCGAATTATTGAAACCCACTTGAATAAAAGTTGGATTATGCTCACCACTCTCAGGCACCAACAAAGGAACATAATTAAGATTAAAATGATTTGCAATTTGCACACCAAACACAAAACAAAAATTTCTGAGCACATTTAGCATAAAACTTGAATTTTGATATGACAGAGTCTTATTGATAGCAATGTATAACTTTTGAAACTCTACCTTATGAAGAAGGAAATGTCTTGGAAACAAACCTCCTACATACCCATGCCCTTTCCAAAAATCATACCTTTGATAGGCTAGTTGGAGATTATCATTTTGCAAATATACCTCATTCACAACGTTACCAACAATGAATTCCACCATATTGAAATCCTGTAACAAATCCATAAGATTTGATAGAAAAATTGATAACAATTGAGAAGGATATATTAACCTTTTTGCTTCTGGCTCCAGTATTTCCTTTCCTATGACCCTTTTGATATGCTTCATGAGAATACTACAGTGATCTTTAAAAACCAAATGCATCTCTGCATCACCAAATTGCTCAGAAACTAGCAATTCCCAGCAATTAACTGGAATGAAACTTCTATAATTCCTCGGATAAAACTCCATTTTCCTTCTTGCACTCGCCAAACAAGAAAAAATAGGAGTATTAATCTCCCCACTACTAGAGCTTGACACAAACATTTGCTTTTTTTGAGACCTCTCTTTTTGGCCTCCGCTTCATTTATAATTTTTTTTTTGAAGCGATCATGATTAATTTATGCTTCATGCCTTTTTGGGAAAATCTCTAAATATCTTGCACACCTTGTACTTATGTACCACAAGGAGTTAGTTAGCATATTTGTGAAAAACAACTTATAAATCAATTGAGCTAACTTTTTAAGAATGTCTTTCAATAAACATAAAATCTTTGGATAAAGACTTTATCTAAATTTAGCAAAAATCCATATTGCTTTTGATAAACATTTGATTTTAGGTTGTACCATCATGAAAATTCAAGCTCTGGTCTTGCACAATTTGAAGTATTGTGCTACATCATATTGTTAACACCTGTACACCTATGCAAATCAAAAAAGTTAATGCAAACCTATACCGCACATTCCTTACGATAATTTCATCATACCAATTTGATTCCCTTTGAGCATTTAAAAGCATAATATTTCCATCCTTAGTTTTGAAAAGCATAGAGGCATATTTAGCAATAAAACTCGCACACAATACTGAAGCTCAACATGATGCAAGCAGATCACACAACCTTGAAGTAGCTTCAATGGTACCACATTGTACCACAAATTGCACTAATATCTTGATGTAGGAGCATCCAGTGGTGTAAGGGCAATCTTGCATCACCCAAAAAAAAAGAGTTTCATTTCATGTTGGTAGTTTCTTTGATGTTTTTTCATTTCTCGATACCCTTTTTGTCATAATGTAATTCCCAACTTATGGTTTTGCTTTTCTATTCCTGGGTTGAAAGATATTGCAGTTTTAGTCTCCCGGAATTGCACCTAAAAACCTTCCAGATCATATTTGAGGCACTAAACAATCTTGAAATGGCCCCAAAACTTGCCAAAATCAGCATAGCTAATTTTGAACATGTTCTTGACTTCGAGACCTTTCGAATGGTTCAAACGGTTCGAAAAACGGAGTCTCGGATCAAAAGTTATGGCTCCCGGAAGTTGGTGCACTTTCTAGAAGATACTAATTTTTGAATGTACTTTTGAAATTTGAATTTCAAGTTGTAATTTTCGGCGCCAGACAACCAAAAACTCAAATTTGAATGTTGTTTTGGCTCCAAACTAAAAAGGGAGCTCTATTTATGGGCAGGTTTCTGATTTTTGGGGTAGCTTTTTGGGGACAAGTTCGCATATTGCGAAAAGGGGTTTTTCCGTAATTTTGTAGTTTGCATATTTTCAGAACTTGAGGATATCAAATCCTCTGCATGTAAGAAGATCATTTTCAGAATAATAAAAAAAAATTCTCTTTTTGGTGTGTTAATTTTTTGTGTCTCGGGTTGCACCCTCATCGTATCTTGTCCTTGCTACCAACCCACCACCTTATACATTTGTTGATGCAATTCCTTATAACAATATGAATATAGTCGGGGCACTTTTATTTTGATTTCAAAATTTTTGGGCCTAACACACATGTAATTTCCAATTACATATGTGTTATTAAATGTTCAATATTTCCATATTTTATATAGATCTGCTCAGAAATACCACATATGTAATTTTCAATTACACAAGCATTTCCAAAACCAAAAAAATAGATTCATATCCATATGCTTATAGTTGTAACTGCCATTTACATATGTGTAACCAGATCTCCAATTAAGTATTTTCCATAGCTGTTGCCATTATCAAACACACTTGTAACTATCAATTACAAATGTGGTCCCATAATATCTCATGCTTATAGATATTATTCACCACTCCATATGCATATTATTAAAAGAAATGGCAAAAAAAATTCCTCATATTTCAATGATTGATAAGAAATTACTAACATTCCTCTTTGGTTAGTAAAGCTTCTATCACAAGACGCATTTTTCCCAATTCGGCCACATGAGTAACTATTTCATCTACTTGATCACACCCATAATTTTCCAAAAAGTCATCCACCCTATTTCCTTCTCTGTATGTGCGCAAAACTTGATAATTACCTATTTTATAAAGCAAAGACCAAATCTATTTAACAATATACTCCAATTTCCAATTTTGAACCTTACGATCTCTACATGCATTGAGCAAAATTAAGGAATCTCCTTCCACCTAAATCAGAGGAAGTTTAAAACTATGTACTAATTTCAAGCCCTACAAAAGAGCTTGAGCCTCAGCAACATTATTCATTCCATTTACTAATTTGAAAGATTTAGCACATAAAACTAATCCTTTATGATCTCTTATAATCACTCCTTCTCTAGAAAGACCCGGATTTCCCCTAGAGGCTCCATCAATATTCAACTTTAAAATGCCAGATGGAGGGGGTAGCCAAACAATGGAATCTTTGTCCACTTTTTGGACATGTTTATGAAGATTTCCTTTGAAAGGAAAAGACAATGAAGTCCAGATGGTCAACATGATTGAATCCCATTCAATAAAGAGTGAGCCTACTTTTTTTTACCTTACTAACATATGCATTTGTTGTCTCAGATATAGACCTTTCTAGTAATAACAACATTTGATCAATAATCAACTTTTCTTTTCTGAAAATGCATCTATTTCTTACCCACCAAAGAGCCCATAACACAGAGGATGGAATAATACACCAAATACTTGAAAAAAAGGAAGATTTATACAAGTGTGGCCAACTAGTAAAAATCTTCCAAATAGTGTTTGGAAAAACTGTCACCAATCTCATTTTACCAATCACATACATCTAACAAATTTGTGCTACTGGACACAAAAGGAAAAGATGATTAATGATTTCCAATTCTTCCTCACAAAGCACATATTTAAAAGGAGCAACTATTCTTAGCTTAGCTAGTTTATCACTAGTAAGAATTTTATTTTGTATTGCTAACCAAAAGAAACAACCTGCTTTAGGAAAGACTTGTGAATTTCAACAAAAAATATTTGCTCTTTGATCTGTAATTTGAGGGGCTTGAGAAATCAACTTATACCCCTCTTTAACTATGTAACAACCTGTTGTTGCTTTTTACCAAATTAATCTGTCCGATTTGGATGAGAGATAAACCATTATTTCTTGCAAAATAGATGAGATCTGGAGTTTATGGCTGTCATCTATTGGCTCATTAGAAAAATCTTTCCACTGGACTTTACCTGTCAATGCATCCACTTATTGGACATAATCTTTTACTTTTGTACCCCAATTTTGAGACATTATAAATACAAAATTTCCAAAATTAAAATCCACAACTAAATTTTGATAACCATTCCATGAATCCTTCCAAAATAAGTCTTGATTACCATCATTAACTTCCCAAGTTAAATGTGGTAAAATAACTTTTCTGCAAGAAACTAAGAAGTTCCACATTGCAGACCCCAAAGGCGGATTTGCTACAGACAAAATTCTAAATGGACACTAATTATCCAAATATTTACTCTGCATGAGATGGCACCATTTTGTAAAAGGTTTTGCATACATTTTCCAAACCATTTTGGCTCCTAATTCTTGATTTCTCTGTAGCAAATTATGAAGTCATGCTCCTTCTTTAACCTTCTTTAAACACATTGTTTCGAAAGATATCAAAGGTATTTTATTTTTGCTATCCAAATTGCCAGACCACAGAAAATTTCTAATAAACTTTTGAATTTGAAATATGATAGATTTAGGAGCTTTTACAACTGCCATAAAGTAGTTTGGGATTGATGAGAGCACATATTTTACCAATAAGATTCTACCTACTAATGATAACCATCTCCCTTTCCATGACAAAATTCTAGATTGAATACTTTGGATGATTTTTTGCCAATAGATAGTTTTATTCTGCCCTGTAAAAAATGGAATCCCAAGATATTTACATGGCAGGTGAGCTTGTTGAAAACCAAAAAAACTCACTAATCATTTTTCAATGGGATTTGTATTAAATACATAGATTTTGGATTTTCCTTCATTCAGTTTTTGCCCTGAAGCTCTTGTATACTTATCCAATAAAGACTTGATATGCAAAGCTTCAGTCATTGTAGCTTTACCAAAAATCAAGGTATCATTAGCAAAAAGGGAGTGGGTTATTGATACATTAGTATTTGGAATTAAAATACCTTGAACAAGCCCTTGCTCATGAGCTTTATGAAAAGATCTGCTCAACACTTTAGCTAAAATGATAAATAAAAAAGGAGATAAAAGATCCTCTTGACAGACCCCTTGAGAAGATCCAAAAAACCCAACTGTTGATACATTTAGTAACACATAAAACTTAGCACTTGATAAACATGCCATTACCCACTTACACCACTTATGAGAAAAACCAAACTTCAATAACACTTGCTTCAAAAAAGACCAATCAACTCTATCATAAGCCTTTTGCATATCAAGTTTAATAACCATGGAGGATATTTTATTTATAGCTATAGAATGTAATGTTTCATAAGCAACAATTTCTCCTTCAGGTGTTTCTTTTCCAAGAACAAACCCCCCATGTTCCTCAAAAATGATTGATGACACTAAAGGATAAAGATGAAGATAGATGACCTTTGTAAAGATTTTATATATTGTATTACAAAGGGAAATAGGTCGGAAATCAAAAAAAGTATTTGGTGTACTAATTTTTGGGATAATTGAAATATTAGTCACATTGAATTTTTTTAACATACCTCTTGATTTCCTTGATTCCTCCAATGCATTTAAGATGTCTACTCCAATGAACTCCCAACACTTTTGATAAAAAAAATGGCTGTGAAACCATCAAGTTCTGGAGCTTTATCAGGAGCCATCGAAAATATCACATCTTTTACTTCATTAAGAGAAAAAGGAGACATCAACCTTACATTATCTTCAAGAGATATCAACTTTGGAATATCTTGAAGGATCTCTTCTCTCTCCCTTAAATTAGCATGTGCATTGTTATTTGTAGTTAATAAGGAATAAAAACATTTGACCCCTTCATTCTTAATTTCTTCCTCATTAGTAAGCAAAACCTCTGACTCACTATCATGAATGGAGAAAATTGAGCATTTAGCTTTTTTAATTTGGGCTGATATGTGGAAAAACTTTGTATTCATATCACCATCTTTCAACCATAACTCTCTTGATTTTTGTCTCCAATAAACTTCTTCTCTTAGTAATAACTCTTTCCATTCCACTTGTAGCTTACTTTGTTCCTCAAACAATACACTGTCAAGACCGTTAGCATTAATTTTATCATTTACCTCTGATAACCTTTTAAAGACCAAATCTTTCTACTCAAAAACATTCTTAAAAACATGTTGATTCCAACTTTTTAACTGTTGTTTAACATAATCCAATTTCTTGCTCAACTGATACATCCTATAACATTGGAAAAAAGGTGCACTCAACCACCATTGCTTTATCAAAGAAACAAGGTCAGGATGCCTAAACCACATTGCCTCAAATTTGAAAGAGGATTGAAATTTAGATTTTACCTTTTTTGCTGCCAAATTTAAAGAAATAGCAAAATGATCTGAAGTAACAAAAGGTAATATTTCAGATGTTAAATCAAAATCACTTAAAACCCAATTTGGGGAAATTAAAAACATGTCCAATCTTTCTACAATTTGAAGGAAATCTTTCCTTCTATTTGTCCAAGTAAATCCCCCATTTTGTGGAATTACATCCACAAAAGCATTATCTTGGATAAAAGCAACAAAATCCTCCATATCTTTCTTTGGAGGACATATGCCACCTTTTTTCTCTAATAAACTTGCAATTATGTTGAAATCACCTGCAAGAACAAGTTTTTCTTGCCCCACCCCATCTATCTTCAATTTCAAAGTTTCCCACAACAACTTCTTACCAACTGTACTAGTAGGACCATAAACATTGAGCAACAAAAAGGTTAAATCAAAATGAGTAACCTTCATTAGCTGCCAATTATGATCACAAGAAACATTACTAATGCATATTTTTTTTGCATTCCATAATGTAATCAAACCTCCTGAGGCTCCTTGAGATGGAAAATGAGAAGCTTTCAATTTGTTCAACTTCTTAGAAATAGATTGAAAAGACTCATTTGAAGTTTTGGTTTCTTGAAGAATAACAACATCAGTCCCACAAGCATCTAATTGTTGCTTGATTTGGACTCTTTTGTTAGAGGCATTTAAGCCTTTGACATTCCAAGAAATTAACTTCATTGCAACTTGGGAGAGCAACAAGCTCTCCTTGGCCGTTTTTGTTTCAAACCTAATCCCATTTTGCCATCTAAAGTTGACTGCAAACCTGTTGCTATTTTCTCTTGTAGCTTAAAAGCTAAAGATTTCCTACCTCTTTTGGCAGGCAACTTTTTGCTTGAAGGAGGAGACAAAGGAGACTGAGACATTTATAAGGAACCTATCTCATTAGATACCTCCCCTTCCCCAAAAACCTCAGAAGCAATATCATCAATCATTTGCTTTCCTGCAAATACTAAAGCTTCATCAACAAACTTCTCAAACTCCATCTCATAAGGCATAGTAGAGGAAGAATTACTAGGACCAAGTAAGGCCGACTAAGATTGAAAAATTCCATTATCAACTTCATGTTGATCATCAAATATCTTTAACCTTTTTTCACTTTGATCAGAAAGATCAAGTGTTATCATTGAAGCACATTAGTTCAATTGTTGGAAGCCATCAAATGTGATTAGAGGACTGAAGAGATTGAGAGAATGAAAAAATATTTTAATAGGAGACAACAAAAGATTCTCCAATCTAGATACAAAAGAAACCTCCAAAGGACTTTTATAAAAGCCAGAAGCCTTGACAATTAGTTCTCCACTATTATAATTAAGAAATTCCTTTTTTGATTGTAATTTATATCTATCATGAACACATTCTAACTAATTAGAATAAACATCTTGATCATCTTGAACTTCCTCCAAAGAGGTAAAGCTATGACAAGAAGCCCCAACTGAATTCAATACAAAAACTTCTTATGAACTAAAATCAGTAAGGAATTGACACCACTTGAAACAAATGTTAAATACCTTTGAAAAAAAAGACAGATCATATCGCAACAAACCCTTATCAAAAGATTTGATAGGCACAATTGACAAATTGTTCAAAGAATTATCCAAACTCAAATTCATCGGCTTCACACACTTTTGTGAAGGATGAATGGGATAATGACAAAGAAAACATGTATGTTTAGGATCCTAAAAAAAAACCTTCTACTTCCACAAACCATAAGTAGAATTGAAAATTACAAATGCTGGTAGGCTTTTAGAAACATCAATAAGAACACAAAGCCTAACTGGTAACGATGGATTAGAGAAAAAATGCAAATCTTGATTCAGAAAAATCCCCAACTAATTACCCAAAATCTCAATAATGCTCGATTCTCTGAATTCCAAAGGTAACCCTTGCAACTGAACCCAAAATGGAATTAATTTAACCCTAATCTGAGAAGGGAAAAAATTTGGAGACCATAATGTTGTAAATAAACCATTTCCCTCACAAATCCAAGCTTTTTTCCTATAAAAAACATTCCTATAATCTTTATTAGAAAATATTACTACAAAGAAACCTTTCCCCTGTTCTAAATAAAAAACTTGGTGAGATCCTTTCTAGGTTTGAAAAACCCAACATTTCAAAAAATCAATATCTGGCATAAAATTCCAAAACTTACAGATGAGAGGCACGTTTTTTAGATCATCAATCTGCGACTGAAGCATGGCATGAGGTAAAGTAACACTTACTTATCACTTCTCAAATTTTGCATTGGAATCCACTGCTTTCCTTTGAAACCCAAATCTTTATAAGATTTTGACAGAACCCTCCACTCAACACCATGAGGAGCATTACCAATTGAGCCCCGATGACCCTTATTAGAAACGTTAATGTTATTTGGAAAAGTGAGAGATGTCACTGGATCAAAAACTTTAGGGCGAAAAATAGGAATAACATTCAAAAAAGTGGTCGAATAAGGAGGGAATGATTTTGGAATGAAGGGAGCCCCAAAAGCAGAGTGGCCAGAAACCACATATGCCCATGAACATGAAGACCTTGAAGAATCAGACAGGGCTTTCCCTTCAGAGGCACAAATATCAAAAGATGGTTGATTTTCTCTAATAAGAGATTCAGGAACACACTTTGTGCACCGAATACTCTTATTGGAAAAAATAAACTCTTGCGAACCAAAAATCCAAGCCCCATTATGAAAAACAACACCTGGAAAACCTTTGGCATTATTAACCCTAGGGGAAAATTCCTTTTTCGACCTTGAAGAAACATTTCCAGAGTAATGAAGAGCTGATCTATCCATTTCAACATCACAAATCCTTCGAAAGAGCAGACTTTGATAGCCTTTGTGCCCCATGAAAACCCTCATTCTTCATAGAATGGGCAGAAAAATTTGAATAGTTACCGTTAACAACAAAGTTTGAGCTCCATTTCATGCAGTGCTCCATTTCCATTTTTTTTACCATCTTCAATATATTTATACTAATGCAATTATTATTCCATCACTTGACCATCATTATAATTACTACCTACACATAGAATATTAATACTAGTATTATATTTATCATTAATATTATTAATATAAATGACATTAATTAAAATACATATCAATGTCATAATACTTTTGTTTTTGTAAATAATCATAATCTTAACATTATTCAATATTGATATATTTCCATCATAATTCTATAAATTGACAAGGAATCAATAGTAAGTTTGTTTTTTAAAATTTTTATCAACAGTTTACGATTGTATTATTCCCTTTGTTGACCCTGTGATCTAAGTAACTAATGGTTATAGAGAATTGACTAGAGGTTGAATGAAATTTACGTTGACATGGCTACTATTCTCACCATCTAACATGTCATTTCCTCCATTGACAAACCGTAAGGAAAATACTAATTATGACTTCAACAAGATTTCCTACCAATTGCCCAACCCATTAGATGAATTAGATAATAACATGGCATCCATTTTAAACTCTTTAAGGAGGAAAACAACAAATTAAAGTTATGTTAACCGCTTTTCATATTGACCTTGAATGAAGAATGAAGGAATTTTAATGATGTCCACAAGACCAAGCGATCTAAGGGACCCAAAAGACCAATGCTAATAGCTTGTCAAGCTTTTCTCGATGATGACCCTTCTATTATGAATCTTGACCGAAACATTTTCCATCTTGTGAAGCCTTGCCTCCTCAAATAGTTCATTCAAATTACTCATTTTCAAATTATCTTTGAATTAGACACATATATCTTCATATGCCGCACAATGAAGAATGAAGTGTCTCTCAGTTTCAATCACCCCTTTGGTGCAGAAAATGCAAGTTATTTTTTTCCCATTCCTCCTTGGGTACCTTCCATCTACCTATCTCACATCGAAGATGATGAGAGTCTGTCCTCAACTACGCCACTAAAATTTTAGCTTTTCCCTTAATTGCCTCCTTCAAGTAAGTTTTTTCATCATGCTCCCATTTAAGGTTGAATTCTTTGACATAGTGTGTATTTTTGTGCTCAATATGATTTGTCCACATGCTAGTCCTAAACTTTTCTAACACAATTTTTTTTATCTATTTGATAGTGTTAGGACAAACATGTAATTGAATGTCTCACTTGTTTAACCATTTGTTGTTCTGCTTCATCCAAGTCTTTTTCCTAACCTTTAACTCTTCCTCAACAACCAACTTGGGCAAGCGATGTGTATCCATGTTATCAACCTTATTTAAATAGCTTAGCATGTGAATTACCATGGATGCCTCCATTGGAAACATACCCACCTCAGTTGAAAGAATCTCATATGGGATTGTCGATTTGACCTTGAGACTACTAGTAATGAAGCATTTTTTAATTCTTTAAACCTGTTACCACTTGTGGGTTGACATGCTACTTCCCCAAATCTCACAGCCATAGAGGACAACCGACACAACTAACAACCCAAAAAGGGCTTTCTTGGTTTTCCAATCCCATAACTTTGCTTTTCTACACCTATTTTGGAGTAGGGAAGAGGCTCTCCATCCTCCCTAAATCCTTTTTGCTTTGTAGGTCACCCAACTAAGCCTATTGTGAAAATCAATCCCTAAGTACTTGTATTCTTCATCTATCTCCAACGTACTTCCCTCAAAGATAAAGTTAAATTGTTGCTTCTTCCTTTTCAAAGAAAAAATCATGACTTTGGTCTTGCTTGTGTTCACCTGTATCCCAACCTCTTGGAAAAAAAGGTCAAGAGCCTTCATATGCTCTCTCAAACCATGGGCAATTATTGCAATAAGAATAAGGTCATCTACATATAAAGTGTGAACACCAATTTTGGTATCCAAGGTTCTCTTACACTTCTAGGGTTTTTCACCTAAAAGGAGAGAAATGGACCGAAATGCATAATGTCCCCACTAAAAACTATGCAAGAATGAATGAAGTATGCCTAAATGCAATGTCCAAATATACCGAACTAATAAAAGAAATGACTTATTAATATAAAACCTAAGAAATGCAAGTTGTTTGAAAACACATTATGAGATGCAGAAAGCTAAAATGAATGCAATAAAGAACAGGATAAGGATGCTAAATAAAAATTGTGAACATGGAAACTGATGAAAGCTGAAATGAAGATTGCATATGCCTCTAAAATTCTAGAAAATCTAATTTTTTGGTCAACTGGGACACTTATGCCAAGCTAGGCGACTTAGTCCCAGATCAGGGAAACTGCTTAGGAGCTTATTTTTGCCAAATGGGTATCCAGATCTGCTAAAACTTCTAACAAAAAAGTGTAGTGGGACTAAGTCGCCACTATTGGTGATATAGTCCACTTTGGATTTTTTGCAAATCTGAAAGTGGAAACAGAAGCCCACAGTCTGCACTCCATTTTCTAATGGAAACCCATATCTAAATCTACAGGAACACCTGCAAAACATAGTATAATTTGATTTCTAATGAGGGGTTTGCCTTATTCAAACCTCTAGTTGGTATTTAAACCTTGAAAGAGATAAAATTTGCATAAAACCCTAGCCCTAAGTGTGTCTAAGACTAGGAAATCTGAAATAAGATGCAACCCTATTCTAACATGCAAGAATAAGATGCATAAATGAAATTAGAAAGATGCAAGACTCATTCTAAAAGACACTAAATCACATTAGAAATGAATCTTAATGACATGCAAACCTTCCTTAGGCTGAAAGTAGAGAGAAAATGGAAGATGGAATCACTTTAAAAATAAATCTTTAGGCTTGATTTGATGGCTAGTTGCATCTCCTCAACCTAGATTTCTCTATGATTCTCCATAGGCATCCATGATCAACCCTTTGCAATGTGAGATCTTAGACAAAAAGTGAGCTTGAAAACCTGCAAAAACCCTAACTTGCTGCCCTAAAGCTTCAACTTTGTTGTAGATAGACTAATGAATCTTCTTGTGAAAGATATTTGACTCTTGACTCTTGAATTTGTTTGTTGAAAATGACTTAATGTTGTGAAAAATGACCTAAAAACATATATTTATAGGCATCAATACCTAAGTATTCATTATTTTAACTTCAGAGGCTGACATCCATAAGAAATTTAAATTAAGTTAGTTGTTTTCCCGCTCAAAATTGAAAAATCTCCCAAAAGGGACTAAGTCGCCACCCTAGGTGGCTTAGTCCCACCAGGGGTTTTTGAGGTGGGTTTTCTAGAATTTACATGATTTGAATGTTGTTTGTTGGGATTTACATGATTTGTAAGTGGAATAGGCCTTAAAGTCCAAAATAATGAATCTTAGGGGCCTATAAATGCAATTTTTAAGGGGTGATTAATGCAAGGGTGTCTAAAATAGGACCAAATTAAGCGCAAAATTACCTCTTTCTTCAAGAGTATACAATTTTTGGTGACACAAAAAGTAACTTCACCACATACTCTGCTAGCTAGATCCCTTCCCCCATAGAATTGTTTAGCCATTCTTCTAGTTTATCAATATATAAACCAAAAAAAGTGGGGGAAAGAGGACAACCCTTCTTGACTCCAATGTCACTACCAAAGCACTCAGACATACCCTCTTTAGTTCTAATTTTAGCTCAAACCTGTTCATATAGCTTATGGATAGCTTCTCTATACACCTTAGGAATCCCAAGCTCCTCCTTTCTTCTCCAAAGTTTTTCCCTAGGTACAATGTCAAAAGATTTTTTGAAATCTACAAAGCGACAAAAGACTCTTCACCTTGGGAGTCTCAGGCCTTCTCAATGAAGTGCCTAACAGTGATGCAATGATTAATGGTAGAATGCTTCGACCTAAAGCTAGCCTACCCCTTTGCTCTCTTTCCCTCTTTTTCAACCCACTTGCTAATTATGTGCTCTGCCATGCTCCCAAAAAGCTTTCTAAGAAGAGGATTGACCATAATTGTGTGATAATTGGAAGGGTTGTTGATATCACCACTTTTGAAAAGTGGAATAATGACACTAGTAGTCCACTCCCTCAAAAAAAATTCAAGAGCCTTCAAATGCTCTCTCAAACCATGGGCAGTTCTTGCAATAAGAGTAAGGTCATCTACATGTAAAAGTAACTTCACCACATACCCTTCTAGTTGGATCCCTTCCCCCATAGAATGTTTTAGCCATTCTTCTAGTTTATCAATATATAAACCAAATAAAGTGGGGGAAAGAGGATAGTCTTGCTTGACCCCAATGTCACTACCAAAGCACTTAGACACACCCTCTTTAGTTATTATTTTATCTCTAACTTGTTCATACAACTTATGGACATTCGCTCTATACACCTTAGGAATCTGAGGCTCCTCATTCTTCTCCAAATTTTTTCCCTAGGTATAGTGTCAAAGGCTTTTTTGAAATCTACAAAGCAACAAAAGGTTTCTCCACCCTGGGTGTCCCAGGCCTTCTCAATGAAGTGCCTAAGAACAATGCAATGATCAATGGTAGAATGCTTTGGCCTAAAGCCAACCTAGCCCTTCGCTCTCTTTCACGCTTTTTCAGCTCACTTGTTGATTATGTGGTCTACCATGCTCTGAAAATCTTTCCAAGAAGAGGATTGACCATAATCATACAATAATTGGAAGGGTTGTTGATATCACCACTTTTGAAAAGTGGGATAATGACACTAGTAGTCCACTCCCTCGAAAAACTACCTTGATTGATGTGCAAAGCAAGTAAATCAACACCCCACTTTAAAAATTCTACCTGTAACCCATCAATGTCCTGAGCTTTACCACTTGCCAAATTCTTTATGCCTTGTTTGATATTTTCCACTAAAAAGAGCTTCATTGATGTGTTTATTATTGGCGGATAACTTTTCTCATCTACCCACTCATATAAGAGCTTCACATACTCTAACCAATGGGTCTTGATGATATTGTTTTCTATTTGTTTTCTTTTTCTTGAAGCTCCCTCCAAAATCCTTTGGGGTTGTGTTTCCCCAAAGAAATTAACTCTTTTCTTCTTGAAACCAGATAACTTTCTTTTTTAGATTTTAATAACTGTTTATAATTTTTCCTGCTTTCCTTGTTATCCTTGTTTAGCTGATTCTCTTTAAATGTTCTTTTAGCAACCTTGCATTCTTCATCATACCAAGGGTTAACTGAGAAAGTATTTGAAACCTTCTTCATAGGATGGAACCTCTTACACACCTTTAAAGCCTTGTGGATTATAGGGATCAACATATTGCTGCATATAAAACCACCTTCTTCATTGTTTTCTTTGACCTCATTATAGTTTTTTTCCAGCTAAAGGTGTTGATCAAGAGTAGCAACAAAGACTTCTTGATGAACTTGATTCATAAGAATGTTACCTTGGACATGGCATTTCTTGTGCATTTGTTGGCTTTTCTCTTCATGAAAGTTGTTTGTGTTGATGCCAAGTTTAACAAAGAGAGGCATATGATCATATTTTAACTCAAAAGGACAAAGCCCAATATTGAACTCCAACAACCTATAAATAGAATTCTAAGAGCAAATTACATAATCCACCACACTTTTCCCATTATGTGTTTTACAAGTGGCATCACCAAATCTTGGCCATGTTCTCATGCCATTACAGATAACCATGCCATACAAGCTACATAAACCTAGCAATTCTACTCCAAAGTGAGATACATTCCCCTTCCCATCCTACAAATTTATTTGCCATAGTTGGTCCCCATTGTCCTCCAACCATAGAGGATTGCCATCCTCACCATCTTCCCTACCTAATTGAATAGACTAATTGTTTGTTGTCCTAGCATTAAAATCCCTCGTTAGCACTATCTCTCCCAATGTGTTGAAAGTAGAAATATCTTTTTCTAAGGCTGCATAAGGGTCTTCACTATCCAAATTTTTCTTCTTGTAAAACTCTGAGTTTTTTGGAGCAATGTAACACGCAACCAACCTAATAGTTACCTCATTAATTGTTATTTTCAGCCATATTATTGTTTATTAGGGTCCTCTTTTTCAACTTTTACAATTCCACCTCACAAATATTTTATTAGGACAGTGATCCCTTCATGCCATTTACCTGTCATAGTCCCTTCATTTCAAACATAAATTTTATTGCAATCTTCAAATTCAAGGACTTTGCATCACTCATGCTAAAGTGTTTCCATAAGAATAATAATGTCTTTACCCTCTGCAATAGGCCCCAAACCCGGTCCTCTCCTAAATAGGTAACCTCTGCAATTCCAACTTACCATGTGTGTATATATACTCCCATGTAGCCTCAAATCCCTATTTCTTGTGTACCAACTTCTCGCTGATATGAGCTTTGCCATTTTTCAACCATGCCCACTTTCCTACTTCCCTTGCTGATTTCACTTTCTCTCACTCCTTTCTTCGTTCTTCTTGTTGTGCAAATGTCAAATCTTCATCTAAATATATATGAGTGCCTCTACGCAGCCCCTGTTCTTCAAAACGAATAGCAGATTTAGAATAGCGAAGACAAACATTAATAAATTACAGGTTTTAAATTCCATTTAAGATGCATTATATTTTAATTTGAACTCCATTAAAGATATTGTTTTCCACAATAAATATTAATGTCAAGACAAGAACACGCCAAACTTTATGTCTGCTAGAGGTGACTGCAGGTGGAATTTTGTTTTACTCTTGTTTTTTTGTCTTTTGTTTACAGATTGCCCAATTCGCATTTAGGCGAGGTAAAGAGGGCATCTACAATTTTTTTCTTTTAAAAAGGATGAATAGAGTCACAAGAATAGATTTAATTCCAAAGGGATCTGGGTTTTTATACAAAGAATAAATTTAATCCACGCTTGAATTTTTTTTCAAAGTGGAAAGCAACAAGAAAAGGAAGGTAGACAACCCTATGAATCATGTATACTATTTTTTTCAAAATATGCATACAAAAAATAAGAAAAATGTTCAGATATATATTTTTTTTAACAATAATAAACTAAAAAAATCTCTTTGCTTTTATCATTTCTTTTTTAGAATTTTATTTGAAACAAGATAATCCTCACATTCATACTACAACATTTTAATTAAACATTTTAATTAAAAAAACAGTGAGATGTTTATACTATACTTAAAAAGAAACATGAAACTCATACATCTAACATTTTATTTTGATCTTTCTTTCATTGTGTCTGATAACAAAATAACCTCAGTAAATGACAAAATATAGCTATATCTCAAGTTCTAATAATACAGTCCAGAGTCATCTATTATATTTCTCTTTCACATAGAAAACTTTATATTTCCATTTCAACCAAATTTATATAAATCAGTTTCATACAACTACTTTCCTTAAACAATATGTATGTTTCATTTATATTCTGAACTAAAGAACATATTCATCTGTCAAGTATAAAACATTTCAATGAACTTTAAAACAATAGTTATATATACATAGATGAAATGGAAAGGTGGAATAAATATTCCCCTTACAGTTACACTCGTATAAGAGGTTTCACATGCATTTACAACAGTAATACAAGACTTTTACAATTCACCCAAAAAAGCAGTTCACATTTGAAATGACAATACTACTAGTATTCATAAAGGAATACAAAATTCAAATACTCCCAAATCTGCAACCTTCTTCACATCTGCAAACTTACACAAGATACAATTTTTTTCTAAAGGTCAATAGGGTGCTCACCACCTAACCATTGGCTAGAAAAACCAACCACCATTGAGCTAGGAGGTCTTTAAAAAAACCAGGTCACATTCGAACACATAATCATACATCAAACATTAATACACACATAGATGAATAACACACAAGCCCAATGGTTGAATCACACATATTGAATCTCTCAAGATTCATAAGGGGGAGATGATGTGACATCTCTACCCAATGGAGAAGAACATATGAAATTCATAAATAGTTTCAACACCTCTCTTTTTACTTCACATCCCAACCATCATGATCCAATAACAAGATGGGTACTCTTACCCAAACTCCACCTTCTCAAAGGATGGAGTTTTCCCATGAGAGGTTCTCCCTCTCTCAACCTCACACTTGGGGAGCTCTCATGAAATAATCATGAAATAAAAGATCAATCTCCATAACAACCAATCCCAAATTTAAACAATACAACAAGGACAAGAAACATTCCAAGCAAATACACAACTATCATTGCAACCATTTAACAAATTTCATACAAAAACAAAATGCAAAGAGTTTGAATCCTACCTTTCAAGCTTTCCAAGGAAGAGATTTGAAGAAGAGATCCAAGCCTTCCAACTCCTCCCCAAAACCCTTTGCACCCATTTGAATAAGCTTATCTTGCTCCCTAGTGAGTTGCATAGAAAAATCCTCAAAGGAAGGTATCTTAAACTCACTCCCAAAGGTATTCTTTGTAGCATAGAAAGCAGACACAAACACTAAATATTCAAGTCCTAGCTTTGAAAGAATACTTAACACCAATTGTGTATCTGATTTTTCAATTTACAATCCTTTAATTGTGTTCTTAGTGACTTGAATTTGGTGATGAAGTCTAGTATGTTGTCAAAATTATATGGATTAAGACATTAATTCATTCTCCAACAAATGTCCTTGAATTTCATTTGTTTTCCCAAACAATTTTGACATTGTACTCGACATAGCCATGGGTGTATCCAAGTGCTCAATGTGAAACAACAACTCAGGAGAGACATACAAGCACAAATAGCCATTGGCTTCTTCACAATTATGCAACCACTTATTCTTTTTAGCTTCATCGTCTTTTGGTTCACCATCAAGCCCATGAACTATCCTATACAATCTCTTAACTCTTAGTATTTTTTCATTTCAGATTTTCATTTAGGATAGTTCTAAGGTGTTAGAAGTGGAATTGAAGATTGCTCCATGATGAAACAAGAAGGAAAGAACACAAATCAAGAGTAATGCAAACACAACCACAAGAAGAATCCCCCCAAATTCACTCAATCAAAGAGCCCCCAGTAGTATACGAGCTTGGCACTTTATGATTAATGCGATTGCAGATGCCACTTGCTAAAAAAAATGAAGTAGTCTTGATATTGGTACATGCAAATGTCAAATTTGGCCAGATAATCAAGGTACAATTTATGTTACAAAATGAGATCAATCTGATCACACCGCAGCAAAGTACACAATAATATGCACTTTCAAAAAAATTGTAGACAAAAATGTTCTCATAGGAGCAAGAATGGAGCCCCAAAATTTACTAATATGAGAATGACTTAGCAACACCTTTGAGAAACTACAATTTATGGAAAATCCAAACACCAAAATCAAAATATGTTAGCAACATTCCAAAGAGCACAAAATTTCGCCCCAAATAAAAGAAAGTGCTTGAAAAATGTAGGTCTTGAGTCGAAGTTATGAGCGTTTAAAGATCAAGTGCAAGATCAAAACTCCATTAGAGAGGGTCAAATTTTCAAAAGTTGCATTCCACCAAATTTAGCGGAACTGTCACCAAATTTAGTAGTCTGCCAAGTTTATAAGTCCACCAGATAGTTTTAAAAACTCAGCTAAATAAAATAAACCTCTAAACAAATATAGACCTCTATTATATTTAGCAATCCACCAAATAAACTACCAAATATGGTGAATGTGCAAAAATCTAGGAGTTTCACCAAAAAAATGCCAAATTTTGTAGATCTGTACTGCAAAGATTATTTGCTTTTGAAATTTTTATTGTTTATTTTTTAAATGTGGGGCCTCACCCCACACCTCTATTAAGAGGATAAGCCCTTTATAGGGCTCACAACCCAAACGGGGTCCACAACCCCTTTATGGTTGTGGCCTCCTTAATAAGGGGCATGCCCTTTGGTATATTGCGCAGGGTACCTTTTGTACCCTATGCAGGTATTTTTTTAAATGATTTAAAAAAAAAATCTTAAAAAATATAGTAAAAAATATTCTTTTTTACTAAAGAAAATTTTAGTATGAACAAAATAATTTTTTTTAATGACCGTACCCTATATTTGTCAACCTACAGCGACCGTATGATTATACAGACAATCAAGAAGGAGAAATTTTTCTTGATGGTTTCAAACAAAAGTGTCCGATTTTGATGAATTGATAGTTGATCTTAGGGTTTTTGGGCCTTCTAGATGTAATAGCAGAGTCAGATTTGACCCAAAATGATCCAAAATTGTAACTACCTCTCGGATCTAGCAACCACTCTTCAACTTCAAACCCTTATAGATTTGGCCTCATATGTCCGATTTGGATGAAACAAAAGACAAAACTAACTTTCTCGAACACCCTGACTCAATGGTGATCTCAAATTTACACTAACAAGCTCCAAAATGAACCTAAAATACAAAGCCACAAAGAGGAACCCTCCTAGAATATGGTATTTTTATCAAGTTTTTCTAATTCTCTAGATCATCATACGAAGCAAGAGAAGAGCATACTCAACTTTTCAAGATCTACCAAGATTTCTCCAAAAGGACTAACCAAAGGCACCCTACTTGCTTTGATACCATGCAAGAGTTGGCTATGGAGATAGCCACCAAGATCTAGAGGTCAAATGGTAAGAACAAAGAGAGAGAAGATTAAGATGACAAGAATAAATTGTATTCCTATCAACAATGCAAATAGAATTCAATATACAATGTATGAGAGACCCTTGGTTAGATAGCCAAGGTGAGACATGGGATTAGACAAGATCATGACAAGTGTCTTAATCCTATGTCATGTGACAAATAACTTATCAAATATTAAATGACCTAGGAAAAATTATTAAATGACATGATAAGATCACATGACACCTAAGACTTCTAGAAAGATTCCTAGGACCTAAGAAAACTTAACATGTGAATAAGACCTACTAGGTGAACTAGTTAGGTAGGAAACCTTATTCACACCAACAGGTGTGCCTATTAATTTTGATAAATATGGTTGTAAAATGAGGGATTTGGTTTTGCAAAACTACTAGCATATTGTGTAACTTTTCCATGGCTCTTACAAATATAACTATTGAAAACTTAATGGTGTAGCATTATAAAATGGTCATATAGGAGAGAAGGGTTCGAAAAATCTACAAATAAAGATATGGTTGAGATGCTTATAATTGATTATTCTCTTGACTTTAATTTATCTAAGCAATGTGTGTAGCAAATAAAATAGAATTTTTTCTCTACAACACTAAAACAATTGAGATTTTAGAGCTGAAACATAATGATGTTTTTTGTCCAATGGATGTACCATCTATTGGAAATTTTCTTTATTATGTTTGCTTCATAGATGATTTTTCTAGAAGAACTTGGCTTACTTTATAAAGCACAAATATGATTTTTTTTTTTAAAGTTTTAAAAACTTCAATTATTTTTTGAAAATCAAAATGATAGGAAGATTAAAGTTTTGAAAATTGATAAATGTTGATAAATGGGTAAACCACTATAGTAAAAATGTGTCCACTTAGCATGAAATTTTGACTAATTGGCTTAAGTATCTTATGATTAACCATGAGGTTAATGTAAAGATGTTTAGATCAGAAAATCAAAAGTCAACAAATACAAAATAAAACTCATAACACCAAATATATGTGGAGAAACCATTTCAAAAAACTTCACCATCAAAGAGAAGACAAATTCATGTTAACCCAAAAAGAATGTTATATCAATACATTCAACTATATTCCTTCCATCTAACAACATTCTAACATCATAATAATGCTCAATTTGAAAAAGACCCATAAAACAACTATCCAAGGTATCCAATTTCATAGAGAATTGGAGAGGGAAAACTGTGAATGGTTTTCTATACTAAAACTATCAAACCCCATGGTATAGAAAAATTCAATGCTCCCCACAACCAATCAATCAATGCTTCGTGAATAGCAACCATTATTGTTAGCATCTTTGACCCATGTGAATAGTAGGCACACATTCTCAAGTATGGTGCTCCAAAATGGAGTGGCCAATAGATGTGGCCTCCACTTGACATTAAAAAATGTTTCAACCTCCTAACATTTAGAATCGAAAAAAGTGGTCTAAATAAAGAAAGCAACTTATAACTACCATCATCATAAGTAAAATCCTTCACGAATGCCTCTAAAACTAATATTTCAAGTTAGAAAGAGAAAAATAATTAAATAATTTCTCCACCGCCTAAATGGATATCCATGTCTATATTCCCAAGATGTCAAAGATATAACATTAGACATGGGATTGCAAGTTTAATATCACCTTAGCCCTAACATTCTCCCACTTGATATTTTGCATTGCAATGACATAAATAGGAGACATAAAATTAATCAAATAAAAAAGTTAGGGCCCACGACCTTTCTACACTAAGAGAACTTATTTATGCTCACTGATTTTGTAAGTGAATCTCGAATGTCAACATTTTGAACATCGATATACTTTGTACAAGTATATTACTTGAGGTTCCTAATCAAATAAATAGTACTCTTATTATCACAATTGGTCTAAACTACATTGCAATCAAAATCAACTCCCCAACAAAATTTATTGAACCAAACTATATCTTTACAAACATGTGTAGGAACCGTATATTTTTCTTTGGTAGTGGACAAAGCAACTATGGGTTTTATTTTTACTAATCCAATTAAAAATAACATCAAATAGAGAAAACATATAGCCACTAATAGACCTTCAATTATTTAAGTCACCTACCTAATCTTCATCAACAAATTCTTATATGTTCAATAACTTGCACACATCACTAGAACCATAATAACATATTTACTCTAGCCGAGCCAAAGCTTTTGTGACTTTGATCCCTATTTATTTTAATTGTTAGAATAAATTATGCAAACCCTAAATATTTCATGTCAAATGCATTAGAAAGTTGAATTTTAAGCTACCTAATCATCACCTTATTGTTATCAATAAACATGTCATACAAGACAATGATTTGAATCTAATCATTAATACATTTAATTTAAACACTTTGATCCTCTTTTCCTTAACATAACTCAACTTCAATGAAAAAGTATCAAACTTCTAATACCACATCCAAGATAATTGTTTCAAACCATATTACAATGACCATTTTAATTTGTAAATAATTTTTTCTCTTTTTACCACAAACCCATCTAGTTTTCACATACAATTTTTTTCTTCAAGATCCCAATGCAAGAAAGTAGCTTTAACATATATTTCCTCTACTTCAAAATCACAAGCAACAACAATAAAAAGTATGAATCTAATGGAAGACAAGTTAGCAACAACAAAAAATCATCAAAATCAACTCCCTTTCTTAGAGTAGCCCTTAGCCACTAGTTACCTTGTACCTCTCTAAATTACTATTTGCTCCAAACAAAATTTTAAACACCCACTTGCAACTAGGGTCAGTGCAAGATCTTGGGGGTCCAAACTAGGCCCTTAAGTGGCAATAAAAATTCAAAAAAAATAGAGTAAAGAAACTTGACATTAAAATTTGAATAAGTTATTAACATAATTTGAAAAATATATATAAAAAAATTGTAGAAAATTGAATGTAGTTTCTAAGATACTAGTCCTTTTTTGGAGAAAGGTAAATCTACTTGGTGAAATTTTGAAAATTCAATGCAACATTACTAAATTTTCAGGAAAAATAAAAATTAGGTGTATGTTTGACTAGCCTAAGTACAAGCAAAAATAATATTATTTTTTGAAACTTTCAATACAAGTAGAGGACACATGCTTGGATGTGTCACATTTTTTGGTAATTTTTTCCCAAGTAAATAATTAGTTATGAATTTTTTTTAGAACTTTTTAAAAATATTAAAACTTGTTTGTTTGACCACCATAATTTGGTCAAAAATTTATAAAATTCATTTTTTCTTTTTTCTATCCTATAGTATGGGAAGCATAGGATGTGCCCCATCTTTCAAATTAAAAAAAGTGTGAAATTGTTTAAGAATTATAAAAGTTTCTCAATCAGCATATCAATCAGGACTTTAGTAGAATGCATGTAGAAAATAAATAACAATTATTTATATTTAATTCCAAATAAGGAATATCATATATTGGTGGAAAGATGACAATTTTCTCAATAAACCCTTTTTGTTTCATCAAATTCAGATAAAAAAAGGTTGTTAGCCACTCTTTTGTCATATTGCCACTTTTTGGACCCCCATGATCCTACACTCACCCACTAATCATATTCATTTCCCCAAATAAACTTACAAGATCCCAAGTGTTGCATCAATTTAAGGTCATAGTGTCCTACATTCAGGGATCATATTCATCTTAAGATAGAGCTTCCTTGTAAGATCCGGATTCATTGGTAATACAACCTAAAGCAAATACACAATAGAAATATGACCATCATCTCCTCTTACATGACCTCAATCCAAAAATCACACTCATCTAAAGAGAAAACTTTCTTAAAAGATCTCAAGTCGTCATCAACACAACTTAAAACAAATACACAACTAAAATCTAGTGGGCTATACTTGTTAACTAGGTTTTATTGTCTCATGGATTGTCCCAAGGTCGAAGTAAAAGATTTTTCATATTTATTTACATGTTGAACCTACTCATAAGTCTCACTTGAATTCTCTTCTTTTTCTTCATCCTTTAATTCGTCATTATGTTCTTGAACATGTCCATCTTTTTAGTTTTCGACTTTAGTCTCAAAATGCATTCGTTTTCTTTCCTTTTTTTTGGCTACACACGATCTAAAAATACTTTAACTTGCCTAAAAAATATATCCTTAGAATTCTTGCAAGTATGTTGCAGGTGTTGTCATTGATGTCAATGATATGGAGTTTGTTGGTTGGAGATTGTTGTTGATGTTGTCTTTGTTGTCAGTAAGGTGGTAGTGTGTAGTTGGTTGCATGTGCTACAATCAAGATGATTAAGTATAATGTATGAAGTTGATTGTCATGAGTTGCTATACCAATTGTTTCTTGTTATTCATGAATGGGTATATGATTTTATGAATGTTGTATTCGCTGTCTGTTGTTGTAATTTGCATAGAAGAATCTCTTCCAGTCAGTGGCTCAGGGAGGTGCTTTGAAAAGGATCTAGAGAATGCTATGCATTCCTCCACATTTAAAGATATGTTCCTACGGTTGAAGGTTAGAAAAATTCAAGCATTCAACATATGTGTTCTAGTTTTTAGATCTTGGATGTAACTGCAAAAGTATCTTGAGTAAGCAGATTGATGACTGAACTGTTGTAGTCATGGAAGATTCTAAGAAATGCTCTGCATTTCTTCGCAATTGTTGTTATGGTCTTATAGTTTGAAGGATGTGTTTCTAATGCCTATCTGTTGCTTTTACTCAAGTGCAGTTGTTGAAGTGTATCACAAGTTGAGATGTCAAAGTTATATCTCAAGATTGTGTTGTCTTGGTTTGCGATAGATACTGGTTCTCTATCTATTTGCTTGTGGGGCATATTGATGCATGAAGTTGTGGAAGAAGGGAATGGAAATATTCTTGAATATCATTTGTTTCTTTTGATGTAATTCACATGTTATCTTGCCTCTATAGTACCACTTGTGGTTTGGAGATTAATATTTCAAGGGATGAGTGTTTGTTGGGCCATCTTAGTGTTCTAAGTTGCTTGCGCCAAGTTTTTGTGGCATGCGCTAGCATAGGGATGCGTGTAGATTTGAATTAGGTCCTACTTATCTCCTAGCTTGGACCACATTTGAATTCCCTTTCCTGCAGATGTGTTGAAGCCGACTCAATATGGTCATTGCACATTTCAAAATGGCTGACAAGGAGAAACTTTTTTATGCTTGTCGATGGTATAAATATAAAATCAAGTGTGATCAAGGTGTACAAGTGTTCAATGTGTGATTAATGTAAATTGTTGATAGCAGTGCAGTGAAGGAAAAGTAATGTGTGTGAATTTCTAATGAAGTGTTTTATGCATGTTGGAGGCAGTGAGACGACCAAATTGTGTAAGTGTTGAAGGCAATGAGCCAAAGGCAGAAGTGCAAAGTGTGAATACTAGAGGTAGTGAGCCAAAGGTAGAGTGATGTAAAAGTGACAAAGGTAGTGAGCCAGAGGTAGCAGAAGTGTTGCAGTTATGATTTGTCATCTGATTCTTCAAAGAGTTGTATTCTGAGGTTGCAACCTCATTCTATAAGTAAGCATGGACTTATGAACTTCCTCAAGTTAAAGACCTAGAATCTTTTGTAATTGTTGATTCATTTGTGAGGATGGATTTGGACAGTAGCTCCAAGAAGCTCTTCTCATTGTGGTTTTCCCTTGTTGGGTTTTCCACATAAATATGGTGTTATGGTTCTATGTTGTTGCTTTGAATGTGTTATTTGATTAATGCAGTTTTAGTTTTTGATTGACAAGTTGAAACTAAAATAATTTGAGGTATATACTGATTCACCCCCCCTTCTCAATATATTTGTGTATTCTAACAAGAATGGATCATTTTCCATTAATCAAATAACAAATAGTACTCACATTCTCTATCCAAAAGCATTGATCCAACTATGTATCTCTCATCATACTTCGAAGTCTTCCCATTAAAGTTGGATTCGTCATCTCTACAACCTCATTCTATTAAGGTATATAAGGGGTAGCATTTTATCCACCAATATTTGCATGTCTACATAAATCATTGAATTCCCTAAAGCAATATCACCATTATTGTCAGATCTCAAGACCTTTATTTTTTTATTTATCTCTAGAAGTTTCTTAACATTGAATTTGGAGAATTTTTCATATTTAAAACATAGAAATAAACCTAGAGGTACTTAGAGTGTCATCAATGAATGTAACATAATAATGACATTTTCCCATTGAACTAACATCCACTAAAGTAAACACATCCATATGAAAAAAATTTACTAATCTCTTTGTCCTAATACTTCCAACATAAAACAAAACTCTACTCTACTTGTCAAACACACAATACTCACAAAAATAAAAATGCTCATGAGAATAAATAGAAAAATGGTCAACCAATTTTTTATTAATTAGGGTTTGAAGACCCTTTTCACTAATGTGTTCCAAAGGTTGGTGCCACAACAAACAAGCATTTTCAAAAATGTTAGTTTCATTGGCAGAATTAAAAAATGTGTAGGCATCAAGTCTAAATAGCCCCACATTGTGAGCCTCTTACTATCCCTGAATTACCTTTCACTTATCTACAACCAAACTTATCAAATGTCACATACACTCCACAATCATTCAATTTGGATACAAAAATAATATTTTTCACAAGTCTTGAAATATATTAAATATCGTAAAGTTTACACCTTTTGATGATTCAAACATAATTATATCTTTCCCTTATCAAATATCTAGTGTGTACTATTATCCCCAAGAAAAATTTATCCACCATCATAATCTTGGTATGACAAAGACCGCTCCTTGTGTGAGGTCTTATGGTAATACCAACCTCAATCAGTCAATGAAAAGTCATCACTGTACCAATAGTAACAAAAGTAAACAATGCATCACTATCACAATCATTAGAGGATTTCTCTAAAGAGGAATCATCAAAGCTCTTGTTGTTTCTACACTCCTTCCTCACATGCCCTCATTTTCCATAGTTCAAACACTCTACCCTTCTCAATAATTTTGAATTGTCATTTGACTTGGATTTAGATTTCTTTAATTTCCTTTTAGATCCACCATTGTTCTTGGGCCTTCCCCAAATATTGAAGGAATCCTTAGATCCTTCATCATTAGACTTTCTCCCTATCTCCTCACTTAGCAATGCAGCAATAAGGGAGTCCATTTTCAAATTTGCATCACTACCATTATTAGCAACAATTAAATTCTCCCAAGAAAGGCATTCAAATATTAAATATGACAAAATCACCTTCATTTTTAAAGAATATATGTACATATTTTGAGATATAACTTATTTGTCAAATTTTTAGTTTGATAGATATCACCTATCATCCTCTACAATACAAATGCAACTAGCATGTTCCAAGACATTCATAAGGATAGAAACTATAAGATACCAATGAATGGTTTCTCATGTCTTCTTGTCCAGCTTTTTATATCTTCATTATACATTCCATCAAGTTTTCCTTTTCTTGCTACAACTTGCCACTGGTGTATTTCTTCTAAGAGATTATTCATCTTCAACTTTCACAACTCATACTTAGTGCTATTGAACTTTTCAATCTCTAAATGAGTGGTATGGGTCATGATTTCAATCAATCACAAAATATGTAAACCCACAAAGTCAAAAGCTCTCAATGCACCAAAAAACACAACACTTCCAAAAATGGCAACCCCTTCTAAACAAAACCAAATTTCTAATACCAAATGTTGAAAAATAAGGTAAAGCACATCAATAAAAATATGCTCACTTCATGTACATATCTAAAATAAAAATTAAAGTATCACATGATTAACTATGTGGTTAATGTGGGAAAGTTTAAATAAACAAACATGTAAATAAAACTCGTAACACTAGATATACTAGGAGAAAATCTTTTGGAAAAGAACTCCACCATCAAAGAGAGGACAAGTCTCTATTAATCCAATAAAAATGTTAAATCAACACATCTAACTATCGCTGCAGCCTATCATGGTCTTAAGCTGGCACAAACCAAAGGCTATAAGAAAGTTTGGCTGGAGGGTGATTCTTTGAATATCATTAATACTTTGAAAACTTGTGCTCCCCCTTCTTGGACTATTGAGTCTTTGATAAGGGACTCCATTGATATTCTGAATTATTTTAATGAATATTACATCTCTCACATTTTGAGAGAGGATAATGGACTAGCGGACATCTTCGCTAATATTGGAGTTAGAGAGGTTAGGGAATGGGGTTTGAATGACCCTCTCCCTATAGAGGCAATAGCAACTATTAACTATGATTGCCAATTTTAATTTGCTTAAGTTCTCATTATGGCTTACGGCGTGCATGTCTTTCTTCACATGGCCGAATATTATGAGAAAGGATGTTAACCCAGATTTGAATCAAGCTATTGGTACGGGGGTTGGTAGCTGTAGGGAATGGAACTCAAAGTTCTTAATTCTCCTCTCCCTCATTTTAGTTCTCACATGGATTCCGGGTGCTCCTAGAATTGTCTTCCAAAGGTTTCCTTTCACTGAGTTTAAAGTTCTCAAGCCGTTACTTTCTACTAACTCTGTTGATATGGGTGGAGATAGAAATCAAGTTGAATCCTTCTCGAGTGAAGCTGTCAAGAAGAGGAGGTTTGGCAGGTGTTGGAGAAAGGAGGGTTAACTCCTTACTTGGAGAAATTACATGGCAATAATCCTCAGGTTACGACACTAATTGCTAAAGGATGGAATGATAGGGTGTTTAAGCTGGGCAAAACGGAGTTTGATGTTAATGAAGAATTTATAGCTAAAATTACTAGTCCGGCCATGGATGGAATGAAAGTTTTTAGAGATAAAAAGGAGTCGCAAACCGCTATGCAAATCTTCTTCAAGGGGGATGAAGCTAAGGATTTGAGGACTGCGAGGAGTGGAGGCTACCAAAGAAGCTCTCTTAAGGCATTGTGGGGAGATGTTGCAGAAGAAGTAATGTGCTCCATTACCTTGGAAGGACGCTTCTCAGTGGTAAATGCATACCACTTCATCTTGCTCAATCATTTCCGTCACAAGAAAAGGATTTCCTTTCCTTATTATCTCTTGATGTCTCTGGATTCAGGTCTCAAGGATCATAAGAAAAACCCTAAAAATCTAGTTTTGCATGTGGGGTTAATCCTTCTTATTTCTAATTATGTGAAGTCCTTTGAGGTGGTTAAGCCAATTGCTACCCTGAAGGGTAAACAGTCTAAGCCAACGAAGGAGTATGAGACTGCCTCTAAAGAGGAACCAACCAGCAAAAAAGTGAAAAGGAAACTTATTTTGGAAAAAGAGTCGGATTTGGAGGAGGATGTGGACTTTGTCCCAGATTCACTTGCTTCTTTGGAGGTGGGTCCTCAATCCCCCACTGCGGGAAAGACTAAAAAGGGGGAGCCATGTGCTAGCAAGGGCTATTTGACTTGTAGTGATGAGGTGGTTGTTGATTTTCCGAGTAGGGGTGTGAAGGAGAAGATTGATTTTGTATGGCGAGGCTTCTTCACCGCCCCCTGTAACCAAGTAGAAGGAGTCAGAGGAGGGAAGCATGAAGAAACAGGTTCTAAGGATTGCGAATCAATTATTGGAGAGAGACTTTCCTCTCACTTTAGCGGGTGGTCTGGATGCTGATGATTCTCCAAGTGTTAAGCCGAGCTTGTAGCAAAAAGGTAAGACTGGGGTTGGTGGTTTGTTTGTTGTGGATTCCCAGGATGTGGAATTGGAGAGGCTGAAGAAAAGAAAGGTTGTGGCGGAGGAGATTGCGAGCTCCATCCACAAAATCAAGACTTCGGTTGCTGCTGGGAAAGGTAAGGAAATCTCTGCCAGTCAGGATAAGGTTAGTTCCTCTAAGGAGGAAGATGCTTTGGGGAAGGTGGTTTTTAATATTGATAGAGAAGATATGTCTGATGTGCTGGGAACTGCTCGTGAGGGTTCCTTTTTTTTTTGGTTTGTAAGAAAGATTTTGTATATGAAAAGATAGAAACAAAGAAAAAATTGCAAGCCCTTGAAAAAGGGGAGCAGATACGGAAAAATTGAAAGCCACCCAACTCCACTCCAGCAACTTTGAGAGGAATCAAAGCCAAAACAACCCACAGGAGTCAATAGAGGACATTGAACCAAGAATCATAACCAACAAGGAGAAAAACAGAGACAAGCCAGTATTTCGGCCTGTGATTACCTTTTGAAGCACCGGGTTTGTCTTTTTTGGATTCCATGCGAGAGAATTAACTTTTGAAGAACCACAAAAATTCTTGCTCGAGAAAAATCAGGATGGGGTCATCCGGTCCCTCCGTAAAGAGAAAGTTCCATCCCAGGACTCACGAATCCTCCTCATCAATTGTGGTAGCAATATCCGAAGATAGAGACATGGACATTCGGGAGTCAAAATTTGGGGGCGAAGGAGCCTCCGGAGCTCAACCTAAAGCAATAGGGCAAAAACTTGCAGATGCAGCTAGACAAGATTTGCATCAAGGACCGGGTTTCTACTCCCACCTCTTAAAGTACGTAGCATTTAGGAGCAGGGAGGTCTGGGTCTTGACAATCTCAATCTTGTACAGCCCAACTCATTACAACGAAAGCATTTGAAGGTGACCCTCAAAGTTTAAAAATTACACTTATGTACCACTTGGAAAGAATCTTAATCGAACTAGGAATAGGTTTAGATATGTCCACAAGGGCACAAACCTTTGTGAATATGTACGAAGCCGACAAATCAATATCTAACTTCACAAAGGATCCGACTTGACTGATCATCTTCCCAATTAAGGAAGGATCTATTATAACCAGGGGAAGGTTGTAAATCCTAATCCAAATCAGAATCTCTAAAATAATAGCTGTGCTAGGGTCAAAGAAAGAAGTCCAGGGGTGAGGAACAAACCAAAAATTCCCCATAAACCAGGGACCATTTTGTGTAACAAAATTGCAATCCTTAGAAGAAACAAAGGTGATAAGAAAGAAGCCAAAATCCAAGGATTGGATAGTTGGAGGAGCCAAATTATGCTAGACGGACAAAGCCCAAGCCTGGATGTCCTCTAGTGATGGCCGCTTCTGCAAGAGACAAAAAATAAGAAAACAACGCCCCACATCCGCAGAGATGGATTTTAAGCAATCGTCAGATAAATGAAAAATGACAGGATCATTTGCAAAGGCAACCTTGACATTCCCGATGGCCAAACCAGAACTACCAAGAGCTTGATTTTCCTTCAACCTAGGATCGGGATCCGACAGCTTGGGTGGTGGAAAGTTAGGGTTTGACTTCCGAATATGGGCCAAACAAAAATCGTTGCAAGCATGGAAAGGGTTTGAGTGATTTTTGCAGCCCTCAAAACATCTCGAATTAGGCTCCATTGGCACATGATGATGAGAAACTCCATGCGAAGAAGCGAGAGGACGAAGTTCAGGATCACCAAAAACCCATCCCCGTAAGAGCCCAACCTCAGCTGGTAACAGCGCCGCCCTACACCACCAGCCTTGGCCAAGGAAGAGTCGCATCCTCTGCACCCATTTTTTAGGCCTTCTTACCTTCACCAACATCGCCATTCTCCCTTCTCCACACCATTGCATCGCTGCACAAATTCGCTGCCTCACCCTTGCACATAGCCGAAAAATTATTAAGCATTATATTACTATAATTACATGTGAGGGTTCCATTTTTATGTTCAAACTGTTTAAATGGTTTTTTCATGAACTCAATAAAACTAATGTCAAAGTTAGGGGTGTGGTGAGTAAGGCTGAGGAGTCCTCTATCCAAAACCAGATAGATGAATTGTTTGATTCCTTAAATACTATGGCAAAGATTGTGGCAGAGGAAACTCTTAAGATGAAACTTTATCTGGAAGGTAGAATCCTCACCCTTGAGGATCAAATGGAGAAAATTTGGGCTACTGTGATGAGGGGTGGGAAGGTGTCTAAATCGATTGTTAAGTTTGATTTTGTTGGTGTGACTTCTCATGTGGTTAGTGCCAAGAAATGTAAAGAAATTGTTCATGCTGAAGAGATCAGTGTTGTTGGTAAGGTGATGGAGGAGGAGGGTGTTGTTGAGAAGGGTGGAGAGAAGGGTATTGTTTTGATTACTGAGGTGAATACAGATGGACCTGGTGCTAGAACTAGAAACAAGAATAAAGCTTAGGTTGGGGCTTCTAGTAAAGAAATGCCTGATATTTTGGATGATGCTCAGAAGGTTACGACGAGCGACGTGGAAGCAACAGATATTCTAAAAAACATGTAATGTTGCTGGTTGGGGTCCTCCTTTTTTGCTGACTTTTTGCTGTTGGTTCGTTGTTGATGGACTAATTTATGCTTAGTGTTGTTTTCTTTAGTATCAGCTACTTTCTTTTGTAAAGGGTTCTGGGCCCCTTCAAAACCTATATTTTACCTCTAATAAAAAACTATCCCTTTAATTTGACAACATTCCAACAACATAACAATGTTCAACTTACCAAAAACTCCTAAAAAATGATCCAAGGCATCCAATTCATAGAGAATTGAAGAGGGAAAACTATGAATGGTTTCTCAAAACCACAACTATCAAAATTTGTCATGTGTTAGTTCTAGAAATGATTTCATATTAACCACCAAATATTCTCACCTTTTAGTACACCCTCATACATGGAAGAAAATAGAACAAGCGCACCTCTTAAAATAAAATTTGCAAAAATTGCTTAGAGTGAAAATGCTTGGTGAGACTATCAACACAAAGCATGATAAAGACATTTTTTGTTATTTCAAGTGTGTTGGTGTCATGGGAGGTTGGCATAAAGTAGAATGGTTCCTTTATCTAGTTACGAGAGCATATTCCATGCTTTCAAAACCAGAGTAGCATGAATACAATCCACTACAAGATGCCTTTATGAAGGTACCAATTAGGACCATACCTTTCAATCCCATACATAAGCTAGGGTCTATGCATATAAACTAGTAGGCATAGGAATTTACAATACAATTAATTGAACATATATTATAAATCCATAAATAGACCAACAAGCTTCTTGTATTGCTTTGATAAGATGCCTTACAAAAGCTTTGCAAGGAGTTTTATTGCCTTCATGTTGACAAACTAATCAAAGATAACACTCAAATCAACAAATGTGATCAAGAGGGTCAATAATATCATCAAAAATTCATACAATGCCTGTGAAGAAATTAAAAAGATGTTAGTTTCATATATTAAATCATTCCTAAATGATTAGAATCTTATTCTACTATATATTGAAGAAAACCCAAAAAATACAATAAAAATGCCCTTAACTCATTATAAGAAAGTGGAGCAATCATTTCCAACCCTTCTCTTCTTCTATTTGCAACCTCTTCTTCCATCCTCCTATATTTCATTGAGAATCTGCATATATACATCTATTAGTCATCATCAAGTTGTCTTAAGGGAAGAGCCATGGTCATCTGCTATTGCACATGTCACCCATATTTTGGACTACGTCAACTTTACATGGAACGATGTTCATGAAACCATACATTTACATCGGCAACCTTGTCCATTTGTATAAGAACCATACTGTTAAGGGAACCACGATAGAGGCATTGTAGAACCATATGTTGTGTTACCCCCTTCAATCAAGGCCATTAATGGTGTTATTGATTGTGCAATGGACTAGGTAGGATTTCTAGCTTGAACATTGTGGGTCTACAATTTCCTGTAATTGAATAGTGCCCAAGACTAAAATACATTCTTGAGTGATGTCAAGGATTTATGGATTTGGATGCCCATGGGATGCAATAAGGATGGCAAGAATTGAGAGTCAAGAAACATGGATGTAAAATGTTGAATAAAGGGGGAGCAAGGAACCTATGGGCTCAAGAAAGAAAGATGGAAAGATCACAAGATATGGGGTATAGGAATGTCACATGGTCATTTACATTTGGGGCATGTGGTCATTATGAATTCCAAAATTCAAGAAAAAGGGGGCATGAAGTAGTGATCAGGAAATACACTCTACCACAAGCAAATGCATGGGAAAGAAAAGGGAATATCAAAGGCTTGAGATTAAAGCATGAATTAAGTGGTGGGTGTCAAGATTCAAGGTTGTCGAGTACTCAGCACATTTTGGACAAAAGAGGATGGAAAAGCCCAAACACCCATAATAAGAGAAAAAAGTGATTAGGGGTTGAGGTATAGGAATGCATGACGCTAAAGGAAGAGGAAACAAGAAATTGTCAACAATCAAGGTTTGGGGATGCATAATGATAATGTCCCCAACCATGCTAAGAGGAGGAAAGCTAGAGGCCTGAGCCCGAAAGCAAAGGAGGTAGGTGGGAAGCATGGACTGAAGAAATGAAAAAGTGGCATCTTGGAAAGAGAAAGACCAAAAGCCTATAGATTTGGGGAGGTCGGCAACTTAGAGAGAAAGGATGAAGGGGATGTGGGCAAGAGAAATCTCAAAATCCCTCAACGGACAAAGAAAAAGTGTAGAGGCATGGGGAAATGACAAAAGGGATACTGAAAAGCAAAAGTTAGAAATCCCAAAATAAACAAAGGACTTAGAGGGACTTAGGAAGCGTGGGGTTCTATTGAATGGCGAGATGCATATTACCATTGAAAAGTCCAAAAACCCGCCTTGAGCCAAAAAATTAGTCAAAGGCCTCATACTTAAATATTTGTGGATTTTTAGAAATTATGCCCATGACTAAAGTATGAGAGGAAGCAAAGTCTGGCATTTGACACAAAATTGACTAGTGGAGCCTATTGAAGGATATCTCTAATTGAATGTCAATGATGAGAAAAGCTAGACCAAAGCACCAAAGGCAGCTCCAAACTTAGAAATTTTGTAATTTTAAGGCTTATGAAAATGGGCTCCAACACCCATGACCAATCAATCAATGTTCCATGAATAGCCTCCATAACTACTAGCATCTTTGACCCATGTAAATATTCAATACACATTCCTAAGTATTGTGCTCCAAAATGGAATGGCCAACTAATATCGACCCCACTTGGCAATGCATAAGATGCCCCGCTCTGTCTCCTATCACCTAGGATTGGGAAAGTGGTGTAAATAAAGTCAAATCAATTTGTAAATGTCATTGTCATAAATATTGCTCCTCCTCAATGCCACTATGAATAATATTCCAAGTCACGGGGTGAATAATAATTAGTAATCCTCCAACCACCTAAATGGGCATCCAAGTACCCATTCCCAAGATGTTGGATGTTTCATTATTTGAAATAAGATTGCAAGGTTAATATCACCTTAATCCTAACAATAATGCGAGAGAATTTTTTGTAGCAAACTTAAAGAGTTTATAACATAATGTAATAATTATATTAAAAATAATTTCATATCTTCAAGTCACAAGAACTGTAGAAGGAAATGATACACCAAAGATGTAATCATAATTTGACTATTAGTATTGAAATTCAACATATAATTATTTTTAAAAACAACACATTAAATGTTTATAGTTAAACATTTAAAATTTTGAACTTTAATCAACTAAAACTAAAAGAGGAATTTTGATTTTACTTCGGATCACACAAGACACAAAACTAAAGTATACACAAAAAATGAAAATAAAACTATTAGTGATATCATTATACAAAATTTCAAATAAATATTTATATATATTTATGATTTTTGTGGGGGGGTTTGGGTGTGGTTAAGGTCCATTAACATTTAAAGGTAAGGGTTATTGAATCGAGTTTGTTTTTTAATTAATTAATTTGATTTTGATGTTACTAAAGCCATGGGGACTTCTCAAATTCTCTAGGCCATTAGGTCATTCCCCCAACATCCCCAACAAGGGTTGTGTCTTGAAGATGTCTCTTTCTTTTGCAAGGCATCTTGGAAATGTCCCAACCCTGTTAGTGGTGAGGTGACTATAGGAGGCATTCTCTTTGCATCCTAGGTTTCTATTTTCAGAACACAAGTTTTTGAGGATGGGTACATCCCCATAGAAGACTAATCTTTATAACTATTACATATGGCTCTACCAATTTTCATCTATTTGAAATAAATCTTTCATAAAAAAATTATATTCTTTTACTGTAAGATATATTGAATAATATTTTTTATGATGATTATTTATAGAATATATTGCATAATTATGTCAAATTGTAAAATAAAATACATTCTACTAAAAAGCTTTGAACATAACTACAAAAATATAAAAATAATTCAAACGTTAAAACTATGATGAAACTCTAGTTGTATAATTGAATCAATAATAAAGATGTATTTCCTCCTAGTATACAAAGAAAATATTATGAAAATAGAAATGTAGAATAGTCAACTATTATATGCATATAAATGGCATACAAAGTATCACAAAATAAGACTCAAAATGGATCTCTAAAGTAGTGTTATAACATATACTTATAAAATCTCTTGCATAATTATTATAACATTTTATTCTTAAAATATAATTATTGTCAGTTATTTTCTTCAGTGTTATTCCTAAAATACTAGCAATATATTTTCATATATAAATATTAACACCAATGCAGCCATCCATATATCTTCAACAGCTTTGCTCCACAAGTTGATGGACATACATTTTCCTGCCAAATTAAAGGAATTGAACATATCACTGAATGCAAACATATGTTTGATAAAAAAATATGTTGTATAGAAAAAGAGTCCAATAATATGTTGGAGGAGCATCCCTTTACATGTTCATAAACATTATTACTACCACAAAATTAAAACAAAAAAAATCAAAATCAACATTTCTATATAAAATTCCAAAAGTTTATGAGATGTCGTGACAATATAATCTCTTAGTGATTAAAAGGAGAAGGAAAAAACAAAAGTTGTAGATGTGGCATCCAAAAGATACGAGGGTTTTAAATAGTTAGTAATGACATGGAGGTGATTGCCCAGCTCCAATTTAGTGAAAAAAAAAGTTTTGTCAAGAAATAGGACCAAGTTCAAAATTTTATAGGTGGGACACTATTTGTGCATGTGAGATATGAGTTTAGCCTCTTGGAATTTTCAACTCGCTCTATCAAGAAATGCTCATCCAACCAAAATTTTTGGTTGGCATAGGTGCTTCCATTATTTTTTCTACTTTATTAATAAGGATTAATGGGTAGTACATATATCCTTAAGATCATTTAATAAACATATATGCAATGTTATCTTCAAGAGAAATTTCTTTCTAAAATGATAAATGATATACAAGGAATTAGATATAATTCATGTAATACATATTCTCCATTAAATCTTCAAGATAAAGTTTAATACAATGGCATCAAACAACATAAGTTATAAAAGAAGAGTTACATTAAGTTTAACACAAAAGAAGATACATTAATGCTTTTGACTCATCCTTGAATAGATAAATCAAAGGAACAAGGTATATAAAAATATTTACAATAGTAAAATAATCAATATATAACTTTGTTCATTTATCCTTTTTTATCAAAACCATGATATTTCTAGATCTATCTATCCCAAAAACTCTTACGAAAAATAAAAACGAAATGCACCTAA
This sequence comes from Sequoia sempervirens, assembly GCA_007258455.2. Taxonomy (NCBI): domain Eukaryota; kingdom Viridiplantae; phylum Streptophyta; class Pinopsida; order Cupressales; family Cupressaceae; genus Sequoia; species Sequoia sempervirens. Next base: position 28,761,428 of record VDFB02271358.1, on the reverse strand, counting down.
AAAGACCATTGATAGGTACAACCAAAAGTCCAAAAATAACTAAGCATGGAGGAACTAATGAGTTGTGGGAGACAAGTCATTAACGGGAAGTTACATTGTCCTCCCCATCTTTTAAAACTTATGAACCTCCTAGTTCAAAAGAACTTGACTTAGTAGAGTTCATCTTAAATTGTGTCACAACTATCTTAGGGATGTAGAGCTTCTAATAATTTGTCTTCAAAGTATTCTCTCAAGATCTCTTGGTCCAATCTAAACCATCATTTTCTCTTTCAATCCTTGAACTTCCAAGGTTAGGCAAAGGCTAGTGTTGATTCCACCATTCACTTGGGTTGTTAAAACCATGTGTAGACACTAACAAAGAGCTAAAACAATAGTTTAGGTTGTTAAACCCAACAAGCCTAACACTCTTCACCTTATCATAATCACACTTCGTAGCATTGCACCCAAATTGAGTTAACCAAACTCTTGATAATATTCTTGGAGGAATTTATATGATATTACCTATACTCCTACTATTCACTATTCCTCTCAACCTAGTGAGAACTACTTGTATGATCTCTTAATGTTCCTTTTAATGAAGATCATGGTCAATTAAAAATTCATCATCTATGTCTAGACGTGCACCTTTAACCTTGTTAGTTAAGTCTCATTGCAAATCTATTGCTTTTTCATCAATTCTTTGTTGCACCTCACTCTTCAAATCACTTGGCCCTTTTGCTCCCAAACATGCCTCTAACTCACTTCTTGGCTTGTCTAAAATTATATTTTTCTCTTCAAGCTCAAGTTTGGCTTTTACTAAACAAGAAAATTGGCATTTCAAATACTCCTTCCTCTTTCCACAGTTTTAGGAGATGTCTCCTTCCCTCATGTTGTATCTCATAAGTGTTCGCTCTACTATGATGGACTAATTTTTGGGCATATTGCATAGGCCTACCAAATAGAAAATGGCAAGCATCCATTGGCACCATGTCACATAACACTTCACCCACATAAGGACCAATTGTGAAAGTAATGAGACAAGATTCATCCACAAGTACACAATGATCCTTCTTCAACAAATAAATCTTGTACGGATTAGATTTTGGAATGCAAGTAAGATGGAATTCGTTAACCATTTATGTACTCATTAGATTATTGGTAGATCCACCATCAAAATCACCTTACACACTTTTTTCTTGCAATTGCATATTGTTCAAAAGACACTCTTCCTCTTCCAATTTTCAAGGTTTCTTTGTTCCCAGATATCAAGGTTTTTCTTAGCATCAAGTTCCCTCCCATCTCAACTTCAACTCTCTATTGTAGGTTCTTCTTCTTGGGATGTCATCACCCTTTTTGGTTTTGAGGGCACTCTACGACCTTATGGACTTCATCATATGTGAAGCATCTAAAGGGCTTCAAATCTCCAAAAGATTATTGTCCTTGTTCCCTACCTCTAAAGTTGGCCTTCACATTCTTGCCTTCTATCTTTTCACTCATATAAAGCCTTAAGGAAACTTATTTTCCTCTATTTTGGCTCCTATCACCCCTTTTACTCACCATCTTGTTTTTCCAAATTCATTTCTTCTCTCCCTTAAACATATTCAAATGCCTCAACCATATTAGGTAGCTTCCTCAAGGTGATCTCATCTTGAAGTTAAAATTTAAGTCCATTGGCATACCTATTTGTTGGTTTTCCTTCATTCTCGTGTATACCAATTCAAATTTGAAGCCTCGTAAATTAGTCAATAAATGCTTACACTAACTTGTCTCTTTGTTTTATTTTGAAACTCTTTAAATATTTCTTGCTAGTAATCAGAAGGAAAGAATCAAGCTCGTAGTTGTTTTAACAATCATAGGCCATAGTTTGATGTTATCCTTTTACTGTCTTTTTTGGAATTGTACAAGTTCTCCCACCATAGTGCATCAGGAGACTTCAATTTGGATGCTACAATTTTCACTCTATCTAGATCATCCTTATCAATATCTTCCATCTCAAAATACTTCAACTACTAGAGACCCAATCTCAAAATCTATTCAGGTTGTGTTTGCCTTTTAATTCTAAAATATCAACTTTTACATTGAGCCTTGTTTGGTTATGACTTCAATGAACCTTTCCATGTGGTCTACTACCCTATAAACATTTCTAAAGCTTTCTTGTTCCTCTTTGAACACATCTATAAGTAATTAAGCCTCAATGGCTTCTAATCTCCTAGGCCATTCATCAACATATCTTCAAGGGCTTGCATTTCTCCTCCCCAGTTCATGCAAACTCCCCTCTAGGCCATCACAAATTGCTCTTGTAATCTAGCCTTAATGGCTTCTAATCTCCTAACCCATTCATCAACATTTCTTAAAGGGCTTGAATTTCTCCTCACCCTTCCCCCCCAATTCACGTGGCCTCCCCTTGGCCAATCACAAATTGTTTATGTTTTGCTAACTCTATTCTACAACCTAATAACTCAATATAGAGTTAAAATTAAACACAAGTCCACATTAGCAAATAAGTCCACCTCTACATCCATAGCTATAGCCTTAGCCACAAATCTCTTTATTTAGAATTGTTATCATGAATTCCCTACTTCCAACATCTTTGGATGCTTTGATACCAAAATTGATGTAGCACTGGACTTGCAAGATAAACTCTAATAGAAACCTTGTTTATGATATTATGAACAATATCAAACAATAGAAGCCACATAAGAAGATTTATGTTAAGCTTAAATTAAAAGAAGATAAAAAATGTTTTTAACTCATCCTCATACAAAAAAATCAAAGGAATAGAACCTATAAAAATAATTACAAAAGTAAAATAATCTACAACTCCATTCACATCTCCTTTTTCATTAGAACCAAAATATTTCTAGATCTATCTATACCAAAAACTCCTAACAAAATTCAAAAAGGAAAACACCTAAAAGTACCACTACAACAGCCACTAAAAACAATTACGACTGAAATTTCACAAATAACTAAGCATAAATGAACCAACCAATAACCATTCAACTCTTAGTCTCACACTTCAATTATCTTGTATTCAATTGCTTTACACACTATGCCTTGATGCAAGAGGTACCTTGAATCTTTAGTTGAGGTAAATTTGGAATAAGAGACCTATAATATCCCCAATGGGATCTGCCCTAATTCTGATTTATGATTTTTTTAATGAATAGGAAGCTACTATATATATTACTAATAAAGATGAAGTTACATATTCACAAAAAAAGGGCGGGTGGTAAGAAGGCACACCCCGAGAGTCACATGGGTAGAACCCAGAAAGCCAAAAAACTAGTCACTTGGGCCTAGCCCAGAAAACCATAAACATTACAAACATATAAAATAAAAATGACCATCAAGCAACCAGAGTAGTGCCAGCAGAGCTAGGAGGGTCTTTGTCATCCATGTGTTTCCCCCATACATCAACGGGGTGTGGAGTGACGTCAGGAGGAGGACCCCATCCATCATCAACATCTTTCTCTTTATCTTTATCTTTATCCTTGCGCTAGGGCGAGATTGCAAGCGCTAGGCGTGGAAAGCTTTTACCAGAGTCTACCCAACTAGAGCCAGTAGCAGGAGTATTATCAAAGGGCCACCCGGAACCGCCATCGCTGCTCCTCCAGAGGGCCACCCCTAGCCAACCCGCAGAGGAGGAGAACGAGTCCGCTGAGGAGGGCGGGAACCACGCCGAAGAGGAGGCTGAGAGCGGGGGCGAGCAGAGCCACTCCGCTGTCGGCCTTGAGAGGGCAATCGGTTGCGAGAGGAAGTGGGTGAAGCGGGCACCCAAGCAACAGTACACGGGGCATTGCCCCAATGATCCAAAAGCACCTGAAGGTGAGCCACCTCAAGTGCAACCTTGTTGGCCTAAACTTGAATTTGCAAGAGCACATTAGAGCAAATAATAGCTTTAGAATACAAAGAAACATTTTTATCCATTTGTGTGTTAGCAAAAATGCAAGCATTTTTGTTTTTCCAGATATTGAAGAGGATTTCCACCCTGAAAGTGTGCCAAAGTTGGGTATATTTAGCAGGAATTTTGGGCGAGTCTCCCAGCAGAATCATATGCCAAGAGAAGGGCTCCGGTCTGAAAGGCGGAAAAAAGTCATGAATCCAATTCCAAAACTGTTGAGCTCTAGTGCAAAACCAAAAGAGATGCTTAAAAGTATCAGCTTTCCCACAAAAAGGGCAACGAGGGTCTTGGACCCCCAAGTGAACAAGCTAAGAACCCACAGGTAAGCCTTGGAAAAGAATACACCAAGCAAAGTGGGCAAGTTTTGGCTCAACACTTGCAGACCAAGTGGCAGAGAATCTTTTTCACCAGACATGAGCGGGGGATTGTAGAAGCCACCTCTAGTTCAAAATTTCAATCATAGGAAAATGTGGTGAAAGCCATTTATAACCAAGCCTAGGCTTGTAATTCCTGAAAGGGGTGTTTGGGTACCACTTCCAGTCCTTCCACTAGGGCTTGGACTCACGAATTCCCACCTTATGAAGCATTTCTGCAGGAATAGCATTCACCAGACCATCATAAGTATCACAGTCTTGGTTTTGAAGCTTGTAAAGGGTACAAAAATCTTCCCACGACATGATGCGCATTGTGGGTCTATGAAACACCTACTACAAAGTTTGAATGCCCTTCTTGTGGAATCTCAACGCCTTAAGCCAAGGCGACTTAGCCAGTGGCTGACCATTACTAGCAAGGAGAGACGACCACCAAACATTCTGTTGATTGAGCGAAAGCCCATCACGGAAACTAGAGCTAGCCCAGTGGAGCCAGGGCTTAACCGCCTCCCAGGCTCTCTAAATGCTCTTGGCCACGAAAGTCCCCACAATTTGAACCGGTTCCTTCATGACCAGAAGGATTAGAAAGCCAATCCCCTTCCAAGCGGGTTTGTGAACAGGAAAACCAGACTGAATGCAATGCCTGAGGATAATCTTCCAGGCTTCATCTCCGGTAAGAGCACGAATTATCCATTTCACACACAAGGCAGTCCCTTGTCATTGAGTGGAGAGCAACCCAAGTCCTCCAGAGTCTTTAGGAAGGTAGCAAAACTCCCAAGCAACATGGTGAAACCCTCTGTGGGACTCCATAGAGATCCAAAGAAAGTCTCGAAGTAACTTTTCAAGCTTGGCATAGGCAACTTTTGAAGGGGCCCAACAAGAGGAGTAGTAGACATGTGTTGCCATTAAAATCTTGGAGCACACTTGGAATTTCCCTGCCAAAGAAAGAGGCTTGGTAATCCAATAAGCCGACTTTTGCTCAATCTTGGAGAGGACAGCCTGCCACAACTCAATTGGAGAAGCCTGGAAGGCAAAGGGAATGCCCAGAAACCGAAAGATTTCCCCTGGCCCAATCCATTTCCAACCGTACTGCTAAAGCCAGTGAGGAGTGGGAAATATAGATTGTCTATAGCAAAAAGTTTTATGCCACTAAATGGCGAAATCAAACGCCAGACAAAAAATGTTAAGACATTCAAGAGTCGCCTTAATATTATTCTCTTCCTGCAGAAGAGTGATGAAAGAGTCGTCAGCAAAATGGCCATTAACTAGTTGAGCCTAGGAGTTAGGCAAAGTAATTCCTTTGACGCGTTGTTGAGAAACTATGTTGGCCAAGAGATAGCCAAATCCTTTGGCAGCAAGCACATAAAGAGGAGCAAGCGGACATCCTTGACGAATGGAGTGGAAAATCCCAAAGGCAAGAGATTGGCGACCATTAATGGTGATACAAACAGAGGCATTTGAGAAGAGCATTTGGACAGCCTAAATGAAATTAGGCCCAAACCCCAAGGCTTTCAACATGGCCATAATAAAAGGCCAATCAATGCGATCATAAGCTTTAGCAAAGTCTATTTTGAGAAAAATAGCTTTCTGGTCCGAATGCCTAGCCCACTCCATGCCTTCCCACACAACAATGATATTGTCCATGATAAATTTGGACTT
>VDFB02271358.1:28727197-28755415 GCA_007258455.2 Sequoia sempervirens | reverse complement strand
GAAGCTTTCCATTTGTTCAACTTCTTAGAAATAGATTGAAAAGACTCATCTGAAGTTTTGGTTTCTTGAAGAATAACAACATCATCCCCACAAGCATCTAATTGTTGCTTGATTTGGACTCTTTTGTCAGAGGAATTTAAGCCTCTGACATTCCAAGAAATTAACTTCATTTCAACTTGGGAGAGCAACAAGCTCTCCTTGGCCATTTTTGTTTCAAACCTAATCCCATTTTACCATCTAAAGTTGACTGCAAACCTATTGCTATTTTCTCTTGTAGCTTAAAAGCTAAAGATTTCCTACCTCTTTTGGCAGGAAAATTTTTGCTTGAAGGAAGAGACAATGAAGACTAAGACATTGATAAGGAACCTATCTCATTAGATACCTCCCCTTCCCCAAAAACCTCAAAAGAAATATCATCAATCATTTGCTCTCCTACAAATACTAAAGCTTCATCAACAAACTTCTCAAACTCCATCTCATAAGGCATAGTAGAGGAAGAATTACTAGGACCAAGTAAGGCCGACTGAGATTGAAAAATTCCATTATCAACTTCATGTTGATCATCAAATATCTTTAACCTTTTTTCACTTTGATCAGAAAGACCAAGTGTTATCATTGAAGCACATTGGTTCAATTGTTGGAAGCTATCAAATGTGATTAGAGGACTGAAGAGATTGAGAGAATTAAAAAAGATTTTAATAGGATACAACAAAAGATTCTCCAATCCAGATACAAAAGAAACCTCCAAAGGACTTTTATAAAAGCCAAAAGCCTTGGCAATTAGTTCTCCACTATTATAATGAAGAAATGCCTTTTTTATTGTAATTGATATCTATCATGAACACATTCTAACTGATTAGAATAAATATCTCGATCATCTTGAACTTCCTCCAAAGAGTTAAAGCTACCACAAGAAGCCCCAACTGAATTCAATACAAAAACTTCTTATGAACTAAAATCAATAAGGAATTAACACCACTTGAAACAAATGTTAAATACCTTTGAAACAAATAACAGATCATATGTTTGCAACAAACCCTTATCAAAATATTTGATAGGCACAATTGAAAAATTATTCAGAGAATTATCCAAACTCAAATTCATCGGCTTCACACACTTTTGTGAAGGATGAATGGGATAATGACAAAGAAAACATGTATGTTTAGGGTCCTAAAAAAAAACCTTTTGCTTCCAAAAACCATAAGTAGAATTGATATTTACAAATGATGGTAGGCTTTTAGAAACATCAATAAGAACACAAAGCCTAACTGGTAACGATGGATTAGAGAACAAAATGCAAAACTTGATTTAGAAAAATCCCCAACTGATTACCCAGAATCTCAATAATGCTCGATTCTCTGAATTCCAAAGGTAACCCTTGCAATTGAACCCAAAATGGAATAAATTTAACCCTAATCTGAGAAGGGAAAAAATTTGGAGACCATAATGTTGTAAATAAACCGTTACCCTCACAAATCCAAGATTTTTTCCTATAAACAACATTCCTATAATCTTTATTAGAAAATATTACTACAAAGAAACCTTCCCCCTATTCTAAATAAAAAACTTGGTGAGATCCTTTCTAGGTTTGAAAAACCCAACATTTCAAAAAATTAATATTTGGCGTAAAATTCCAAATCTTACAGACGAGAGGCACATTTTTGAGATCATCAATCTGCAACTGAAGCATGGCATGAGGTAAAGTAACACTTACTTATCACTTCTCAAATTTTGCTTTGGAATCCATTGCTTTCCTTTGAAACCAAAATCTTTATAAGATTTTGATGGAACCCTCTGCTCAACACCATGAGGAGCATTACCAATCCTGATGACCCTTATTAGAAACGTTAATGTTTTTTGGAAAAGTCAGAGGAGATGTCACTAGATCAAATAATTTAGGGCAAAAAATAGGATTAGCATTCGAAAAAGTGGTTGGACAAGGAGGGAATGATTTTGGAATGAAGGGAGCCCCAAAAGCAAAGTGGCCAGAAACCACATCTGCCCATGAACGTGAAGACCTTGAAGAATGAGACAGGGCTTTCCCTTCAGAGGCACAAATATCAAAATATGGTTTCTTTTCTCTAATAAGAGATTTAGGAACACACTTTGTGCACTGAATACTCTTATTGGAAAAAATAAACTCTTGCGAACCAAAAATCCAAGCCCCATTATGAAAAACAACACCTGGAAAACCTTTGGCATTATTAACCCTAGGGGAAAATGCCTTTTTCGACCTTGAAGAAACATTTCCAGAGTAACGAAGAGCTGATCTATCCATTTCAACATCACAAATCCTTCGAAAGAGCAGACTTTGATAGCCTTTGTGCCCCATGAAAACCCTCATTCTTCACAAAATAGGCCAAAAAATTTGAATAGTTACCGTTAACAACAAATTTTGAGCTCCATTTCATGCAATGCTCCATTTCCATTTTTTTTACTGTCTTCAATATATTTGTACTAATGCAATTATTATTCCATCACATAGAATATTAATACTAGTATTATATTTATCATTAATATTATTAATATAAATGACATTAATCAAAATACATATCAATGTCATAATACTTTTGCTACACATTGAATATTAATACTAGTATTATATTTATGATTAATATTATTAATATAAATGACATTAATTAAAATACATATCAATGTCATAATACTTTTGTTTTTGTAAATAATCTTAATCTTAACATTATTCAATATTGATATATTTCCATCATACTTCTATAAATTGACAAGGAATCAATAGTAAGTTTGTTTTTTAAAATTTTTATCAACAGTTTACGATTGTATTATTCCCTTTGTTGACCCTGTGATCTAAGTAACTAATGGTTATAGAGAATTGCCTAGAAGTTGAATGAAATTTACATTGACATGGCTACTATTCTCACCATCTAACACGTCATTTCCTCCATTGACAAACCGTGTAAGGAAAATACTAATTATGACTTCAACAAGATTTCCTACCAATTGCCCAACCCATTAGATGAATTAGATAATAACATAGCATCCATTTTAAACTCTTTAAGGAGGAAAACAACAAATTGAAGTTTTGTTAACTGTTTTTCATATTGACCTTGAATGAAGAATGAAGGAATTTTAATGATGTCCACAAGACCAAGTGGTCTAAAGGACCCAAAAGACCAATGCTAATAGTTTGTCAAGCTTTTCTCGATGATAACCCTTCTATTATGAATCTTGACCAAAACATTTGCCATCTTGTGAAGCCTTGCCTCCTCAAATAGTTCATTCGGATTACTCATTTTCAAATTTTCTTTGAATTGGACACAAATATCTTCATATGCCACACAATGAAGAATGAAGAGTCTCTCAGTTTCAACCACCCATTTGGTGTAGAAAATGCAAGTTATTTTTTTCCCATTCCTCCTTGGGTACCTTCCATCTACCTATCTCACATCGAAGATGATGAGAGTCTGTCCTCAACTACGCCACTAAAATTTTAGCTTTTCCCTTAATTGCCTCCTTCAAGTAAGTTTTTTCATCATGCTCCCATTTAAGGTTGAATTCTTTGACATAGTGTGTATTTTGGTGCTCAATCTAATTTGTCCACATGCTAGTCCTAAACTTTTCTAACACAATTTTTTTTATTTATTCGATAGTATTAGGACAAACATGTAATTGAATGTCTCACTTGTTTAACCATTTGTTGTTCTGCTTCATCCAAGTCTTTCTCCTAAGCTTTAACTATTCCTCAACAACCAACTTGGGAAAACGATGTGTATCCATGTTATCAACCTTATTTAAATAGCTTAGCATGTGAATTACCATGGACGCCTCCATTGGAAACATACCCACCTTAGTTGAAAGAATCTCATATGGGGTTGTTGATCTGACCTTGAGACTACTAGTAATGAAGCATTTTTTAATTCTTTCCACCTACTGCCACTTGTGGGTCGACATGCTACTTCCCCAAATCTCACAGCCATAAAGGACAACTGACACAACTAACAACCCAAAAAGGGCTTTCTTGGTTTTCCAATCCCATAACTTTGCTTTTCTACACCTATTTTGGAGTAGGGAAGAGGCTCTTCATCCTCCCTAAATCCTTTTGCTCTGTAGGTCACCCAACTAAGCCTATTGTGAAAATCAATGCCTAAGTACTTGTATTCTTCATCTATCTCCAACGTACTTGCTCGAAGATAAAGTTAAATTGTTGCTTCTTCCTTTTCAAAGAAAAAATCATGACTTTGGTCTTGCTTGTGTTCACTTGTATCCCAACCTCTTGGAAAAAAAAGGTCAAGAGCCTTCATATTCTCTCTCAAACCATGGGCAGTATTGCAATAAGAATAAGGTCATCTACATATAAAAGTGTGAACACCAATTTTGGTATCCAAGGTTCTCTTACACTTCTAGGGTTTTTCACCTAAAAGGAGAGAAATGGACCAAAATGCATAATGTCCCCACTAAAAACTATGCAAGAATGAATGAAGTATGCCTAAATGCAATGTCTAAATACACCAAACTAATAAAAGAAATGACTTATTAATATAAAACCTAAGAAATGCAAGTTGTTTGAAAACACATTATGATATGTAGAAAGCTAAAATGAATTCAATAAAGAACAGGATAAAGATGCTAAATAAAAACTGTGCACATGGAAACTGATGAAAGCTGAAATGAAGATTGCAGATGCCTCTAAAATTCTAGAAAATCTATTTTTTGGCCAACTGGGACACTTACGCCAAGTTGGGCGACTTAGTCCCAGATCAAGGAAACTACTCAAGATCTTATTTTTGCCAAATGGGTATCTAGATCTACAAAAACTTTTAACAAACAAGTGTAGTGGGACTAAGGCGCCACTATTGGTGACAGTCCATTTTGGATTTTTTGCAAATCTGAAAGTGGAAATGGAAGCCCATAGTTTGCACTCTATTTTCTAATGGAAACCCAAATCTAAATTTATGGAAACACCTGCAAAACATAGTATAATTTGATTTCTAATGGGGGGTTTTCCTTATTCAAACCCCTAGTTGGTATTTAAACCTTGAAAGAGATAAAATATGCATAAAACCCTAGCCTAAGTGTGTCTAAGACTTGGAAATCTAAAAATAAGATGCAACCCTATTCTAACATGCAAGAATAAGATGCATAAATTAAATTGGAAAGATGCAAGACTCATTCTAAAAGACACTAAATCACATTAGAAATGAATCTTAATGATATGCAAACCTTCCTTAGGCTGAAAGTAGAGAGAAAATGGAAGATGGAATCACTTTGAAAATAAATCTTTAGGCTTGATTTGATGGCTAGTTGCATCTCCTCAACCTAGATTTCTCTATGATTCTCCACAGGCATCCATGATCAACCCTTTGCAATGTGAGATCTTGAACAAAAAGTGAGCTTGAAAACCTACAAAAACCCTAACTTGTTGCCCTAAAGCTTCAACTTTGTTGTAGATAGACTAATGAATCTTCTTGTGAAAGATATTTGACTCTTGACTCTTGAATTTGTTTGTTGAAAATGACTTAATGTTGTGAAAAATGACCTAAAAAAATATATTTATAGGCATCAATACCTAATTATTCATTATTTTAACTTCACAAGCCGACATCGATAAGAAATTTGAATTAAGTCATTTGTTTTCCCGCTCAAAATTGAAAAATCTCCCAAAAGGGACTAAGTCGCCACCCTAGGCGACTTAGTCCCACTAGGGGTTTTTGAGGTGGGTTTTCTAGAATTTGCATGATTTGAATGTTTTTTGTCGAGATTTACATGATTTGTAAGTGGAATAGGCCTTAAAGTCCAAAATAATGAGTCTTAGGGGCCTATAAATGTAATTTTTAAGGGGTGATTAATGCAAGGGTGTCTAAAATAGGACAAATTAAATGCAAAATTACCTCTTTCTTCAAGAGTATACAATTTTTGGTGACACAAAAAGTAACTTCACCACATACCCTACTAGCTAGATCCCTTCCCCCATAGAATTGTTTAGCCATTCTTCTAGTTTATCAATATATAAACCAAAAAAAGTGGGGGAAAGAGGACAACCCTTCTTGACTCCAATGTCACTACCAAAGCACTCAGACATACCCTCTTTAGTTCTGATTTTAGCTCAAACATGTTCATATAGCTTATGGATAGCTTCTCTATACACCTTAGGAATCCCAAGCTCCTCCTTTCTTCTCCAAATTTTTTCCCTAGGTACAATGTCAGGATTTTTTGAAATCTACAAAGCGACAAAAGACTCTCCACCCTGGGAGTCTGAGGCCTTCTCAATGAAGTGCCTAAGAGTGATGCAATGATTAATGGTAGAATGCTTCAACCTAAAGCTAGCCTACCCCTTTGCTCTCTTTCCCTCTTTTTCAACCCACTTGCTAATTATGTGCTCTGCCATGCTCCCAAAAATCTTTCCAAGAAGAGGATTGACCATAATTGTGTGATAATTGGAAGGGTTGTTGATATCACCACTTTTGAAAAGTGGAATAACGACACTAGTAGTCCACTCCCTCAAAAAAAATTCAAGAGCCTTCAAATGCTCTCTCAAACCATGGGCAATTCTTGCAATAAGAGTAACTTCACCACATACCCTTCTAGTTGGATCCCTTCCCCCATATAATATTTTAGCCCTTCTTCTAGTTTATCAATATACAAACTGAACAAAGTGGGGGAAAGAGGACAGTCTTGCTTGACCCTAATGTCACTACCAAAGCACTTAGACACACCCTCTTTAGTTATTATTTTATCTCTAATCTATTCATACAACTTATGGACATCTGCTCTATACACCTTAGGAATCTAAGGCTCCTCCATTCTTCTCCAAAGTTTTTCCCTAGGTATAGTGTCAAAGGATTTTTTGAAATCTACAAAGCAAAAAAGGTTTCTCCACCCTAGGTGTCCCAGGCCTTCTCAATGAAGTGCCTAAGAATGATGCAATGATCAATGGTAGAATGCTTTGGCCTAAATCCAACCTAGCCCTTCACTCTCTTTCATGCTTTTTCAGCCCACTTGTTGATTATGTGGTCTACCATGCTCTGAAAAGATTTCCAAGAAGAGGATTGACCATAATCATACAATAATTTGAAGGGTTGTAGATATCACCACTTTTGAAAAGTGGGATAATGACACTAGTAGTCCACTCCCTCGAAAAACTACCTTGATTGATGTGCAAAGTAGGTAAATCAACACCTCACTTTAAAAATTCTACCTGTAACCCATCAATGTCCTGAGCTTTACCACTTGCCAAATTATTTATGCCTTGTTTGATATCTTCCACTAAAAAGAGCTTCATTGATGTGTTTATTATTGGCGGATAACTTTTCTCATCTACCCACTCATATAAGAGCTTCACATACTCTAACCAATGGGTCTCGATGATATTGTTTTCTATTTGTTTTCTTTTTTCTTGAAGCTCCCTCCAAAATCCTTTGGGGTTGTGTTTCCCCAAAGAAATTAACTCTTTTCTTCTTGAAACCACATAATTTCCTTTTTTAGATTTTAATAATTGTTTATAATTTTTCCCGCTTTCCTTGTTATCCTTGTTTAGTTGATTCTCTTTAAATGTTCTCTTAGCAACCTTGCATTCTTCATCATACCAAGGGTTAACTGAGAAAGTATTTGAAACCTTCTTCATAGGATGGGACCTCTTACACACCTTCAAAGCCTTGTGGATTATAGGGGTCAACATATTGCTGCATATAAAACCACCTTCTTCATTGTTTTCTTTGACCTCATTATAGCTTTTTTCCAGTTGAAGGTGTTGATCAAGAGCATCATCAAAGACTTCTTGATGAACTTGATTCATAAGAATGTTACCTTGGACATGGCCTTTCTTGTGCATTTGTTGGCTTTTCTCTTCATGAAATTTGTTTGTGTTGATGTCAAGTTTAACAAAGACAGGCATATGATCATATTTTAACTCAAAAGGACAAACCCCAATATTGAACACCAACAACCTATAAATAGAATTCTAAGAGCAAATTACATAATCCACCACAGTTTGCCCATTATGTGTTTTACAAGTGACATCACTAGATCTTGGCCATGTTTTCATGCCATTACAAATAACCATGCCATACAAGCTACATAAACCTAGAAATTCCACTCCAAAGTGAGATACATTCCCCTTCCCATCCTACAAATTTATTTGCCATAGTTGGTCCCCATTGTCCTCCAACCATAGAGGATTGCCATCCTCACCATCTTCCCTACCTAATTGAATAGACTAATTGTTTGTTGTCCTAGCATTAAAATCCCTCATTAGCACTATCTCTCCCAATGTGTTGAAAGTAGAAATATCTTTTTCTATGGCTGCATAAGGGTCTTCACTATCCAAATTTTTCTTCTTATAAAACTTCAAGTTTTTTGGAGCAATGTAACACGCAACCAACCTAATAATTACCTCATTAATTGTTATTTTCAACCATATTATTGTTTGTTAGGGTCCTCTTTTTCAACTTTTACAATTCCACCCCACAAATATTTTATTAGGACAGTGATCCCTTCATTTCAAACATAAATTTTATTGTAATCTTCAAAATCAAGGACTTTGCATCACTCATGCTAAAGTGTTTCCATAAGAATAATAATGTCTTTACCCTCTGCAATGGGCCCCAAACCTGGTCCTCTCCTACACAGGTAACCTCTGCAATTCCAACTTACCATGTGTATATACTCCCATGTAGCCTCAAATCCCTATTTCACCAACTTCTCGCTGATATGAGCTTTGCCATTTTTCAACCATACCCACTTTCCTACTTCCCTTGCTGATTTCACTTTCTCTCACTCCTTTCTTCGTTCTTCTTGTTGTGCAAATGTCAAATCTTCATCTAAATATATATGAGTGCCTCTAAGCAGCCCCTGTTCTTCAAAACGAATAGCAGATTTAGAATAGCGAAGACAAACATCAATAAATTACAGGTTTTAAATTCCATTTAAGATGCATTATATTTTAATTTGAACTCCATTAAAGATATTGTTTTCCACAATAAATATTAATGTCAAGACAAGAACACGCCAAACTTTATGTCTGCTAGAGGTGACTGCAGGTGGGATTTTGTTTTACTCTTGTTTTTTTGTCTTTTGTTTACAGATTGCCCAATTAGAATTTAGGCGAGGTAAAGAGGGCATCGACAATTTTTTTTCTTTTAAAAAGGATGAATAGAGTCACAAGAATAGATTTAATTCCACAGGGATCTGGGGTTTTATACAAAGAATAGATTTAATCCACGCTTGAATTTTTTTTCAAAGTGGAAAGCAACAAGAAAAGGAAGGTAGACAACCCTATGAATCATGTATACTATTTTTTTCAAAATATGCATACAAAAAATAAGAAAAATGTTCAGATATATATTTTTTTTAACAATAATAAACTTAAAAAATCTCTTTGCTTTTATCATTTCTTTTTTAGAATTTTATTTGAAACAAGATAATCCTCACATTCATACTACAACATTTTAATTAAAAAAACAGTGAGATGTTTATACTATATTTAAAAAGAAACATGAAACTCGTACATCTAACATTTTATTTTGATCTTTCTTTCATTGTGTCTGATAACAAAATAACCTCAGTAAATGACAAAGATAGCTAGATCTCAAGTTCTAATAATACAGTCCAGAGTCATCTATCATATTTCTCTTTCACATAGAAAACTTTATATTTCCATTTCAACCAAATTTATATAAATCAGTTTCATACAACTACTTTCCTTAAACAATATGTATGTTTCATTTATATTCTGAAATAAAGAACATATTCATCTGTCAAGTATAAAACATTTCAATGAACTTTAAAACAATAGTTATATATACATAGATGAAATGGAAAGGTGGAATAAATATTCCCCTTACAGTTACACTCGTATAAGAGGTTTCACATGCATTTACAACAGTAATACAAGACTTTTACAAATCACCCAACAAAGCAGTTCACATTTGAAATGACAATACTACTAGTATTCATGAAGGAATACAAATGCTCCCAAATCCGCAAGCATCTGCAAACTTACACAAGATACAATTTTTTTCTAAAGGTCAATAGGGTGCTCACCACCTAACCATTCGCTAGAAAAACCAACCACCATCGAGCTAGGAGGTCTTTAAAAAAACCAGGTCACATTCGAACACATAACCATACATCAAACATTAATACACGCATAGATGAATAACACACAAGCCCAATGGTTGAATCACACATATTGAATCTCTCAAGATTCATAAGGGGGAGATGATGTGACATTTCTACCCAATGGAGAAGAACATATGAAATTCATAAATAGTTTCAACACCTCTCTTTTTACTTCACATCCCAACCATCATGATCCAGTAACAAGATGGGTACTCTTACCCAAACTCCACCTTCTCAAAGGATGGAGTTTTCCCATGAGAGGTTCTCCCTCTCTCAATCCCACACTTGGAGAGCTCTCATGAAATAAAAGATCAATCTCCATAACAACCAATCCCAAATTTAAACAATACAACAAGGACAAGAAACATTCCAAGGGTTCATAAATCAATGGCGTCCCATGCTTCTCCTCTGGCGGCGTCCCATGCTCCTTCTAGCGTGAGTGTTTGTGGCAGGGATAGCGGCCAAAATGATGGCGGTGGAACCTATAATGTGAAAATCCCTGGTTCGGGGCCTAGTGGAGGTCGTTGCAGGGGTGGTGACCAAATGGCTATGGCCGGGTCTGTTGTGCGGCTCCAAACTAGAAGGGCAACGACAAGAGGGTTCATTCCTATCTCCAATGCTATTTTAGTGGATCTGAAGGTGGAGAGAGAAGAGAAAATAGTGGAGAACGTCTCTGAACTTTCTGAGACTGGAGTGATTTTTCAATTCAAGGGCTTTTGGCCTAACCTCCCTCAGCTGCATTCTTGGATTTCCAACGAATGGCAGCCTCTAATCTCTGGTAAAATTCTTATTTTCCCCATGGCTAAGGGATTTTTTGTGGCTAAGTTTGACAATGCTCAGGACAGAAATGTTATTCTTTGTGACAATTTTTTTAGCTGGGAAAATAAATTTCTGTTGATGATTAAGCCTTGGCACGTTGACTTCAACCCTGCTTCTGAAACTTTTAGCAAGATCCTGATTTGGGTTTGGTTGCCTTACTTTCCCCTCCACTTCTGGTTTGACCCCCTTTTGGAAGAAGTGGGTGATGCCCTAGGTGATTTTTTGTTGGTAGATGTTGCTACTTCTAACATTCTTCATTCCACCTTTGCCTGAATTTTAGTTGAAATGAATGTTTCAAAAGGGATGCCTGCTGAAATTCTAATTAAAACTTCTAAGGGATCTTGGAAACAATCCTTGGATTATGAAGGGATTCCCTTTAGCTGTAGAAGATGTTTTAAAACAGGGCATGCTGCTGCACAATGTGGTTTCGAGAAAAATGCTACTACTTCTTGGTGGAAAGGTGCCTCTCAACAACACTATGCGATTGAGAAGAAAGTTGATCAACATAGGAGCTTTTCTGAGGTGGTTTCCTCAGAATCTCAAGTTCGGGAGGTATCCCCTTCTGATGCCTCTTTTGGTGGGGTTGCTGAAATTGAACATCATGTTGAAACCCCTAAAGATCGTGAGGTTGGACCCTTGTGTGCTGATCAGAATGGCGGGGTCGCTAAGGAAATCCCTATTGAGTCGACAATTTCCTTTTCAGGTGGAAGTGCATTGGCTTCCATTTCTGGTGGCTCTTCAGAAAAGTCTTTATCTGTGCAAAGGAATCAAGATGTTACCCCTAATGCTTTGGCTGCTGGCTTTCATCATCATGAAAGTAGCGAGCTGGCATGGCACGGTAAGGCGGTGCAAGTGGAAGATGGTTGGATCATTGTTAAGGGAAAAAAAGATAAATCCTCTTAGCCATCTTTCGACATGACTCTTCGCTCCCACAAGAAAAGCGTAAAATGTAAATCTTAACTGGTCTTGTTTTGGAGTTGGTCTTTTTAGCTGGTTGCTTGCTGTCTTTTCTGCAACCTTGCTCTTTTTTGTCAAAGGGTTTTGGATCCCTTCAAAATTGGTTTTTTCCTTTATCAAAAACATTCCAAGCAAATACACAACTATCATTACAACCATTTAACAAATTTCATACAAAAACAAAATGCAAAGAGCTTGAATCCTACCTTTCAAGCTTTCCAAGGAAGAGATTTGAAGAAGAGATCCAAGCCTTCCAACTCCTTCCAAAAACCCTTTGCACCCATTTGAATAAGTTTATCTTGCTCCCTAGTGAGTTGCATAGAAAAATCCTCAAAGGAAGGTATCTTAAACTCACTCCCAAAGGTATTCTTTGTAGCATAGAAAGCAGACACAAACACTAAATATTCAGGTCCTAGCTTTGAAAGAATACTTAACACCAATTGTGTATCTGATTTTTCAATTTACAATCCTTTAATTGTGTTCTTAGTGACTTGAATTTGGTGATGAAGTCTTGTATGTTGTCAAAATTATATGGATTAAGACATTAACTCATTCTCCAACAAATGTCCTTGAATTTCATTTGTTTTCCCAAACAATTTTGACATTGTACTCGACATATCCATGGGTGTATCCAAGTGCTCAATGTGAAACAACAACTTAGGAGAGACATACAAGCACAAATAGCCAATGGCTTCTTCATAATTATGCAACCACTTATTCTTATTAGCTTCATCTTTTGGTTCACCATCAAGCCCATGAACTATCCTATACAATCTCTTAACTCTTAGTATTTTTTCATTTCAGAATTTCATTTAGGATAGTTTTAAGGTGTTAGAAGTGGAATTGAAGATTGCTCCATGATGAAACAAGAAGGAAAGAACACAAATCAAGAGTAATGCAAACACAACCACAAGAAGAATCCCCCCAAATTCACTCAATCAAAGAGCCCCCAGTAGTATACGAGCTTGGCACTTTATGATTAATGCGATTGCAGATGCCACTTGCTAAAAAAAATGAAGTGGTCTTGATATTGGTACATGCAAATGTCAAATTTGACCAGATAATCAAGGTACAATTTATGTTACAAAATGAGATCAATTTGATCACACCGCTACAAAGTACACAATAATATGCACTTTCAAAAAAATTGTAGACAAAAATGTTCTCATAGGAGCAAGAATGGAGCCCCAAAATTTACTAATATGAGAACGACTTAACAACACCTTTGAGAAACTACAATTTATGGAAAATCCAAACACCAAAATCAAAATATGTCTGCAACATTCCAAAGAGCACAAAATTTCGCCCCAAATAAAAAAAATTGCTTAAAAATATAGGTCTTGAGTCGAAGTTATGAGCGTTTAAAGATCAAGTGCAAGAATCAAAACTCCATTAGAGAGGGTCAAATTTTCAAAAGTTGCATTCCACCAAATTTAGCAGAACTGTCACCAAATTTAGTAGTCTGCCAAGTTTATAAGTCCATCAGATAGTTTTAAAAACTCAGCTAAATAAAAAAAAACCTCTAAACAAATATAGACCTCTATTATATTTAGCAATCCACCAAATAAACTACCAAATATGGTGAATGTGCAAAAATCTAGGAGCTTCACCAAAAAAATGCCAAATTTTGCAGATCTATACTGCAAAGATTATTTGTTTTTGAAAATTTTATTGTTTATTTTTTAAATGTGGGGCCTCACCCCACACCTCTATTAAGAGGATAATCCCTTTATAGGGCTCACAACCCACAGGGGGTCTACAACCCCTTTTATGGTTGTGGCCTCCTTAATAAGGGGCATGCCCTTTGGTATATTGCATAGGGTACCTTTTGTACCCTATGTAGGTATTTTTTTAAATGATTTAAAAAAAAAAAAATCCTAAAAAAGATAGTAAAAAATATTCTTTTTTACTAAAGAAAATTTTAGTCTAAACAAAATAATTTTTTTTAATGACCGTACCCTATATTTGTCGACCTACAGTGACCGTATGATTATATAGACAACCGAGGAGGAGAAATTTTTCTTGATGGTTTCAAACAAAAGTGTCCGATTTTGATGAATTGACAGTTGATCTTAGGGTTTTTGGGCCTTCTAGATGTAATAGCAGAGTCGGATTTTACCCAAAATGATCCAAAATTTAAATACCTCCCAGATCTAGCAACCACTCTTCAGCTTCAAACCCTTATAGATTTGGCCTCATATGTTCGATTTGGATGAAACAAAAGACAAAACTAACTTTCTCGAACACCCTGACTCAATGGTGATCTTAGATTTACACTAACAAGCTCCAAAATGAACCTGAAATACAAAGCCACAAAGAGGAACCCTCCTAGAATATGGTATTTTTATCAAGTTTTTCTAATTCTCTAGATCATCATACGAAGCAAGAGAAGAGCATACTCAACTTTTCAAGATCTACCAAGATTTCTCCAAAAGGACTAACCAAAGGCACCCTACTTGCTTTGATACAATGCAAGAGTTGGTTATGGAGATAGCCACCAAGATCTAGAGGTCAAATGGTAAGAACAAAGGGAGAGAAGATTAAGATGACAAGAATAAATTGTATTCCTATCAACAATGCAAATAGAATTCAATATACAATGTATGAAAGACCCTTGGTTATATAGCCAAGGTGAGACATGGGATTAGACAAGATCATGACAAGTGTCTTAATCCTATGTCATGTGACAACTAACTCATCAAATATTAAATGACCTAGGAAAAATTATTAAATGACATGATAAGATCACATGACACCTAAGACTTCTAGAAACATTTCTAGGACCTAAGAACACTTAACATGTGAATAGGACCTACTAGGTGAACTAGTTAGGTAGGAAACCTTATTCACACCAATAGGTGCGTCTATTAATTTTGATAAATATGGTTGTAAAATGAGGGATTTGGTTTTGCAAAACTACTAGCATATTGTGTAACTTTTCCATGGCTCTTACAAATATAACTATTGAAAACTTAATGGTGTAGCATTATAAAATGGTCATATAGGAGAGAAGGGTTCGAAAGATCTACAAATAAAGATATGGTTGAGATGCTTATAATTGATTATTCTCTTGACTTTAATTTATCTAAGCAATGTGTGTAGCAAATAAAATATAATTTTTTCTCTACAACACTAAAACAATTGAGATTTTAGAGCTGAAACATAATGATGTTTTTTGTCCAATGGATGTACCATCTATTGGAAATTTTCTTTATTATGTTTGCTTCATAGATGATTTTTCTAGAAGAACCTGGCTTACTTTATAAAGCACAAATATGATTTTTTTTAAACAAGTTTTAAAAACTTCAATTATTTTTTGAAAATCAAAATGATAGGAAGAGTAAAGTTTTGAAAATTGATAAATGTTGATAAATGGGTAAACCACTATAGTAAAAATGTGTCCGCTTAGCATGAAATTTTGACTAATTGGATTAAGTATCTTATGATTAACCATGAGGTTAATGTAAAGATGTTTAGATCAGAAAATCAAAAGTCAACAAATACAAAATAAAACTCATAACACCAAATATATGTGGAGAAACCATTTCAAAAAACTTCACCATCAAAGAGAAGACAAATTCATGTTAACCCAAAAAGAATGATATATCAATACATTCAACTATCAATAATAACATTCTAACATCATAATAATGCTCAATTTGAAAAAGACCCATAAAACAACTATCCAAGGTATCCAATTTCAGAGAGAACTGGAGAGGGAAAACTATGAATGGTTTTCTATACTAAAACTATCAAAACCCATGGTATAGAAAAATTCAATGCTCCCCACAACCAATCAATCAATGCTTCATGAATAGCAACCATTATTGTTAGCATCTTTGACCCATGTGAATAGTAGGCACACATTATCAAGTATGGTGCTCCAAAATGGAGTGGCCAATAGATGTGGCCTCCACTTGACATTAAAAAATGTTTCAACCTCATAACATTTAGAATCGAAAAAAGTGGTCTAAATAAAGAAAGCAACTTATACCTACCATCATCATAAGTAAAATCCTTCATGAATGCCTCTAAAACTAATATTTTAAGTTAGAAAGAGAAAAATAATTAAATAATTGCTCCACCGCCTAAATGGATATCCATGTCTATATTCCCAAGATGTCAGAGATATAACATTAGACATGGGATTGGAAGTTTAATATCACCTTAGCCCTAACATTCTCCCACTTGATATTTTGCATTGCAATGACATAAATAGGAGACATAAAATTAATCAAATAAAAAAGTTAGGGCCCACGACCTTTCTACACTAAGAGAACTTATTTATGCTCACCGATTTTGTAAGTGAATCTCGAATGTCAACATTTTGAACATCGATATACTTTGTACAAGTATAGTACTTGAGGTTCCTAATCAAATAAATAGTACTCTTATTATCACAATTGGTCTAAACTACATTGCAATCAAAATCAACTCCCCAACAAAATTTATTGAACCAAACTATATCTTTACAGACATGTGTAGGAACCGTATATTTTTCTTTGGTAGTGGACAAAGCAACTATGGGTTTCATTTTTACTAATCCAATTAAAAATAACATCAAATAGAGAAAGCATATAGCCACTAATAGACCTTCAATTATTTAAGTCACCTACCTAATCTTCATCAACAAATTCTTATATGTTCAATAACTTGCACACATCACTAGAACCATAATAACATATTTACTCTAGCCGAGCCAAAGCTTTTGTGACTTTGATCCCTATTTATTTTAATTGTTAGAATAAATTATGCAAACCCTATATATTTCATGTCAAATGCATTAGAAATTTGAATTTTAAGCTACCTAATCATCACCTTATTGTTATCAATAAACATGTCATACAAGACAATGATTTGAATCTAATCATTAATACATTTAATTTAAACACTTTGATCCTCTTTGCCTTAACATAACTCAACTTCAATGAAAAAGTATCAAACTTCTAATACCATATCCAAGATAATTGTTTCAAACCATATTACAATGACCATTTTAAATTGTAAATCATTTTTTCTCTTTTTACCACAAACCCATCTGGTTTTCACTTAAATTTTTTTTCTTCAAGATCCCAATGCAAGAAAGTAGCTTTAACATATATTTCCTCTACTTCAAAATCACAAGCAACAACAATAAAAAGTATGAATCTAATTGAAGACAAGTTAGCAACAAAAAAAATCATCAAAATCAACTCCCTTTCTTAGAGTAGCCCTTAGCCCCTAGTTACCTTGTACCTCTCTAAATTACTATTTGCTCCAAACAAAATTTTAAACACCCACTTGCAACTAGGGTCAGTGCAAGATCTTGCGGGTCCAAACTAGGCCCTTAAGTGGCAATAAAAATTCAAAAAAATAGAATGAAGAAACTTGACATTAAAATTTGAATAAGTTATTAACATAATTTGAAAAATATATATAAAAAAAATTGTAGAAAATTGAATGTAGTTGCGAAGATACTAGTCCTTTTTTGGAGAAAGGTAAATCTATTTGGTGAAAATTTGGAATTTCAATGCAGTATTACTAAATTTTCAAGAAAAATAAAAATTAGGTGTATGTTTGACCAACCTAAGTACAAGCAAAAATAATATTATTTTTTGAAACTTTCAATACAAGTAGAGGACACATGCTTGGATGTGTCACATTTTTTGGTAATTTTTTTGCAAGTAAATAATTAGTTGTGAATTTTTTTTAGAACTTTTTAAAAATATTAAAACTTGTTTGTCTGACCACCATAATTTGGTCAAAAATTTATAAAATTCATTTTTTCTTTTTTCTATCCTATAGTATGGGAAGCATAGGATGTGCCCCATCTTTCGAATTAAAAAAAAGTGTGAAATCGTTTAAGAATTATAAAAGTTTTTCAATCAGCATATCAATCAGGACTTTAGTAGAATGCATGTAGAAAATAAATAATAATTATTTATATTTAATTCCAAATAAGGAATATCATATACTGGTGGAAATATGACAATTTTCTCAATAAACCATTTATGTTTCATCAAATTCAGATAAAAAAGGCTATTAGCCACTGTTTTGTCATATTGCCACTTTTTGGACCCCCATGATCCTACACTCACCCACTAATCATAGTCATTTCCCCAAATAAACTTACAAGATCCCAAGTGTTGCATCTATTTAAGGTCATAGTGTCCTCCTACATTCAGGGATCATATTCATCTTAAGATAGAGCTTCCTTGTAAGATCCAGATTCATTGGTAATACAACCTAAAGCAAATACACAATAGAAATATGACCATCATCTCCTCTTACATGACCTCAATCCAAAAATCACACTAATCTAAAGAGAAAACTTTCTTAAAAGATCTCAAGTCATCATCAACATAACTTAAAACAAATGCACAACTGAAATCTAGTGGGCTATACTTGTTAACTAGGTTTTATTGTCTCATGGATTGTCCCAAGGTTGAAGTAAAAGATTTTTCATATTTATTTACATGTTGAACCTACTCATAAGTCTCACTTGAATCCTCTTCTTTTTCTTCATCCTTTAATTTGTCATTATGTTCTTGAACATTTCCATCTTTTTAGTTTCGACTTTAGTCTCAAAATGCATTCGTTTTCTTTCCCTTTTTTTAGCTACACACAATCTAAAAATACTTTAACTTCCCTAAAAAATATATCCTTAGAATTCTTGCAAGTATGTTGCAGGTGTTGTCATTGATGTCAATGATATGGAGTTTGTTGGTTGGAGATTGTTGTTGATGTTGTCTTTGTTGTTAGTAAGGTGGTAGTGTGTGGTTGGTTGCATGTGTTGCAATCAAGATGATTAAGTATAATGTATGAAGTTGATTGTCATGAGTTGCTATACCAATTGTTTCTTGTTATTCATGAATGGGTATATGATTTTATGAATGTTGTATTCACTATCTGTTGTTGTAATTTGTATAGAAGAATCTCTTACAGTTAGTGGCTCAGGGAGGTGCTTTGAAAAGGATCTAGAAAATGCTATGCATTCCTCCACATTTAAAGATATGTTCCTACGGTTGAAGGTTAGGAAAATTCAAGCATTCAACATATTTGTTCTAGTTTTTAGATCTTGGATGTAACTGCAAAAGTATCTTGAGTAAGCAAATTGATGACTGAGTTGTTGTAGTCATGGAAAATTATGAGAAATGCTCTGCATTTCTTCGCAATTGTTGTTATGGTCTTACAGTTTGAAGGATGTGCTTCTAATGCCTATCTGTTGCTTTTACTCAAGTGCAGTTGTTGAAGTGTATCACAAGTTGAGATGTCAAAGTTATATCTCAAGATTGTGTTGTCTTGGTTTGCGATAGATACTGGTTTTGTATCTATTTGCTTGTGGGGGCATATTGATGCATGAAGTTGTGAAAGAAGGGAATGGAAATATTCCTGAATATCATTTGTTTCTTCTGATGTAATTCACATGTTATCTTGCCTCTATAGTACCACTTGTGGTTTGGAGATTAATATTTCAAGGGATGAGTGTTTGTTGGGCCATCTTAGTGTTCTAAGTTGCTTTTGCCAAGTTTTTGTGGCAAGGGATGCGTGTAGATTTGAATTAGGTCCTACTTATCTCCTAGCTTGGACCACATTTGAATTCCCTTTCTTGTAGACGCGTTGAAGCCGACTCAATATGGTCATTGCACATTTCAAAATGGCCGACAAGGAGAAACTTTTTTATGCTTGCCGATGGTATAAATATAAGATCAAGTGTGATCAAGGTGTACAAGTGTTCAATGTGTGATTAATGTAAATTGTTGATAGCACTGTAGTGAAGGCAAAGTAATGTGTGTTAATTTCTAATGAAGTGTTTTATGCATGTTGGAGGCAGTGAGACAACCAAATTGTGTAAGTGTTGAAGGCAATCAGCCAAAGGAAAAAGTGCAAAGTGTGAATACTAGAGGTAGTAAGCCAAAGGTAGAGTGATGTAAAAGTGACAAAGGTAGTGAGCTAGAGGTAGCAGAAGTGTTGCAGTTATGATTTGTCATCTGATTCTTCAAAGAGTTGTATTCTGAGGTTGCAACCTCATTCTATAAGTAAGCATGGAGTTATGAACTTCCTCAAGTTAAAGACCTAAAATCTTTTGTAATTGTAAATTCATTTGTGAGGATGGATTTGGACAGTAGCTCCAAGAAGCTTTTCTCATTGTGGTTTTCCCTTGTTGGGTTTTCCACATAAATATGGTGTTATGGTTCTATGTTGTTGCTTTGAATGTGATATTTGATTAATGCGGTTTTAGTTTTTGATTAACAAGTTGAAACTAAAATAATTTGAGGTATATATTGATTCACCCCCCCTCTCAATATATTTGTGTATTCTAACAAGAATGGATCATTTTCCATTAATCAAATAACAAATAGTACTCACATTCTCTATCTAAAAGCATTGATCCAACTATGTATCTCTCATCATACTTCTAAGTCTTCCCATTAAAGTTGGATTTGTCATCTCTACAACCTCATTCTATTAATGTATATAAGGGGTAGCATTTTATCCACCAATATTTGCATGTCTTCATAAATCATTGAATTCCCTAAAGCAATATCACCATTATTTTCAGATCTTAAGACCTTAATTTCTTTTATTTATCTCTAGAAGTTTCTTAAAGTTGAATTTGGAGAATTTTTCATATTTAAAACATAGAAATAAACCTAGAGGTACTTAGAGTAGTCATCAATGAATGTAACATAATAATGACATTTTCCCATTGAACTAAAATCCACTAAAGTAAACACATCCATATGAAAAAAATTTACTAATCTCTTTGTCCTAATACTTCCAACATAAAACAAAACTCTACTCTACTTGTCAAACACACAATACTCACAAAAATAAAAATGCTCATGAGAATAAATAGAAAAATGGTCAACCAATTTTTTATTAATTAGGGTTTGAAGACCCTTTTCACCAATGTGTTCCAAATGTTGGTGCCACAACAAACAAGCATTTTCAAAAATGTTAGTTTCATTGGTAGAATTAAAAAATGTGTAGGCATCAAGTCTAAATAGCCCCACATTGTGAGCCTCTTACTATCCTTGAATTCCCTTTCACTTATCTACAACCAAACTTATCAAATGTCACATGCACTCCACAATCATTCAATTTGGATACACAAATAATATTTTTCACAAATCTTGAAATATATAAAATATCGTGAAGTTTACACCTTTTGATGATTCAAACATAATTATATCTTTCCCTTATCAAATATCTAATGTGTACTATTATCCCCAAGAAAAAATTATCCATCATCATAAGCTTGGTATGACAAAGACCACTACTTGTGTGAGGTCTTATGGTAATACCAACCTCAATCAGTCAGTGAAAAGTCATCACTGTACCAATATTAACAAAAATAAACAATGCATCAATATCACCATCATTAGAGGATTTCTCTAAAGAGGAATCATCAAAGCTCTTTTTGTTTCGACACTCCTTCCTCACATGCCCTCATTTTCCATAGTTCAAACACTCTACGCTTCTCAATAATTTTGAATTTTCATTTGACTTGGATTTAGTTTTCTTTAATTTCCTTTTAGATCCACCATTGTTCTTGGGCCTTCCCCAAATATTGAAGGAATCCTTAGATCCTTCATCATTAGACTTTCTCCCTATCTCCTCACTTAGCAATGCAGCAATAAGGGAGTCCATTTTCAAATTTGCATCACTACCATTATTAGCAACAATTAAATTCTCCCAAGAAAGGCATTCAAATATTAAATATGACAAAATCACCTTCATTTTTAAAGAATATATGTACATATTTTGAGATATAACTTATTTGTCAAATTTTTAGTTTGATAGATATCACCTATCATCCTCTACAATACAAATGCAACTAGCATGTTCCAAGACATTCATAAGGATAGAAACTATAAGATACCAATGAATGGTTTCTCATGTCTTCTTGTCCAGCTTTTTATATCTTCATTATACATTCCATCAAGTTTTCCTTTTCTTGCTACAACTTGCCACTGGTGTATTTCTTCTAAGAGATTATTAATCTTCAACTTTCACAACTCATACTTAGTGCTATTGAACTTTTCAATCTCTAAATGAGTGGTATGGGTCATGATTTCAATCAATCACAAAATATGTAAACCCACAAAGTCAAAAGCTCTCAATGCACCAAAAAACACAACACTTCCAAAAATGGCAACCCCTTCTAAACAAAACCAAATTTCTAATACCAAATGTTGAAAAATAAGGTAAAGCACATCAATAAAAATATGCTCACTTCATGTACATATCTAAAATAAAAATTAAAGTATCACATGATTAACTATGTGGTTAATGTGGGAAAGTTTAAATAAACAAACATGTAAATAAAACTCGTAACACTAGATATACTAGGAGAAAATCTTTTGGAAAAGAACTCCACCATCAAAGAGAGGACAAGTCTCTATTAATCCAATAAAAATGTTAAATCAACACATCTAACTATCGCTGCAGCCTATCATGGTCTTAAGCTGGCACAAACCAAAGGCTATAAGAAAGTTTGGCTGGAGGGTGATTCTTTGAATATCATTAATACTTTGAAAACTTGTGCTCCCCCTTCTTGGACTATTGAGTCTTTGATAAGGGACTCCATTGATATTCTGAATTATTTTAATGAATATTACATCTCTCACATTTTGAGAGAGGATAATGGACTAGCGGACATCTTCGCTAATATTGGAGTTAGAGAGGTTAGGGAATGGGGTTTGAATGACCCTCTCCCTATAGAGGCAATAGCAACTATTAACTATGATTGCCAATTTTAATTTGCTTAAGTTCTCATTATGGCTTACGGCGTGCATGTCTTTCTTCACATGGCCGAATATTATGAGAAAGGATGTTAACCCAGATTTGAATCAAGCTATTGGTACGGGGGTTGGTAGCTGTAGGGAATGGAACTCAAAGTTCTTAATTCTCCTCTCCCTCATTTTAGTTCTCACATGGATTCCGGGTGCTCCTAGAATTGTCTTCCAAAGGTTTCCTTTCACTGAGTTTAAAGTTCTCAAGCCGTTACTTTCTACTAACTCTGTTGATATGGGTGGAGATAGAAATCAAGTTGAATCCTTCTCGAGTGAAGCTGTCAAGAAGAGGAGGTTTGGCAGGTGTTGGAGAAAGGAGGGTTAACTCCTTACTTGGAGAAATTACATGGCAATAATCCTCAGGTTACGACACTAATTGCTAAAGGATGGAATGATAGGGTGTTTAAGCTGGGCAAAACGGAGTTTGATGTTAATGAAGAATTTATAGCTAAAATTACTAGTCCGGCCATGGATGGAATGAAAGTTTTTAGAGATAAAAAGGAGTCGCAAACCGCTATGCAAATCTTCTTCAAGGGGGATGAAGCTAAGGATTTGAGGACTGCGAGGAGTGGAGGCTACCAAAGAAGCTCTCTTAAGGCATTGTGGGGAGATGTTGCAGAAGAAGTAATGTGCTCCATTACCTTGGAAGGACGCTTCTCAGTGGTAAATGCATACCACTTCATCTTGCTCAATCATTTCCGTCACAAGAAAAGGATTTCCTTTCCTTATTATCTCTTGATGTCTCTGGATTCAGGTCTCAAGGATCATAAGAAAAACCCTAAAAATCTAGTTTTGCATGTGGGGTTAATCCTTCTTATTTCTAATTATGTGAAGTCCTTTGAGGTGGTTAAGCCAATTGCTACCCTGAAGGGTAAACAGTCTAAGCCAACGAAGGAGTATGAGACTGCCTCTAAAGAGGAACCAACCAGCAAAAAAGTGAAAAGGAAACTTATTTTGGAAAAAGAGTCGGATTTGGAGGAGGATGTGGACTTTGTCCCAGATTCACTTGCTTCTTTGGAGGTGGGTCCTCAATCCCCCACTGCGGGAAAGACTAAAAAGGGGGAGCCATGTGCTAGCAAGGGCTATTTGACTTGTAGTGATGAGGTGGTTGTTGATTTTCCGAGTAGGGGTGTGAAGGAGAAGATTGATTTTGTATGGCGAGGCTTCTTCACCGCCCCCTGTAACCAAGTAGAAGGAGTCAGAGGAGGGAAGCATGAAGAAACAGGTTCTAAGGATTGCGAATCAATTATTGGAGAGAGACTTTCCTCTCACTTTAGCGGGTGGTCTGGATGCTGATGATTCTCCAAGTGTTAAGCCGAGCTTGTAGCAAAAAGGTAAGACTGGGGTTGGTGGTTTGTTTGTTGTGGATTCCCAGGATGTGGAATTGGAGAGGCTGAAGAAAAGAAAGGTTGTGGCGGAGGAGATTGCGAGCTCCATCCACAAAATCAAGACTTCGGTTGCTGCTGGGAAAGGTAAGGAAATCTCTGCCAGTCAGGATAAGGTTAGTTCCTCTAAGGAGGAAGATGCTTTGGGGAAGGTGGTTTTTAATATTGATAGAGAAGATATGTCTGATGTGCTGGGAACTGCTCGTGAGGGTTCCTTTTTTTTTTGGTTTGTAAGAAAGATTTTGTATATGAAAAGATAGAAACAAAGAAAAAATTGCAAGCCCTTGAAAAAGGGGAGCAGATACGGAAAAATTGAAAGCCACCCAACTCCACTCCAGCAACTTTGAGAGGAATCAAAGCCAAAACAACCCACAGGAGTCAATAGAGGACATTGAACCAAGAATCATAACCAACAAGGAGAAAAACAGAGACAAGCCAGCTAGCCAAAGCCATGCTAAGACTTAGCCTTTTTCTGGGAGAAGAGAACCTCCATGGTCCATTGAGTGCCCTCCTCCACAACCTCTTTTCCTTCAATGCGTATTTTCTCAGCCTCAGACTTCCTGCCTTTTTTTCGATTTGAAGCACCACAGTCGGGTTTTGTCTTTTTGGATTCCATCTGAGAGAGACCCAACTTTTGAGAAGGAGCCACAAAAAATTCTTGCTCGAAAAAATCAAGGATGGGGTCATCCAGACCCTCCATAAAAGAGAAAGTTCCATCAGACTCTGAATCCTCCTCATCAACCCCAGCAGTAGCAATATCCAAGATAGGAGCATGGACATTCAGGAGTCAAAATTTGCGCTGGGGGAGGAACTGAAGGAGCCTCCGACTCAACCCCTAAAGCACAATGAGGAGCAAAAAACTTACCATGATTACGCTAGACAAAATTTGCATCCAAGGACCCAGGTTTTCTACTCCACCTCTTAAGGCTGTAGCATTTAGAACCAGGAGGTCTCGGTGCAGAACAATCTCCAATCTTGTGGCCCAACTCATTGCAACGAAAGCATTTGAAGGGTAAGCCCTCAAAGTTTAAAAATTGCACCCATGTACCATGAGAGGAAAGAATCTTAATCGAACCAGGAATAGGTTTAGATATGTCCACAAGGGCACAACCCTTGTGAATATGTACGAAGCCGACAACTCAGTATCTAACTTTACAAAGGATCCGACTTGACTGATCATCTGCCCAATTAAGGAAGGATCTGTCATAACCAGGGGAAGGTTGTAAAGCCTTATCCAAATCGGAATCTCTAAAATAATAGCTGTGGTAGGGTCAAAGAAAGGAGTCCAGGGGGTGAGGAACAAACCAAAATTCCCCATAAACCAGGGGACCATTTTGTGTAACAAAATTGCAATCCTCAGAAGAAACAAAGGTGATAAGAAAGAAGCCAAAATCCAAGGATTGGATAGCTAGAGGAGCCAAATTATGCTAGATGAACAAAGCCCAAGCCTGGATGTCCTCTGGTGATGGTTGCTTCTGCAAGAGACGAAAAATAAGAGAACAACGCCCCACATCCACAGAGATGGATTTTAAGCAATTGTCAGATAAATGAAAAACGACAGGATCATTTGCAAAGGCAACCTTGACATCCCCGATGGCCAAACCAAAACTGCCAAGAGCTTGATTTTCCTTCGACCTAGGATCGGGATCCGACAGCTTGGGCGGTGGAAAGTTAGGGTTCGACTTCCGAATATGGGCCAAACAAAAATTGTTGCAAGCATGGAAAGGGTTCGAGTGATTTTTGCAGCCCTCAAAACATCTCGAATCAGGCTCCACTGGCACATGATGAAGAGAAACTCCATGCGAAGAAGCGAGAGAAGGAGGTTCAAGATCGCCAAAAACCCCATCCCCGTGAGAGCCCAACCTCAGCTGGTAATGGCATCACCCTGCACCACCAGCCTTGGCCAAGGAAGAGTCGCATCCTCTGCACCCATTTTTTCAGGCCTTCTTACCTTCACCAACCTCGCCATTCGTCCTCCTCCGCACCATTGCATCGCTGCACAAATTCGCTACCTCACCCTCGCACATAGCCGAAAAAGTATTTAGCATTATATTGCTATAATTACATGTGAGGGTTCCATTTTTATGTTCAAACTGTTTAAATGGTTTTTTCATGAACTCAATAAAACTAATGTCAAAGTTAGGGGTGTGGTGAGTAAAGGCTGAGGAGTCCTCTATCCAAAACCAGATAGATGAATTGTTTGATTCCTTAAATACTATGGCAAAGACTGTGGGAGAGGAAACTCTTAAGATGAAACTGAATCTGGAAGGTAGAATCCTCACCCTTGAGGATCAAATGGAGAAAATTTGGTCTACTGTGATGAGGGGTGGGAAGGTGTCTAAATCTGTTGTTAAGTTTGATTTTGTTGGTGTGACTTCTCCTGTGGTTAGTGCCAAGAAACGTAAAGAAATTGTTCATGCTAAAGAGATCAGTGTTGTTGGTAAGTTGATGGAGGAGGGTGTTGTTGAGAAGGGTGGAGAGAAGGGTATTGTTTTGATTACTGAGGTGAATATAGATGGACCTAGTGCTAGAACTAGAAACAAGACTAAATCTCTGATTGGGGCTTCTGGTAAAGAAATGTCTAATATTTTGGATGATGCTCAGAAGGCTACGACAAGCGACGTGGAGGCAACAGATATTCTAAAAAACATGTAGTGCTTTTGGTTGGGGTCCTCCTTTTTTGCTGACTTTTTGTTGTTGGTTCGTTGTTGATAGACTAATTTATGCTTAGTGTTGTTTTCTTTAGTATCAACTGCTTTCTTTTGTAAAGGGTTTTGGGCCCTTTCAAAACCTATATTTTACCTCTAATAAAAAACTATCCCTTTAATCTAACAACATTCCAACAACATAACAATGTTCAACTTGCCAAAAACTCCTAAAAAATTATCCAAGGCATCCAATTCATAGAGAATTGAAGAGGGAAAACTCTGAATGGTTTCTCAAAACCACAACTATCAAAATTTGTCGCATTGCAAAAAAACCACCAACCCCATTTTTTTTGCTCAAAGTTGTAGGTTCCCAAATCCCAAAAAGATTATGCTATTTTTTTTTGTGTCATGGATGACAAACTCAAGAGAAGAAGCTTACAAATTATGATCAAGTAGGGACACTAAGAATCAATGGATAATAATGAACAACTCCTTTTGATTTAAGCTCTACTAAGCCAAGGGGTGTATTCCCTAAGATGTTATCTTAAAGATAAAATGAAAATAGACCTTGAAACAAACCATACTCATTACATAGGAAACTCCAAATTGATTGTCATTAAGCACCAATATGTTGGTTTGTTGATACAAGGACTTCACACCTTCATTAAGTAGATACATAACCATGTAAGGATTCTAGAAATGATTTCATATTAACCACCAAATATTCTCACCTTTTAGTACACCCTCATACATGGAAGAAAATAGAACAAGCGCACCTCTTAAAATAAAATTTGCAAAAATTGCTTAGAGTGAAAATGCTTGGTGAGACTATCAACACAAAGCATGATAAAGACATTTTTTGTTATTTCAAGTGTGTTGGTGTCATGGGAGGTTGGCATAAAGTAGAATGGTTCCTTTATCTAGTTACGAGAGCATATTCCATGCTTTCAAAACCAGAGTAGCATGAATACAATCCACTACAAGATGCCTTTATGAAGGTACCAATTAGGACCATACCTTTCAATCCCATACATAAGCTAGGGTCTATGCATATAAACTAGTAGGCATAGGAATTTACAATACAATTAATTGAACATATATTATAAATCCATAAATAGACCAACAAGCTTCTTGTATTGCTTTGATAAGATGCCTTACAAAAGCTTTGCAAGGAGTTTTATTGCCTTCATGTTGACAAACTAATCAAAGATAACACTCAAATCAACAAATGTGATCAAGAGGGTCAATAATATCATCAAAAATTCATACAATGCCTGTGAAGAAATTAAAAAGATGTTAGTTTCATATATTAAATCATTCCTAAATGATTAGAATCTTATTCTACTATATATTGAAGAAAACCCAAAAAATACAATAAAAATGCCCTTAACTCATTATAAGAAAGTGGAGCAATCATTTCCAACCCTTCTCTTCTTCTATTTGCAACCTCTTCTTCCATCCTCCTATATTTCATTGAGAATCTGCATATATACATCTATTAGTCATCATCAAGTTGTCTTAAGGGAAGAGCCATGGTCA
>VDFB02271358.1:28706109-28727097 GCA_007258455.2 Sequoia sempervirens | reverse complement strand
TACTATCTTTTTTTAATATCTAATCAGTCTCTTTTTTAATTTTTAAAACCTATTTGCATTATTTTAAAAATAAAACATATTAAAACTAATAAAAATATTATAAAAATTATATATTTGGATTCTACACTTCAAGCTCTACAAAAGGGTATTTTTTTTTTCAAAAAGATCAATCTGACTAGAGAAATACTCTACCAAAGATGAATGTTTCAGAAAATTCTGAGAAATGATGAGTTGGCTGCCATGTAGGATGCCAACTAGGCATTTTCGGCTGACTTGTTTTCGGCCGATAAGGTTTCGGCTGAAACCCTCTCGACTGGTAATGGATCGGCTGAAAACTAATCGGTCGAAAACTTATTGGCCGATAAGTACTCGACCGAAAATAATTGAAATAAAATAAAATTATTTTCTTTCTAATTTCTCAAATTAGAAAAATTCAAAAATAACAAATATTTCAAAAATTTCTCGACTATTTTAGATTAAAGAAGGTTTATTTCGACATTTTAGAAGGTTTATAATTTCTGAAATTTACAAGACTTATTTCCACAAAAAAAAAAGGCATTTGGAGAAGAGGAGAGATATTTTTAAGGTATGTATTGATCTTCAACTTATTTAATTGATTATGTTTTTATGAAAAATGCATTTGAATTTTGTTTTCACTATTTTTTTTTATTAAAATATTAACATCAAAGAAATATTTGTAGAAATATATTTATTATTCAATTAAAAATATTTTATGTTTTGCATGTTTATGTTTATTAAAAAAAATTGTTTAAATATTTTATGTTTATGTTTTCCATCTAGTTACAAGCTTTTAAAAATATTTATGCTATATTACATGTACATGTTTCATGGAAAGCTTCTGTGTATACAAATTTGTATGTAGGAAATCATTCAAATTTGAGTGTAATTTGTGATGGAAAATCCAAGGGCTAGATTGAGGAAGTATGATTAAACACGAGTAAGACAAAGAAAGAGAAAAGTGGATGAAGGAACATCTATTGAACAACAACGCATGGAAAATATTGATGATCAAGGTGACGTATAGGTACAAGAACAAATTGAACCTAGTACTAATATAAATGTTTTGGACTATGGTATGGAAAATTTGATGGAGATGGATGAAGATTCTCTTTTCAATAATATGTCATCTGAAGATATGTTATCTGAAAGCACATTAAAATTACACTCTAAAAAAATATGGGATAAATTTTTTGAAGAGAAATCTCTAATTGGAAGAGCACAGTTAATTGTAAAGTTATTTAGACGAAAAGAAATTACCCCTATTTTGGAGTTGTTAGGGGTTGATAATAGGAAAAGGTCATCAAATTTAAAACAAACAATTGTTGAAAACCTGCAAGAAGCATTAAAATGTATTGAAAAGAAGAGTCGATCTAATGATTTAAGTGTTGCACGTAGAGCGTTGATGACTGTAATTTCTAGTAAGAAATTATCACATAGAAGACAAGTTCAAGCAATTTTTGAATTACTAAATGTTTCTAGGAGAACTGTTCAAAGATATATTGAAAAGAGAGATGAAATAGATGGAAAATTTGAGAAAAATTGGGTAAATATTTGTAAGGTTCCTCGAAAAGATAGAATTTCAAAAGATGTAAAGAAAAAAGTAGTTGAATATTGGACCACCTACTCTCGTGTTTCTTCCAATAGAAGGGATACTATACAAATAATAGGTGATGATGGTACAAAAATTTCTCATCCAAAACATTTTATAGATACAACACAAAGTGAACTTTTTGAAGCATTTAAACAAGAATTTTTAAATGTGAAGATTTGTCAAAGGATGTTTGAAACACTATGACCATCATTTGTACGTATAAATAAAGTACGTGAAACTTGTTGTTGTTGAAATCATGTTGAATTTGATCTACACCTACAATCATATAGAAAAGTTATGGCAACAATTGATCAAAATTTAGCCATCCCTGGAAGCACAACACAATTTGTGAAGTCTCTTCTATGTGAAAAATCAGAAAATTCGGATGAATTCAACGTTTAGTGTATAAAAAATGTATGTAATGATTGTGGAGATTTGAAGAATCTTTTACATGTTGACAATAATGAAATGCAAGTTACTTGGAAGAGATTTGAATATGAGACATACTTAACGAAGTCAGGAGTTGAGGCCAAAAAAATTGTTCTCAAAGAGAGTGGATTGCCTTACAATGAATTCATGAGTAAATTTCACAATATCATATATCCAACATATCCAACATTGTCATGGTGTAAGATGGAAAGCTAAGCAATTTCGTTATTCAAAGAATTGTTTTCCACCAGGTTGTATTCTCTCTATTGTAGATTTCTCTGAGAACTATACATTTAGTCCTCAAACTGAGATCCAAAGTCAATATTATTATTCAAAGCAAGTTGCAATCTTCGTGCAAGTTTGCTACAGGCATGCAGAGTTAGCGGTCGATGGAATACAAAGTAGCAAAGATGATAGAATTATCATCAAAGAGGTTCACTTTTATATCAGTGATGATACGAATCATGATAGAAGCTATGTAGCTCATTGTTTCAAAATGTTTTTTGAAGACCTAAGATGACGTGGCATAAATCAAGAACAACACTGGATATGGTCTGATGGATGTGTTGGTAAGTGCATTGGTTTTTAAATTATTTTTATTTAATTTATATTTACTTTTAACTTTGAGACTTAAATTGTTTGATTGCTTAAATCTATATATATAATTACTTTTTTGAAGATAATTTGGTTTTCAAGTGTTTAATTATTTGTAACTTCATAGGACAATTTAAGTTTGTAAAAGCCTTTGTTTGGTTAAGCAATCAACATGCTAGATGCAACACCAAATTTTTGTGGAATTTTTATGAGAGTGGACATGGAAAAGGAGAGCATGATGGAGCAGGAGCATGTGTGAAGTGTGCACTTCGTCAACATGAACTTGCTGGTATGTAAAGTTTTCACCATATATATATATATATGTCCAATTTAGCTTGATATATTTTAAAAGATTAGATATATATATTTAATTTAACTAAATTAAATTCTTTTAAGTTCCTTGAAAGTAAAAGGTGACAAATTGTGCCAACTTGTGTGTAACTTGTAGGTAATGCCATACGAAATGCAAACGAAATTGTTGAATGGTGCAAAAGTCATTTTTCTGCTCGCGACTCAACATACAACACACGGTATTTTTGGGAAGTTACAGGTATGTATGTCTAGTCAAAATTTGTTTTAAAAATTTGAATTTCAAAGTTCAAGTATATACATGATTTCAAATTGAATTTTCAAGTTTGAATTTAAACAGATATTGATCGATCAAATCCTTATAATTGTCAAGCAATTCATGGTATTAGAAATCTACATCAAATCATGACAACGGGGAGTAGTAGGCCTTATGCAATGGATGTGAGAGAAAAATCATGTTTTTGTATTGATTGCATTGAGAATGATGCAAATATTGATCAATGTAAGAATATTAGAGATGGGTATGTTTCACAATGGGAAATGAAACAATTAATATCAATGCCTCCTTTTGCTGAAGATGACAGTGTCGATGTCTACGATCCACTATATTAGGGTGATTAAGAGCGTGTATCTGATTTGGTTATTACAAATTAATATAAATTGATTAATTTAGTTAAAATCAAGAATTTAAATTTATATATATTCACATGTTTACATTAGAGGTTTCAAATATAAAATATAAATTTGTACAACTTTTAAGTCTTATAATTTACTTAAATATGTAAAATAATTGTGGCGGGAGATATTTTACGTTGTAGTTTTAGGATCAAGAAAATACGGAAGGTGCTGATTACTATCTACTAAGATTAAAAAGAAAATTAGGCCGAGATAGTGAAAGCTGAGATGGTGATGAATGAAGTATCCCATTGGATGTTCGTTGAAGGCACATAATATCAACAAATAAAGATAGATAAAAATGGTATTATATGTATTTGGTGATTATAGGCCGGGACAAAGTTCCCAATTCTGGTCACTTAGTTTTGTAGCTTAAAAATAAATTTAGAAACTTTACCTAAAAGAGGACATGCCAAACAAAAGTGAAGGTTGCCTATTGAAGATCATGAGAAGATTTTAGAGATAATTAAAGATAGAGAGGATCCATATTTTATGTACCAGGAGCTTTAAGTTGTTTTTTGGATACATGTGTACACATTTATGACTCCAAATCTAGATAATATATATTTGTATTGATTGGACATGTGACATGATTTAGAATGGGTTTTTTTTTTAATGTGACATGTATGTTAGATCATATATATGCTTGATACAAAACCCAATGACTTTAAAAATGTTTTAATTTACATTTTGCCTAAATTCCTTTAAATCATCTAAATTTCCAATTGCATTTTTACATGTTGGACATGGTTCATTCTTTTAAACCTTCACTCTTGATAATCTCTCTAGAAATTCCTTTATATCATCTCTCTAGATTCCTTGATTGTATTTTTATGTTTGACATGGAATTGTTAAACTTTCACTTTCAAATATTTGAATTTAAGTATTTGTTCAACTCCACTTATATACATGAGCTAGATTGAATATATATATATATATATATATATATATATATATATATATATGTGCAACAATTTATACAAAACCTAGTCTATGTTCCACTTTTGCATTGAAATTTATTTATGTTCCACGAAATTCTTAAGTTCACATTCAAATCTTTCATTTCATTTGAACATTCAACTCCACATACTTATATAATTATCTAGTTGATTTGGTGTTTAAGTGGTGAAGAATCTAGACATAAATGTTGTCTCTAGTTTTCTTTATTTTTATACATTACTAATGCACGACATTCACTAATTTTAAATGATCATCTGGATTTTCATGTATCCTAATCATCACATCCTAATTTTATTATTTTCATCAGGTAAGCATCCCTCATCCTAATCATCAAGTTAAGATCAAGTTTTATCACTTGTAATAACCCATTTAACCATAATCATCCTAGAATCATTTAAAAATTATCCATCTAGATCCATCTCAACCATACATCCATTCTCCATCCTTAATAATAATAAAAACATCACTTGAACATCAAAATTTGGTTATTTGGTCTCAATCTAGTCCATACATCATATTGTCCTTATCCTTAATCTTTCAACATCATATTGTCATCACCCAAAGCTTTCAACATCTAGGGACCTTATCCTTAATCTGGACTATCATCCATTTCAAATCCAATCTCCTAATAAAAAATCACTTGACCTTATAATTTGATTTCATCTTTAAAATCCAAATTTGCTTTTAAGAACATTAGCTCCTATCTTTTAAGTATAGAACTATTATTTATCCATTTTGTTAATGTTAGATTGTATCCAAGTTCTCTTGGTTTGGTCTTTCTTGTTCACCTCAAGGTGCATTGGAATATATAAACATTGTAGTGAATCATAGTGATGGTGTTTGGGGTGCTTGAGATAGCTACATTTTGGCATCAATTTAACTTTGTTTACCATGTATAGCTTGAGACCATGTATGTAATGGTCCATCTTTCCAGTACAATTAAATATGGACTGATCAATTTTTAATTTATATATAGAATTGACATCCAGGAAGATCTAGATCTACTTGATCAATTTTTAATTTATATAGAATTGTCATCAATTTTTAATTTAATATTAAATGTGCATGAATTTCAAGATTTAAATATATATATCAATTTCCAATTGCATATATATAAATGTTCCACATGGAATTCTTAAACTTTCAAGACTAGAAATTTGATTTCATTTACAATCAACTCCACTTATAGCTTACATGCTTTCTTTGAATTATATGGTTCATTCTTAAGTGAACACTTTCAAATATATATATATGATTTCATTTACATTCAACTGGACACAAGTATAGCTCATCATCTAGTTCAAGAATTCTTTGCATGCACATTCAAATGAACATGTGTATTAGATTATATGGAATTAGAAATTAGGTTCATGTATAGCATGATATATGCACAATTTAAATGTATTTAACCTATACTGACTTTAAAAATGAACATTTAGAGCTTTAAAGAATTCAATCTAACTATTATCTATTTCCAATTGCATTTTTATGTTCTACTTTAAAATATATAGCATTAATCTCAAGCATATTTGCATTCAATTTTTTCTATTTCTTTACCTATTTATTAAAGACAAATTCATTTGAACTATTTATTTAAATTAATTACATGTACATGTCCATCTTTTTAAATTTACAAATAGCAACCATTAGATAGTGGAGTCCAACATTTTGATTTCACAATGTAAAGTTATCTATATGTACAACAAGTGCATTTGAACAAACCATAATTTAAATTTAAATAAAGGTACTTGTTCCTTGCTAAATAAATAAAACCATAAACTAATTTAATGCACGATGTATTTATAGATGTAATGTAAGTGAGTTCATCAAACCATAATAATGCACATATATAACAAACCTAGATTCAAACCATAAAACATAACTGTATGAATGTGACATGTAAATTATAGCAAGTATATATATGTGTACCATAAAACATAAGTATGTAACACGTGCAAATGTTCAATACATAAATCATAAAAAGTGTCTCCAACATGTAATAATATGATCTCAAACATGTAATACTATAAAAAAAATATCAAAGAGAAGGATGTTTGGTATGAATAGAATCATAAGATCTCTGGCTCGATCTATGGATTGATCTCTCCCTCGACCTCTCCCTCGATCCATGGCTCGATCTCTCCCTCGATCCACAACCCGATATCTCCCTCGATCCATGGACCGATCGCTCTGCTGATCCAAGATGTGTGGATCTATGTCCCGATCCAATATCTCCCGATTTGTGTCCTGAGCCTCGTCCCAACCCCTGCATGTGTTCAAGTACATATATATGTAAAATTATCTAAAATTACAATGTACTTGAGTTCAATGTGTTCAAACTTAAACATCAAGTAATTAGTTTTTTTAAATTAAATTTAAATGTACCTCATCTGCATACTACGCGGGATCGCCATCATGCTCCAAATTTCCAAAGTCTGGCAAATCACCATACTGCTTAAAATTTTCAAGTACACAATTTCAATCAGGAGTTAAACAACTAGAAGTTTTTAAAATGCATTACATAATTTTTTAGAACACAATTTTAAATATATGTATTTAAATTATAAATTGAAAGTACCTATTGTGCCTACTCGATGGCTCTACCAATGTCACTAAGATCACGAGAATGTAAAGACATCATAGGGGGCTCTGTAGCATGTATAGTATCAGTAGCAAAAAGAAGTTGACTATATGTCCCATGGATAGGATCAGGTGTTGCAGTAGCCTCAATGTGACCTGTAACATCCTGATGACTACCTGGACAAGCTAAAGGATCAATAGAAACATGATGTGCATGGGATCCTGTAGGTTGATGTGGAATATCCTGAGCTGCATTTGCCACCCTGTGGCTCGTATGTGTATGAGGATATCATTGTCTAATAAAGTCTGGTACCCTATCAAGAGCAATCCCATGGTCCTCACTGATAACCTGATATGCTACTAGTAAATCCAAAATTGAGATTCTACACGTATTACGTAGAGTCGTGTGGGTCATATGCTCGACATCGGCAAGAGTAGGTAGATCGGCACTAATAAATGGATCATACGATGTAGATGTAGCCTCAGTGGGAGGAAGGTTGATCCATGGGCATAATAAGTATCTACCAACTCGATCAGGTGAAATCTAATCAATCTACGTCGTAATAGAGGCAATGTTTTCAAAAATTTGACTCTGAGTGGAGCCTGTTGTTGCCTCCCTTGCTGCTGCCAATTCCAAACGTTTTGGTAAAACCAAAAGGTTTGGGCCAATTAATGCCCTCTTGTCCACAGGCGGTGGCAAATGTGAAGGTCTAAACTATGGTTTTTCAAAAAAATGGCCTTTACCTTGGCCAACATGCTCAAGATAAGATGTGTAGTCCACCTCTATATGTAAATGAAATTCTGCATATAACTGTTTGACAAAATACAATGGCAGCTCATCATTATGAGGCCATCTATGATGTGCTGCCAACCATCTAGGGTATATGAATGGCGCAACAAGAGGATCTTCACACCTCGTAACCACATATCCTCTAATTTTATTTTTTCCTCTATAAAATGGGAACATGGATAACACATTTTCACCTGAAACTAATTTGG
Organism: Sequoia sempervirens; assembly: GCA_007258455.2. Lineage (NCBI taxonomy): Eukaryota > Viridiplantae > Streptophyta > Pinopsida > Cupressales > Cupressaceae > Sequoia > Sequoia sempervirens. The sequence goes on along the minus strand of VDFB02271358.1, from coordinate 28,718,939 downwards.
AAACTTCTCTATGTTTCACTGTGCCAGTAACACTCCTGGCAAGAGAAAAGTAAAACTGCTCAATGCTGATTTCATCATAAGGATTGTATGGTCAAATTGTCTCAATCATCTTAATAATCTCTTGTCTAATAGTAACTAATCTATCTCGATTAGCCAAATTGGGGGAGTTGTGAATTGTTTTCTCTAAACATTTTAGAGCATTGTCCAATCTAGCAATATTATCCTAAAATATATTTGATCTAGTTTGAGCTTCTCGCTCAGAACGAGGGGAATGATGAGATCCCTCATCGGCCATGATATATATAAATAGATAGAGATCTGCATATCATTAAAACAAAATTACATGATGAAGTAAACAAATTTAAATTGAAATTTTTTCAAAACTAAAAAAATATATATATTTAAATTAAAGGTAAAATTTTCAAGTTTCAAAACTAGAAAACATTTTTAAATTTAAATGTATCTAATGAGATCTAGTTCAAACTTTATATCTATCTCTATGTGAACCTATTAAATCATAGATGCATGTAATATTCGACCAAGAATAAATATGGAAAAAATATATTTATCCTTTCAACCACTCTATACTAAAATTCTGATCAAAATAAAAAAATACTCTTCATTACAATTGGTCACATATATATCTAGCCTTTCTTTGTAATCAATTATTTTTTAAATCAAACACTAAATAAAAGGTTAACATTTCCTTAATTTTTTGATCTAACTTAAAACATATTAAAGTAATAAAGTTAAAATTCTTTGAAATAAATTCCTTAGGAATAAAATATAAACATTGTACACATGTTTTGTAGGCACAATATCTCCTTTGATATCATCTTTTTCTTTCATCAAAGATGAATTTAGGCCTCGGGAATGCTATGTTTGATTAGAAACCTTGGCCTTGTAAGCATGGAATGACCTTTATTTCATCATATTTAATTTATTTTCTTCTTCAATGAACTTAACTCAATAGTTCACCTTTTGCAACAACTTAGATAACATAATCTAAATTTGACAACTCCAAATCTAAGACTTTCAATACATTTGTGTATGTACATATATATACATTTATGTGTATGTATGTATGTACACATGTATTTATGTGGGAGTGCATGTGTACATGTATATACATGTATATATATGTGTATGTGTGTATACATACATATGTACATGTGCATATATCTGTATGTACATGTATGTACACATGTATGTATTAAAGCGCATGGCAACACGCATACATATGCGGTAAAATGCGTACGCACACACGCATTACATGCGGTGCATGCAACACATGCGCAACACGTGCGTACGTACGTACGTACGCACACGCAACATTACGCATGCGTACGCATGCATTTAATATATACAGTATGCGGGTATAACATGCAGGTATTGCGTGCGTACGCAACAATTGCCGATGCTGCATATTGCATGTACGTCCATACAACACAGAATACGGCAACAACACACGCACATTACATACATATACGCACGCAACGCTACGCCATTAATATCGCCGACATTAATCCAGTACCGTAACCCGCCAACACACATCATCATTACATACGTATTACATACACACGCACATACATGCACACACACATACACACATATATAATACACACATACATAACACACATATTGACATATATGTGTATGCAAGACAAGACACATACACACACACACATATATGTGCATGTACATACATACACACACACATGTACACATATGTATATATACACACGCACATGCATAACAGCATTACACATACATATAGTAATACACATACATACATACACACATACACATATATGTGCATGTACATACATATATATATGCATGTACATACATATATATGTATATACATACATACATACACACATGTACACATATGTATATATAATACATACATACATGCTACATGCATACATACACACATACACACATACATATACATAAGAGCATACACACATAATATATATGGACAAAAATATTACATGTACACATACATATATATATGCATATACATACATACATACACACATAAAATAACATATGTATAAGAGCACAATATACATGCATATCACATACACATACATATATAATACATTAACATACATACATACACATATATGTGCATGTACATACATACATGTACATACATATATATATGCATATACATACATACATACATACACACATGTACACATATGTATATATAATACATACATACATACATACATACACACATACATACATACATACATACACACATACACACATACATGTATGTATATATATATATGTATACACACACAAAAAAAAAAAGATTGCTTGGCAACAACACCTCTTCCAAACATATGTTTCTTTTTAGCTCTCTGCAAATTGTTCTCACTTTCAAGCTCAAAGACTCCCTAAATTTGTATACACTCCAATGAAATATCAGAAGGAATATTGGTAGTGAAATTCATTGTGTGCATTCTCCTCTTTTATTTGTGTTCTCTATGTATAGAAAATATGAGGAAAACAGGATCAAGTGTGTGCTTTTCTTCTGTGAGCAATAGGGCAGGAAAGTCAAGTAATGGTTGATTTAGGGATTAAATGGACAAAATGTTTTTTATTATCCCTTCTTATGTGACTATGGAACAAAATATGGCTACTTCTATGTTGAATGTTGGAATTGGCAACCTAATTTGTTTCATACAATATATATGAGTTTATAAGTCAAGCATGTTTTCTGACAATAGAAACTTTCATCTGCTGTGTGCAGTTGGTGAAAATTCAAAGAAATCCTTGAATCTTAACCTGCCTTGGTTGTCTTGAGCAAAACCATTCATCCTTTCCATTTATTTCTTAATTAATATACAATCTAATTGCTGGCCGAATTATTAAGAAAGGAGGTTGAGTTGTTTGAATAGTCATTGCAGTAGATATAATGGTTTAAATCCCTAACTTTCAGTGCCATATCAGCAAAGACTTCATCCTTATGCAGGCCACATCAAATTACAAGGAAAAAGTAGCCATTTGTGGTATGGAACAGGGTATAGGATGATATCAAAGGAACTACGACCTATTAAAAAAAGGTTCGGTAACCCTAGCACCAGTCACACCACAATATGACTTCCATTCTCCTATTATGGGTGGGTCGCAGCATTATTGGGCAGCATTACTAGGCAGCATTACTGGGCAGCATTTGAGGTGTTTCTAACTGCAGTTATACTACCAGTGCTCACTAAGAGTCTTCAACAATTGTACAAGGTTAGAATAAGGTTTTATTAAATGATAATACATAAATATTGCCATCCCAACAGCTTTGTGAGAGTATTAAACAATTAGTGTCCACACATATTGTTTTTCAAGGCCGTTGAAACAAGGAACACAACCACAGATTGTGTAATTTTATATCATCGTTATGCTTCATAAAATTATGATGTATAGCAAACTCACAGAGGACAATCATCACCTATTCATATAGCGAGACTAATGATCTCTCACCAGGGATTCTTTAGCAATCACATAGGACAATCATCATGCATAATAATAATGTCATTTTTGAAGTAGAAACAAAGTCTTGTGTAGTTCCTCAAAACAAGCATAGGTTGCAGGGTGAGATAAATAGTCATGATAATCCTATTGAGTTATCCTCATCTGATAATAGATCCATAAGACCACCTCAAAAGTAAGGACTCCAATATTGTGTTAAGCTCAAATGCCAAACTTAGCATGGCAAGAGTATAACAAAGGTTAAAAGAAGGAAACATACTAGGGAGAGTCCTCAAGGCCAAGCCATTATAGCAATGCTACAAGAAATTTTATGAACAATTGAAAGGATTACAAGTTTTCCAATTCCCTAAGTGATAACTAGATAGGTCATGTGATCTTAGAAGATAGAGGTAAGTTTTATATTGAGATCCCAAGCTATAGAAATACACAACCCATGTGATTTCAGATGAAAGAAAAGATGGCAACCATCAAATGAACAATAACCTACAGTGGTTTGGGAAGTTGCAAAACCATGAAATAGTAGAGGAAAGTGATTCAAAGTGATGAGAGCATAGTTCATAGAAGGTAGAGTTAGTATGTGCTTTTTATCGATGTATGGGGTATGGACAACAATGGACAAAGGAGAGTCAATCATGAATAATAGATGACAGTGGAAAGAATGACAAGAAATAGTGCTCAAAAGTTAAGAGGGTAAGTGGACAGGACAATCAAGGTTCTTGATGACCATATATTAAGTGCCAAAAGATGTAGAGTCCATAGGACAAATGAAGTGACAGTACCTCATGAAGACACCAGATCATATGATAATGGTCATTCTCGTGACTAAAGAGCAGTTGTATGACACTAGATAAGAGCCCAGAGCAAGAAATAAAGTTTGAGAATTCTATGATTGAGAAAGAATCTATAGAGGGTCTTACCGTGCATGAAACCTTATAAAGTCAGCCCAAGAGGACTATGCATGAATAGAAGGGTGTAGTTTATGGAATTACCAAAGGAATGGTCTAAATAAAGACATAAAATAGATCTATGGAGGTATTTGATATTAGCCAATATATATATATGTTAACAAAAACTTAGTTTTAGCATATATATATATATATATATATATATATATATATATATATATATATATATATTAAAAAATGTTAACAAAAACTCAGTTTTCTACCAGAAGCATTCAAAATCATTTACTAGACTGGAAATATAATGGCCATAATCAGATGTTGAAGTTATGTTGTGTTGTTGACATGGTGATAATAGAGACATCAAGTTTTTGGTTTGTTAACTATGCCAATTCCCAGCATTCTAGGGCTCTCTATTGGATGTGAACAATCAAATTTGTGAACTCTATAGGAGTTATCATGATTTTTTGTTCTTTTTTTTTTTATAATCATTCGAGACTTGTTCTTGCTGGAGGAGGTGCTCTTCATATCCATGCAGTATAGTCAATTGTCCCCACCTAAATAGTACGTTAACCAGAACTTACGGTAGATATCTTTATTGAGCAAAGCAGCAGGATTAGGGTTTGGGCAGCGTTCAGGTTTGGTTGGAGACAAACCAAGAAGAATCCACAACATATGTTGGCTAATATCAAATACCTCCCAAAACCCCAAATTATTAAAACACTAGAGAAAACTGAACATCAAAATCTAATAATGTTCCAAACATCACAACCATATTTATATATTTCCTTCATCATTATCACAAACAACACAAACTTTAATATCTTTCTGCCAATAACATCGATCAGAAAAATTTCTTTCCACATTTCAATGAAATCCTAACCCAAATTACATCGAATAAATCTCCCAAACGAGATAGAACACAAACAACGCAAATAAAATAATCCAACAAATGGCCCCAGACGGAACCTGGGTATATATGGTCACTGTTGGTGTTGACCTCGGCCGACAAGCTCTCGCCCTCAACCCTTTCGCCTGAGCGTTCAAAATGGTCAGCATGGTTTTTTTTTATTTTTTATTTCGATATTTTCAATCGAAACATTTCAGACGATAAGGTTTCGGCCGAAAGGAACTCGACCGAACAAGTGGAGCCACATAGGCACCATCTTGACACATTTTCGGCCAATACGGTTTTGGCCGAAAGCAACTCACCCGAAAATGTGGAGCCACGTAGGCACCATGTGGCTGCCCCGTGGATTCGGCCAAAACCCTATCGGCCAAAAAGTAGTCGACCGAAAGTAATCCGGTCAGATTACTTTATTTGGAAGAAAGTGTGACATAGTTTTGTGTTTTTACCCAACAGTTAGTTGATGATGTCCCTGATGAAGATGTCGAAGAGGAGGAACTAGATCATGATGATGTAGGAGTTAATGTTCATGAAGATGATATTTGTGTGGATGATGACATTATCGAAACTAATATCAATGACGATGATGATGATATGACCAATCCTTACAATGTTGAATCTAGATCAGATGATACAGACAAAGATTTGGATGAAGAAGAAGATCAATGACATTGAAATGTATGAGTTATGTGATTATATTATCTATTTGATATTAATTTTTTGATAGAATTATATTTGACTTATATGGTTACATAATTAATTCATGATGCTTTTAATTTTTATTCCATTACATAATTAATTTAATGATGTACTTTTTAATGTTTGAAAGGTCAAAAAATTAAAACATTTCAATAGTGATGTTAACAACCTTGAAATTAGTGTGTTTTATGTTTCATGTGATCATAAAGATTAAAAAGTTAGTTGTAGAGGTGGTTGTTCAGTGGTTGAGGTGTAAAGGCCTTTAAAAGGCATAAAGTGATCATTATAATGGTTTTTGATGGTTGAGGATTTAAAATACAAGCTCTTGACATTAGAAAATCTATTTTTTTCTTCAAAATTTCTATATTTTTCCTGTTATGCAGCACTGTACAGTCACATGTAGCCATATTTTGATGTGAAATCAATTCCATGTCATGAAGATATGTGTTAGCTTTGATTTGAATCTGATTTGAGTGCTTAAGGCGTTGATTTGACTTAGAAAGCTTCATTTCTTTGCATACAGCTCGGTTACCCTATTTTTGAGAGTTTTGTAGTCCAAACATGATATAAAGGGGCTCTTACACTTTTTGTGATTATTGTAGCTTGTGTAAGAGGCCCCATGGATACTGTTGTAATTGTAGGATGAATGAATAGGGCGTATGATGAGAAATAAAGAAGGTATAGCTATTGTCCTCAAGAGTTTTGTGAAGAAAAATATGTGAAATGAGAGGTTCAAGCCTAGGTTTCAACAAAATATGTATGGGAGATCTGATTTTATGATTTTTAATCCATGTGCAGACCTAATGGGTTGTTTCTGAACACTGAATATAAATGATACACACACACACACACACACACACACACACATATATATGTATGTATGTATGTATGTATGTATATGTATTTTTAAATGTAAATGTAAATGCAATTACCGGATGCTCTCCTAGAACAATAAATGCAACATATCATTAAATAAATCTATATCTATGTATATAAATGTGTATTTCTAAATGAAAGTGTAAATGCAAAGAGCATATGGTTTTGTAGTGTTCTAGATACAACATATCCATAAATTAATGTAATTGAAATTCTAAAGTCTTCAACACATATAATATGAAATCGATCAAACTATTAAACTACATGAGAAATAAATGAAAATAGTAAATGCATATGTATGTATATTTGTAAATGTAAGTGTAAAATAAATAAGAATAATGAAAATTATAAAAGAATACAAGGGGAGACCAATGCCTTATTGGGTATATGGAGTCTAATGAATATCTACAAATGTGGATTTCAATAATGGCAATGATTCAAACTGTCAAGCACAGAAATTTCTTACAACTTGTGTAAATGTGCAAGTGAATAATTGACAAACTCTTCTTCAGATAGAATAGAAATTCTAGTTATGTGATTCTTCTTATTAATCCAACTAACACTTCCCAATTTTTGTGATTAATTAAAATATTTTAATCCCTACTTGAGAGAACCGAATAACCAGATCACACATATATAGCAAATGTACAATGAAAAACTGAGTATAAACTTGTTATATCAATTTAAACAATAGAGAAGCATCAGAATGGAGACAATCAAATAACTGCATAAATTTAACAAACAACTAATACCAAAATCTTAATCCGCAACTTAGATATCTTCATTTACTCCATCAAAATACATGCATCTGATTCTCTATATATGAAAGCATTTTGCTAGAAATCTATCTACTGAATATCTCCTAATGCCTATATCTGTTGCACTACTATGGAACAAATATAAATACATCAAAACTTGGAAGGGACACGTACCTTCACAAATGTTTTATTTTACTTAACTAATTAAAACAAGAGATTAGGCTCTATTTAGCCATAGATGAACATTTGATAAATGATCTAGATAATCATGTCATTCATGAGTATCAGCATCTCCTAACGCATTCCTGGCCGATATTTCCACCTTTATCATCCTTTTGTTGTGCTCGCAGCTCTCGTCCAATGTCAAATCCTTCTCTGTAGCATTTTCCAAAATTCCCTGCAGCATCAATTCACATTCTTTGATCCACTTGGCTTTCTCTTTCAAATTTTCTCCATCTTCAAATAGTGTAGGCAGTCCCATATTTGTAACATCAAATAGCCCCTTTGCATCTTCTCGCAGTTCCTCATAATAGTCCATGTGTTTCTTTATAATTTGGTTACCCATACCAATGGCCACACTATTAGGAACATCTCTTTCATTTAATTCTCAAAACTTTTCTTGAATCCTTCCATCAATTCTCTTGTGTTCCTACCCTGTAACATGGTTCTTTGAATATGCTCCCCATAGCTTATTCAACCAAATCATTAAGTTGGCCTACCTTTTTCTGATTATTGCAATGAGTGTATCATATTTACCTTGTGAATATACAGTTGAATCCTCCCAATGATCTTTTACCTATGAGCTTTCACCATGTGTTATTAATTTAGGAGGTCCCATTGTGACTCCTAGCATGTCCTTCAAACGATCATTTTCTCTCATGATCCTTTCATTATTCATTTTGTACATTTCCTTTTCTTTTATCAACATTTGTATTTGGGATTTATTCAGTTTTTCCACATTAATCCCAATGTTTGCAGTCGCCACAAGATCTACCTCTCCAACCTTCAGAGTCATGACATGTCCAAATGCTTTCTCAGTATCAATCACCACTGACTTTCTATGAGGTGGATACAAGGCCCATATCATGAGTGATCCTTCATCTGGGTTATATTTGGATCTAGCATATATTTTTGTCACCCCCCTCCAGACTAAGCTTGTGTGTGGCACTATTATCCTTTAAGAAGCTATCAAACACCAATGCAAAATTATTTAGTAGTTGCTCCTCATTGCTTGGTGTAATATTATCAATTGTCTCCCTTATCTCCTTTCCCTTTTGCTTATACAAGAAAGATCTGAATTCTGAAGAATTCACAAATTCATTGTCTGCTACAAATGACCTATATGTCATATGTTTGGTGTCTGTATCTTGGATCTCTTCAACACTTAGTTCTCTAGGAGGGCAGTTGTAATCTTGAGTTTTTAATCTATAAATCCTACTGGGTAGGTCTCGTGGCATATCTTCTCCAGTTTCCTCATCTCTAGAAAAAGGGAACCATGTATCTGCCAACCCTTGGTTGTATTCCTCCATCACTCTCTATGCTTCCTCTGCCTCCAAATTTATAATCATGTCATCAAACTAATAAGGCACATGATCATATCGTCCAAAGTTTATCCTTTGTTTGGTAGAATTGATATATCCCTCTAGATCAAAACCTTCTCTTGGTGGACCCTTATTCATATTATACTACATTAATTTTTCAAGGATCAAATCATATCCTTCCTTTGCAAGAACAGTAAAATCACCAAAGCACAGAGTACTAGGCATAAATGCCTATTTTCTGAATGAACCAAAATTCATGAAACTAGAAAAATCCATTTGTCTTACAATTTCCAAATATGCAATCCTATCCGAGACTATTTTAGGAAAAATGAATGGATAATCCTCAAAACCAAACACCCTTACCATAGTAGCATCTTCCAAGCAATACTAGTCTCCCCAATTGTGATCATTTGTTCCATTAAAGTCCTTAGGTTTGAGGAAGCGTTTTATTTCATCAGACAATGAGTGCACACAAGGATGACTGTAGAATTCATATACTGGCTTTACAAAATATTCTTCAAAATACAAGAAAATAGAATTAGCAAACCTACTGTCCCAAATGGAAATCCAAAATTGAATGGGTAACAATTTTCCCTCTTTATCAAACTGTGAAACCTTCAACTTTTCTGGCCAAATCCCTAACTCTTGTCTGAAGTACAATACTAGATGCATTAAAAGAGAATAATGCCTAAGGTGTAGAATAGGGGATTTATTCTTGATTTCCACCAATGCTAAGTCGAGTCCCTTGGAGACAAATGAAGCATAGTCGAATAACCTAGAATTATGACATTGAATGTCAGCTGCAATTACCATGGGAACAATGGACATATACTTAGTAACTTCCATACCCAACACTTGTCCTACCGAGAAATAGGTATATCTCATATAGGGCTCAAATAAGTCCACATGGAATGGAGGCCCATCGCCATCATCAAGTGCGATAGTTTTACAATCTTGTTTAATTCTATGTAAGGGAAAGCTCCAACCCTTGTAAGTGGTGTCCATTCTCCAAAAATCCTTTTCCAACTCTTCATTCTCAATTTTCTCATTACACCACCCTTCCAACTTAAAAACCTCACTTATTGAAGCCTCTGATATGTATATGAACGGTTTCCCAGATGGTCCACATATGGCCTTAAGTTTTGAGTCATAGTGGGTGGCCAACAATTTTACCAGCGCTATATTGAAAAACACATTAAGGAAAACCATTTTTCCCAAATTCAGATGCCACGGATTACAAACTGGCTCAAAATGATCTCTTCGTTCAAAGTGGAATCTAAACAATTCATAGCCTCTTATTGGGGTCCAAATATCTCCTATGTTCTTGCACTTGCCATCCAATTTATTCACTTCTTCCCTCAGTTGTGCAGAGCACCTACCTCTGGACCCAAAGCCACACAATTGGTCAATTAAATCCTTATTTAGCTTTCGTTCAGCACCCTCCAGCTCAATTCTAGACTCAACTTTATATTTCTTACTCTTAGGGTGACTACTCTCACTTTGTTTTCTACCTTTCAACTTCCCCGAGCTAGTGGCTTCCATATTACTCACTTAAAATTGTAGAAATGAAAAAGTTAAAATGCAGAGGACTTACTGGTTTTGATTGAGGTCTTTCAACTAAAACAATTCTCTGGCCCTTTGTTTGTCTCCTTGTTTCCTTTGCTACCAATTCACAATAATGTTCATTTTGCAACGATTTCCTTTCAATTTATGAAATTACCTGTACTCTGTGGTGCCATTAATGTTTTAACTCTAGGCACAAATGTAATAGATTTTTGAATTCCTTACTGTCACATCAAATGAACTGGTCAGAAAGACACCTTCAAACTTTGGGTGATCTATACATTAGGCCCCAACCAACATTCACTGCATACTCTGTTGATCAGGGTAACACTCTACACATCTGACCAATGTTAACATTTTTCCCGTATACATCGCCAAGATTCACCCCGACAATCATTTTGGTTCATTTGTTTCTTCATCGGCCTGACTTTTAGTATTGCTAACACATTCAATGGTTCCTCTGATGTTATAAGTCTCACCGATAACTTTTCTTTTGGTCTTGAATATGTCGCTAGAACTCCTGCCGATATCCTCATGTCGGTGTAACTTAGCGGGTTGAGTGAACATTCAGGATTTACACCAATGGCACACGTCTCGCCAATATATTCCCAGTGCTCCTTTCGGTGAAAGAAACGATGGTCTCACCAATGAAACTTCATCGGTGAGACTTAAATATTCAGGCCAGCATATATTTTTCATGCCGAGATGACTTGTCTTACCGATAGATTCCCTTCATCGATGAGACCATAAGCCAATCTCCCCGATATATCTTCTTTAGTAATCCTAGCTTTGAACACAAGCGTAGGTGATCTTTGAATTTACCCACTATCACATCAAATGTTCTATTGGAAAGACAATTCAAAATTTGGGCGATCATTTTATTCAGGCTTGACTAACGTTTATTAAACATTCTTTTGGTCGGGGAGACATTATGTCGATATCACATAATCTATCCATCTGATTCATATAAATGTTGCCAAGAGTCACCCCGACGACTATCTTGATTTGTTTATGTCTTCATCAGCAAGACATGGTGTATCGCTAAGACATTCAGTAATTTACTCGATGTTATAAGTCTCCCCGATGATTATTCCTACAATCTCATGTCGCCAAGACTCCTTCCAATACAACTCCTTGTGCTTTGATCAGTGAGACAAGAGAGGTTTCTTGCCGATGGAACTTCATTGGTGAGACCTATATGCTTGGTATGACCTTTTCATTTCACCCTGATGGAACTTGTCTTGCCGATGAATCTCTTTATCAGTGAAACCGTGGACTATGTCATCCCGATGTGTATCTTCTTATGTAATCCGATTGATGTGACATTTTTGTTCTTTCGCCGATATGCTGAAAATGAGAATATAATGATTTATGAATCAAAGAGACCTGCACAAATTCTTGTCGATATGGGTTATTTGAATACTAGATTTTGGAGGTTTTTCATGATATCAAATGGTCAAAAATGATGTGATCATATGTGACTATGATGGATTATACTCAAGATAAGGTTTTCTTTAAGGAATCAACAAGTGAAAAATCACTTTTACTTGCCCTTGAAGTATGTTTAATAAGAGAGGGAGATAGATAGGTAGAAAAAGGAGAGAAAGAAGAGGGGGAGAGGGAGAGTGAAATTTAGAAAGGGAGAGATAGCTCAATATATATAGAGGGAGAGGGAGAGACATAGAAAGGGGGTGATATAGAGAGATAAAGGGGGTGATATAGAGAGATAGAGGGGGATGGTGAAAGAGATAGAGAGATCGCGATATAGGTAGAGAAAGATATGGATAGAAAGAGATAGAGAGAGGAGTGAGAGGGAGATAAAAAGATAAATAGAGATAGAGATATAGAGTAGGAGAGATAGAGGGAGAGATGGAGTGAATGAGAGAGAAAGGGGGGAGAGGGAGAGATAGCTCAATAGATAGAGGGGAGAAGAGGGAGTGACATAGATAGTGGGAGATATAGAGAGATAGAGAGCAACAGGGAGAGATATATCAATCACCCTCCCTATATCTCTATCTATTCATCCTTATCTCTTTATCTCTCTACCTCTCTCTATCTCCTTGTCTCCCTTTCTATTTGT
>VDFB02271358.1:28670974-28706009 GCA_007258455.2 Sequoia sempervirens | reverse complement strand
AAAATCTAATAATGTTCCAAACATCACAACCATATTTATATATTTCCTTCATCATTATCACAAACAACACAAACTTTAATATCTTTCTGCCAATAACATCGATCAGAAAAATTTCTTTCCACATTTCAATGAAATCCTAACCCAAATTACATCGAATAAATCTCCCAAACGAGATAGAACACAAACAACGCAAATAAAATAATCCAACAAATGGCCCCAGACGGAACCTGGGTATATATGGTCACTGTTGGTGTTGACCTCGGCCGACAAGCTCTCGCCCTCAACCCTTTCGCCTGAGCGTTCAAAATGGTCAGCATGGTTTTTTTTTATTTTTTATTTCGATATTTTCAATCGAAACATTTCAGACGATAAGGTTTCGGCCGAAAGGAACTCGACCGAACAAGTGGAGCCACATAGGCACCATCTTGACACATTTTCGGCCAATACGGTTTTGGCCGAAAGCAACTCACCCGAAAATGTGGAGCCACGTAGGCACCATGTGGCTGCCCCGTGGATTCGGCCAAAACCCTATCGGCCAAAAAGTAGTCGACCGAAAGTAATCCGGTCAGATTACTTTATTTGGAAGAAAGTGTGACATAGTTTTGTGTTTTTACCCAACAGTTAGTTGATGATGTCCCTGATGAAGATGTCGAAGAGGAGGAACTAGATCATGATGATGTAGGAGTTAATGTTCATGAAGATGATATTTGTGTGGATGATGACATTATCGAAACTAATATCAATGACGATGATGATGATATGACCAATCCTTACAATGTTGAATCTAGATCAGATGATACAGACAAAGATTTGGATGAAGAAGAAGATCAATGACATTGAAATGTATGAGTTATGTGATTATATTATCTATTTGATATTAATTTTTTGATAGAATTATATTTGACTTATATGGTTACATAATTAATTCATGATGCTTTTAATTTTTATTCCATTACATAATTAATTTAATGATGTACTTTTTAATGTTTGAAAGGTCAAAAAATTAAAACATTTCAATAGTGATGTTAACAACCTTGAAATTAGTGTGTTTTATGTTTCATGTGATCATAAAGATTAAAAAGTTAGTTGTAGAGGTGGTTGTTCAGTGGTTGAGGTGTAAAGGCCTTTAAAAGGCATAAAGTGATCATTATAATGGTTTTTGATGGTTGAGGATTTAAAATACAAGCTCTTGACATTAGAAAATCTATTTTTTTCTTCAAAATTTCTATATTTTTCCTGTTATGCAGCACTGTACAGTCACATGTAGCCATATTTTGATGTGAAATCAATTCCATGTCATGAAGATATGTGTTAGCTTTGATTTGAATCTGATTTGAGTGCTTAAGGCGTTGATTTGACTTAGAAAGCTTCATTTCTTTGCATACAGCTCGGTTACCCTATTTTTGAGAGTTTTGTAGTCCAAACATGATATAAAGGGGCTCTTACACTTTTTGTGATTATTGTAGCTTGTGTAAGAGGCCCCATGGATACTGTTGTAATTGTAGGATGAATGAATAGGGCGTATGATGAGAAATAAAGAAGGTATAGCTATTGTCCTCAAGAGTTTTGTGAAGAAAAATATGTGAAATGAGAGGTTCAAGCCTAGGTTTCAACAAAATATGTATGGGAGATCTGATTTTATGATTTTTAATCCATGTGCAGACCTAATGGGTTGTTTCTGAACACTGAATATAAATGATACACACACACACACACACACACACACACACATATATATGTATGTATGTATGTATGTATGTATATGTATTTTTAAATGTAAATGTAAATGCAATTACCGGATGCTCTCCTAGAACAATAAATGCAACATATCATTAAATAAATCTATATCTATGTATATAAATGTGTATTTCTAAATGAAAGTGTAAATGCAAAGAGCATATGGTTTTGTAGTGTTCTAGATACAACATATCCATAAATTAATGTAATTGAAATTCTAAAGTCTTCAACACATATAATATGAAATCGATCAAACTATTAAACTACATGAGAAATAAATGAAAATAGTAAATGCATATGTATGTATATTTGTAAATGTAAGTGTAAAATAAATAAGAATAATGAAAATTATAAAAGAATACAAGGGGAGACCAATGCCTTATTGGGTATATGGAGTCTAATGAATATCTACAAATGTGGATTTCAATAATGGCAATGATTCAAACTGTCAAGCACAGAAATTTCTTACAACTTGTGTAAATGTGCAAGTGAATAATTGACAAACTCTTCTTCAGATAGAATAGAAATTCTAGTTATGTGATTCTTCTTATTAATCCAACTAACACTTCCCAATTTTTGTGATTAATTAAAATATTTTAATCCCTACTTGAGAGAACCGAATAACCAGATCACACATATATAGCAAATGTACAATGAAAAACTGAGTATAAACTTGTTATATCAATTTAAACAATAGAGAAGCATCAGAATGGAGACAATCAAATAACTGCATAAATTTAACAAACAACTAATACCAAAATCTTAATCCGCAACTTAGATATCTTCATTTACTCCATCAAAATACATGCATCTGATTCTCTATATATGAAAGCATTTTGCTAGAAATCTATCTACTGAATATCTCCTAATGCCTATATCTGTTGCACTACTATGGAACAAATATAAATACATCAAAACTTGGAAGGGACACGTACCTTCACAAATGTTTTATTTTACTTAACTAATTAAAACAAGAGATTAGGCTCTATTTAGCCATAGATGAACATTTGATAAATGATCTAGATAATCCTATCGTTCATGAGTATCGGCATCTCCTAACGCATTCCTGGCCGATATTTCCACCTTTATCATCCTTTTGTTGTGCTCGCAGCTCTCGTCCAATGTCAAATCCTTCTCTGTAGCATTTTCCAAAATTCCCTACAGCATCAATTCACATTCTTTGATCCACTTGGCTTTCTCTTTCAAATTTTCTCCATCTTCAAATAGTGTAGGCAGTCCCATATTCATAACATCAAATAGCCCCTTTGCATCTTCTCGCAGTTCCTCATAATAGTCCATGTGTTTCTTTATAATTTGGTTACCCATACCAATGGCCACACTATTAGGAACATCTCTTTCATTTAATTCTCAAAACTTTTCTTGAATCCTTCCATCAATTCTCTTGTGTTCCTACCCTGTAACATGGTTCTTTGAATATGCTCCCCATAGCTTATTCAACCAAATCATTAAGTTGGCCTACCTTTTTCTGATTATTGCAATGAGTGTATCATATTTACCTTGTGAATATACAGTTGAATCCTCCCAATGATCTTTTACCTATGAGCTTTCACCATGTGTTATTAATTTAGGAGGTCCCATTGTGACTCCTAGCATGTCCTTCAAACGATCATTTTCTCTCATGATCCTTTCATTATTCATTTTGTACATTTCCTTTTCTTTTATCAACATTTGTATTTGGGATTTATTCAGTTTTTCCACATTAATCCCAATGTTTGCAGTCGCCACAAGATCTACCTCTCCAACCTTCAGAGTCATGACATGTCCAAATGCTTTCTCAGTATCAATCACCACTGACTTTCTATGAGGTGGATACAAGGCCCATATCATGAGTGATCCTTCATCTGGGTTATATTTGGATCTAGCATATATTTTTGTCACCCCCCTCCAGACTAAGCTTGTGTGTGGCACTATTATCCTTTAAGAAGCTATCAAACACCAATGCAAAATTATTTAGTAGTTGCTCCTCATTGCTTGGTGTAATATTATCAATTGTCTCCCTTATCTCCTTTCCCTTTTGCTTATACAAGAAAGATCTGAATTCTGAAGAATTCACAAATTCATTGTCTGCTACAAATGACCTATATGTCATATGTTTGGTGTCTGTATCTTGGATCTCTTCAACACTTAGTTCTCTAGGAGGGCAGTTGTAATCTTGAGTTTTTAATCTATAAATCCTACTGGGTAGGTCTCGTGGCATATCTTCTCCAGTTTCCTCATCTCTAGAAAAAGGGAACCATGTATCTGCCAACCCTTGGTTGTATTCCTCCATCACTCTCTATGCTTCCTCTGCCTCCAAATTTATAATCATGTCATCAAACTAATAAGGCACATGATCATATCGTCCAAAGTTTATCCTTTGTTTGGTAGAATTGATATATCCCTCTAGATCAAAACCTTCTCTTGGTGGACCCTTATTCATATTATACTACATTAATTTTTCAAGGATCAAATCATATCCTTCCTTTGCAAGAACAGTAAAATCACCAAAGCACAGAGTACTAGGCATAAATGCCTATTTTCTGAATGAACCAAAATTCATGAAACTAGAAAAATCCATTTGTCTTACAATTTCCAAATATGCAATCCTATCCGAGACTATTTTAGGAAAAATGAATGGATAATCCTCAAAACCAAACACCCTTACCATAGTAGCATCTTCCAAGCAATACTAGTCTCCCCAATTGTGATCATTTGTTCCATTAAAGTCCTTAGGTTTGAGGAAGCGTTTTATTTCATCAGACAATGAGTGCACACAAGGATGACTGTAGAATTCATATACTGGCTTTACAAAATATTCTTCAAAATACAAGAAAATAGAATTAGCAAACCTACTGTCCCAAATGGAAATCCAAAATTGAATGGGTAACAATTTTCCCTCTTTATCAAACTGTGAAACCTTCAACTTTTCTGGCCAAATCCCTAACTCTTGTCTGAAGTACAATACTAGATGCATTAAAAGAGAATAATGCCTAAGGTGTAGAATAGGGGATTTATTCTTGATTTCCACCAATGCTAAGTCGAGTCCCTTGGAGACAAATGAAGCATAGTCGAATAACCTAGAATTATGACATTGAATGTCAGCTGCAATTACCATGGGAACAATGGACATATACTTAGTAACTTCCATACCCAACACTTGTCCTACCGAGAAATAGGTATATCTCATATAGGGCTCAAATAAGTCCACATGGAATGGAGGCCCATCGCCATCATCAAGTGCGATAGTTTT
This sequence comes from Sequoia sempervirens, assembly GCA_007258455.2. Lineage (NCBI taxonomy): Eukaryota > Viridiplantae > Streptophyta > Pinopsida > Cupressales > Cupressaceae > Sequoia > Sequoia sempervirens. The sequence continues at coordinate 28,701,022 of VDFB02271358.1, read as the reverse complement.
ACAATCTTGTTTAATTCTATGTAAGGGAAAGCTCCAACCCTTGTAAGTGGTGTCCATTCTCCAAAAATCCTTTTCCAACTCTTCATTCTCAATTTTCTCATTACACCACCCTTCCAACTTAAAAACCTCACTTATTGAAGCCTCTGATATGTATATGAACGGTTTCCCAGATGGTCCACATATGGCCTTAAGTTTTGAGTCATAGTGGGTGGCCAACAATTTTACCAGCGCTATATTGAAAAACACATTAAGGAAAACCATTTTTCCCAAATTCAGATGCCACGGATTACAAACTGGCTCAAAATGATCTCTTCGTTCAAAGTGGAATCTAAACAATTCATAGCCTCTTATTGGGGTCCAAATATCTCCTATGTTCTTGCACTTGCCATCCAATTTATTCACTTCTTCCCTCAGTTGTGCAGAGCACCTACCTCTGGACCCAAAGCCACACAATTGGTCAATTAAATCCTTATTTAGCTTTCGTTCAGCACCCTCCAGCTCAATTCTAGACTCAACTTTATATTTCTTACTCTTAGGGTGACTACTCTCACTTTGTTTTCTACCTTTCAACTTCCCCGAGCTAGTGGCTTCCATATTACTCACTTAAAATTGTAGAAATGAAAAAGTTAAAATGCAGAGGACTTACTGGTTTTGATTGAGGTCTTTCAACTAAAACAATTCTCTGGCCCTTTGTTTGTCTCCTTGTTTCCTTTGCTACCAATTCACAATAATGTTCATTTTGCAACGATTTCCTTTCAATTTATGAAATTACCTGTACTCTGTGGTGCCATTAATGTTTTAACTCTAGGCACAAATGTAATAGATTTTTGAATTCCTTACTGTCACATCAAATGAACTGGTCAGAAAGACACCTTCAAACTTTGGGTGATCTATACATTAGGCCCCAACCAACATTCACTGCATACTCTGTTGATCAGGGTAACACTCTACACATCTGACCAATGTTAACATTTTTCCCGTATACATCGCCAAGATTCACCCCGACAATCATTTTGGTTCATTTGTTTCTTCATCGGCCTGACTTTTAGTATTGCTAACACATTCAATGGTTCCTCTGATGTTATAAGTCTCACCGATAACTTTTCTTTTGGTCTTGAATATGTCGCTAGAACTCCTGCCGATATCCTCATGTCGGTGTAACTTAGCGGGTTGAGTGAACATTCAGGATTTACACCAATGGCACACGTCTCGCCAATATATTCCCAGTGCTCCTTTCGGTGAAAGAAACGATGGTCTCACCAATGAAACTTCATCGGTGAGACTTAAATATTCAGGCCAGCATATATTTTTCATGCCGAGATGACTTGTCTTACCGATAGATTCCCTTCATCGATGAGACCATAAGCCAATCTCCCCGATATATCTTCTTTAGTAATCCTAGCTTTGAACACAAGCGTAGGTGATCTTTGAATTTACCCACTATCACATCAAATGTTCTATTGGAAAGACAATTCAAAATTTGGGCGATCATTTTATTCAGGCTTGACTAACGTTTATTAAACATTCTTTTGGTCGGGGAGACATTATGTCGATATCACATAATCTATCCATCTGATTCATATAAATGTTGCCAAGAGTCACCCCGACGACTATCTTGATTTGTTTATGTCTTCATCAGCAAGACATGGTGTATCGCTAAGACATTCAGTAATTTACTCGATGTTATAAGTCTCCCCGATGATTATTCCTACAATCTCATGTCGCCAAGACTCCTTCCAATACAACTCCTTGTGCTTTGATCAGTGAGACAAGAGAGGTTTCTTGCCGATGGAACTTCATTGGTGAGACCTATATGCTTGGTATGACCTTTTCATTTCACCCTGATGGAACTTGTCTTGCCGATGAATCTCTTTATCAGTGAAACCGTGGACTATGTCATCCCGATGTGTATCTTCTTATGTAATCCGATTGATGTGACATTTTTGTTCTTTCGCCGATATGCTGAAAATGAGAATATAATGATTTATGAATCAAAGAGACCTGCACAAATTCTTGTCGATATGGGTTATTTGAATACTAGATTTTGGAGGTTTTTCATGATATCAAATGGTCAAAAATGATGTGATCATATGTGACTATGATGGATTATACTCAAGATAAGGTTTTCTTTAAGGAATCAACAAGTGAAAAATCACTTTTACTTGCCCTTGAAGTATGTTTAATAACTCCAAAATGGGTGTCTAAAACCATCAAGGGTTTCTCTAGTGTGTTGGAAAAGTTTTGAGTTATTGGGAAAAAAACTAGGTTTGCACTGTTACAAGGATTCAAGGAGTCAAAGATTAAGAGAGATTGCGCGCGTTTGTTGTTGCCAGCTATATGGTTGTTTAAAACCTGTTTATTATGACAAAACCACCCGGCCATTGCAGAGTGCATATTTTATTACATATCACGCCGTACATTACGGCATATTATCGCATGACACATATTAATATCGGTATGTGACGCTGTTTACATTACATCCTGGACATGCGGCGTTATTAAGCCGATCACGGATGCGAAACATTGCATATGGCTTTTATATGACAAAGACGTAAACAGACAGAGATACAGAGCAGGATGACAGAGGAGACGGGATGAACGATACAGCCGTATATGAGACACCAACAGACAGATGCGGAGAAGAGGGAGTGACATAGATAGTGGAGATATAGAGAGATAGAGAGCGACAGGGAGAGATATATCAATCACCTCCCTATATCTCTATCTATTCATCCTTATCTCTTTATCGCTCTACCTCTCTCTATCTCCTTGTCTCCCTTTCTATTTGTATGTTTGTCATTATCTCCCTCTCTCTCTATATTTTCTTCCCTATATTTATCTTTGTCTCCTTAAGTGTGCAATGGGTACATTGAAGAGGTCTTAAAGGAGAGTTATCATATCTTTAATCAAATGGCATGCTACCTTGAGCATAACTCCCCAAGGACACATGCCATCCTTGGATTGCTGACACGAAACAACCAATCAAATTTTAGTTCCTCTCTCTCATATTAATATTATATTAATATATATTATATCAATTATATTTTTTATTATATAAAAATATACTTATTATTAATTATTAATTATAATAATCTTATACGTATTTAATAATTTTGTTAAAGAATATAATATATAATTATAATAATTTGAATAATTATATTATTTATTATGTAGAATATAGCTAATATATAGTTAACTATATTGTAGAATATTAAAACCTAGCTAAATGGCACCATAATTTTCAATTTAATTAACATACTCTAAAACCTAACAAAACTAGGTTGTAGCTCGTCAAATTGGAAAAGTGAAAGGTCAATACCAACACTGAGGAAGAGTTTGGAGTAGTGAAAACAAGGTAAATGCCAGCGTCGAGGAAGAGTTTGGAGTTAAAACAAGGTCAATACTAGCATCGACGAAGAGTTTGGAGGAGTGAAAACAAGGTCAATACCAGTGTCAAGGAAGATTTTGGAGGAGTGAAAACAAGGTCAATACCAGCACCGAGGACGAGGTTGAGGGCACTCAGGGAAAATCGAAGACCAAGGGACAATGAGTATTGTAAGTTTGGCACCCCCATTCTCTTTAACCTGCAATTTTCATGCCTAGTTTCCAAAGATCTTCTCGTACATTGGCACCCCCATTCTCATAAAATGGTATAAGATAAGACAAAAAAAAAAATAGCTTAGTCTTTCACATTTTTATCGACCAACCTTAGGTCTTGGAAAAAATCTCATAATCTACCCACATCTTGGTTGAGGTCTAGGATTTCATCACACATAGCCTTCATCGCATGAGTCTAAAGAAATTGTAGACTTAGCCCAAGTATATGCTAGGCTAAGCTAGATCTAATGAATGGAAATAGAGGCTTACAATTCTTCTTTAATACCTCCACCACAAACATATGCAAGGAAAGGTCTCCTCCCTTCTTGGTAGTGATAACCTTCTCCACACACAACCCTTAAAAATTATGAATAGAGGAATATAATCTTTGAAGAACTCAAAGTTGATTCTCTCCTACCTGATGCAATTAATCATTTTATCCTTACAAACATTTATAGTGATTACTAGAGGCACATAGACCAATTCTTCATAATAGAAGAATTTGATCATACTTTTCCAACAATGGCATTATGAGAAAACCTTAGGTTAAATGAATAATTCCTAGCTAAGTTCTTTAAATCATGTCCAACCGTATAAGAGAAGACCGCTGCTATGTGTACTTGGATACCATGGAGAAAGGCTCTTTGGGCTCTTTCATCAATCAAGGTATTGTTAAATTTTAACACCTAAAAGTGAGAATGAAGAATCTTTCCTAGGATGGTGGCCATCCCATTATAGCTCTTAGAGTTGTTAGAGATATTTTTGTTTCAAAGTAGAGATATTTTAAGTTATCAAATCCTACCATCAGACATAATCAAAATGTTGTTGTTTCAAATGACTATGAGCACTAACTTTCACTATTTGAAGATGTTGAAACCTTGTCATAAAGAACTAGAACATTGATGCAACCACTCATCCTACCTTAAAACATACCAAAAGTCTCCTAGCAATTAGAAATAGGAAGATTTAAAATGACTTAAAAAAAAATTATTGCCAAAGCATAAACTTATGATGACTTAACCAGGCCTAGTACACACTCCCTCCCTATTAACCACTTAGACATATGGAAATTAAATGTAAATTTTCTGCCATTTTTAGTCATGTAGGTGTCCAATAAACCACTTGGTTGTGTTTCCATTCAAGTTTATTTACTTGAATGAAGAGAAAAATTCTTTTGATTACAATTAGATAATACATTTGAGGCCTTGGTTGTGTAACTGGCGGACCATAGTCACATTTAACACTTGTTACAAAGTTTGGGAGTTAAAACATTTAGTAGATTTTATTTGTGATGGACACATTTGGACAGTAGTAACAATAACTTGAAATCTATCAAGACTTGATTACCTCATAACCTATGAAATTCTAGCAATGAAATGATAGATTAATCATAATGTCACCTTGGGATCACATCACCATGAAAGAACTTCATCCAACATCCTTATGAATGCAAGTATCACCAAATAGGTATTTTTCAGATCTATCTTCCTCGAGCGAGGGAAATTCATGAAGAGAAGAGGAAAGCGAGACATGTAGTAGGTCTAAAAGAGGAAGATCAACTAGAGGTCAAAATATTAGAAGAAAATTCCGTAAACACATGGAATTTTTTCTTGTTGAAGGGGGGTCATTTTCTTATGATGATGAGAGCATAGGCGATGTCGAGGTGCCCTTGAAGTATAAACATCTACGGAAACAATAGGTACCATGGTAACTTCCTCCAATAAACACTGATTTTTGTGTCAACGAGAGGATATATCGCATAGCAGCATCGTCATTACATGGTTTGGGCCTATTTTGCATGGATGGCATAAAGGTTTGTTACGACAAAGTTACTGAATTGATGGAGTATGTCGTACCCTGTTACAATTACAAATATTGGATGCAGTTGGTTCGATATACACGAAGTATGTGTAGGTATGCACTGTCAGCAAATTATATACAGCTAAAAGATAAGAATCAAAATAAAGGAGTGTCTATGTACATTGATAGAAGGCCAAAAGCATCAGGGAATATTGCAGGGTTTATAAATAGTACACAACCCGAGTCAACAAATAAGAAACCCAATTGCATATTCAAGGCGCGCGAGGGAACCGTGTATTCGTATGTGCGATAAAATCAATAATTGCAGGGGAAGAGTTGCTAATCGATTACAATTTGAATCACTTAGTTACAAAAACAGTTAGTATGGGGGTGGTATGTACTCTGTACCATTTTACCCAACCTCCAATTAATGACTCCAATATACCATTTTATTCTTTTTTTTTTTTCGTAAGTCTATTGGTTTTATTTCAGTGATGTCTTTTTTATATTTATTTTTTGTCACAACGGGACATTGATTGTACGGGGAATTCTTCAGCCCAAAGCACATATCGCGATGTATCTTCAAGCGCTTCTACCAAAAAATTTACCTCATTGTTATTGTAAAAATTAGATACAAGCAAAATGTTTTATTATTATGTTTTTTTCATAAGTTTATTGGATTAATTTCGATAATGTTTTTAATATTCTTGAGGCAGTCGACTGATCGGAGAAAGGCACTGGCAATAGACGAGAGCATCCATAGGGAGGTGCAGTCAATATTATGTGATGATGACATTGCTTATTCAGCTAACCCTCTCGATATGATAAGGAATACCCAAAAAAAATGCAATGAAGAAATCCTTAAGTTATTATTCATAGTGCCTCAAACAGATGAAATAAGAGAGAGGGTTAAAATATTGACTAAGAGAGCACAAAACTTGCAAGTAAGCTGTCATGAGGTCTTTAATTATAACATAAGTTCATTCATGGTTTTATATTTTGTAATCTTTTATGTCATGAACTAAAATATGTGTTGTTTTTACAAAAAAATTCGCGTCTTCATGATGCTCCTAGCCATGATCAAGGTACTGCAAGTGCTACCCAAGGAGTAGGGGTTGGTACAAGTGTCCATCCTAATCTTCCTACGCATACATCACATCATCTGACCCCATCATCTGTGCCTATATTGTCATCTAAAATTTCGGCAACACATACCATGCAGGCATCTGTTACTTCACCCTCTAGAAACAAACACATGCCAGAACATGCATCAGGACATGTACCTGGGGATACAGAGGCCACTAGTACTGGTGATATTTTAACAGCATTTCCTGGATCTTCCCGTATTACTAGTACGGGAACATTGCCGGTCACATTTGTGGTGACTAAGGATTTCATTCCCATAAAGATAGAGAAAGTCCTAGGTACTTTAAAATGTTTTAATTATTATTATATATAATCTAATTGAAATTTACTTATTGATCACTCTTTTTAGACTATTGATCACATGATCATTTTGTAAGAAATGATGTTTTTTTATAAACATCTACGTGATATTACATTGAAGCTCTTCGGGCCCACCATACGTACATGGTGGAATGCCCAAAATCAAGATTTAAAAGATGAACTCACTAACCGTTTAGTTGTGTTGTTCGGTGATAAAACATTCAACTGAACCAAGGTCCTTAAGAAAGTTGGTACCTATCTAAAGTATGTGAGGGACCAATAAAGGTCACATTTAGAGATAAACAAAAAGTATGAGCATCCCCGCTTAATTCTGGAGAGGGAGTGGAAGGACCTGGTGTCAGATGGAAAGAAGAAAGCTGAAAAGAAAAAAGGAAAGACACCACCGGGCTAAGGAAGGTATGTGATACTATCAACAATGTAATTATATACTGATTACTCTTTATTTTTAACTAATCTAACATATTTCAAACTTTTCATAAACAAAGGAAAAACTAGAAAAATGTGGGTAGCACAAACTTGGCTCTGGTGGTTATATGAAATTAGCCACACGAATTGTAAGTATCAATAAATGAAATATTGCATCCAAATAATAAATTGAAAACAATGTTATTTTTATCACACCATAGAATAAAAATTTATGATCTTATGCAAAAATGCAGGGCTCTGAATTCAACAAAGTTCCCACATAAGAGGACTTGAAAATTTCCTTCTAGCAAGGCTATGGAGCTGTGGTTGAACACCTAAGAGTCTTGACTGGGCAAACACAATCTTCCACTGCATCTGACACACAGGTAAATAAACTCAATAAAGTTTGTTTAAAATTGAATACTAGTGCAATCTATTCAATATTAATTTCCACCATAAAGTAATTACATGCCTATTTGTTTTAAACATACAAGCAACGATAATACTGCACATGGCATTGGAATGCAGCCTAGTGAGGGTGGAGCACAACCTGCAAATGAAGGTCATGGTGTGCATCCTGGTATTGGATGTATTCATGTGCTATACAAAATGTAGTATGGATTAATACAATTAAATATCTTTAATTGCAATTGGTGTATTAAGTAATGTAACCTTTCGTGTTTCAACTTTAGAGCACGTAGAGTGTGATCAACATGTTGAGCATGATCAGGCTAAAGAAGATCAGGAACATGATGTGGCCCCATCAGGTAAAGAGGACCACTCTAATGTTCTTTTAAACATATTTAATTGCAATTGGTGTATTAATTAATGTAACCTTTCGTGTTTCAACTTTAGAGTATGTAGAGCGTGATCAACGTGTTGAGCATGATCAGGCTAGAGAAGATCAGGAACATGATGTGGCCCCATCACGTAAAGAGGACCACTCTAATTTTCTTTTAAACATGTTTAATTTCAATTGGTGTATTAATTAATGTAACCTTTCATGTTTCAACTGCAGATCAAGATTTAAAGGGTGTTAAGTATGTTGAGCATGAGTCTATAAGAGAAGTTCAGGAACATGATGTGGACCCATCAGGTAAAGAGAACCACTCTAATGTTCTTTTAATTAATGAAATACTTGTAACAATAATAATAAAACATATCAATTTAACATTTTTTTGTTATTGCAGCAAAAACCCCCCTTGCAGCGACATCCACGTCGTGAGCACATGACTAGGAATACATTAAGATCACAAGCAGAGGGAAGAACAACTAAAGGGGGGATAGATGATTTAGAAAACGATACTCCACTTCAGATTTTTTTAGCTTTAAAAAAGAAACAAAAAAAAGTGATTGTAATCATATCATGACAACCATATTTTTTATAATATGTAAAAACTAAAAGAATGAATATTATATGTTAATTAATGAATGTGAATATGTTAATGAATGAATGTTATATGTTAATGAATGAATGTTATATGTTATTATTGGATGAATGAATGAATTTTATATGTTATTAATGGATGAATGAATGATTAATGTTATATAATTGGGTATAGGGAATTGAGAGTAATGTGAGGAGGGGGGGAAGAGGCCAAATGAGCTTCCAGCGTCACGTGGTTGGCCGTGTTAAGTAGATAATATTAAACTATTCTCGAAACAAATAGAAACTCAATAAGGTAATGCACTTTTCAATATAAGAAATGCATCATTTGAAGCATCAAACCAATATGCAAAGATGAAAGAAAGTGCTAACTTTTCACTATGGTGGCAGAAAAATGATTCTTTATACCCTAAATCCATGCTCTACATCATAATTTGAAGTTGTTTCCATTCCAATGTTCTGAGTTTAGTTTGTCGTATGGCTTTGTATGAGTACCACATTGTGTTGTGTGTGGATTTGGTTTCAAAGCTTTATTTCTTCTATTTTTAGTGGTGACATAACTCTAAAATTTGACTTTTGTGCATAACAAGTTAGTGGAAAAATTGATAGCTCTGAAGGGTTTAGAGGCTCGATTGAGATAGATACGCGGATATTTGGATCTTGTTGTTGATAGAAGGCTTCCACTTAACCATCAAATTTTGTACCATATGCAAGTATGCAAAAATTTCTCTACTTACATTCATTCTTGATCATAAATGTTTTAAATGATATTAATGCTTCAAACTTAAGATTCATTTCATTGTTATAATGATCAAAATTTTATAATTTGATATACATTCAAGCATTCTCTTGCCCCCTACCCTTTTCTCTCTCCCCCCTCCTTTTAAGAATTTTCTTTGTCATAAAAGATTCACATTTCTGTCTCATTTACACAAATTTATCTGAAGCTCTAGGAGTGAATAAAGATATGTAAAAGATGATGGATTATGTCTAAACAACAACTTTCCATCTTATAGATAATTAAATCTTTAATATTTGAATATTTTAGAGCTCGAATAATGCTTGTATATGCATGTGTAGCAATAAGGGAGCCTATGTGAAGATTTAAATTTAAAACATCACTTTGGTATTTTTCCTTAGGCAGTGAAATGATATTTTGAGTAACACAAACCTACACACACATTGATATTTTTCAGCATTGTATTGAGGATATTATTTTCTCTTATACCTACCCTCAGCTAGACATGGAAGTATATAATATTGGTTTATGGGTTTTTTATAAGTAGTTAATTTCACAAAGGAAGACTAAAATCTTCTTAATGTCTTGTCAGGTGTGAAAGCATATGAATCACTTGCTGAAGGCACCATTTTGTATTCATCCAAAAACTGGTTTGTTCTTTTTTTATGTTTCTTTCATGTATTTTTTTTAGGCTCTAGAGATGTAGCTCGGCTCTTTCCTTTACACTTTTCATCCATTTTGATGATTACAGTAGTTTGTCCTCATAATTTTTTATGTAGATCTGTTTGTGACCTTATTTTCTACCAATCAATTTGCAAACCAGTCACATATTAAGGACCATTTCACTAACTTGTAGTCATCCATTACTTCATATGTTGTAGGTTGTGTCTGTGTACCAATAAATCCCGATGATTGCGAGAACTTTAATTCTACAAGTGTACCCACTCTTTCTCAAGTAAAAGTCTTACCTTATTTTATAGTACTTTAAATGGTTAATTGAAGGTGCTTCTTTAGATCTGAGATAGTTAAACCTTGGATTAAAATATGGTATTAGATGGGCAGTATATGATAAAACTGAGGTCCATTGAACACAAATTACGAACATAATTTACTAGACTATGAATAGTGTTACAATTATAATTATTTCTCCTTTACCTACCTCTCCATTAATGAAAAAGATAGTAGATATTGGAAGTTCATTACATGTCTCATGTATGTGTTAGTATTTTAATTTTGTTTAAGTTGTTCAAGAGCTTGATTAGGTCAAGAATATGTTCTACAAGCTCTATTCTCTTGACACTGCTCAGCATTTTCCCTACACCTTTTCTCTTCAATTTAGATGTTTCTTAACTTCTTCCCTTGTTAGCCCTTGGTTGTTCTCAAGTGTAATGTTTTTTCTATGCATCTTGCATTTTGTATGTATGATTAGTCATCTCTTATGAAACATGGATAACCTTTCATGGAATTTTTGTTGTAATTAGACAATTGCCATTGTGAGAATAATCATTTAATTTGTATGGAAGTAAGTTTTTTTCATATTATTTGACTTGGTATTGTAAACTTGTCTTTGTAGGATTCTCTAGGGGGAACAGTAGAACTGTGATGATAGGTAGAGTTGTACAACACCATAAATCATTTGGCATTATCAATATATTGCTTATAGAATACTATATGCAAGTAAAATGGAATGTCCAATGACAATTGGTCTCGAATTCAAATCTGAATATAAGTACATTACACAAGAAGATGGTATCTATTATATGATTTAAAGAACCCCAAAATAAGAAAATTAATAGGTTTCATTTGTTTACTTGCTCTTAGACACTTGTTTAATCGACGAGACCCTCAGAATGTCTTGCTGATAACCAGCAGTGTTCAAAACTCCTGAAGAGGTCAAATCGGTGTGACATTGGATCTGTCTTGCCGATAGAAGTCATCAGCAAAACATGGACTATCGGAATGAGTTTTCTATCTTGTGTTGATGATTGATCTCTCACTGATGGGTTGGCTTCGGTGGTCATCACCAAGAGTCTCTGCGATGACATGGTGTAGGTCTATTTAAAACTGCTAAAAAGGTCAGATCGATGTGACATTGGATCTGTCTTGCTGACGGAAGTCATTGGCAAGACATGGACTATTGTAGTGAGTTTTCTATCATGTGCCAATGATTGATCTCTCACTGATGGGTTGGCTTCGGTGGTCATCGCCAAGAGTCTTCACGATGAAATAGTGTAGGTCTATTTAAAACTCCTGAAGAGGTTAGATCGGTGTGACATTGGATTTGTCTTGTCGACGGAAGTCATCCGCAAGATATGGACTACCGAAGTGAGTTTTCTATCATGTGTCAATGATTGATCTCTCACCGATGGGTTGGCTTCGTTGGTCATCGCCAAGATTCTTCATGATGACATGGTGTAAGTCTATTTAAAACTCCTGAAGAGGTCAGATCGGTGTGACATTGGATCTGTCTTGCTAATGAAAGTCATCGGCAAGACATGGACTATCAGAGTGAGTTTTCTATCCTGTGTCGATGATTGATCTCTCACCGATGGGTTGGCTTCGGTAGTCATCGCCAAGAGTCTTCGCAATGGTACATTTCAACGAATATTTTTTTAAAAAAATTGAAATTATTTTGTCACAATTTCGACGAAGGCAACTGACGAATCACCGAAAAGGTCTGACGAAGTTGCTATAACTGCGACGAAGGCTTCATCGTAATTACTTTCCCATTTCATTGAAATGGCGACAAACATCTGGTGTTGTTTCGACGCTTTGGAAGAGGCATTGCAATTGAGTTTTGGTTATAATTCATTGGTGGATACACAAATTTTTCATCGATATTCTGACGAACAATAGAGTCATTTTATGATGCTGACGATCGACGAATTTGGGCCATTATTTCAACGTTTAATTATGCGTCAGAATTTTGATGAAAATTTGGCGACAAAAATTATTTCATTAGTTCATCGGTTGTCCGACAAATGTTTTTCGAAAGACCGATGAACGTTTGTCAGAAAATGGAATCAAATTCAGTAGTCTGTGCACCTGAATTATGTCTATTAGTGTTCTAGTGATGAAATGATAGATTAATCATAATGTCACCTTGGGATCACATCACCATGAAAGAACTTCATCCAACATCCTTATGAGTGTAGGTACCACAAAATAGGTATTTGTCAGATTTGTCTTCCTCGAGCGAGGGAAATTCAGGAAGAGAAGAGGAAAGCGAGACATGCAGTAGGTCTAAAAGAGGGAGATCAACTAGAAGTCAAAAGATTAGAAGACAATTTTGTAAACGCTTTTCTTGCTGAAGGGGGGTCATGTTCTTATGATGATGAGAGCATAGGTGACATCGAGGTGCCCTTGAGGTACAAACATCTATGGAAACAATGGGTACCCAAGGAACTTCCTCCAATAAACACTGATTTTTGTGTCAACAAGAGGATATATCGCATAGCACCATCGTCATTACATGGTTCGAGCCTATTTTGCATGGACAGCATAAAGGTCTGTTATGAAAAAGTTATTGAATTGATGGAGTATGTCGGACCCTGTTACAGTTACAAAGATTGGATGCAGTTGGTTCGATATACACGAAGTATGCGTAGGTATGCACTGTCAACAAATTATATACAACTAAAAGATAAGGATCAAAATAAAGGAGTGGTTGTGTACATTGATGGAAGGCCAAAAGCATCAGGGAATATTGCAAGGTTTATAAACAGTACATGACCTGGGTCAACAAATAAGCAACCCAATTTCATATTCAAGGCACGCGAGGGAAACCGTGTATTCGTATGTGTGATAAAATCAATAACTACAGGGGAAGAGTTGCTAATCGATTAAAATTTGAATTGCTTATATACAAACACAATTACTATGGGGGTGGTACATACTATATACCATTTTACCCAACCTCCAATTAATGACTCCAATATACCATTTTATTATTATGTTTTTTTTCGTAAGTCTATTGGTTTCATTTCAGTAATGTTTTTTTATATTTAATTTTTGTCACAGCGGGACATTGATCGTACGGGGAAGGCTCTGGCCCAGACCATAGATCGCGATGCATCTTCAAGTGCTTCTACCCGACAGGTTTACCTCATTGTAATTGTATAAATTAGATACGAGCAAAAATTTTTATTATTATGTTTTTTTCATAAGTTTATTGGGTTAATTTCGATAATGTTTTTAATATTCTTGTTGCAATCAGCTGATCGGGGAAAGGCACCAGCAGTAGAGGAGAGCATCCATAGGGTCGAGGTGCATTCATTGTTATTGGATGATGACATTGCATATTCAACAAACCCTCTCGATATGATAAGGAAGACACAAAAAAATGCAATGAAGAAATCCTTCAATTGTTATTCATAATGCCTCAAATAGATGAGATAAGAGAGAGGGTTAAAATATTGACTGAGAGAGTACAAAACTTACAAGTAAGTTGTCATGAGGTCTTTAATTATAACATAAGTTCATTCATGGTTTTATAATTTGTACTCTTTTATGTCATGAACTAAATATGTGTTGTTTTTACAGGATTTTTTGCATCCTCGTGATGTTGCTGCCCATGATCAGGATACTGTAGGTGTTGCCCACAGAGTAGGGGTTGGTACAAGTGTCCATCCTGATCTTCCTGCACATACATCAGATCATCTGACCCCATCATCTATGCCTATATTTTCGACTGAAATGTCGGCAACACATAGCACGCACGCATCGGGTAGTACTGGTGATGTAGAGGCCACTAGTACTGGTGATGTTTTAGCAGCATTTCCTAGATCTTCCCATATTACTAGTACAGGAACATTTCCAGTCACATTTGTGGTGACCGATGATTTCGTTCCCATAAAGATAGAGAAGTTCCCAGGTAATTTAAAATGTTTTAATTATTATTATATATAATCTAATTGAAATTTACTTATTGATCACTTTGTTTAGACTAATGATCTCATAATCATTTTGTAGGAAATGATGTTTTTTATAAACATCTAGGTGATATAACATTGGAGCTCTTCAAGCCCACCATACGTACACGGTGGAATGCCCAAAATCAAGATTTAAAGGATGAGCTCATTAATCATTTAGTTGTGTTGTTCGGTGATAAAACATTCAACCGAACTATGGTCCTTAAGAAAGTCGGTACATATTTAAAGTATGTGAGGGACCAATATAGGTCACATTTAGAGAAGAACAAAAAGTACGAGCATCCCCCCATGATTCTGGAGAGGGAGTGGAAGGACCTGGTGTCGGATGGAAAGGAGAAGGCTGAAAAGAAAAAAGGAAAGACACCACCAGACCAAGGAAGGTATGTGATACTATCAACAATGTAATTATATACTGATTACTCTTTCTTTTTACATAATCTAACATATTTCAAATTTTTCGTAGGTTGTCTAACACATCGAAGGAAACAAAGGAAAGACTAGAAAAACACGAGCAGCACAAACTTGGCTCTGGTGGTTATATGAAATTAGCCACAAGAATTGTAAGTATCAATAAATGAAATATTGCATCCAAATAATAAATTTCAAATAATTTTGGTTTTATCACACCATAGAAGCAAAATTCATGATCTTATGCAAAAATGCAGGGCTTTGAATTCAACAGAGTGCCCACGGAAGAGGAAATGAAGATTGCCTTCTAGCATGGCTATGAAGTCGTGGTTGAACGCCTAAGAGTCT
Source organism: Sequoia sempervirens (assembly GCA_007258455.2). Lineage (NCBI taxonomy): Eukaryota > Viridiplantae > Streptophyta > Pinopsida > Cupressales > Cupressaceae > Sequoia > Sequoia sempervirens. The sequence goes on along the minus strand of VDFB02271358.1, from coordinate 28,685,940 downwards.
TGACTGGGCAAACACAATCTTCCACTGCATCTGACACGCAGGTAAATAAACTCAATAAAGTTTATTTAAAATTGAATACTTGTGCAATCTATTCAATAGTAATTTCCACCATAAAGTAATTATGTGCCTATTTGTTTTAAACAGACAAACAATGATAATACTGCACTTGACATTGGAATGTAGCTTAGTGAGGGTGGAGCACAACCTGTAAATGAAGGTCATGGTGTGCATCCTGGCACTGGATGTATTCATGAGCTATACAAAACATGGTATGGATTAATACAATTAAACATTTTTAATTGCAATTGACGCATTAGTTGATGTAACCTTTCGTGTTTCAACTTTAGAGCATGTAGAGCGTGATCAACATGTTGAGCATGATTAGGCTAGGGAAGATCAGGAACATGATGTGGCCCCATCAGGTAAAGAGGACCACTCTAATGTTCTTTTAAACATATTTAATTGCAATTGGTGTATTAATTAGTGTAACCTTTTGCGTTTCAACTCCATATCAGGATTTAGAGGGTGTTCATCATGTTGAGCATGAGGCTATAAGACAAGATCGGGAACATGATGTTGCCCCATCAGGTAAAGAGCACCACTCTAATGCTCTTTTAATTAATAAAATACTTGTAACAATAATAAAAAAACATATCAATTTAAGATTTCTTTGTTATTGCAGCAGACCCCACCTTGCAGTGGCCTCCACATCGTGATCAATGTTATATGAATGAATGAATGTTATATGTTAATGAATGAATGTTATATGTTATTAATGGATGAATGAATGATTAATGTTATATGATCGGGTATGGGGAATTGAGAGTGATGTGAGGGGGAGGGAAGGGCCAAATGAGCTTCCACCGTCATGTGGTTGACCATATTAAGTAGAAAATATTAAACTATTCTCGAAACAAAGAGAAGCTCAATCCAACCTCGTACAGATGTTTTACATGAAGAACCCATTATTGTGAAATGTGCCTCCAGTTGAGTAAACTGAATCGATTCTCTACATCATAATTTCAAGTTGTTTCCATTCCAATGTTCTGAGTTTAGTTTGTTTGTATGGATTTGTATGAATACCACATTATGTTATGTGCGGATTTGGTTTCAAAGATCGGTTTCTTTTATTTTTAGTGGTGACATAACTCTAAATTTTGACTTTTTGTGCATAACAGGTTAGTGGAAAAATTGACAGATCTGAAGGGTTTAGAGGCTCGATTGAGATAGATACACGGATATTTGGATCTTGTTGTTGATGGGAGGCTTCCACTTAACCATGAAATTTTGTACCATATGCAGATATGCAAAAATTTATCTACTTACATTCATTCAACTTACTGCCTTCCTTTCAAATTTATACATTCATGTGTCATTTGAGAGGGTAAATCCATAAAGGTTTTCTCACAATTGAAGAATAATGCATTAGCTTATTCCATCACGAAAATAACAAGGGTTATTATGGGGAAATTTGATAGGAAATTAGTAGATCTCGGATCAATATGCTATAGGCCTTCATACTACAACCTTGTTCATGATAGAAGATTCTTGTTTTGTGACATGGAAAGAATACATTAAGTGATTGACAGACCAAGGATAGTGAACTATGTAGGAATAAGTGATTGAGAGTGAGAAGGGGAAGCTTCTTTAGATGATCAAACCACCAACTTAGCACAGCTCTCTCAAATACTCTTTAAGTGGACCTTTCTAATCCACTATTCCTTTATGGAAAAGACCCAACTCACCTAGGGTTCTTGTACTCTCACAACCAAGAGGGTTTGTAACCACTTAGATCATGTCAAATAGGACCAAACCAAAACTTAACACCCTAATTTTCACTTAGGAAGCTCCATTTTCTCATCAATCTAACCTTTAGGCCTCTTTACCCTTTTAACCCTTGTAGCCCTGCCCGGTAGGATAGTCAGAATTAAATCCACATACAATCCTATACCAGGCCCAAACCATTGAACTTAGACAGGTATTATATGCCCCTACAAGGCCTCAAAACCTTCCTTCATGAAAGTGAATAGAAAAAGAGCAATGGACCAAAACAACGCTGCTCCAAGAGGCCTAATTGGTTGGCCACAATAGGACAGTTGACTATCTTGTGGATAGCCTTGTGTTGTGTGTACTTCTTCCTCCTATCTTTTCTTTTTTGCACTTCTAAATTCGTTGCAACAATCAACAAGCATGGATTCAAATGTTCTAGTTCCTCTTCTAATTCCATTTAACTGCCATCAATGGAAAACTAAGGTTCAACTAATACTAAAGAACAAGAGGTTATATAGAGTTACAATGGGGGTAGAAAAAAAACGTACAGATGAAAGTGCTAAAGTTAAGTGGTTCAACAAGGGTAATCAAGCTTTTGGATTCTTATTTTATATTGAAGCAGCACATGCCACCTTTTGACCTGAGTTCATAAATCGTATTAATGACTATATTGTCTTCCAATCTTTGGACCGTGAACAAATAAGTAGCATTGTGAGATTACAAGTATGTAGATCATTTATTTTTTTGAAAAACTTATCATTTCTAAAGTACAAACAAAGGTAGAAAATTTGTCTAATTAGTTAATAAAGAATTTATTTGTGACTTATAATAACTGAAGATGCACATAAAATTGTATAAGATCCAAGTACTTTAGGGAATTCATAATAGGATATGTAGCAATGGGGTAACTCAAGTGCTTAATACACACTCTTTATGTGTTTTATGCATTTTTTGTAATCTACTTTATATGCTTCATAGAAATTAATTTTGGCATAGAAGCAATCAACTCCAATTCTTGTCATCCTCCATTTTTGTTTAGTTGTAAGTATTTGGTTGCAGTGATTTGGTCAACAAACCTTGTTTGCTCCTTTGTCTAAATACCATGTTACTGTGCATTAACTCCTAAATTATAACCATTAGGAAGCTTTATATCTCATCCGGGCATCTTTAGCTAGATCACAATATCAGTTATGTATTTTTCCTAGTATATCTTTTGTTATATGATGAAGAGAGAAAACTCACTCTTTTGTTGTTGTACAATGTGAAAGAACCCAAAAAATTTCTATCCCAAAATTACATCCTCTTACAAAAAGGAGAATATATAGCTTTTCAATCTGTTATTGATTTATAATTGATTCTTGAAAATACAATAATAAGTAAAATTAGATTTTATTTGGTTCAATTTTGTCTCCCTTTTTGGAAACCAAATCTATTTTCTAACCTTAGTTGCAAAAAAAAAAATGACTTGTATGGTCACCAACATAGGCATTAACCCAAGTGTGTTACCAATTCATTTATGAGGCTCAACAACATCCTACAGTGTACCTAGTAATTTAGTCTTGTTGAATCCATCTACTATGATAAGCATACTTGAGAAGAATGCTAAAAGAGTATAAGAAACCTTCTCAAGGGAGGGATGAGCATCTATGAAATCAAGGACTACAAGGGTGATAATTGTAGTAATAATAGACCATGATAGGTTGAGGTCATATATTAGGGAAGTCAACATTCCAATGGCCACTAAATAAATAGATCTTCCATGTAATGCTTTCCCACTTCAATTCCTTCTCAACCTTCTCTATAAATGCATACAAAGTTTCAAAATCTTTAGGTTTATCAACAAATTTTAGAGGAAATTATTCCCTAATGCCTTCTCAAATACAACCACCATTATTATTATCATTTGGAACCCTTGTGTAGTAACTTTGAAACTTGGTATTTTTATTGTTATTTTCTTTTGAAGTACACACATGCAAAATAGTTGCTTATGCACATAAGAGATAACAAAAGTAACCACATGTCAATTGCATACAAATTGATTGGGAGAAGATAAACACCCAAAGTTATTGAAACATCATTAGCATATCCTACAATCATTGCATTCCAAGAGATGACATCTCTTTGAGCCATTCCATCAAATAGTTCACGTGCCTTATCTATACTTCCACATTTTGAATACATGTCTACTAGAGCATTTCCAACTATAATATTTGACAAAACTCCCCCTTCCATTATGTTATGATGGATGTCCATACCCTATTCCAAAGCTCACTCGACATGATGATCTATGATGTAGCAACTCTTATGCATCATAGGTTGATCAAAACTCATCCATGAATTTTCTAGTTCTCTTTATAACTCCCTCTTACATGCACTCAATTGTGTAAAAAATTCTTACACATCTTACATAACAATAGATGATCTTACATGATGTCATATTATAAATTGCATGTGGCATAAAGTTTCACCTTGTAATATTTCATAGGAATCCAATCATGCAAGCTTAGATATATGTGAATAAGGAAAGTTTCAATAGTTGCAACCACAAAACAAATGGTGCAATATACACGAATAAAAGCAATTCCAAAATAGAGGTAATCAATAGAAAAAATCATCCACCAAATAGGCCTCTTGGATGCATGATTCAAGAGAGTGACATGTCTAAGAGGCCATGAATTACCCGAATACTTTTTTTGGAAAAAAATAATTGCACAGTTTCATCAAAATTTCGACGAACTCCATCGACGAAATACAAAAGCGTTTGATGCACTTGTTGTACCTTCGACAAAAGTCAAGGCTGTCTAATCGTCGAAATTTTGACGAGAGCAACCGACGAAACAACAAAACATTCTGATGAAAGCTCTATACCTTTGGCTAAACTTTTGTCGCTAGACCGATAAACATTTCATCGAAATTACGACGAACACATGATTCCTTTTTTGAGGCAACAACCGACGAAGTTAGGTCGCTATTTCGACGTTTTCAATTCTGTCGAGAAAGCAACAAAAACTTTACGATGAAAATTGGTTCAATATATTTGTCGATATTCCAACAAACGTTTGTCAAAATTTCAACAAACGTTTGTTCGAAATTGGACCCAAATACAGTAATGGACCGAGGTTATAATGTCTTCCATAGAAACTATAAGACAATTTTTATTGCAAAAAATTAGCCTTCTAGCAAGCCTAGAAGGGTTCCAACAAGTTGCAATCCCCCCCAAGGCTCCCTCAGCATCACTAACTTCAAAACTAGCACAAGGCCACAGCCACTTTATCACCTTTTTCAAAATTTTCTCTTTTCATTTTAGTTTCCTGAATTAAGACGACATTTGGTTTCACATCAGCCAAACAGGATTTTAACAAATGTTGTTTATAGGGGCCATTTAGTCCTCTCACATTCCAAGACAATAGATGCATAATAGAAAAAAGGAGAAGCAATATCACCTTGATACTACTAAGAATGGGAGAAAATATCCCCTTACTTCTTTTTGGATTTACTCCTAGCCAAGGAGTCAAGAGTTATTTGCTTTCTAGCAGCCACATCTCTTGTTGTATCTTTGTTCCTCGAATCTTTTAAGAGAGGTCTTCCCACATTGTTATTTCTGCCCACATCCAGTTTCTTATTTTTCCTTGATTTTGTATTTATCCATTCCTCATCCACAAAACCCTCTTTTGGGGGAGAATAGGAATTCATAGTGCTTTTCTTGATTCCATCTTTAGCTTCCTTCTCTTGTTTATCTTCTGGCATTTGACCATCCACCAAATCCAAATCTACCAGAGGGAGCTCAGGACAGGTAGTCAATAACTTTTCCATTTGGCTTTCTATCTCACCATCCTCAAGGGATTCCCTCTGGTGTTCCTGAATTTTAAAATCAACTCCCTCCATTTCTTGTGATGACTTTTTCAAGTTATCCAACTTTTCATTGCCATTTTGTAGTTCGAGATATTTTTCTAGAGAAGGTGGAGAGTTAAACCCAACAGCAACCCCCTCAGAAAGGACCTTTTCAACATTGTTCGTGAGGACACCCTCATTCAAAGATTGACCCTCAACTTCTTTCAAAATTTGAGAAGGTACCATCACCTTATCAGAAAATAGCAAGGCCGAGATAGGACTTGGTGTAGCAGGCTCCTTTATCAAGTTCATCGAGGCCACATTTTTCAAGGGAGAGCTTACTAAGACTCCAGATTGAGGTTTTTTAGGTTCAAGAGGGATTTTTTTATAAGAATCCTATAAATGACCAAACTTATTACACCCTTGGCAAAAAACGATAGCCTTTTCATATTCCAATGGTTGAACCCATCATCCAAATTTTGATTTTAAGGTCACAAAGGTGGGAAGAACTGTGTTGGCAGCCACATTCACACACATTCTAGCATAAACCAGTCGAGACTTGAGAAGAGTTACTTTATCCACCATAACCAAGGTGCCAAATGAATCAGCAACACCTTTAAAAACATTTTGGTGCCAAAATTCCAAAGGTAAACTAGGGAGCCTAACCTAAGTTGGGGAAACTTTACCCAGGTCTGAAGAGGCATCAAACCCTGTTTTCCAGTTACACAAGGACAAAATTTTCTTAAAGCTTCTATCGAAAGCCCAAGGGCCTCCCATGAGAACCATTATCATATCCTCAAGGATAACAAAGGTAAATAAAAATAGACCTTTAGGCATAGCACTTATAGAGACACTGCCCTTGAGATTCCAAGTGTCAGTTGCCCACTTACGTACCTGGTCGATATTAGGATGGCCAGCAAAGAACTTTCCAACCAAGGACAACTTCAGACCCTCGATTGCATCATTCAGAATAACATCTGGGACATCCACTTCATCCCCCTCTATAGTGCAAAAAGCAGACAAAGAATCCTGGAGTTCCTTTGTCGAAACCTTTCCACCTACAAGCTTTTCCACAAAGGACATAGGGTCCTCACCAGCCAAAAAAGCATCCTTACCCCCAAGAAAGGAAACAGACCCGTTCAAACCCCCGAGAATTGGAACAGGTGAAGCACCAAGTGTACTTTTAGTTCCCCCAGAAGACAAAGGCAAGGAAGCAGTTTTCTAGGAAGGAGCAGAGTGCATAGGTGGGGAGCCGAGATGGGGACCCCACCAAGTCAAATCATCAGGAAACACAAAAGCTCAAAATTTTGAAAAAAGGAGCGTGCGTAGAGAGCTCAGGACTTAAAACACATTGTTGAGGAGAAAAATGAACAAAATTAATGTGGGTGGTGGGAGGTCCCATACCACACACCGTATGCAATAGAAGCAACCGTAAATAGGAGTGGCATTGCTACATGGATGCCTAAAGGGAATGGTCTCCATGAGAATTCTATATAAGGTGGAAGGAGCATGACTCTAAGACATGATTAAACTTGCCTAGTTACTAAATGAAAGCATACAAAATTAAATTAAATGATTTGGTCAATTTAAATGGATAATAAAATCTAATAAATAAATGCTATTAATGCGAAGGAAGAAAAACATAATATATAGCCCATTACAACTTAAACCAATAACTACATAATTTTGCATTTAACTTTTCTCAATTTTATTTAATAAACATGATTGTTTAATCTCCATTAACAATTCAACCAAAAGAAGTGAATGAAAGTGGAACAAGACCCATGGGTCTAGATTGGATGGTTAAACCATTGAAATACAAGGATAGTGGTTATAGGTTCAAATATCCAACTTTACATGAGTAAGAAAAGCTCATGTTCACTAGTCATATTAAATGTGCATATATATTTTCATGTACAATTTCTTTCTTAATATTCTCATTAACTAATTGATGCAAATTATAACATTATTCTATTATTATAATTCCAAATGTTAAATTTATAATGTAAACAATAAAATAAAATAATTATAAATAATTTCATAATAATATATATTTTTATGTACACATTTTTTTAAATATTATCATTAGGATTTGAATTTGAAAGGTTTGAATCTGGAGACGGAAAAAAGGAGAAATAGAGAAAAACACTCTGCAAGTCGCCCGATGTTGTGCTAGGGTTTGTGCTTCGCGTGTGGGGGAGACTCTCCTCCCCCAGGCTTGGCCTTCCTATTTCGTATCCTCGTGGCATGGGTCTAGAGGCAGCGAAACACAGTATGGAGGGGGGTTTTGAACCCCTCGACCCTCCAATCTTTGGTTGTGTTGTGCATTCATCGGGCGGAGAAACCACTAAGTCCTTCAAAGTGGTTGTTGCTGAGGAATCGACTTCGATGGCAGTAGGGGCAAGGTTTGATGTAGGCTCCTCCACTGGCGAGGGCTTCGACGGCAGTGACAGGGAAAGAGGTAAGGAACCCTCCGCCCTGTCATTGAGGCTTCCAGTTTTTCCTAATAATGAAATAAAAGATGTGATCATGTCAAAAAGGGAAAAACTCAAAAACAAGGCTTTCTTTTTTGCTGCTATCGATGTCAATAATGCTCCATCTAGAAATTTTTTGGATAACTTCTTTGCAAATGTATGGCATAAGAAACTGGGCATCTCTATCTACTTTTGTCGAATGATACAAAAGGGTTTGTTCCTCGTTTTTGTAAAAAATAACAAGATGCAACAAAGAGCAACCAAAAACCTGTTCTAGAAAGTTGGTAAAAGTATCTTTAGGGTTGTGTCCTAGGTACATAGGGCAAACACGAAAGAGATCCTAGCACTTTCCAGCCCCAAATGGATGCTGGTGAAAGACATTCTGCACGAGCTTTGGGCTCTCATTCCGCAGTTACTTGCGCCTTTGGGCACTATAATGAGAGTGGACAGTCTAAGGGTCTCTCTCCCAGACATGAACGCTAGGATTTTGATTTCCCTCAATCCAAACCAAGAACTCCCATAATTCCTCAACATTCACTTGGACTATGGAATTCACCTATTCCAGATTGAAGTGCTAGGTGGCCTTAACGCCTGCTACCTATGCAGACGTGAGGGCCACTTAAGAAAGGATTGTCACATTATTCTGAAAAAAAAAACTAAGGGTAACCCTAACCCTAGCATGCCAAAAGATGCCTTTGTTTCTGGTGTTGAGAATCGAGAAGTTGAAATCCCTAACCACCACCCTCTGACTCTTAGCATCGTCGTCTCTAAACCAGTCTCTGGCCCGGAACCTCCTGCACAACCCCCCTCTCAAATGGCTTTGGACTCTCCCATCTCTGCCGAGGGTAATCCTTTTGCCCCCCTGTTTGATCTGGAGGTAGGTGTTGAAGTTTCCTTTGGTGCAATCCCTGTTGTAAGTGATCACATCGATGCAGTAACAAATGCTTCATCTGGTGCTTCCAAATTAAATGCACAATAGTTAGTAATGAAGAGATTAAGAGAGAACATTCAAAAAAATGAAAATAATAAAGGAACTGAGAGTGAAAAGGCTAAGCCAAAAACTCTCCTATACAAAAACTTTAAACTCTTGGCCCCCCATTTGAGTGGAACCCCTGATTTCAGGTCGGTTAAAGAAATTTCAAATTTTGGTGCGAGTGAGAGTCACTCATTCCAGGGGGGTCTCCAATAGGGTGATGGATGTCCCCGGGGCACTATAGCTCATTTTTCCCCGTGCCTTACCAGGAAGGATAATACTATTTTTGACTTGAACTTTGAAGGTGAGGAGGTGTCGATGGGAGGTAGTACCCCGAGGGCACCCACCTGCCAGGTTGGGAACCTAGAGACTATTACCCCTAAGTCAAAAGAGGGAGTTTCCACCTTACTGGGGAGTGATAAAAGAAGCTCTGAACATGTCATTGAAAGTGTGAACAAAATGCAAGAAATCTTAAACTCCCTAATTAAAAGAACCGATGTTGTTCTGGATTGCTCAAAACTTAAGGGGGGTAGTCAAGAGGGAAAAGGTGAACCAAGCATTGATAAACCCGCTAAAAAGGGGGTAGAAATTGACAATGGTTCAACAGGACAAATTGGGTGCTTAGTTGATGACCATGCCAGCAAAAGGAACATAGGGATAGCTGTCAACCTCCCACCTGGGGCAAAAAGGAGAGACGGAAAGAAAGGAACAGTCATTAAGATCAATGAAGGCAACCTTATGTTGAGCAAAAATAAAAGGAAAAAGACAAGTATTGTGCTACCTACTCCAAATACCAAGAGATTGGAAAGTGGGGACCCCTCTCCTAAATATTTTGAGATATTTAGGAAAGACAAAGAGGCTTGTACAACTCTTGTTGCTAATGAACATTAACTGCACCTCCTGGAATGTGAGGGGCCTAGAATCCCCTGATAGGAAATACCTGGTGAGAAGATTCCTGAATTTAGAAAAGGATAAAGACTTTGTACTACTGCAAGAACTAAAGGCCATTGGTTTCACCCTTGAAACCAACTTGAGGTTCATCTAGAATAACTCCCTTTCCTTAGTCTCCAATCATGAGAAAGGAAAACGAGGAACTGTTATACTTATGGCCAAAAGTTGGGAGAAGTCCCTCACTGAAAATGGTGTCTCCCCCTGCAATAGGGTTGTTTGGGCAACATTTGAGAAGGAAGGAGCCAAATTTGGTATATGTTCAATCTACGCCCCAAATGACTACAAAGAGCGCACTAAGCTTTGGAAATGGCTAACAACCCTCCTCGAAATCCCTTGGATCTTTGGAGGGGATTTTAATATGGTGGAAAATAAGGAAGACAAAAAAGGGTGCATCGACATGGAATAGAAAGGCAGTGAAAAACACTATTGGGCATGATTCAAGAACAAGCTCAAACTATTTGACCCTCTCGAAAAGAGGAAGGACCAAAGTAATACTGTGGTACACCTAGTGCAATGCCCAGAAAGGTGGAAAGAGGATATACTACAGGTTAGATAGGTTTTATGCAAATAAAGATTGGTACAGTTTCACCCCTTTGGATGGTGGTCAGAGTGTGATGGTTTACCCCTATACACTCTCTAATCATCATCCAATCAAAGCCACCTTAATCTTGAATTCAACAAGGAGAAAAGAAAGAAAGCAAGGGAAAAACTTCATACTCAATGTTAGTTTGCTAAAGGATGAGAGTTGTAGGGAGGCTATATGCACCCTTAGAGAGATAAATAAAAGTATCTTGGGGAAGGAGGGGGCAATCAAAAGGTGGGAAACCAATGTTAAGCGGTGGAGAGTTCTTTTTCAAACCATTGGGAAGCACATGGCACTAGAAAGGAGGAGGGAGGAGAATCGCATGCAAGAGGACCTGTTGAGGACATAACTAAAACTGCAAAACAACCCGGCTGATGAGAAGGCCAATGAGGAAATGGTATTGGCAAAGAATGCCCTCAGAAGGCTTCAAGCCCACAAGCTGTAAGGCCTAAAAATAAGAGCCAAACTCAATTGGCTTGAAAATGGAGACAAGGGCTCCAAATTCTTCTTCAGATTTCTAAAAGAGAAAGGGGTGAAAGAACAAATAAAGCAGATTTGTCATAACGACAGTGTTTTCACCACTCAGGAAGATATTTCAAAGCAGTTCTTCAACTTCTTTAAAGAGCTCTTCACATCTGAAGGTGAAACAGAGGAAGGTAGAAATGCAAGGAATCTGATAAAAGGGATTATCCCCTCAAAAATCTCCCAAGATGATGCTAGAGCCCTAGATAGGATGATCAACATTGATGAAATCAGAATAGCCATCAGCTCTATGAGTAATGATAAATCACCAGGCGTTGATGGCCTCCCAGTTGCGTTCTATAAGACCTTTGTAGATTGGATATGTGACGATCTTCATCAAGTCTATTTGGAGGCCTTTGAAAACGGATCATTGGGGGACAACATCAATAGTGGTATCATCATATTGCTACCCAAAGATGGGGATAAAATGAACATGAGAAACTGGAGACCAATAACTTTGCTAAATGCCTCCTACAAGATCTTGGCCAAAGTATTAGCTTTGAGACTGGTCAACATTCTTCCAAAGTTTATAAACAGCACATAGACTAGATTCATTAAGGGAAGATACATTTTAGAAAACCTTATCACAAGTTGGGAAGCTATGGAGTGGAGTAGAGTCTCTGGCCAAAACTCAGCTATGCTTCTGTTAGATTTCGAAAAAGCCTACAATAGAGTGGAATGGTCCTTCCTAAGAACAACCCTCGAGGCTTTTGGCTTCCCCATACACTTTTGCAACATGGTGTACACATTGTTGAAAGATGCTTCAGCCCAAGTGGATATTAATGGTTCACTCTCTGAAAATTTTATGCTAGGGAGATCCATAAGGCAGGGGTTCCCTCTGGCACCAGCCTTGTTTGTTATAGCTTATGATGCTCTCCACTTCCTGCTAAGAGAAACCACTACAACCCCAAAAGGTAGGGGTGCCCTCTGGCACCAGCCTTATTTGTTATAGCTTCTGATGCTCTCCACTTCCTGCTAAGAGAAACCACAACAACCCCAAAAGTAAGGGGACTTAGTCTTCCAAATAACCATGAACTGTTGAATATCTAATTTACTGATGGCACGACAATCTTTGTTGATCTAGATGAGGAAAACTTGGAGAAGTTGCTTGGTAACCTAAATATATACTGCAAGGCCTCGGGAGAAAAAATTTCTAGAGCAAAATCTATTTTGCTGGGTTGGTCTGATAAGCCTCCAGAATGGTTGCACAAGTTTGATTTTCAATGGGGGGGACCTAACAAATAGGCCAAGTATTTGGGCATCCCGTTTGCAATCATCACATGCCTAAAAGACATGTGGTTGTGGATCAAAGAGAAAATTGAAAAAAAGATGGATAGATGGAATAGGCAATTCCTATCCTTGGCTGGAAGGCTTCAGGTATGCCAAAAAGTTCTCTCTTCATACTCTATTTACTTTTCCTCAGTCTGGTTTTTCAGTAGTTACCAAATAAAAGAAATTCAGAAGAAAATCAGGAACTTCATGTGGTTAGATGGGAAAGGAAAGAGGAAAAAACACTCAGTTAGGTGGGATTGGTGTTGCATGGGGAAAAACCAAGGAGGTTTAGGGCTTAAAGATCTGGAAAAGCAAGGAATAGCCCTTTCCAATAACTAGATTTTCAAAGCATTAGAGGGTGATGAGCCCTAGAAGATCTTAGTCTGAAATAACATTCAAATGGCTGCCCCCAAGCATGCCAAGTCTTGGAAAGATCTGCCCTTCATTGACCTTCGCTTATCTAAGTATACAATTGTTCCTGTTGGTTCCATAGTTTTTAGGAGCATTTGGAATGCTTGGGAATATATCAAAAGAGGGGTCTCCAGCCCAATGTTCACTACCCACAATGGTAATGCTCTACACTCATCCAGCTCTATATGGTGGAACATGGAGCATAATGGGAAACCTTTAGCTTTACTCCAAGGATGCTCGGCCAGGAAGTGGGCTCAAGCTAGGGTGAGAACAATGGAAGATATCTTAACAAATGGTAGATTGAAAGAATGGGAGGAACTACAAAATGAATTTCAACTACCCCTCTCTAGCTTGAAAACATACTCTGTGGTAAGATAGGCTTGGGAACTCACTCCCCCTCTTAAGCCAAACAGTCCAAACAACAATTTGATTAAGTAGTTGATCTGGAAAGATTCCACACCCCTCAAGCAACTACAAACAAAAATTGTTTATAAAGAACTAATCTTCAATGAGTCCCTAAATGAGCATCTCAATAGAACATGGGAAACAAACCTTAACTACACAAATTGGCAAAGAATCTTTAACTCAAATTGGTCCTATATACTGGAACCTAAAAAGGCTTGCCTGAGATGACTTATTCTTCTACAAAGAGTGCCTATCAAACTGAAACACGAAGACAGAGAAATCTGCAACATATGCAGATTGCCAGAAACAATTAAAACATATTTTCTTTGATTGTCTATATGCAAATGAAATCTGGAAATTTGTGTGCAATAACTTGTCAATCTGGAATTCAAATAATAAAGTGAATTGGAAAGAAATTCTACTATGTAATGATAAGAATCTGGGGAAAGAATGTGATCTTTTTTGGCACTGTGTAGCTAATGAGATTTTTGGCATTTGTGGAAAGCTAGAAATGGGGAAAAATTCAATGAGCAGAGGAGGTTCCTTACTGAGTATACAAAAAGACTCATTTTACTTGAAATTGTTGCGCAGGTTGTCATGATAGTGAAAGCATCTGAAGACAAATTTCGTAAACTATTAAAAAATGGGGTAGTGCTTCTCAACAAGAATGAAGTGAAATTTGGTTACAACTAGCAAGTAGGGCAACCCAACCTTGCAACATTCATGAATGTACTAGAGAAATTTCAAAAAGAATTTAATGAAAAGATCCAGTCAAAGCAAGAACAACATGATGCAAGGGTGCCAGGACTACAAACAAATGACCTGATGGCTACAGAGCTTCTAGCAGGCTAGACTGGTGGTCCAGAATGATGCTTTTTGTGCTTCATATCTGTAGTTTTCTGCTACACTGATTATTTAGTGTATAGATGTTATATATGGTGTTGTCTTATGGATATGTTGTATTGGTAGCTTAATGCATAGGTACGGAGCAACATTGTGTATAGATCATATTTGCATTGGCCCAGATTTATATTTGGATCAGTTTTGTATATGGCTTAAATTTGTATATAGCACAGTTATGATGTAAATCCACATCTTTTATATATGTAAATTCACATCATGTATAGAAGCTGGGAACATAACTATATATGGGGCAAAAAACTCTAAAATGGGGGATAAAAATTGTTGTTTAAACACTCTATGATGTAATTTGGTTGGCTGTACTATCCTTAATATAAAAAAAAAAAAATTATCATTATCTAATTGATGCAAATTATAACATTATTCTACTATTACAATTTTGCATGTTAAATTTATAATTTAAACAATAAAAATAAAATAACTCTTCAAAAAATAAATAAAATAAAGTACAATAAATAAAATAAAATAATTTTAAATAATTTCAAAGCAAATAAAACAACGCAAGATTAATTTCTTTTAGATAGATGTATCTAAGATATATATTAGTTTATTTAATTTTTACTTCAAGAGTTTCTTAATTTTTTCATATGAATAGGGGAGAAGACCCAGTAGCCACCAGGGCTAACTTCGCGCAACCGTAGAATACTAACCGTATGTCGAATCGGAAAAAAAAATTATGGGTTTTTTTTGCATATTATGGGTTTTTTTTGCATATGAGTTAAGATCTTATAACTAAGTTTTTGGCTTCTGGGCAATTCGGTAGAGTGCGGTAGCATCCGATATGCACGCGGATGTCAAAAAGACCCCTTTTAGAGGTGTCGCCCGCTTGCCATCACCTAATGTCCCAGTACCC
>VDFB02271358.1:28657944-28670874 GCA_007258455.2 Sequoia sempervirens | reverse complement strand
AAACTAAATGTGAATGAATGTTATATGTTAATGAATGAATGCTATATGTTATTAATGGATAAATGAATGAATGGAATATGTTAATGAATGAATGCTGTATGTTACTAATGATGTATGAATGAATGTTATTAATGGATGAATGAATGATTAATTTTATATGATCGGGTATGTTGAATTGAGAATGATGTGAAGGGTGGGAGGGCCAAATGAGCTCCCACCATCATGTGGTTGGCCCTGTTAAGTAGAAAATATTAAACTATTCTCTAAATAAAGAGAAGCTCAATCCAACTACATCCAAGTATCTTTTTAATTCCTCTATCTTTCATCAATCTCTTTACTATTTGAACCTCGTACAAATGTTTTACATGAAGAACCCATTATTGTGAAATGTGCCTCTAGTTGAGTAAACTGAATCCATGCTCTACATCATAATTTCAAGTTGTTTCCATTCCAATGTTATGAGTTTAGTTTGTTTGTATGGCTTTGTATGAATACCACATTGTGTTGTGTGTGGATTTGGTTTCAAAGCTCTGTTTCTTTTGTTTTTAGTGGTGACATAACTCTAAAATTTGACTTTTGTGCATAACATGTTAGTGGAAAAATTGATAGCTTTGAAGGTTTTAGAGGCTCGATTGAGATAGATACATGGATATTTGGATCTTGTTGTTGATGGGAGGCTTCCACTTAACCATGAAATTTTGTACCATCTGCAGGTATGCAAAAATTTCTCTACTTACATTCATTCAACTTACTATCTTCCTCTCAAATTTATGCATTCATGTGTCATTTGAGAGGGTAACTCCATAAAGGTTTTGTCACAATTGAAGAATAATGCATTAGCTTATGTCCATCACAAAAATAACAAGGGTTATTATGGGGAAATTTGATAGGAAATGAGTAGATCCCAGAGTATGCTACAGGCCTTCATACTACAACCTTGTTCATGATAGAAGATTCTTGTTTTGTGACATGGAAAGAATACATTAAGTGATTGACAGACCAAGGATAGTGAACTATGTAGGAATAAGTGATTGAGAGTGAGCAGGGGAAGCTTCTTTAGATGATCAACTAGATGATCAAACCACCAACTTAGCACAACTCTCTCAAATACTCTTTAAGTGGACCTTTCCAATCCACTATTCCTTCAAGGAAAAGACCCAACTCACCTAGGGTTCTTGTACTCTCACAACCAAGAGGGTTTGTAACCACTTAGATCATGTCAAATAGGACCAAACCAAAACTTAACACCCTAATTTGCACTTAGGAAACTCCATTTTCTCATCGCTCTAACCTTTAGGCCTCTTTACCCTTTTAACCCTTGTAGCCCTGCCCGGTAGGACAGTCAGAATAAAATCCACATACAAGCTTGTACCAGGCCCAAACCACTAAACTTAGATAGGTATTATATGCCCCTACAAGGCCTCAAAACCTTCCTTCATGATAGTGAATAGAAAAAGAGCAATGGACCAAAACAACGCTGCTCCAAGAGGCCTAATTGGTTGGCTACAACATGACAGTTGACTACCTTGTGGATAGCCTTGTGTTGTGTGTACTTCTTCCTCCTATCTTTTCTTTTTTGCACTTCTAAATTTGTTGCAACAATCAACAAGCATGGATTCAAATGTTCTAGTTCCTCTTCTAATTCCATTTAACTGCCATCAATGGAAAACTAAGGTTCAACTAATACTAAAGAACAAGAGGTTATATAGAGTTACAATGGGGGTAGAAAAAAAATGTAGATGAAAGTGCTAAAGTTAAGTGGTTCAACAAGGGTAATCAAGCTTTTGGATTCTTATTTTATATTGAAGCAACATAGGCCACCTTCCGACCTGAGTTCATAAATCGTATTGATGAGTATATTGTCTTCCAATCTTTGGACCGTGAACAAATAAGTAGCATTGTGAGATTACAGGTATGTAGATCATTTATTTTTTTGAAAAACTTATCATTTCTAAAGTACAAACAAAGGTAGAAAATTTGTCTGATTAGTTAATAAAGAATTTATTTGTGACTTATAATAACTGAAGATGCACATAAAATTGTATAAGATCCAAGTACTTTAGGGAATTCATAATAGGATATGTAGCAAGGGGGTAACTCAAGTGCTTAATACACACTCTTTCTGTGTTTTATGCATTTTTTGTAATCTACTTTATATGCTTCATAGAAATTAATTTTGGGATAGAAGCAATCAACTCCAATTCTTGTCATCCTCCATTTTTGTTTAGTTGCAAATATTTGGTTGCAGTGATTTGGTCAACAAACCTTGTTTGCTCCTTTGTCTGAATGCCATGTTACTGTGCATTAACTCCTGAATTATAACCATTAGGAAGCTTTATATCTCATCGGGCATCTTTAGCTAGATCACAACATCAGTTATGTATTTTTCCTAGTATATCTTTTGTTATATGATGAAGAGAGAAAACTCACTCTTTTGTTGTTGTACAATGTGAAAGAACCCAAAAGTTTTCTATCCCAAAATTCCATCCTCTTACAAAAAAGAGAATATATAGCTTTTCAATCTATTATTGATTTATAATTGATTCTTGAAAATACAATAATAAGTAAAATTAGACTTTATTTGGTTCAATTTTGTCTCCCTTTTTGGAAACCAAATCCATTTTCTAACCTTAGTTGCAAAAAAAAATGACTTGTATGGTCACCAACATAGGCATTAACCCAAGTGTGTTACCAATTCATTTATGAGGCTCAACAACATCCTACAGTGTACCTAGTAAGTTAGTCTTGTTGAATCCATCTACTATGATAAACATACTTGAGAAGAATGCTAAAAGAGTATAAGAAACCTTCTCAAGGGAGGGATGAGCATCTATGAAATCAAAGACTACAAGGGTGATAATTGTAGTAATAATAGACCATGACATGTTGAGGTCATATATTAGGGAAGTCAACATTCCAATGGCCACTAAATAAATAGATCTTCCATGTAATGCTTTCCCACTTCAATTCCTTCTCAACCTTCTCTATAAATGCATATAGAGTTTCAAAATATTTAGGTTTATCAACAAATTTTAGAGGAAATTTCTTCCCTAATGCCTTCTCAAATACAACCACCATTATTATTATCATTTGCAACCCTTGTGTAGTAACTTTGAAACTTGGTAATTTTATCGTTATTTTCTTTTGAAGTACACACATGCAAAATAGTTGTTTATGCACATAAGAGATAACAAAAGTAACCACATGTCAATTGCATACAAATTGATGGGGAGAAGATAAACACCCAAAGTTATTGAAACATCATTAGCATATCCTACAATCATTGCATTCCAAGAGATGACATCTCTTTGAGCCATTCCATCAAATAGTTCACGTGCCTTATCTATACTTCCACATTTTGAATACATGTCTACTAGAGCATTTCCAACTATAATATTTGACAAAACTCCCCCTTCCATTATGTTATGATGGATGTCCATACCCTATTCCAAAGCTCACCCGACATGATGATCTATGATGTAGCAACTCTTATGCATCATAGGTTGATCAAAACTCATCCATGAATTTTCTAGTTCTCTTTATAACTCCCTCTTACATGCACTCAATTGTGTAAAAAATTCTTACACATCTTACATAACAATAGATGATCTTACATGATGTCATATTATAAATTGCATGTGGCATAAAGTTTCACCTTGTAATATTTCATAGGAATCCAATCATGCAAGCTTAGATATATGTGAATAAGGAAAGTTTCAATAGTTGCAACCACAAAACAAATGGTGCAATATACGCGAATAAAAGCAATTCCAAAATAGAGGTAATCAATAGAAAAAATCATCCACCAAATAGGCCTCTTGGTTGCATGATTCAAGAGAGTGACATGTCTAAGAGGCCATGAATTACCCAAATACTTTTTTTGGAAAAAAATAATTGCACAGTTTCATCAAAATTTTGACAAAATACAAAAGCGTTTGACGCACTTGTTGTACCTTCAACAAAAGTCAAGGCTGTCTAATCATCGAAATTTCGACAAGAGCAACCGACGAAACAACAAAACATTCTGATGAAAGCTCTATACCTCCGGCTAAACTTTCGTCGCTAGACCGATAAACATTTCATCGAAATTACGACGAACACATGATTCCTTTTTTGAGGCAACAACTGACGAAGTTAGGTCACTATTTCGACATTTTCAATTGTGTCGGGAAAGCAACAAAAACTTTACGACGAAAATTGGTTCAATGTATTTGTCGGTATTCCAACAAACGTTTGTCAAAATTTCAACAAACGTTTGTCCGAAATTGGACCCAAATACAGTAATGGACCGAGGTTATAATGTCTTCCATAGAAACTATAAGACAATTTTTATTGCAAAAAATTAGCCTTCCAGCAAGCCTAGAAGGGTTCCAACAAGTTGCAATCCCCCCCAAGGCTCCCTCAGCATCACTAACTTCAAAACTAGCACAAGGCCAAAGCCACTTTATCACCTTTTTCAAAATTTTCTCTTTTCATTTTAATTTCCTGAATTAAGAGGACATTCGGTTTCACATCAGCCAAATAGGATTTTAACAAATGTTGTTTATAGGGGCCATTTAGTCCTCTCACATTCCAAGACAATAGATGCATAATAGAAAAAAGGAGAAGCAGTATCACCTTGATACTACTAAGAATGGGAGAAAATATCCCCTTACTTCTTTTTGGATTTACTCCTAGCCAGGGAGTCAAGAGTTCTTTGCTTTCTAGCAGCCACATCTCTTGTTGTATCTTTGTTCCTCGAATCTTTTAAGAGAGGTTTGCCCACATTGTTATTTCCGCCCACATCCAGTTTCTTCTTTTTCCTCGATTTTGTATTTATCCATTCCTCATCCACAAAACCCTCTTTTGGGGGAGAATAGGAATTCATCATGCTTTTCTTGATTCCATCTTTAGCTTCCTTCTCTTGTTTATCTTCTGGCGTTTGACCATCCGCCAAATCCAAATCTGCCAGAGGGAGCTCAGGACAGGAAGTCAATAATTTTTCCATTTGGCTTTCTATCTCACCATCCTCAAGGGATTCCCTCTGGTGTTCCTGAATTTTAAAATCAACTCCCTCCATTTCTTGTGATGACTTTTTCAAGTTATCCAACTTTTCATTGCCATTTTGTAGTTCGAGATATTTTTCTAGAGAAGGTGGAGAGTTAAACCCAACAGCAACCCCCTCAGAAAGGACCTTTTCAACATTGTTCGTGAGGACACCCTCATTCAAAGATTGACCCTCAACTTCTTTCAAAATTTGAGAAGGTACCATCACCTTATCAGAAAATAGCAAGGCCGAGATAGGACTTGGTGTAGCAGGCTCCTTTATCAAGTTCATCGAGGCCACATTTTTCAAGGGAGAGCTTACTAAGACTCCAGATTGAGGTTTTTTAGGTTCAAGAGGGATTTTTTTATAAGAATCCTATAAATGACCAAACTTATTACACCCTTGGCAAAAAACGATAGCCTTTTCATATTCCAATGGTTGAACCCATCATCCAAATTTTGATTTTAAGGTCACAAAGGTGGGAAGAACTGTGTTGGCAGCCACATTCACACACATTCTAGCATAAACCAGTCGAGACTTGAGAAGAGTTACTTTATCCACCATAACCAAGGTGCCAAATGAATCAGCAACACCTTTAAAAACATTTTGGTGCCAAAATTCCAAAGGTAAACTAGGGAGCCTAACCTAAGTTGGGGAAACTTTACCCAGGTCTGAAGAGGCATCAAACCCTGTTTTCCAGTTACACAAGGACAAAATTTTCTTAAAGCTTCTATCGAAAGCCCAAGGGCCTCCCATGAGAACCATTATCATATCCTCAAGGATAACAAAGGTAAATAAAAATAGACCTTTAGGCATAGCACTTATAGAGACACTGCCCTTGAGATTCCAAGTGTCAGTTGCCCACTTACGTACCTGGTCGATATTAGGATGGCCAGCAAAGAACTTTCCAACCAAGGACAACTTCAGACCCTCGATTGCATCATTCAGAATAACATCTGGGACATCCACTTCATCCCCCTCTATAGTGCAAAAAGCAGACAAAGAATCCTGGAGTTCCTTTGTCGAAACCTTTCCACCTACAAGCTTTTCCACAAAGGACATAGGGTCCTCACCAGCCAAAAAAGCATCCTTACCCCCAAGAAAGGAAACAGACCCGTTCAAACCCCCGAGAATTGGAACAGGTGAAGCACCAAGTGTACTTTTAGTTCCCCCAGAAGACAAAGGCAAGGAAGCAGTTTTCTAGGAAGGAGCAGAGTGCATAGGTGGGGAGCCGAGATGGGGACCCCACCAAGTCAAATCATCAGGAAACACAAAAGCTCAAAATTTTGAAAAAAGGAGCGTGCGTAGAGAGCTCAGGACTTAAAACACATTGTTGAGGAGAAAAATGAACAAAATTAATGTGGGTGGTGGGAGGTCCCATACCACACACCGTATGCAATAGAAGCAACCGTAAATAGGAGTGGCATTGCTACATGGATGCCTAAAGGGAATGGTCTCCATGAGAATTCTATATAAGGTGGAAGGAGCATGACTCTAAGACATGATTAAACTTGCCTAGTTACTAAATGAAAGCATACAAAATTAAATTAAATGATTTGGTCAATTTAAATGGATAATAAAATCTAATAAATAAATGCTATTAATGCGAAGGAAGAAAAACATAATATATAGCCCATTACAACTTAAACCAATAACTACATAATTTTGCATTTAACTTTTCTCAATTTTATTTAATAAACATGATTGTTTAATCTCCATTAACAATTCAACCAAAAGAAGTGAATGAAAGTGGAACAAGACCCATGGGTCTAGATTGGATGGTTAAACCATTGAAATACAAGGATAGTGGTTATAGGTTCAAATCACCAACTTTACGTGAGTAAGAAAAGCTCATGTTCACTAGTCATATTAAATGTGCATATATATTTTCATGTACAATTTCTTTCTTAATATTCTCATTAACTAATTGATGCAAATTATAACATTATTCTATTATTATAATTCCAAATGTTAAATTTATAATGTAAACAATAAAATAAAGTAATTTTAAATAATTTCATAATAATATATATTTTTATGTACACATTTTTTAAAATATTATAATTAGGATTTGAATTTGAAAGGTTTGAATCTGGAGACGAAAAAAAGGAGAAATATAGAAAAATGCTTTGCAAGTCGCCCGGTGTTGCGCTAGGGTTTGTGCTCCGTGTGTGGGGAGGCTCTCCTCCCCCAAGCTCGGCCTTCCTGTTTCTTATCCTCGTGGCAAGGTTCTGGAGGCAGCAAAATGTAGTATAGAGGGGGGTTTTGAACTCCCCAACCCTCCAATCTCTGGTTGTGTTGTGCATTTGGCAGGCGGAGAAACCGCTAAGTCCTTCAAAGCGGTCATTGCTAAGGAATCAACTTCGGTGGCAGTAGGGGCAAGGTTTGATGTTGGCTCCTGCATTGGCAAGGGCTTTGATGGTAGTGACGGGGAAAGAGGTAAGGAACCCTCCACCCTATCATTGAGGCTTCCAGTTTTGCCTAATAATGAAACGAAAGATGTGATCATGTCAAAAAGGGAAAAACTCAAAAACAAGGATTTCTTTTTGTTGCTATTGATGTCAATAATGTTTCATCTAGAAAATTTTTGGATAACTTCTTTGCAAATGTATGGCATAAGAAACTGAGCATCTCTATCTGCTTTTGTCGAATAATATAAAAGGGTTTGTTCCTTTTTTTTTTGAAAAATCACGAGATGCAACAAAGAGCAACCAAAAACTCGTTCTATAAAGTTGGTAAAAGTGTCTTCAGGGTTGTGTCCTGGGTACATAGGGCAAACACGGAAGAGATCCTAGCGCTTTCTAGCCCCAGATGGATGTTGGTGAAAGACATTCCGCACAAGCTTTGGGCTCTCATTCCATAGTTACTTGCGCCTCTGGGCACTGTAATGAGAGTGGATAGTCTGAGGGTCTCTCTCCCAAACATGAACACTAGGGTTTTGATTTCCCTCAATCCAAACCAAGAACTCCCAGAATTCCTCGACATTTACTTGGACTATGGAATTCACCTGTGCCAGATTGAAATGCTAGGTGGCCTTAACGTCTGCTACCTGTGTAGACGTGAGGGCCACTTAAGAAAGGATTGTCACATTATTCTGAAAAACAAACCTAAGGGTAACCCTAACCCTAGCATGCCAAAAGATGCCTCTGTTTCCAGTGTTGAGAATCAAGAAGTTGAAATCCCTAACCACCACCCGCCAACTCCTTGCATCGTCGTCTCTGAACCAATCTTTGAGCAAGTCTCTAGCCCGGAACCTCCTGCACAACCCCCCTCTCAAATGGCTTTGGACTCTCCCATCTCTGCCGAGGGTAATCCTTTTTCCCCCCTGTTTGATCTGGAGGTAGGTTTTGAAGCTGCCTTTGGTGCAATCCCTATTGTAAGTGATCACATTGATGCAGTAAAAAATGCTTCCTCTGGTGCTTCCAAATTAAATGCACAACAGTTAGTAATGAAGAGATTAAGAGAGAACATTCACAAAAATGAAAATAATAAAGGAATTGAGAATGAAAAGGCTGAGCCAAAAACTCTCCTATACAAAAACTTTAAACTCTTGGCCCCCCATTTGAGTGGAACCCCTGATTTCAGGTCGGTTAAAGAAATTTCAAATTCTGGTGCGAGTGAGAATCACTCATTCTAGGGGGGTCTCCAACAGGGTGATGGATGTCCCTGAGGCACTATAGCTCATTCTACCGCGTTCCTTACTGGGAAGGATAATACTATTTCTTACTTGAACTTTGAAGGTGAGGAGGTGTCGATTGGAGGTAGTACCCTGAGGGCACCCACCTGCTAGGTTGGGAACCTAGAGACTATTACCCCTGAGTCAAAAGAGGGGGTTTCCACCTTAATAGGGGTGACAGAAGAAGCTCTGAACATGTCATTGAAAGTGTGAACAAAATGCAATAAATTTTAAACTCCCCAATTAAAAGAAGCGATGTTGTTCTGGATTAATCAAAACTTAAGGGGGGTAGTCAAGAGGGAAAAGGTGAACCAAGCATTGATAAACCTACTGAAAAGGGGGTAGAAATTGACAATGATTCAAAAGGGACAGATTGGGTGCTTAGTTGATGACCATTTCAGTGAAAGGAACATAGGGATAACTGTCAACCTCCCACCTGGGGCAAAAAGGAGAGGCAGGAAGAAAGGAACAGTTATTAAGATCAATGAAGGCAGCCTTATGCTGAGCAAAAATAAAAGGAAAAAGACAAGTATTGTGCTACCTACTCCAAATACCAAGATATTAGAAAGTGGGGACCCCTCTCCTAAATATTTTGAGATATTTAGGAAAGACAAAGAGGCTTGTACAACTCTTGCTGCTAATGAACATTAACTGCACCTCTTGGAATGTGAAGGGCCTAGAATCCCCTGATAGGAAATACCTGGTGAGAAGATTCCTGAATTTAGAAAAGGATAAAGACTTTGTACTCCTACAAGAATTAAAGGCCACCGGTTTCACCCTTGAAACCAACTTGAGGTTCATCTAGAATAACTCCCTTGCCTTAGTCTCCAATCATGAGAAAGGAAAAGGAGGAACTGCTATACTTATGGCCAAAAGTTGGGAGAAGTCCCTCACTGAAAATGGTGTCTCCCCCTGCAATAGGGTTGTTTGGGAAACATTTGAGAAGGAAGGAGCCAAATTTGGTATATGTTCAATCTATGCCCCAAATGACTACAAAGAGCATACTGAGCTTTGGAAATGGCTAACAACCCTCCCTGAAATCCCTTGGATCTTTGGAGGGGATTTTAATATGGTGGAAAATAAGGAAGACAAAAAAGGGGGCCTCAACATGGAATGGAAAGGAAGTGAAAAACACTTTTGGGCACAATTCAAGAACAAGCTCAAACTGTTTGACCCTCTCGAAAAGAGGAAGGACCAAAGTAATACTGTGTGGTACACCTGGTGCAATGCCCAGAAAGGTGGAAAGACGATATACTGCAGGTTAGATAGGTTTTATGCAAATAAAGATTGGTACAATTTCACCCCTTTGGATGGTGGTCAGAGTGTGATGGTTTACCCTTATACACTCTATGATCATCATCCAATCAAAGCCATCTGAATCTTGAATTCAGCGAGGAGAAAAGAAAGAAAGCAAGGGAAAAACTTCATACTCAATGTTAGTTTGCTAAAGGATGAGAGTTGTAGGGAGGCTATATGCACCCTTAGAGAGATAAATAAAAGTCTCTTGGGGAAGGAGGGGGATATCAAAAGGTGGGAAGCCAATGTTAAGGGGTGGAGAATTCTTTGTCAAACCATTGGGAAGCACATGGCACTAGAAAGGAGGAGGGAGGAGAATCTCCTGCAAGAGGACCTGTTGAGGACAGAACTAAAATTGCAAAACAACTCGGCTGATGAGAAGGCCAATGAGGAAATGGTATTGGCAAAGAATTCCCTCATAAGGCTTCAAGCCCATAAGCTGCAAGGCCTAAATATAAGAACCAAACTCAATTGGCTTTAAAATGGAGACAAGGGCTCCAAACTCTTCTTCAGATTTCTAAAAGAGAAAGGGTTGAAAGAACAAATAAACCAGATTTGTCATAATGACAGTGTTTTCACCACTCAAGAAGTTATTTCAAAGCAGTTCTTCAACTTCTTTAAATAGCTCTTCGCATCTAAAGGTGAAACAAAGGAAGGTAGACATGCAAGGAATCTGATAAAAGGGATGATCCCCTCAAAAATCTCCCAAGATGATGCTAGAGCCCTGGATAGGGTGATCAACATTGATGAAATCAGAAGAGCCATCAGCTCTATGAGTAATGATAAATCACCAGGAGCTGATGGCCTCCCAGTTGAGTTCTATAAGACCTTTGCAAATTGGGTCTATGACGATCTTCATCAAAGTCTATTTGGAGGCCTTTGAAAAGGATCATTTGGGGACAACATCAATAGTGGTATCATCAGATTGCTACCCCAAGATGGGGATAAAACAAACATGAGAAATTGGAGACCAATAACTTTGCTAAATGTCTCCTACAAGATCTTGGCCAAAGTATTAGCTTTGAGACTAGTCAACATTCTTCCAAAGTTTATAAACAGCACATAGACTGGATTCATTAAGGGAAGATGCATTTTAGAAAACCTTATCACAAGTTGGGAAGCTATGGAGTGGAGTAGAGTTTCTAGCCAAAACTCAACTATGTTTCTGTTAGATTTTGAAAAATCCTACGACGGAGTGGAATGGTCCTTCCTAAGAACAACCCTCGAGGATTTTGGCTTCCCCATACACTTTTGCAACACGGTGTACACATTGTTGAAAGATGCTTCAGCCCAAGTGGATATTAATGGTTCACTCTTTGAAAAGTTTATGCTAGGGAGATCCATAAGGCAGGGGTGCCCTCTGGCACCAGCCTTGTTTGTTATAGCTTATGATGCTCTCCACTTCCTGCTAAGAGAAACCACTGCAACCCCAAAAGTAAGGGGACTTAGTCTTCCAAATAACCATGAATTGTTGAATATCCAATTTTCTAATGACACAGCAATCTTTGTTGATCTAGATGAGGAAAACTTGGAGAAGCTCTTGGTAAACTAAATATATACTGCAAGGCCTTGGTATCAAAAATCTCTAGAGAAAAATCCATTTTGTTGGGTTGGTCTGATAAGCCTCTAGAATGGCTGCACAAGTTTGATTTTCAATGGGGGGGACCTAACAAATAGGTCAGGTATTTGGGCATCTCATTTGCAATCAGCCCATGCCTAAAAGACATGTGGTTGTGGATCAAAGAGAAAATTGAAAAAAAGATGGATAGATGGAATAGGCAATTCCTATCCTTGGCTAGAAGGCTTCAAGTATGCCAAAAATTTCTCTCTTCATACTCTATCTACTTTTCCTTAGTCTAGTTTTTCAGTAGTTACCAAATAAAAGAAATTCAGAAGAAAATCAGGAACTTCTTGTGGTCAGATGGGAAAGGAAAGAGGAAAAAACACTCAGTTAGGTGGGATTGGCATTGCATGGGGAAAGACCAAGGAGGTTTGGGGCTTAAAGATCTAGAAAAGCAAGGAATAGCCCTTGCTAGTGAGTGGATTTTCAAAGCATTAGAGGGTGATGAGCCCTGGAAGATCTTAGTCTGAAATAACATTCAAATGGCTACCCCCAAGCATGCCAAGTCTTGGAAAGATCTTCCCTTCATTGACCTTCTCTTATCTAAGCATACAATTGTTCTTGTTGGTTCCATGGTTTTTAGGAGCATTTGGAAGGCTTGGGAATATATCAAAAGAGGGGTCTCCAGCCCAATGTTCACTACCCACAATGGTAATGCTCTGCACTCATCCAACTCTATATGGTGGAACATGGAGCATAATGGGAAACCTTTAGCTTTACTCCAAGGATGCTCGGCCAGGAAGTGGGCTCAAGTTGGGGTGAGAACAATGGAAGATATTTTAACAAATGGTAGACTGAAAGAATGGGAGGAACTACAAAATGAATTTCAAATGCCCCCCTCTAGCTTAAGAACATACTTTGTGCTAAGACGGGCTTGGGAACTCACTCCCCCTCTTAAGCCAGACAGTCCAAACAACAATTTGATTGAGTAGTTGATCTGGAAATATTTTGCACCCCTCAAGCAACTACAAGCAAAAAACGTTTATAAAGAACTAATCTTCAATGAGTCCCTAAATGAGCATCTCAATAGAACATGGGAAACAAACCTTAACTACACAGATTGGCAAAGAATCTTTAACTCAAATTGGTCCTATATACTGGAACCCAAAAAGGCTTGCCTAAGATGGCTTATTCTTCTACAAAGAGTGCCTATCAAACTAAAACACGAAGACATAGAAATCTGCAACATATGCAGATTGCCAGAAACAGTTAAACATATTTTCTTTGATTGTATATATGCAAATGAAATCTGGAAACTTGTGTGCAATAAATTGTCAATTTGGAATTCAAATAATAAAGTGAATTGGAAAG
>VDFB02271358.1:28601732-28654256 GCA_007258455.2 Sequoia sempervirens | reverse complement strand
ATGTATGTATGTATGTATGTATTGAAAGCAACGACAAGCATCCTTTGCACATTCCTCTAATATCCCAAGTATCAGGTAGGTACTTATAGTTATTTTCATTTATGCAGTGTCTTCTTACTTTATACATTCTAGCATTTGTTTATATTTTTGTACTTTCCATTGCACATACAACAGCCTACCATACATATATTTGTCATTTTACATTATGTGTCTCTTGTTCATTCAACAAATCGATGTATATGTGTGTATCCTTTGCCTATCCTTTCAAAATGCAAACAATGGTACTGGTTATTCATTTTCTTCTACATCTTTCACGACCCATTAAGGGTTTATTCGATGATATCAAAATTATTACTGCTTGTTTATGAAATAAATCATTCCTCTTACACTCCTTTTCGCCATGTGTTCTATATATGTATGCATGTATCTATGTGTGTATGCACATACATACATTCATACATTTATACATATATGTATATATGTATGTATGTACATGCATACATACATACATACATGTATGTATGTATGTATGTATGCACATACATACACACATGTATGTATGTATGTATGTATGCACATACATACACACATACATATATGTATGTATGTATGCATGTACATACATACATATATACATATATGTATGTGTGCATGTATGTATGTACATATATACATATATATATGTATGTATGTATGCATGTATGTATGCACATACATACATACATTATGTATGTATGTATGTATGTGCATATATACATGTATCTATGTCCATATATACATGTATGTATGTATGTATGTATGTATGTATGCACATACATACATATATAGATACACATATATATATATATATGTGTGTGTATGTATGTATGTATGTATGTATGTATGTATGTGCAGCTACAAAGACAACGCGCGGTAAAGCGAATGAATAGGATGGGATACCCACAAAAAAACATTAGTCATATGCATCAATCGGACCCCAAATGAAGATTAATTGGGGTGTAATGTGTTTGGTGTCCGGTGCTTTAGTAAGGAGCGCCAAAATGATTCTATAAGGTGCTAACGTGAATTAGACCCATTCACTTTTGAGCGGATTTGAATGATAAAAGAGTTTTAATTAGATGTTAAAAGTGACACATTTAGGTGTTTTTTCTGCTTTGCAATGTATATTACTGATTTTCTGCAATTTATATGTATGTATATGTTTATATGAATACATGCATGTATGCTTATGTTTCTATGAATGTTTGCATGTATGCGTATGTTTGTATGACTCTATGCATGCATGCAAACCTGCAAAAAATCACAGATATATAAGGCTTCCCAAATGAACATCCAATCCAAATATAGTGCAGAATTCAGTCATATCATCTCTAAAAACCTACGTAACTGGCAGCTACAAATTCAAATGCTATAACAAATTCATATTTGAAACACAACAATCAAATTGAATGCATTCAATTGTCAGATTCAAATTTCTAAATAAGAGGGATAGCAGCCAGTGGCATTCACAATTTTTCTCCTCTACTACTATATTCGCAATTGAACTTGATTAATTATGTGTTGTTGTACATGCATTATTTCAAAGGTCATATGATGTTTGTATGTTACTAGCCTCGGTTGTGACTACCCGTGGTTGTAAATCTTTTCTTGCAGGCATGGGAGAACAAGGAGAGGTGGTGTAACGATGTTCATGGTGGGCAGTTTGGTAATTGTGTTTATCAACACACCAAATAATTAAGGATTTTTTGTTCAAATTGTTCTAAGTTTCAATTATTGTTCTATATTTTTTACTAACTAGTATATCTTTTTATTTATTTCAATAACTATTGTCCATGTTTGTTTGTTGTATTATATTTGTTTGTTGTGGCAGGCATGTCAAATGGCTAGGAGGTTGTGAAGACCATGTCAATTTGTAAGATTACATATCAGGTAAAGTCTTTCAAGACTTTACTTTGGCTGTGACCCGATAGACATTGTGTTCATTTATAATGTTCATTTTTATTATTCATTGTAAACTTACATTTACAATTTACAATTAAATTAATTTCCAAGTGTATGTGTTCAAAAATTTATAATTTCAAATAGATTAATTTATGGATATGTTGCATATAGATGTATAGTTATATGTATGCATATACTTAGTTGTGTATACATATATGTATGTATGTATGTATGTATGTATGTATATACGTACATACATATATATATATATATATATATATATGTATGCATGTATACACAACTAGGGAGGTTGTAAAGAGCAAGTCAATTTGCATGATGACATTTCAGGTCAAGTCTTTCAAGAGTTTACCTTGGCTGTGACCTGCTAGACATTGTGTTCATTTATGATGTTCTTTTTTCTGATGATGTTCATTCATGAACCTGAACAATGGGATTTGATTTATGGTGGGATTTACTTATTCATTGTAAACTTACATATAGATGTATAGTTATATTATATATATATATATCTATGCAACAAACAAACACATATGTGAAGTTAGAATTTTCAAAATAAATTGATGTGAGAAAATACATAGAAACTTATTGAATTATTAAGTTTGAATTTTCAAAAAGTCTGATGTCAGGAAAAATACAAAGTTTGAATTATAATGTTTTCAACCTTTACCAAATGCATTATTTAGAAAACATAGAACTTGAATAGACTAGTGAGTCATATTTTTAAATCACATCAATGATAGATGAATACAACAAACACAAAACTGATTTCGAATCACAAAAGCATAGATCATTAACTTGGAAAGAAGACAAGGAGTCTTCATATATACAAAAAACACATTGGAACACATCGAATTAGATAAGTTGAGAACAGACTACCATTTAGTTCTACAAAATTAGACACTAGTATCCAAATGCTATCCAATACAACAAACTAGTATCCTTTGACTGTCCAATACAATAGACTAGCATTCAGTTTTACAAAAAACACTCTAGCACACTTCGAGGTCAAAAAGTTGACAACAAAAAATCCTAATCAGACATCCACAGATCTGATTATGAAGTGGTGTGTCCTTGGGGGTCAACTGACTCCGCGTCAACTGGAGAAGATGTTGAGGACTGCGGATTGTTCTGTATGGCACTTGCTATACAAGCAAGCAATGCATGATTTGCCTCTGGAGTTAGCTGTAACTGTGGAGAGCAGCCTTCAGAAGACCCATTTTGTAGGCTGCTAAGAGCTGCAAAGGCTGGAGACAAAATGTTAATCATGTCCCTTAAAATTGGATGTTGACTTGGAAGAGGAGTTGTAGGAGTACTCTTACTTCTGTTTCTTTCTGCTTTTTCTGCCTGCTTTTGGTTTTCCTTCAACTGTCTAGCAATCTTTGCTTGCTCCCTTTGAAGCTCCTTTTCATGTCGCTGCCTCAGTTTCTCCTCTGCAATTTTTTGTTTTTTTGCAGCACGCTCCAATCTATTTGCCTCCCTCTGTGCGAGGATTGCTTCTCTTTCTGCCTTCCTTTCAGCCATTTGCTCCCTTTTCCTTTGCTGCAATTCTTGGTTTCTTTGCTTCTGTGCCTCTTGTTCATTCAGCAAATTGAAGAAATCATCCGATGTCAAAATTTGAGACTGCCTACTAAGGCGTAGGACCCCATTGCGACCTCTGTTAGATGATTGGCGCACTCGTTGCATTGGGAGTTGCAAAAAAGTGCTTTTGCTGCCTGCTGGTTGCTGATCATTGACTTGTGTGCATGGCACATAGTCAGCCTCTTCATCACTTGAGTCATTACCATCGAGTCCATCCTCTTCATCATTTTCAACCTCCCAATTTCTCCCAGTTGTGAAGTAATGGATGACATCTTCAGGATCAACATTCGGTGGTGATGGCATGGACAACCCTTCATCCACTTGAGTGAAATTGAGATGCACCCCTAGGTTCAAAGCTGCATCTTGAAATTCAGATGGCAGATTCAGACTCTCTTCATTTTCAGCTGCCTGATTACATGATCGAACTGCTGGTTCTTGTTGAATTTATGTTGCCTCAATGTTTTCTGGATTTGGGGGAATGTTTGCAGAAAAGGTATCCACAAACTGTCCAATCTATTCCTCATTCCAACCAGCTATCCTCAAACAAGTCTCAGCTGCCATGAACTGTGCCTCTTCATCAGCTGTATCACCCTCAGTTTCTGCTCCCAATGTCATTCCTTCCTCTTCAACCACGAAAGCTTGGCTTGGCCCCATATCCAAGTCAAGTGCATGTCGATCTAATGGCCAAATTCCTATTTTTCTAAAACCACTTACAATGTTATTAGGAGTCAAAGCTTGTGCAAAAGCTTTGTTGGCAAGTGTTGCCAACTCTTCCCTTCCAATGTCAAGTTGAGAATTTGCAGAGAGCCATATAGTCCTTTGCTGTTTGAAGTAGTTCTTAAATGGTGAGAACACACTAACATCAAGGGGCTACAATTTGTGGCTGCAATGTGTTGGAAGTGTGAGCAAATCTATTCCCATAGCCTTTGCTTCTTCAACCGTTTTGAATGCCACATGGCTGCCATGACCGTCAAAGATTAGAAGCTTTCTGTTGGTTGGTGACACACCTCCTGGGACATTTTTTGCGAAGTGTTTTAACCATGCCACAAATAATTCTTTGGTCATCCAAGCATGCTCTTGGATTGCCATGCATTCCCTTGGCTCACAGTTAACAATATAGTTTTTAATGTTCATTTTGGACTTGAACAAATAGTAACCAGGTATAGCTTGACCTACTGCACTAACACAAGCTAGAACAGTGATCCATTCTTTGCTTTTAGCAATTAATTGTGGAACACATTTCGTCCCTGTTTTTGCAATAACTCTCATTGCATAATTTCTGCCAGCTTGCACACCTGTTTCATCGCAGTTCCATATGTTGTTGGGCCCATAATTAAGTTTGATGTACAACTCCTCCAAGTTATCATAGAATGAAGAAACTATTTCGGGCCGCAGCATTATAGCTTGATCTGTGTCCACTCCTTCGGGTGTTCGAATTGTCAGATCAGGATGCCTTTGACGAAATCCAACCCACCATGACCTCCCTGGTATCCCATTTGTGAATGGGTTAGGCCTCACTCCAACCATGTGGGCCACCGTTGACTTAAGTTGTGACACTTGAAGGCCATGGCCAATATTAGCCATATCTTTACACCATTGCACAATTTCAGCTTCTTCTTCGTCATTCAGGATTGTTGGTGGCCCCCTCTTTTTTGTGGATGTCAGACCATTGAGCCATGACCGCAAACTGCTAGGCGAGATTCCCCATTTGATCGTTGAACCTCTGATTGACATTCGATGGTCTTCAACATCTGCAATGGCTTTTTCCATGTCATCCATAGACCAACTTTTCATGCTATGATCTGGGGTTGTCACTTGGTCAGCAGATGGTGGTTCCATTTCTATGTCAGTATTATGAACAGCAGGTTCAAAACCATCATTTTCATTGGTTTGTTCTGCATTTTCAGAAATAACTTCCTCGTCCATGTTCACTGCTGGCTCTTCATCAACATCTGGAACATTGAATGTCACTACACGAGGTACTCTATTCAAGCGCCTCACACTCGATCTTTTCCTCTTGTGCCTTGATGCCATGATTGTCAATGATCTTGTACATTGTTAGTGATCAAGTGTCAGAAAAACAATGTATAAACATTGCAAAACACAGATATAAATACAAAACACAGGTATAAACTTTGCAAAATATAAAACAGATCTATTTTATCATTCAAATCTGCTCAAAAGTCAATGGGTCTAATTCAGGTTAGCACCTTATAAAATCATTTTGGTGCCCATTAAAAATCACTCCTACATATTAATCTCCTTACTAAAGCACCGGACACCAAACACATTACACCCCAATTAGGGTCCGATTAAAGCATATGACTAATGTTTTTTTTGTTGGGTATCCCATTCTTTTGCATCATTTAATTTGGGTTTACATATATATGTAGATATAGATGTATTTATATGTATTTGTATAAATATATGTATACATGTATCTGTGGATACATATAATTACATAGTTACATGTATGCATATATCTGTACATATACATATATATATCTATATATACATAGATATATGTATGTATATATATCAATGTTCAAAGCACATTGTATAGACTTGGGTTTTGAAAAAAGAGCAGAAGAAATTAACCAAGGGTTTCATAATAATAATTCCTCACTGGTAGGAATACAGAAGTGCGTTTTGAGATAGATGCAGAATATTCCAGGCAAGGGTTTCATGAGATTAATTCATTAAGCACACGAATTTGGAAAAAACCATGCAAGGGTTTTGACAAAAACATATTTATTTTTAATGGGTTTGTCGATTTATGCCCAAAGTGACCTGGGTTTTTTATAGACATGTGTTCAAACCCACGAAATTCCTGATCATTTCTGGAGACAAAATCATGAGACAATCGACTTTACCAGGTCGTATTTAATAATTTAAGCACAAAAGAAAACCAAATTCACTTTTTTTTAGGGTATGTATGTATGTATGTATGCAGATACATACATACATATGTACATATGTATATATGTATGTATGTATCTGCATACATACATACATATATATATATATGTATGTATGTATGTATGTATGTATGAAGTTGCATACATACATACATACATACATAACTTCAATGTATGTATGTATGTATGAAGCTGCATACATACATACATACATACATAACTTCAATGTGGGAAAAGGAGTGTAAGAGGAATGATTTATTTCATAAACAAGCAGTAATAATTTTTCAATCATCGAATAAATCCTTCATGGGTCGTGAAAGATGCAGAAGAAAATGATTAACCAGTACCATTGTTTGCATTTTAAAAGGATAGGCAAAGGATAGACATATACATCGATTTGTTGAATGAACAAGAGACACATAATATAAAATGACAAATATATGTATGGTACCCTGCTGTATGTGCAATGGGAAGTAGAAAAATATAAACAAATGCTAGGCTATTGTATTGGACAGCCAAATGAAACGTATTTAAACAGAGTAATAGATGTATATATGTGTGTTTGTCTATGTATATACGTACATATATACATGTATATATGTATTTGTATATATGTGTATATGTTTTTAAATATATAATACACATAATAAATGCATGTGTATATATATATATATACACACACACACACACATACATATTAAACCCTGATAAATGACCAACCCTGACAAATGACCAAAAATATAAAAATATAAATAGGTACACATATAAGAAAAAATAAATAACAACTATAAACCCTGATATAAACACTGAAGTAAATGACAAATGAGCAAAAACACACAATATAAATATAGGTACCATAGTTTGCATTTTCAATGGATAGGCAAAGGAAACACATATACATCAATTTGTTGAATGAACAAGAGACACGTAATGTAAAATGACAAATATATGTATGCTAGCCTACAGTATGTGCAATGGAAAGTAGAAAATTTTTAACAAATGGTAGAATGTATAAAGTAAGAAGACACTGCAAAAATGAAAATAACTATAAGTACATACCTAAGACTTTGGATATCAGAGGAATGTGCAGAGGAATGTGCAGAAAATCTTTGTCGTTGCTTTCAACTTTGCTGGAAGTAACATGCAATTGTGAATGCTGTTGGCTACTTTCCCCCTCTTATTTAGGAATTCGAATCTGACAATTGAATGCATTCAATTTGGTTGTTGAGTTTGAAATTTGAATTTGTTTGAGCATTTGAATTTGAAGCTGCAAGTTACGTAGGTTTTTAAAGATGATATGACTGAATTCTGCATTACATTTGGATTTGATGTTTAATTTGGGAGCCTTACACCTATATTTAATTGTGCAGGTACCTACAGGAAATGAAATAAATACATATAGCTGCCAGGGAGTGTGTGAAAGACTGTGCATTTCAAATCCCATATAGTTCAAAGGAGATTGTGATTATGTCATCTAAAGCACCAATAGCTGTGCATGTATACTTGTAAATATAAAATGTAGTGAGGGACAAACATTTGCAAGTGGGGGTAATTGTAAAAAGTAAATGATTTAAATGAAATTGTAAATGGGCCTTTTTATGTACAAGTTGACTTCTTTTATAAATGCAAAGGCATGTTTAGCTGTGTACTTTGATTGGTGAGTGACTCATTCTGTTATGAGCAGCTATTGGTGTTGTTGTAATTTTCTATTGGTGTTGTTGTAATTTTCTATTTGTTAATAAAAAAAAATTTAGTGGATCAAAGTTAAAAAAAATTTAGGGGGTGGAGTGAGCATGGAGGTGGCGGTTATTCAATGAGTGGTAGCTACTGGCTCTTCTCCCCTATCATTTTTTAATATTTTTCCAAATAGTAGGTAGATAAGAAAAGATAAATATTATTTATTTTAACATGTACTCAAAATTATTTTATTTTATTTTCTACAACTTACCAATTATTTGAATTGCTATTTTTAAATTTTTTATAGCTCTAAGTTTTTTTTCTTAAATATATGTCTACTCTAATATTTTTTGTTGACACACATACCATTATACTCAACCCTTTGCATAAAATATCCTTCTTAAATAAAAATAAAGCAACCAATATAAATAAAATAAAATAGTTCTTAAATAATTCTAAACTAAAATAAAAACAACTTTGATAAATAAAATAATAGATGTTTTTTTTTTTTTTCATAAAAGATGGATACTACCTATAAATATATTGAAAATATGAAAAGAATAATTGATATTCATATATATATATATATATATACTCCTTTATATTAATATTATTATATTTATATAATGAAACAATTACTATATATTGATGCACATTTGACCTTATTTATTAATTAATTGAAAAAACAAACCTGGAATTGTTGACTGGTTATATATTTGCCTTAATTTCGTTAATAAAATGCCCATTCAAATCCCACAGAATTCAAGTTTAAACCTAGATAATATTCAAATCCCACAGAATTCAAGTTTAAACCTAGGTAATATTGCAATCCGAATCAAGTAAAGGGAAAAATTCCGAAAGATTAAATTGATATAAGTTTTTTTAAAATATTCGGAAATTGCACTCAGAGATACCCTGATTCGTCACTTGAAAACCTGCCGCAAAGCAGATTCTTTCACCAGAAACCTCCCCGAAATGAGGATAGTATTTGTCAGCTGTAATTTTTCATCAGGACCAGAAGCGGGAGGTAATTGCTCACCTCAGAATTTGACAGTTAATATGTCAAAAGTTAAATATATTATATTTACTAAAAAGGCATATAGATAAAGATGGATAATATGTTGCTAACCTGTCAACATTTCTTAATCTTTCATGCAAAATTTATCCAGTTTTCCATTTATATGCAACTCTAACAGTGAGATGTGAACCAACTGTTGTTTCAATTTCTATGCCTAGATTGAGACAATTCAAAGATCTCCTGGCAATTTTTATCAGTAGTTATTATTGTAAAAAGTGTATCCAGAATGCTGGATGGTCATGGCCTTGTAATAGACCTAATTGAAGTTGCCTATTTTATAATAGAGCTATGAAAATAGCTGGCCTTGCCTGGAACAAAGTTGGTAGTGGGTGGAGACTTCCCACTGACTAATGGAGACCTGGAGGGTCATGTTACCAGGATATTGTGGGTGGTCATGTTTTGTTTTTGTGTTTTTTTTGGGGGGCCTACTCACAATAATCAATTAAGGTAAAAAGACAAATGGAGGATTGGAGTTTAACAGATCATTTTGGCATCAGGTTTACAACTTGTCATCTGACATCTTTAGATTTAGGCTCAGTAGTTAAAAAGGGAGATCAGTGAATAAGGAGATGTGCTTCAATAATTTAGTGGGTAGGATTGCTAGGGTTCTTTAGAGTTTTATAATTCTAATTCATCTGTTTAATCTTATTTAAGGTGGTATGTCTAATGTTATTTGTTTTAGTCTCATTTATATAAATTATTTCTGTCATTGATGTTGTATTTGTAAATATTAGTTTATAGTCTTAGTCTTATCAATGGAGTGATTTGACAGTTGATTGTTTAACTTCAATATTATATTTGATCTTGTCTTTCTAAAAAAGTTTAGACCCTTTCAAAAACCTACTTTTACTCTTAATAAAAGAAGACAAATTAAAATTAAATATTAAATTTAAGAATATATATGTTGATGAATAGCTTAGGTCTAATATATATAACAATGATTGCTATTAGCGTCATCATTGTTTCTGTTCGATCTATCTCTCATAAATATTTCTGGAAATAAGTATCCGATTTCAATACATGTTGAACTATATACGCATTGATAAACCTCTGAAATCTTTATCGCCCTGTGTCTGGGCGCGTACTTGTTGACACTGGTTATCACGCGTGGTTCTGGAATCTGCATGCTGGAAGGAACACGTCCTTGAGCAGACGTGTCTCCAAGTGTGGAGACACGTCCTCTCAAGAGGCGTGTCCCTTTGGTTAGGAAACCCTGCGCTCAAAGGAACACGTCCCTTGAGTGGACGTGTCTCCAAGTATGGAGACACGTCCTCTCAAGAGACGTGTCTCTTGAACACGGGTCTCTCCATTATTTATAAAATAAGAAACCTTTCTCTATATGCAGTCATCGAAATCAATAAATGATCTGCACCCTGCTCACTCAATCCTCAGAGAAATATTCAGAAATCGAATTTGCTTCTGAAGTTCAAAATAAAGCTTCTGACCTTAGTTTTTCACAGTTCTAGAATCCTGTAAGTCTCAGATTTGATATAATTTTAACAATATAAATAATATAAATATAATATAAAATATAAAGGATTACAGTTACTATTTATTTTATCTCTTATGTCAAATATTTTTTCTATCTTTAATGGCTTTGAAAGATCTATTGAGTTTGATTTTAAATAAGAGACAATTTGTATAGGGACTTTTGAGCCGATTTTAAAATGTGGGATAACTTAAAATGTGGGTCAACATCTTTCATATTACTTCATCTTCAAAGCACTCAAAAACCATTAATCGAACAATCCTAATATTAACTCATGAGCAAATTGTTAGATCATGCAAAATAGATAGATGATCAACGTGACAAAGGTTTCAAGATGAGTGAAGTATACACTCCTTCCTACCTTGAAAAGATGGATTTTGTGAATGAAATTCTTACAAGAAATGGGTAGTAAAGGCCTTTACATACCTTCATAGGGGAAAACCCCTGATTGTCGTTCATGATCCGATTGCCGTTCACTCCTCGTTCACCTGTCCCCCCAATATCCGTTTACATTTTAGTCATTAAAATGTTGTAATTATGCTAATAAAAAATTAGACATTACACTAGTATATGTTCACTACTTAGTCTGTAACCAACCAACAAAAAAAAACAAATTTAAACATATATTGGTGCAATTATGTTTTCAACACAAGTCAACTTGCACAAAATAAAGTCATTTATGAATTAAATAAGGTACACTAATGTTTACAATAACCACTCCATGCAAGTGGCTTAAAGCTTCTAGTGCATTGTATTTACATGTATACATAAACAGTTAATGGTGCACAATGTCACATAATTTAAAACATTATAAAGAGTTAATGGTGCACATTCTGACATAATACAAAACATTGATCAGCTTTATGAGCTATCAGTTGCACAATCACCCACACATCCCTTGACATCTTCATGCATTTACTCCATCTACTTCTGGTACCTACATAAACAGTTAATGGTGTAAGGCTCCCTAATATACCAAAAAAATAGTATAATTCATATATCTGACTGAATTTAATAGAGCCACCTATTTTGACAATTAAACCAAATATAAAATTGATTTCCTAAAGGCCACGGAAAAACTCAGGCATAGATGGCCACTGCAAAATGAAATGACAGATTGTTTCCCACAAAAAATTCAAATTTGAAACTCACCCACCACAATTCAATGCATTCAATTTACCCATTCGAATGATTTTTTAAGAGGGAATTTCCATGGTCATTTTCATTACGAATTCTCCCTGCTTTCATTGAATATCCTCTGCAGACTTCAGAGCTTACTAAGGCAACTTCTGCACATTCCTCTTAAAAGGGAGCTTATTCAGGTCGGTACACCCAGAATAAGTAAATTCATGTTTTTATTTATCAGTATACTGGATTTACATTTATGTTGTCTGTTTCATTATTCAATATTCTCTTTTATATTTATGTACTCAGTGTTTACATTATTTTCAGCCTCTTTGTTTTACATTTATGTTGTCTGTTTCAATATTCAATATAATCTTTTATATTTAAGTACTCACTGGTTACATTATTTTTAGGCATATTGTTCTACATTTTTGTTGTTTGTTTCATTATTCAATATACTCTTTTATATTTATCAGGCATAATGTTTTATTTATTCAATATATTCAGTGTTTACATTATTATCAGGCTTAATGTTTACATTTATGTTGTCTGTTTCATTG
Organism: Sequoia sempervirens; assembly: GCA_007258455.2. Classification (NCBI taxonomy): domain Eukaryota; kingdom Viridiplantae; phylum Streptophyta; class Pinopsida; order Cupressales; family Cupressaceae; genus Sequoia; species Sequoia sempervirens. The sequence continues at coordinate 28,641,869 of VDFB02271358.1, read as the reverse complement.
TTCAATATAATCTTTTATATTTATGTACTCAATGTTTACATTAATTTCAGGCATACAAATAATTTTGCTTTCACTCAGCTATTCAACTTAGCATTATTTAATCATATCGTAGTTACATTATATTTATATTTATGTACTCAGTGTTTACATTATTTTCAAGCATACCAATAATTTTGCTTTCAGTCAGCTGTTCAACTTAGCATTATCCATTATTTAATCATATCGTAGTTACATTTTTTTCACCTGCATTCATCATAAATCAAAGATTATAATAGCAGCATTATACCATACATCAAATATAATAACATCAGCATTACCCATTTTTTAATCATATCACAGTTATATTCTAAATCTGTCTTTAATAATGTGTAGGGTTTCATCATAGCAGATTGTATATATATATATATATATATATATATATATATATATATATATATATATATATATATATATATAATCTGATAAGAATGTGTAGGGTTTCATCATAGTAGATTGTATATATATTAAAAAAAAATCTGATAAGAATGTGTACGGTTTCATAATAGCATATTGTATATATAATCTTATAAGAATGTGTAGGGTTTCATCATAGGAGATTGTATAGATATATATAAAAAATCTAGTAAGAATACATATCATTCTCTATAAATACAGTGATATATTCTTATCAAATTGTATACATACATACATACATCATATATATTCTGATAAGAATATATCATCGTCTACAAAGACGACGATATATTCTTATCAGATTGTAGACATACATACATATATATATAGTCATGCCATGTACTATTTCCTCATATCAAGCCGTGTAGAGTTTACATGTGACCAGTACAAATTTGATCCACCTCTCTCACCTGCAAGATTGTTTGTTCAATAGTGGATTTTTGTTGGGTTCGATGGTGTTTGATTGCATTTTGGCATCTTTAAAAATCATTTTTGTGTATGGCATTAAGGGTGTAACTGTAATCATTTCTATTTACATGTGACTGCCGACTGGTAGAAAAATGATCCCTTGTGAATTATTTTGTCTAGGGCATCGACTTTTTGACTGCTATGCTATTTTTTGACATTATTCTATGAAGTAATCACATGTAATGTGATTTAAACAGAACATTGACGGAATTTCGACCAAGTATAATCATAAAATTTATTGGGTATATAATAAGATACTTAATCTTCAAAAAAAAATCATTTCATCTTATATGGAGCTACAGAAAACGTCTCCACCTCTCTTCACCTGCAAGATTGTTTTTTCAACAGTGGGTTTTTTTGGGCGTCATTAATGTTTAAGCGCTATGATTTATGTTGACATTATTCTATGAACTAATCTCATGTTATTCTTTGCTACACTAACAAGTTTGAGCGCTATGATTTCTATTGACATTATTCTATGAACTAATCTCATGTTATTCTTTGTTGCACTAACAAGTTATTCAATTTTTACTGTTCGTGCAGGTTAACTGGAAAATTATGGCACCTGCTAGAAAGACTACAAGGGTTGTAGGAAGAGGAAAACGTGCAATTAGAGTAACTCATGGGGTGCACTTCGTTGAAACATAGCCTGATGAGGAAGTTCATGCAAATCCCAGCTCAGAAGATGTTCCTAACTCTACAAATGAAGCCACCAACACAACAAAAGCCGAACCTACTGTTTAGCCAAATGTTCAACCTATTGTGCAACTGCCCTCACCTGTACCCATTAGGCAGTGGACATATGCTGATATGGAAGGAACAGTTAAGAGTGTTGAAGAACACAACATGTCAATCAGGGCAGCAGCAATTAAGTGGGGTATGTCACCTAGCAGTTTGAGGGCGTGGCTGTTAGGACAAACCACCACAAAGAGGAGGGGTCCACGTACAATTTTAACTGAAGAGGAGAAGACTGAAGTTGTCCAATGGTGCAAGGACATGGCAAGATTGGGAAACAGACTGCAAGTAAATCAACTATAAGCCATAGTTTCCCAAATAATTGCAAGTCAACCCAATCCTTTCACAAATGGGGTCCCCGGGAGGTTAAGGTGGGCAGGATTTCGAAGAAGGCACCCAGATTTGACAATTAGAACAGCTGAAGGAGTGGACAATGACAAAGCGATTATGGTTTGTTCTTCTGTTGTGCAAGCATTCTACGACAACCTCGAGAACCTGATCAAACTTAACCACTATGGAGCAAGTCGAATATGGAACTGTGTCACTGGTATTCAAGCTGGTAGGAACTGTGGCATGAGAGTTATTGCCAAATTGGGTACAAAATGTGTACCACATTTGGTTTCAAAAAGTAGAGAGTGGATCACAGTGCTGGCTTGTGTAAGTGCAGATGGGATAAGCATTCCCGGGTTCTACTTGTTTAAATCAAAGAGGCACATGCAGAACTATATCTTTAATTGCGAGGTAGAGGCATTGATGGCAATCCAAGAACATGTGTGGATGACAAAGGAACTATTTGTCAAATGGTTAGACCATTTTGCAGCTAATATCCCCGGTGGGGTTTCACCGACAGGGCCCTTCTCATTTTTGACGGTCATGGCAGCCACGTGGCTTTCAAGACCATTGAACAATAAAAAAAAATAGGAATAGACTTGCTAACGCTGCCTGCTCATACCAGTCACAAGCTGCATCCATTGGATGTCAGCATTTTTGCTCCATTCAAGGCATATTTCAGAGAGGAAAGAACCATTTGGCAAGCTGCAAACCCGCATATTGATATTGGACGTGAAGAGTTGGCAAGTCTTGCAAGCCAAGCTTTCAGAAAAGCCTTGAAACCAAGCAACATTGTTAGTGGGTTCCGCAGAACAGGAATATGGCCTCTTAATCGGTCAGCCCTTGACAACATGGGCCCAAGTGAGGGCTATGTTGTTGAAGATGATGTTGCAAATCCTACAATAGAAGATGAACTAGTCACAATGGAAACTGAAGACGATGTTATGGCAGCAGAGACATGCTTGCGTCTTCTTGGTTACAATGAGGATGTAATAGATGGTTTTGTGAGGGAATATGATGCAAGGGAAGTGGCAAGTGATGTTGCAGCAGAATGCAATGGGGGTGATGAAGCTACAGCACACATTCAACCAGAAATCCAACAAGTTTTTATAGATTTCCAACCAGAAGTTCAACCAGTTATTGCACCCTGCACTGAAGATACAGCCACTACATCAGCAGGCCTGAGTTTTCCAACTCAAGTTAGCCAACTAGAATGGATGCATGAAGCAGCCACAAACCTTGGAGTGCAAATAAATCCAACTGAGGAAGAAGTCAGCCTATCTATGCCTTCCCCACCACACGTTGATCCAGCTGAAGTAATACATTACTTCACTAATGCAAGGAATTGGCAAGAGCATAGTGATGGTCAAAGTGAAGATGACAATGCTATTAGTGAGGAAGAAGTTGAGTTTGTGCCATGCACCCCACATGATGAATCGCAAACAACAAGACCAAACAGCAAATTCTTGAAACTTCCAGTGTAGAGGGTGCAAGGAACATCACGAAGAGGTCGTTCGGGAGTGCTTCGGCTTAGTAGGCAGTCCCAAGTACTAACATCTAACGCCTTCATCGAATCGTTTAGCCAACAAGAGGCAAAGAAGAAAAGGCAAGAGGAGTTGCAGCAATGTAAGAAGGAGCAGATGTTGCAGAGAAAGGTAGACCGTGAAGCAGAAGCAATTATAAAGGAAGCAACAAGGGCTGAGAAGCAAGCAAGGAAAGTGATAGAAGATGAGCAAAAAATGATAAGAATGCGAGAGAAAGTCATTAGACAGGAGCAGACCAAGGTTGAACGTCTACAAAAGGCAGTAGAAAAGAAAGTAAAACAAGCAGAGAAGAGAAAACGTAAGTCTACAGTGGCGGATCCTATACCCACCCATCATCCTATCATGCTTGATATGATGAACATTTTGACACCAACCTTTACAGCCATCAACAATATGCAGGTTGGGAGTGGCTCACAACAAATGGGATTGACTGCCGATGCAAGCCAGGCATTACTTGCTCAAATAGCAACATGCCTTCAAGGAGGTATTAACCAAGTATCACCTCCTACAAGTGGACCTGACTCAGCTATTGGCGGATATATCACGCCGCCACCTTTTCCTAGAAATATGGACAGTTGATTATATGCATATTCAATTTTGTTTTCTGATCGATGTAGCAGTATATTTTGGTGATCTGGTTTGCAAATCAAATCTATTTATCTGCTTAAAGTTATAACTGTGATATGATTATAAGATGTGATATTGTTGATGTAATTATGTTTCAAACCTCGCATATGTTTAAGGGGAGAAGATCAATACAAGCTTTGAGTAATATTTTCATATGTTTCAAGTATGTTCGAGACATGTTTTTCTCACACCACCCAATCAATTATTGCAGTTTGATTCAAAATATAACTATGATATGATTATAAAATGTCCTAATGTTGCTGTTGTTTGTTATTGGAACCTCAAATTTGTATGCCTTATATGTTTGATGATGGTTTCAGCCTTCTATTTTCTGTGTTCTCACTAATTACACTATGTTTCAGTCTTTGTCAATAAAAAATAATCACAAAACTTTGTTAGGTAAACCCATACGCGTGGTTTGATGAAGGCATATGAAGACAATGATATATTCTTATCAATTATCAGTATAAAAAATTAATGGAACTACATGTTAATTATTAGATTAATTATATATATACACATAGACACACACACACATATATATAGCTATATATGTACATACATATATGCATAACCATATGTATGTATGTACATATATATATGTAGACATAATTAATCTAATACTAACTAATCTCATAATTATTGTATACTATTGCTCATTTCATCTAACTTTCAGCCATATATATAAAAAGACACATTTTTTAGTATTACTAGGTCATTGCCAAAGTAAAGTCATAGACTTTACCTGTCATTAACATTGAATGTCTTCCGTTGATTGTGGATAAGTCCTCGCATTCCTGCCATTAAGAGACCAATGCCAATAAATATATTCCTCCAATGAAATAAGCATCTGATAAGAAAAGTATTTATTTATGAACATGTGTATACCAGAAAATGTAAACATATCATAAAGCATTCAGAGCAAAATGTCCCTATAGAGTTTGTTGTGTTAACAAACACAACTTTGTTGGTATGTTGATAATCCACATGCTTGATTCACCTCTCCACGCTCCCGCTTGCCTGCAAAATAATTGTAATAAACGGGGGTAGTACTCAGTACTCGTAACATTCCCACATCAAATCATCCTTACAATATTGCATGCACAACAATAAGAGTTTTGATTGGAGCATTAAAATCCACAATGTTTTGATCCTTGGTATGAAGCTGAAAATAATAGTGTGTATTACATATGATGGCACCATACATGGCAGAGTGCAATAGAAAGGACATATATATGTATGTGTATACATGTATGTCTATATGCATATACATGTACATATACATATATTTAGTGATAACCATTGCATGAATTTATTTGACAGTGTGTATTGTGCATATACTTCGTGCCATGACTTTCAATAAATATATGTATATCTATATAAATATACATGTCTATGTATATACATATACATGTATACATATACATTCATACATACATATGCATATACATGTGTATATATATTTGTATATACATATACATGTATGTATATGTATATACAAATATGTAATCTAATTATTGAAACTCATAAAATAAGTGGAAGAAAACAAATAAATATATTGTATGTTGTGATATGATTACATAATAGATAATGATCATTTCAACAACTAAGTCAAAACTGAATATTTTGTATGGCTGAAAATAATGTAGACACTGAGTACATAAATATAAAAGATTATATTGAACAATGAAACAGACAACATAAATGTAAATCCGGTATACTGATAAATAAAAAACATGAATTTAGTTATTCTGGGTGTACCAACATGAATAAGCTCCCTTTTAAGAGGAATGTGCATAGGTTGCCTAAGTAAGGGAATTCCCTCTTATAAAATCATTGGAATGTGCAAAGTCAATCTTCGTGGGAAACAATGTCATTTCATTTTGCAGTGGCCAATTATGCCTAAGTTTTGTCATGGCTTATAGGAAATCAATTTTATATTTGGTGTAATTGAAAAAATAGGTGGCTTGCATAAATTCAGTCGTACATATGAATTATAAAATGTTTTATGTTTTGTTATATGTACGGTAATAAATTTTGTAGAGGATATGCAGTGAAAGCATAGGCGAATTCGTAGTGAAAATGACATTGGAAATTGCCTCTTATAAATCATTAGAATGTGTATATTGAATGCATTGAATTGTGGTGATTGACTTTCACATTTGTATTTTCCTGCCAAACAATGGTGTGTTGAATGAAAAAAGGCCTATTTACAATTATCATTTCACCTATTTCAAGTTACGTTTGTATGCGGGCCCCATCAAAATATCACATGGGTCTGCTAAGAGGTGGTCCCTTTAATCTCAACCTCATCGCATTAAAATATTCTCCATGTGCCCCATATTCCTTCATCAAAACATACGTATGAGTTAACCACGTGCCCCATAAGCCTTCATCAAATATGCGTATGTGTTAACCTAACCGCGGGTTGCTGGGCAGATTTAAGCCATATACTCATTTTCACCATTATTATCCATATAAGATTTTATATATATATATATATATATATATATCAAATTACATATGTACAGTCTTATATAGATATATATCTATATCAGATTAAGGTCCATGTAATTTTCACCTTTATTATCCATATAAGATTATACATATATAATCTGATATATATATGTGTGTGTGTGTGTGTGTACAGTATTCTATAGATATTTATCTATATCATATTACATGTGCTAAGGTCCATGTCATCTATATATGATTACATATGTTAAGGTCCATATAATCTTATTGATATATTATTATCAGATTATATGATATATTATTGCATACAATGATATATTATTATAATCTGATTGATATATTATTATCTGATTATATGATATACGAGATGAAGTTTTGAAGAGACATGAATAACTACCCATGAGTTGTCTATTCATTATATAACTGTCTCAACAAAATATCTGTGATATGTAGTTGTGTCTTGCAACAATGAAATTTCTGATATTAAGCTATGGCTTACAACCTTTAAATTAATACTGCTTTTAAGTTCTCAACTACAGATACCAAAATACAGTTATGCATCAAAAAGATCAAAATTTGCTCTCCATTAAAGAAAAATGCAACATGAAATTGTTAGTCAGTACTATGAAGTTCACTTTCCAATAAATAAAACTGAAACATCTAAAGTCTTAGTTAGAAATATTAAACAAATCGTGCAATTGAATTTTTCAATATAGAAATTGGAATGCAGCTATGGTTTCAGGCTTCAATGCTAGGACATCTTGATCTGTGGCTCTAGCCTCACTGCTAAATGCTAACATAAGCTATTTACAACAACAAATTTAAAGAAAGGAAGAGTCGAAGAATACAGTTTTTAAAGTTTTGTTTGAACCAGGATTTCCCTTAAATGACAAGATACACATGTTGGGTATGGGTTAGAAAGCAGACAGTAATCATACAAAATTGTTCAGAAAATCTCAAAGAGATGCAGATTCATTTTATAATAATGTATTTACACTGCAACTGAGTTACATTAAATAAGAATTTTGTTTAATATGATGCAGCCTTTTGCAATTCTTAAGTTGTATATGCAATAGGAACTTGGCAAATGGATTTGTTCGAAGCCTAGTTATGATTTTCTTTTATCATGTATGCCATAAGGATGTTTTTGCTCATTATGCTTATAAAATATCACCAAAATAGAATCATGGATGGTCGTATAACAAGCTATTGTCAATGTCAAAACTCAAAACAGGTTAACATACTTTATCCAGAACCTTAAGAAGAGTTTGATCGTGAATATGTTTTGATCAGTATTTGTCTTTTTGTAAATTGAGTTTGGTACTATTATGCCCCAACTTTAAGCCCCGTTCAAATGAGCTTTCCCGCGTTGCTGAACATGCATTACAGAAAGCCAATGTGAGATTTGTACCTTACAATAAGCTTTATTTAAGATTCTTTACAATCTATAACTACCAACAAAATCAAGGTTTTCCTTTTTTATAAAATGCAGTCCAACTAGGATAAGAGAACCGGTGAGCAAGTATCCTGTAACTCACATACGCATAAAGCATGCAAATATTCCACTTACAAACAGTACATTCATGGCATTACCTCATGATGCTAATTCTCAAATTTGGAGCAACTTTGTATATTTAGGTTGTTTCATCTTTTTCAACTGTTTAATTTTCATTTTTGAGAACCACCTTGGGTTGGACGGACCATAAGTTTCTTTTATATCGTGTAGGTTGTAGGTAATTTGTCCCAGTGGTATGAAGATATTGAGTACTATTAACAACAGTGCCAATAAACCATTCAACTTTTGACCATGTAACTACATATTTATATATTGACTAAGGAGATGCAAGTGATGGCTTGGTGTTGCACCTGCCTTGTTTGCATATTCACTCTTCTCTTTAATGTCTTTTACATGTTATAGGAGTAATATTATTAATGAGTCAGTCATCAGACAATTGGAAAGCAAACGGAGTTTAGAAGTTGGGTATCTGTAGGGCACTTTTTTTCTATTTTTACCTGTGTAGTGCGACATAAGAGAAAGAGAAAAATGAGGCAGATGCTCAAAGAAAGTGGGAATTAATTGGAAGTTGGAAACCCCATTAACCCGTATCCTGAAACCCCTCAACAATTTGGGGTAAAATTTGAAAACCTAAAAAAAAATTGATTATACTGGCATTTGACAATAACCCATTAATTTTTATGATTATTGTTGGTCAAAATTTCGTCAATGTTCTATTTATATCACATTACATCACATTAGTTCATAGACTAATGTCAACAGAAATCATAGCACTTAAACATTGACAACGCCCAAAAAATCCACTGTTGAAAAAGCAATCTTACGAGTGAAGAGAGGTGGAGACATTTTATGCAGCTCCATATACGATTAAATGAAAGTCTTTGAAGATTGAGTATTTTATTATATACCCAATAAATTTCATGATGATACTTGGTCAAAATTTCGTCAATGTTCTGTTTAAATCACATTACATGTGATTACTTCATAGAATAATGTCAAAAAAAGGCACAGCAGTCAAAAAGTCAATGTCATACACAGAATAATTCACGAGGGTTCATTTTTCTACCAGTCGACAGTCACATGTCAATATAAATGATTACAGTCACACCCTTAATGCCATACACAGAAATGAATTTTAAAGCCGCCAAAATGCACTAAAACACTGTCGAACCCAACAAAATTCCACTATTAAACAAGCAATCTTGCAGGTGAAGAGAGGTGGAGACGTTACCTGCAGCAAAATGAAGCCGAAGGTCGTCGCCATGGTCACGGAGCAAAACTCGATGGCGGGAGAGAGGATGCAGCGACGAACTTTCTGGAAAGAAACCGCGGGAGATGAAGACTTTAGGGCTTAAAGTTGCCCAGCAACCCGCAGTTAGGTTAACATGTACACATGGTTTGATGAAGGCTTAAGGGGTTCGTGGTTAACTCATATGCATGGTTTGATAAAAGAATATGGGGCACGTGGAGAACATTTTAATGTGATGAGGTTGACAGTAAAGGGATCACCTCCTAATGGACCCACGTGATATTTTGATGGGGCCCACATACAAACGTAACTTGAAATAGGTGAAATGATAATTGTTAATAGGGTTTTTTTAATTTTTTTTTGGATTTGTAATGAACAGGTATGGGCGAAATAGTGAAGATGTAGGGTACGGAGGTAAAAAAAAAAAAAACCCCTTTTTGACCACCTTTCGCTTAACGACTTCCACAAGGCGTGTTTGAAATACCCAGAAGCCAAATTTTTCTTTTTAAGGTCCTAACTCGGTTACGAAGAAGCCCAAAAAAAAAATTGAAATCAGACCTATTTTGCACTCTGCACGAATGCACGAAGTTAGCCCTGTCTGCTACTAGTACGTTTCCCCTAATTAATAAAGAGAAAAATATTTTTTTATTTTTTAAATTTACTTAAGATTATATTAATGTTTTTCTTGATGGATTGGGATTATATGCTTGAAAACTGAATTAATAGTTTAGAAAAAAAAATTGCAAGTAAATTGAATATTAATGCTAAACCTTTTTAAAATTAGCCTTTGTAATGGGGTATATTAATGCTAAACCTTTTTAAAATTAGCCTTTGTAATGGGGTATCTTACTGATTGATTGAATCTATTTTTTCACATTGAAAATCAAATAGACTATTGAATTTTCTTTGGATTGTTTTCAATTAAAGGATTTGTTTATTTTTATTTTTTTGTATTGATAATAATGCATATTACAAAGAGTGCAGTATTAAACTGCAAAAGGAACTTGCAGACTCATAACAGTAGCAAAAACAGCTACAGCAGTAAGAAGCACTAAAAGATGCAACCAAAGCATGACAAACAAGGTCCAAACTGCTACAGCAGTTACAAAAACATAATGGAGAATAGTAGCAGCCAAACTGATGGAAAACAAGACAGCTACAGCAGACTAGAAACAATGATAAGTACAACAGTGTGAAAAGAACAATAGCCTCTAGACATCCACAAAACATAGCAGCAAGTCAATCTGAGCTATGAAAGCAGCTGGTTAACTTGGAGCGTGATCTACTATATCAATCCCTGCGCTACTATTAAAGGATTTGTTTATCTTTATTTTAATGCCCTTTCAAAAAAAAATGGTGTATTTTTATTTTAGTGCCACTCTTCCTTTTAAGAGTATTTCAGACTCATTTTTTAATAAAAAGGAAAAAAAGACGTTTTAAAAGAGCCTCCTCTCTTTAACAATCAAGAGTCAGAAACAACAAGATAACAAACAAAGAATAGCTCCAAAATCGGACAAGAAAAACTTTAAGAGCTAGTAACGTCCATAACTAAGAAGTTGTAAATTATGTGTTTAAAGAAGCCAACAAATCTGTGTACTCTTTATGACAGACCCCTTTCACAAACTACAATGGAATTTGCATAAGTTGAATTTGTCTACAAATGGCTGCAACAGACATGATGAATTAAATTAAATTTATCTTAACTCCACAGATAATTCAATATACAGAAAACCGGATCAATCCTAGAAAGTAGATATGTAAAAACATAAAAATTTCTTGAAAATAGAATTTTCACAAAATTAGCAATCAGTAACTTCATTCCGTATTAAATGTAACCACATAATAGAAGAGTGCCTTTCCTGTATGATGTCTAACTCTTCAATAAAATCCACAGTGAAAGTAAAGATCTAAAAGCAAGAAATGAGGATGAAGAATGATAACACGTTCCCTAGGTTGTGGATGGTATTATATCAAAACTATACAAGAAAAGCAAGCACCAAAAGCTAGAAAACTTGATCGAATCCACAAGAGCTAAGGAATACACAAAATTACTTCTGGTTAAATTAGTCAAGCAGAAGTGCCTTAGAAGCAAAAACTGCTTAAAGCTCCAAAAGATTCATCCATGTCTTCTAAATTTAAAATACTAGCACATAGAGATATAACTCAACTAACCAGAATGTAGAGAAAATTTAGAAAATAACAATCAAGGAATATTGCTGCCATAAAGATACGAGCCAAACCTACAAAAGTAGCAATTCCATTGGGACACCTAACAGTGCATGCAGCACAGGATGTCATATGACGAAGAAAGGCATTGCAACAAATAGAATATCTGTTAAGAAATCATGTTCAGCCCTACATGAAAATTAATTAACTGTTTCAAAATTTCACACATCCACATAACTTTATGATCAATTTATGTTTGTTTTACAAACAAAGAGCAATAATCAGTAACTTACGTGTAAAACCAAAAGTGAAAGGAAGCACTCTTGAGCCTTGATTCAACATTGACCATCATCAATATTCTATTTGTTAGACAAAGACAGGTTGTCAATTGATATTGATACTGCCCTTGTCAAAAATACTTCTGCTTACATGCATTCTGTGCTTAATGTGACCTAGATCTAGATGGGTATAGCTAAGACCAGCTCCAAAGAAATTTAACCAATCTATAATGCTAATCCAGTTCCAGAAACTCAAGGATTTTCATATTCTGCTTTCCCTAGTACGGATCTATACTAGAATATCAAATCCATAAAAAGTCGGAAGAATTGGAAAAAGAGAAATAACAATTCCTAATTAACGACTTATGAGGAGCTGGAGAGCAAGGAAAATGAGCAATGATGTCAACAAATAGGACAACACCAAAAATGTCCACACTTTGATAAGCTCTACAAACCAATTTGGTCTAATGGATACAAAAATTCATCATCATCCTCATCATTGATGTATGACTACCAAAAGTTTTATCTTCCTAAATATACTCGCAGAAGTAAATTTCATGAGGTCATTTCTCTTAGAAGACAATAGGATGTTGAAAGATTTACATTCTCAAATAGCTAATTACCGTTAGTGTAGTAATACATAATTACTAAGAAAATCAAGGTTCCATGCATCTTTGAAACAAACAAGACTATTATTAGAGGCCGATATTCAACCTAATAGAGTGTAATCAATCCTTGAATCAATTAGTTCATCCTGTCAATCTCCTTCCAAACATCTAATTCTTGTGTGCAGTACAGATTACCTGGTAATTGTAGTCAGTCGCTTCTTAAAGCCCTTTACAACTTTGCCCCCCTTTTACACTGTCAAATTTGAATATTTGAAATCTAGATTTGGTCCTGCAATCATATCATGTAAAAAGGAGATAAAACAATTTAAGTTACCTTAGATTAGAAAATTGTTGCCACATTCAAGACATGTGGAGGAGAAACATGGACAACTATTAGTATTTTTCGATAAAGTGCACTACAAAAGGTGCTCATCTTACAATAATAGGTGGACGGAACAGCACCTTAGAAAATCTGTTGCTTTTGATCTCTGCATTTCAAAAATTTAGATCAAATATTAAAATTAGGATCTACAAATACAATAAAAATTCCCATTAGCAAGGAAGAACAATGTGAACAGACAGCAATCCAATCCACTGCTATAAATTTGAAGAAATTTAGACATTCTTATTGTTTATAAACACAAGGTTTTTCCAGAAACAGTCCTCTGAAAAATTACAATGAGAAGAAAAAATTGGTTTCCACGTGACCAAATCCATGACCACACCCTGCACCACAAGTTACAATGGCATAAAACATAACTTAGAGAAATGTACCATAATTACAGCATATAATGCAGTTTTCATTTCAGCAGAGGACATTTATGATTTTATCCTTAGAAGAAAACAACCGTCCAAAAGAATTATAAATTTAGTTTTAGAAGTTAATACATTACTTCATATAACATAACTTAAAATTGTTGGCAGGTCTAATTTATAATTCAACAGTAAATATAAGTCCATTCTTAAACGAACATGCTTGACACCATAGCACAGTGATGAATTTTGAGAGTATTCCAACCTGCTTCTCCTGGCCTGGATACGTACCTTCCTGAACTTTCATTATGATAGACGAAAGAACTTAAGAATTCCGGCAAATCATAACATTTACAGAGCTTCAATGGTTGTAAAGGTTTCAGAAACATGCTATACAATTTCAAAAATCTTATAGATTAGTCAAAAGGACAAATTTGTGAGTTTATGTCCAAAATTCATGAATTCTCAATTTCTAATTTTGAGCCTTGAAAAGCTGCCAAAGGCACACGTACATTTAGAAGCTGAGATTTCCAAAGATGGTAATATTGTAAAATTTAATTTGCAAGTTGTGTAAATACGAAACTCATACTTCTTTGATTCTATTACCTGTCTCATTCAATATAAAATTGAGAAAATAATAAGTACCTTTCATTATCTCCAAAAAGAAAATGAAGATACATAGAAAGAATGATGCCAACAGATGCAAAATGCTTCTAAAATGTTAACTGAGGAGACTAGAGCTATTATAGCATAAAACGGCAAAGATCTCCTCACCTGCCATGTCTTAATTTTATAGTAGGTAATATACAAATCTCTAGGCTGATGGGGTGAAATACCCAAAAACCACCATAATTTCCTAACTAATGCGAGTCTCAAAATAACTATTATACAAATAGACTCACCTGCGTATGTGCTTAGGCACAAGTTTCTGTTCCTGATATGATTTCGATTTAGCTACATATATACATGTAACACAAAATAATCAAATACTCTCTCAAAAATAATCATGTAACAAGTATTCCATATTAAAAGCCTGGATCACCATCTGCTGTACAGCACTGTACTCTGGTTGAGTACTCCCTCCCCGCATGACTTGCCTTTAGAGACCCATGTATTCATATCTCCTTGCATACCCAAGTATTCATCTCTGATTACGTCTGTTGCTAACTCTGTAATCTCTGTCTTTCTTCAGGGCATAGTGATGATTTTGTGCAGGGTATCCCACCTGCTTATGTTGGGACTGTTGATGCCAATTACCTGAAAAGATCAATGACTGAAAGAATGAATAAATAGTTTTATATGATAAAAGGAATAGCAACTTAGTAAAACTGCAATATAATGACCAAAAATAACCAAGTGTTTCCATGCCTTGATTAGAATGCCATGCACTTTGAGGGTATGCTGGTGCCCGATACCAGCCATGTGAACCCCCTTGATGAAATGAATTGCAAGGTGGGCCTCCCCAGTTTCCATTGAATTGATATTGCATTTCCACAGGCCCTGGATTCCACGTGGCAGATTGACTCTGCCATTGTGCAGCCTGTGGCATAGTGTTCCACTGTGCTGGCATACAAGCATGATTCTGATAATAAGGATGCACTTGTTCCGGAAACTGATCCCCCCACCCAGTTGCAATAACTTGCTCCTGTGGGATGAAAGGAGATGTGCTGCCAATTCCACTCTCCCACTCTGAAACATCCTTAGCATTGTTCCAGCCTGTTCTGCTTACATGCTTAGAACCCCATCCAGGGTTCTCATTTCCACGACCCTGCCCTGATCTATAGCTTTCCTCTTCATGAGGCATCCATCCTGAGCCAATAGCTGGTGCATTCAACCCATTTTGAGTTTGATCTCCCCAGCCAACAGAATCACCCACAACATTACCAGTATCTGTCCAAGCAGTCTTACTAGTTATTGTTGAATTTCTCGTTGGCTCAGTCTGGTTACCCCATCCGGAATCCATTTTCTGCTCCCAACCTGTTAAGACCACGTTATTACTTTCATGTACTTCCCACCCAGAATGATCTGTTTGTTTAACATCCCATCGAGCATCTTGTTGATCTCCCCACCCTGTTGGCTGAATATATGAAGGATTCTGCGCAAAATCTTTGGACATTTCTGCTGCATTTTGCCTATTTTCACTCCATTCCATTGACCCTGTCTTCTGTCCCTCTTTTGAGGTATTGTTAGCATTGTCAGGCCATGCAGTGGGAACTGACATATTTGCAGAAAAATGAGCATTACCATCAGAAGGTTTCCTGTGCTCTTGTGTTTCCGGTCTAGATATATTTCTTCTGCGTCCTTGGCGTCCTCTTGCCCCCCGCTTGAAGTATGGCCTTCTGTAATCCTCTTCTGAAGAAGAATTGTTTCTCTCAGGTAACTCGCAGTCTTCTTGTATATGAGAGTTCCAGTTGATTTCATCAATATACAGGTCAGAACTGGGTAAAGGAATATCATAAGGCCGGCCATTTCGCTTTGCCCAATACCTTTGCTTGGCTATCTGAAAAGCCTCAAATGCGGCAGAATCATCCCACCGAAGAACATTATCAAATCCTTCCAATTCATTATTATTGTCACAAACTTGACTCCATGAGAGACCAACTGATTCACAAAACTCCCTTTCCCAAAATGGTACAGCTGGCTTCCAGGCCCCTAGTAATAACATCCATATTAGAATATGTTTAGTGAATACAATCAGCAGAGATGGTCAAACAATGCTCATATAGATAAATCTAATGACTTTTTATCTTGCAGTTCAAGCTGAGGTAGAAGTAGAGAACACATATTTGCAAATACAAACAAATAATGAGGGGAAAAAAAAACATTCGTTTACATAGGATAGATCTCAAGAACATGAAACTTTGAATATTCCAATGCTGAAAAAATAATGTGTTATAGAATATTATTAACAATTTCATTAACCAATTCAGTAAGCACATAAATTAAGCTTTAATTTGTAAGCAAATTATGCAAAAAAAAATACATTCGTTTACATAGGATAGATCTCAAGAACATGAAACTTTGAATATTCCAATGCTGAAAAAATAATGTGTTATAGAATATTATTAACAATTTCATTAACCAATTCAGTAAGCACATAAATTAAGCTTTAATTTGTAAGCAAATTATGCAGGACATACAAACAACAACCAAGACAAATCTGCAAGGTTCATGCCAGTAACTGAATCAGATTTTCATGACAAGTTGTTCATGATCTAGCAATAAGTCTACAAAATTGCTCTGATGATTGCTGAAGTTCAACACCCGCTGGTCATTCTTCTCTCTGTTTAAAGTTTAAACAGTCAGATTAATATCATCCAAAACACTGGACAGATCTATTGCACCAGGTGAATTTTGATGGAATGGATAATCCTCAGGCAAATTTTCTAGGTCAAACTGTGTAGTAGGCTTGATCACAAATTTCCACTCAAAGCAAGTGGTTGCCTATTTACTGAAAAGAATCCCTCAAATTTAAACCATGTTCACATTAATTTCAGTTCCATTTAAGTTCACATAGAAGCTCTGTACCACATGGTCATTCCAGGCCTTTTTCAGAGATACTTCCAAAAATAATTCTCTGAGCATTTTGTTTCCAAAACATGTAATTTTTCAGCAAAATTAAACTCCCAAATGATTCTGTGGGACCCTTTCCCATACAGATTAGAGAGAATAGCATAAAAAGTATAGTACAATACCCACAGACCAGAGCATTTCTTGGTACACATCCACAGTGGGCAAAGTTTCTGGCTGGTTCATAAGAGGGTCCAAACTGGTATGTACATCCAGAGCAGGTTAGAAAACTTAATCTCCAATACAATTCATTTTACTCTCGATCCTTAGTTATTTAGATAAAATCAAGGATTTTAAAGAACTAAGCCAAAATCCCTCGAATCCAATTGCAAGTTCTCCATAGAATGACACAACAAAAAATAGTCATGCGAAGAATGCATGCACTTGATAGAGGCATTGGGCTTGGCTTTCCATGAAAAGTACATCCATGCCATTTAATGGATACCTTACTTGAAATTCATGTCACCCACATATTCGTGCAATGCAAGCTCCCGAAGCAATAACTAGTTTTATCCTCATTTATCAGGTAATTATATTTGCGTAAAAACATCAGAAAATATGTTTTAACTAAACTTTTGCCCCAACCAAAATCTTATTCTAAAAACATGTGCTAGTTGTCAAATTTTTTTAAATACACTAACAAACCAGCAAGATTTTACACTAACTAAATCATTATGACTTACAGACTATACAATTTTTCAAGCAATGGCAAACTGAGTTACATAAAGTGACTGTGTAGGTACAGTAAGGTCCAAAGTTTAGGATTTTAGGATTTTGCAATTTTAGTGTTTTCAAATATGTAAATAAAATACACAGAAAAGGTTTCTAACTTAAATACAAAGTTGCCAAAAACACATGTTAATAGTCAAAGTGCAGGTATTTTGCAGGATGATCGGGTAACTAATAACATGATTACCAAACTTAGGTTTAAGATAGGTGTTAGCATATATCCCCAGAGTCATCACGAGCTCCTAAGATTTCTCTCAAGATCTCACTTTGAGGATGGTGAAGCATACGCACACTACACAAACTCAATCACTGATACCCTCCATCATAAAACATACACTGTGGCGAAAAGGAACAATCTCACTGTTTTGTCATACCAAGTTTAATGAAACACCATTTCTGCTAGCATGCACTCTCCTACAAAAATAATTATAAAAGCATTATAGTAAGTGTTCAATCAAAATGTCTTATTTTCAAAAACAATTGGGTAAAAACTAAAATGCCCTGTGTTAGCTTGCTGCTTAAAACTAAAAGATGCAGCGAGCACAAAACCAAAATTTTAAGACTCCTTGGGAAAGTGGACTCTGTAAATTCATAGAGTGATGTAATCTATCGAATGTTCTGCCACAAAAGTTCCACCTCATTGTAGACACAACACAGACGGCTCCTACTATTTGTCACCCTAAATTTTAGGAAATCCCATTTCTACTAGCATCCACCATCTCCAAAAAAATGTTTGAATAAAGCAGAATAGTCAGTCTAAAATGGTCCTAAGTTCCCAACTTATCATTCCCAATTAGGAAAAATGTACTATGTTAGCTCACTATTAAGGTCCAGATGATGCAAAGAGCCCAGAACCATTATTTTAAGACTCCCCCTGCAAAGAGGCTCTGTATATACGGAGATTGATGTATTCTATAGAATGATTGGCCACAAAACTCCCATTGATACAAATGATCCTACTGTTACTAATCATTAAACTTGAAGAAACTTCATTTCTAATACCATCCACCCTCTCCTACAAAATAGTTAAATATAGCATAACAGTAAATGTGAAATGGTCCTAATTTTACATACCCAGTCAGGCAAACCGTCCTGTGTTGGGTTTTAGTGAATCCTAGAAAATGCACAAAACTCATAACCAAAATTTTACGACATACAATGAAAGGGGTTATCTATCATCTATACATCCCTACACTGATCACAAAACATACACCCCATGGTGTTCACAGACAATCTTACTGCTTGCCTCCCTAAATCTGAGAAAACCCCATTTCTGCTAGTATTCACCCTAGCTTAACAAAATACCATACAAATAGAGCATAACAGAAAGTTTTAAATGGCCCTACCTTTTCAGATCCAAACCGGCAAAAATGCCCGGTGTTAGCTCCTTATTGAATACTAAAAGATACACAAAGGACAAAACCGAACTTTTAAGGCAATCCCATGTTCCGTACGTTCAAAGACTGATTTAAATATGTAGAATGCTTAGCCATAAAACTTACTCCCCATGGTGTACACGGACAATCCTACTGTTCATCAGCTCTGGTAAAAATAGAATTTTAAAAAATAAAATTTTAAATGCTACAAAACTATAAATGTAAAATGTCCCAGGAAATAGGCGGATTGATAAGGCGTTGGAAGCCACGGAATATTAGTTGTGTTCAAACCCTAGCAATACCGTTCGGAGTGGGGTTACCCTCTGGCCCGGGAGCTATACAAGGGTGAACATTGAGATGCAAGAACCCTAAGGGCTCCTCGATTCTCATGGTTAACTAAGAAAAGAAAATGTAAAATGGTCCTAATGTAGCCAATTAAGGCTAAATGCTCTTCATTAGCTCTGTCTTGAATCCTACAGAAGCACAAAGCCCAAAAGCAAAATTTTAAGACACCTCATGAAAGTGCGCTCTTTATGTTCATAGATTGCTTGGTGTATTCCATAAATCTTTGGCCAGAAAATTTACAAACTCCACGGTGAAAACAGACAATCCACCTGTCTGCCACCCTAAAACGGAAGAAACCCCATTTCTGCTACCATCCACCCACTTTTACAAAACTGCGAAACAGTCTGCTCTTTCATATCCAATTAGGCAAGATGCCTTGTATTACCTCCATATGGAAAACTAACCGATGCAAGAACCCAAAACAAAACTTTTAACGCACCCCATGAAGCGCTCTGTAAAATTTTTTGACTAATTTAACATCCATCCCGAAGGCAATTACCAAGTGGGTACTGCATCATAAACCCTGTAACAAATTACTAACCTGTAAGATCTATCTTAAATATGAGATTGCTTGTATTATAGATATGGGTATTGCTGCTAAAACCCGTCAATAGAAATACTGATGCTTACCAGAAGATGCACCAGATGATTTGGGCATTTTATTATAAGGCTCCTGGAACTGCACCCGCTTGTTCCCCCATCCCTGTGACTCCCTTGAACCTTTCATGATAAATTTCACAAATACCCACTACACAGAAATGAATTTTGGATGTATCCACACCATCAAAGAAGCACAGAAACAAGAAGTATAAAAATTTGTATCATGAAGAAAGATCTGATTCTGGTGAAAAGCTTTAGACAATGAGAACGGAGGTAACTGGCTATATTTTCCTTCACAAAATCCTACAAAATTCGCTTTGCACGCACGGAGACCGGAGAGACATTTCATCATGGCATTGTGTTGTATATAAAGTCCAAATTAAATCACCGAAATCTTAGTGATTACAAAACAATTATTATTATTCCGGGAATGGATGCCCATCTAATATAGCTCGCTTTTACCTGTTTGCCACTTACTACCTTTGTCTTTTTGTTGTGGTGCATCGACTAGAAGAACTAGTCGTGTGTATTTTGTACCACTTATCACTCTGAAGAATAGATGAATGCAAATCTAGTGCCTTTACTAAAATTAGAATCGAATATTTAGCTGAGGAAAAGATAAATTCAACTATAGTATTTTTATTTTTATTTTTATTTTTATTTTTATTAAATAAAATGCAGATTAAAAGAGAATGCAGTAAAAACCTGCAAGATATAATTACAGCATCTACAGAGATAACTACAGCAGTGCTTTTAATAGAATTAGAATGGAAGATGAAATTAATTTCATATGACAATGATTAGTTGGTCCAATATAGATTTAATTTTTTTTAACAATGTTTGGATTAAATTTATGTATGGTTTTTTATTGAATAAAGTTTATAAGATCTAGGATATTACAGTAATAGATATATTTAATATTAAAAAATTTAAATAAATAAATAATGATAAAATAGAAAGAAATGTTTTTAGATAAAAAAAATCAATACAATAATCCAAATTTCCAAATAAAATAAAATGAACAATCACTTACCACAGATTTCAAGCACATTGTTTACTAATATGAAACCCCCAAACCCAAATAAAACAGCTGTCCAATACAAATTATTTGATGCATTTCAATGTTTATTAAAAACCATGATTAATAAAACAAGGTCCTCATAAGAACGCTGAAATTGTTTTTGTAATTATGGTTACTTAATTTTGTACCATGCAGTAAGGAGAGTTAATTAAATTTTTGTTTTACCCATTAAGTTAGGTGGTTTTTGTTAGTATTGAATTAAGTCTTGGGCAGTGATGTCAAACTTTATTTTTTTGGTTGAAAATGAAGCATCTATCTCTTACCAATGGTTCTCAAACTCGAATGATGTGTGTATGGATGGAATTTATACCATGTGGGCATCCATCACTTCACTTTATTGCTGATTGAAATGTAGTACTCATTAATGGCAGCTATTCTTTCTTATGTAAATCTCCTTTGCAAATTATATAATTTAGAGCTTTAAAAAAAAAAATGCCAATTAAGTTGAACTAAAAACTTTTTAAAGAGAATTCAATAAAATAATTCCACAATTTAAGGTAGGAGAGACCAAGGATTCATAAATAATTTTGAGGTTTTGTGCATGCAAAATTGTTTTAATGAATATTATTTTTAAGTTATAGATTTAGTATTAACATTAGCTGGATTAAAATGTGTAGTTTTTGGTTTTTTTTTTGGAGTTAATTATGTGTATTTTTTATTTGTTTTTTAGATGTTTCAATAAATGTCAAAGATTAGTAATGTTTAGGATTACTTATAAGAGATTGTCATATTATAAGGGTTTGTTCTCATAGAATGACCACTTTAAGAGGATTGGTTTTATCATAATGGAAATTATCAAGGACAACTACTTTTAGATATGCAAATGATGATGCAAACTTAAATTTGTTTTAATGCTCCAATAAATTTTCCTAGCATGTTCTTTCATAAATGTGAATGATTTCTTGGTGATCCCAAATGAATGTAATTGAATGCCTTTAAATGTGAGTACATAGCAATAATTTATCTAAACATCTACAAATCAGCTTAGGGTAGGAAAATAATAGTTTAGAGTCAACCATATTTTAGTTTGAATTTTAAAATTTCATGGGTTGATCTACAAGTGTGGTAATTAATCTTTGGATATAGTTGTCAATAATAGACACAATAAATGTTAGATATATGGAAATGTATGCAAATATGGATAAGATGGAGCCAAGTGTGGGAAAATGTGTAAATAGAGGAGTAATAGTATGGAGGAAGGATGTCACATCTTTTTTAATTTGCCTAGTTCAATTATTGAATTATCGTATTAATTGTTTAATAAAAAAATTAGACGAGATAGTTTGGTTATGTTAAGTACTAATTGAAGGGTAAATAAGAAAGATTATGATGATGACTACTTATGCAAGTGTGACTAGGACTATTGACACTCTTTCAGGTTGGAGAGGGGTTATCATTAAGGAGAATGTTCCCGTCGATGAAGAAAACTTGTCTTGCTAGAATCACAAACACTCACTTATACTCATGTAGTTAGGTTGCATATGTGTGAATAAGATATGGAATTATAAGTTTACTAAGTTGAAATAATTGCATTATTTTAATGAATAAAACATAGTTGGAGCTCACATGCAAGATTTTCAGTGGGATTTTATGTCTCCTACATGCCAATGTTGAATAGTGACATTCTTTATTTGTGGCAAATGTAAAATATAAACTTAAGCCAGAATGTAAAAGATCTTTATGCCCATAGCTCATTATTTTGAGGTAATGTCTGACAGATCCCATTTTGATTTTATTGCAGATATGACCCTTTGTTTTCTAAATTATATCACAAACTCTTGTCATTGCTCCTAGATAACTATAAGCTCTAATAACAATACCTTTATATGATGCATTGACAAGAGGAAAACTAGCACAAGTGTAGTCATGTTTTGGCTTTATTGCCAATGAAATAAATAGTCAAGTAGTTTCTTCACTCTATTTGGCCATTGCCTATCTTATTAGTTCCTCATGTAGGAAGATTCTATAGTGATCAATATCTCATTGCATTGTTAGTTAGGCTTGAAATATTTCCAATGGCTTCATACTTTCCTAAAGTTGATTGTTTAATCTTATGTACTTATGTGAAGTTATTATTCTAGGAGATTCTTTAATCTAAATCATTTATTACATAATTTGTTGACTATCATTATTATTAATAATTTCAAATATTTTATTTCTTGTTTGTTAATTATTTATTCAAAATAGAACTACCCAAATAGGTACAAAATTTCTTGATAGGGCCTTTGTAGAGGATGGTATAGATTTATGCAACATATTTCATCAAAACATTCCTACAGTGTTGGTAAACCATTGACTTTTTGTTGTCTTATGTATAGATATATTTCATGGTCAATCATAAAATCTTGATTATAGGCATACCATGATGGATATGCATCCACAATCATTAAAAAGATGTTATTATTTCTTCATGCTAATCATTTTATTATTTTCGTTGGACAAAGGACTAGGAATCAAATTTAAAATACCCGTCTAATGATTTTTTATGCTCAAATTTCTTGTCAAACAAATTGTATGGAACAGTGTGCATGCATTCTAAGTTTTATGAATGCACCTCAAGCTCTATGAAATGAATCCACACCTTACACTTTTAGAAACGAATTTGCATCTTATATGTGTATTGATATAGGATGAATTCTAAAGTTGTCACCTTGTGTGGTGATATGTGGCACAACAAGTTTTAATTAAAAATGTTTAAATCCTAAAATAAAGGAAATAAAACCAAAAAAAAAAGGATGAGTAATCATAAATAAATAAACTCAATACAACCTTCTCATGTGTCTTACCAGTGCTTCCATAATTTTTATGCATATTTACTATGAGGAAGTTGGTGAAGTTTGTGGAATATGGCTTTACACATGTTAATTATATTTGCCTAAAAAAAATTGAAGGAATTTTCAACAAGAATTTCATTATTTTATTCATGGATGGCATGTTGAACACTCGAAATACTGAGAGGGGGTGAATCAGTATTCACTAAAATTCATCAACTTCATCAACTTTAATCATTCATTCAATGCATCACATTAAACTTGCAGTATGGAAAGGAACATAGAAAGCATGCATCACATCAAAGAACACAAGAGCACCAAATTTTATGTGGAAAACCCAAAAAGAGAAAAACCATGGTGAGAATTAGCTCACAATATATTATAATTGGTTATAAGATATTATAGAATGGTTCACTGCCAAGTGGACTCACCATCTAGAGGATTCAGTTTCCAGAGAATAAAAGAAATGGCTCACTACCAAGATAGAAAAGAGGGTGGCTCACTGCCAAAATGAACTGCTAACAATGCATTTGACTTATGTTGAAGCTACAGTTCCACTGAAGCTTAAAAAACTAACTTTAAACAGTTTATATTTCACCTCAACATCAATTCGTACCTCTTTGGACTATATATCACACACTTAATTATCTTGCATCACACACATCATACACACCATCCCACATAAGGAATTAACCTCGTATATATATAGCAACCAACCAAAACATCAATGAGGTCAACCTAATAGATGTATTGTGCATCCTTGTAACTTGTCGGCTTAAAACTCAACCACACAAACTTTGCAAAAAGAACCAAAGTGTGTAACACATTAAGATAGGTCGGTATGACCTATAATTACTCCCATAATTCTGCTCTTACATAACTCAACTCCGCACAACCTCAAAACATATAGGTCAGCACCACTGGTGAAGTAAAATTAGAGTGAACCAACTATTCACTCACACCTTGACACACGGACCACCAAAAAACTTACCACTTGGAAAAAAAACACATCTGACACGTGTAAACACATCCATAAAACCACATAGCAAAACATTCATGTGTGATGAAATGCAAAGCACTCCAACATACACTATGTACCACTAACACTACCATTACAGAGCTCAATACTTTGTCAACATTATCTTTGACTGCAGAAGACATCAAGTCATGAAACTTTGGATTTAGGTTCTTCCATCATGCATCAACATTACCTCAAAATTATATAACCAAACTCTTCATAGTGTACCAATGCATATCACAAAATTGGTTCTTTGGATACTGAAACTATACATTGGGACTTAGGCAATTATCCAAAGCATCTAGTCTTCTTTGAACCAAAACTTATTCATCTCTACCATGGATTGCCATCAATAATGGGTTTTCATCAACGACAACATCATATGCTCATCAATGTTCAATAATCTCTCCATACTATCATTCTCATGTTGCCAATCCAACAATCTTCTCAATGGAAAACAACCTTCCAACAATCCCCCCCTTTGTCATTGATGGCAACACGCTCTCAAAACTCTTAATCTGCTCAAACTTATCCCCCTTTGACATTAGGGGCAAAGGGATCTCAATGTCAAACTTCTTAAACTACTTCGGTTGTTCTTCCCCTTTGTAGATATGCATGCAAATAACTCCCCCTTACTACCTTATTCCTATACTCAACACTTCTCTAGAAAATTTATATTAGAGAGACTCCCCTAACACAGTTATCCAACAAAGATGACCAAAATTGTACTGCAACTCTCTCTAATACATTTGCATATGTACATTATAATCAGGAAATTTATCTATACAAAACAAAAATGTACAACTTAAGTTGAAGAGAGCAAACTGCCATGATTAGACACCCTTAATTTCGCAAGGTGTGCCTCCCAATCCTTATTTGTTGTATCCCATTCCTTCTTAGCGAAGGCAAGTGTATCACATTGAAGCTCGTATGGAGCTCTTCACCTTCATCTAGAGAACTAGGTACCAGATTCCTTTGTAGCATCTTCTCCACATCAACTAAAATTCTAATTAGAGAAGTCTTGCAATTACCAAATTTTTGAGTTGATAATACTGCATTATTATCTTTTCTTTTTGCTCTTGCAATTGGAAAAATTGTCAATGTAGATCTTCAATTGCTATCCTTGTTGTGTCATCTATATCTCTTATCAGATCATAGACACCAGAGGCCTAAGCAATTTGTGGCTCAATTGAGTCCATTTGGTATTTTATGGTCTTTGTGGAAACCAACCATTTCAAATAGAATTGAAACAAAACCTTTTCTTCGTCCACACAATTTTGAATCTTTTAAGTTGCTTTACAACTTATTATGTGAAATAGCACATATGTCATAGGAATCTGTCAATCTCTTTTCATTGACCTTCTTAGGCATTTCCTTTTCCAATCTTTCCTCTAAATTGGTAGAATATTCCTTAAAGAAGCAAGTAGTGGCCCTAGTTACTACACACTAAATAAAGAATTGTCAACATTTGCACCAGGGGAGATGTCTTACAGCTCTTTTACCACTTCATCAATCATCTCATGGTAGACATGTATGAAAAATGTGGTAGCTTAGAGAAGGCAGTGAACTGTTTGAAAAAATGCCTCAAAGAAATGTGGTCTCATGGTGATGGAATGTCATGACAAATTTGTTTGTCATGGAATTCCATCACCATGAGACCACATTTCTATTGAACATAATTGTAATAGAGGTATTGGTGTGGATATCATGGTTGAAGTTTCATTTGAGACATGCTTTCAAATATCATGCTTCATACAGGGCATCCAACTCAATATACATAAACATGCACCCTTACACCCCAATGTTCAAAACAAATGGATACAAGGACAGTGATCATGACCATAAGGGGTAGAGGCATAAGGGTAACTCATGAGTAAGATGCAAAAAAAGGTTTCAGTCACCATGATAGCATAAGTATGATAGTGAGAAGCTATATTTGTAGACTTCAAGTGAACTCATTATTCTTGATCACAAGAATAGTCCAAATCATGCATCATCGTGCAAGATCAATAATAGTGGTTGTTGGCATGGTACTTAGGATGGACAGTCATATTCTACTTGTTTGGAAATACAAAATAGTGGATGTAAGTGTCCTCCTAGCTTTTAAGGGAGATGATGTCAACAATTGTGAAGATATAGATGAGTGCATAGGGTGAATATAGGCATAGGGTGAATGAGGAGGGGATAATGGGATGGGACTAGGAGGGGAAAATGGGACAAGACCAAGAGGGGATAATGAAACATAGGATGAATTAGGATGTGTTTATGGTTTGACTATAGCACATGAAGTTGGTTGTTGAGGTGTGCAACAGTAATGGAGAAGAGAGTTGGTCAATAATGAGTGGAAGGAAAGATTTCTTGTAATGGTATGTGTATCTAGGATAAAATTTGGATGGAGGTGGTATAGCATAGAAGGGATAAAGAGACAAGACCAAGAGGGGATAATGGAACATATGGTGAAATAATAGAGGGTACAATGGGATGGGAGTCGAAACAGATAATGGAACATAGAATGGACTAGTAGAGATTAGTGGGATGATCCAAGGGGGGATCGTAGAACATAGGGTAAAGTATTAGATGTTAATGGGTTGGGATTAGGAGGGAATAAAAGAACATATGGTGAATTAGGGGAAGATAATGGGACAAGACCAAGAGGGGATAATGGAACATAGGGTGAAATAAGAGAGAGTAATGGGATGGGAATAGAAGGGGGTAATGGAACATGGGATGGACTAGTAGAGATTAATGGGATGGGCTAGGATGTGATACCAAAATATAGCATGAACTATTAGAGGTTAATGGGATGGAATTAGGAGGGAAGAATGGAACATAGGGTGAATTAGGAGGTTTCTATGGTTTGACTATAGTACATGAAGTGGGAGCTTGAGGTGTGTAGTAATAATGGAGAATCTAGTTTTGGTCAATAATGAGTGGAAGGAAAGGTTTCTTGTAAGATTATTTGTATCTAGGATGAAACATGAACAAAGATGGTATTATTGCATGGAATGGATAAAGGGACAAGACCAAGAGGGGATGATGGAACATAGGGTGAAATAATAGAGGGTACAAAAAGATGGGAGTAGAAGGGGATAATGAAACATAGGATGGACTAGTAGATATTAGTGGGATAGGCTAGGAGGGGATCATGGAAAATAGGGTGAACTATTAACTGTTAATGGGATGGGATTAGGAAGAAATAAATGAACATAGGGTGAATTAAGAGAAGATAATGGGACACGATCAAGAGGGGATAATGAAACATAAAATGGACTAGTAGAGATTAATTGGATGACCTAGGATGGGATAATAAAATATAAGGTGAACTATTAGAGGTTAATGGGATGTGATTAGGAAAGAGTAATAGAACATAAGGTGAATTAGGCGGTGTCTAAGGTTTGAATATAGGACATGAGGTGGGAACTTGAGGTGTGTAGTAATAATGTATAAGAGATTTGGTCAATAATGAGTAGAAGGAAAGGTTTCTTATAAGGATATGTGTATAAGACAAAATATGGAGGAAGGTGATATAATATATAAGGTGTTAAAGATTGGTAAATGTGATATAAAATGGTTAAAATATGTGTGATGATAGGAATGGAAGAATGAGATGGACATTGAATGGTAAATATATTTAGGATCTCACAAGACCAACCAAGCATGACATCCTCTAATAGATATATGGAAAATAAGACATCATGGTAGATTCCTTACAACATACTTCATTCACATTGCATGTCATATACTCTTCATGTTCGGTTAAAGTGTGTGGTGAGGAGGATGATACAAGTGATAGGTTATGTGATGGTGGAAGGTAAGAGTTAACTTTGTTGAAGGGATGAGGTAGCCTAAAAATGAGCATGAAAGAAACTATGTGAGACAATTTCCCACTATGATCTACCATCATAAAAATTAGCATGTGTCCATAACATATTATACAAGGCAATGGGTAGAGCTAGTGGTCATAGGGAAACCAAGGGGTATCACAAGGGATTACTAGAATCATGGGCACATAGTACTAGTGAATAGTAGGAAAGGTGATAACAATAGCCATTTGAGAATAAAACATGTTCTTTGACTTATTTCCTGACTAGCTATAAGTAGTAAATAATAAATTCAAATATATAAAATAATCTAGTAACAAATTCAAATAAATAATGTATTTTTAATATATTATATTATTAATTTAACAAAATATTATAATATATATACTATATGTAACATATATAATGTATAATATATAATTTGAACATCCTATTATAATATTATAATATATATATAACATCTAATATATAATATAATATATTGAATAATAATATTATAATTTTATATTTTAATTTTAAATTGTGTAATATATTATCTTTTAAATAATTTAATCTATTTTTAATATATTATATTATTAAATAAATTATTTGACTGTTTGTTTGTTTAATATAAGAAAAGGAAAAGTAGAGCGATAATAAGATGCAAAAAAAAGCAAAAGAATCGAAAGCTGATGTGCCGATTTCGGATGGCGAGAGGAACCAGATGGATGAGAAGTCTAACTGTTCCTGTTCTGCTACTTGCCATTTAGCTTTTACATCCATCGACCTGACAGAGGAAGTGTCAGAAGAAGTGGCGTTATTTGAAGATTTGGCTGTCATCGCTAGGGTTACCGGGCCAAGACAAGATCGGGGTTCTCTGCGATCATGGATCTCCTCGAATTGGCGGGCTGTAGAAATGGTAAAGTTCCTTCCGAAGGGCTTATTTTTTATAGTGTTTCAATCAATGGAGGTCAGGGATGAAGTGCTGGAACACGGGTTGTGGAAGTTTCAAGAATCCCCTATCTACATGCAGAAATGGACCCTGAATTTCAATGCGGCAAAACACGACCCCTACGATCGGCCTGTCTGGATAAGATTATATAACCTCCTGCTAGAATATTGGTCCAAGATAGTTTGGTTAAGATCAGCAGGTCTCTTGGCACGCTGGCGAACGCGGATGTGGAAATTATAGATGGAGACTCCTACATCTATGCCAGGCTGATGATCGCAGGGTGCGAAAGATTCTGAAAGAAATTCTTCTTTGTGTCGAGGGGGAACACTAGATCCAGTCGGTGGAGGTTGAGGAAGATAAACACTTCTGCCTGAGATGCCAGAGTCGAAATCATTGGGCGGAGAAATGTCCCCGGAAGCCAAAGACAAAGAAAATATGGAAACCTAAGATGTTTGGCTCGACACCCTCTTCTCTGTCCGCCCCTACTTCGATGGCGATCGTTCCTTATGCTCCATTGTGTAAATTTGTATCCCCTCCTGCTCAGGTGGAGGTGACTTTAGTTCTCAGCGCCCCAGTTGGCGAGGTGGCATGTAATGTTGGGGTGGTGGATACAATTGATGAAGTTCTAGGGTTGATAGTTGATGATGCTCCTGCGTCGGGATCAGAGGATTCCATGGAAGGTGATGATGCTGCTTTGGAGGCCGACGGGCTAGACATAGTCGAGCCAAGGAGCATCCACCAATCAGCATCCAATCTGTTAGGCAAAGTCAAAATTGGAAGAGGGCGCAAATCTTCCAGGCAGAAGCGGGAAGAAGAAGCGAGGGAGAAAGGTCTTCCTAGTGTGGCAAAAAATTTCACATCCAAGGGAGCAAGTGCCTCCCTTGGACAACAATGAGGATCCTTACCTGGAACGTCAGGGGCCTAAAGACCCCTGAAAAACGATGCTTAGTAAAGCATCATCTTGAACAAATTAAGGCAGATATAATTTTACTTCAAGAAACAAAAATAAGTTCTCAGGAAGGCATGAAGTTTCTAAATTACTGTAGGCTTTGGAAAGGTTTTTTCTCTGATGCCTCTGGCTCCTCGGGGGGTCTGGGGGTTCTTTGGTCCTCCATCTCAATGGATTTCCAAATTTTGGAAAGTAAAGCAAATTGGATCTTAGGGATGGTTAAATGTCATCTGTGCGATTGCTCATTTCCAGTGTTCAACATATATGGACTGACTCGAACGGAGGAGAAAGCTAGGGTCTGGAATGAAGTCCTATTTTCAGCAGGTCAAATCTCGAAGGAAATGTTAATTGTTGGTGGCGACTTCAATGCAATATTGAACCTTGAAGAGAAGAGTGGGGGTCTTCAAAAAGTAAATAAATCTATGATGGATTTCAGGGAGTTTGTGGCGGCCATCCCAGTGATTGATTGCCCACCAAGGGATGGTTTATTTACTTGGACCAATCGTAGATCAGGATACACTAACATAGCAGAATGTCTAGACCATTTTCTCCTTGGAGTCAGGTGGCAAGGTGTTAACTTCTCCTGCTCTTCCAACATCCTCCCAATTTTGATATCTGATCACTTTCCGCTATTGCTTTCACTAAATTTGTGTGAGAGGCCGCCCAATAGTTATTTCAAATTTGAGTCTATGTGGTGGCGGGATCCGTTCCTGGCTGGTCATTTGGAGAATTGGTGGCTTGAAGTTGCTATGCTTAGAGGTACTCCAAGCTTTAAGCTAGTGAGGAAGCTTGGGCACCTAAAAAATAAACTAAGAAAATGGAACAAAACTAGTTTTGGTGACATATTTGCTGAAAAACTGAGGGTGGAAGTTGACCTCGAAGCCTTGAACGAATAGGTAATACAATTTGGAATGACTGCAATAGAATTTGCTAAAGAAAAGTCCCTCAATGCCTAGCATGCTGAGTTGCTTTCCAGGGAAGAATTGTATTGGAAGGATAAATCTCGTGAAGCCTGGCTCAAGGAGGGGGATCTAAATACAAAAAAATTTCATGCCACATCAAAATCAAGACATTCGAAGAACCGGATAACAAACATCAAACTATCAGACGGGAAGTTAGTGGATAATCGTGAAGAGTTGGAAGCTGCGGCGGTCAATTTCTTTGATACCTTGCTAAACAATGGAAGTGATTACAACATCAGGGATTTTGAGATTCTAGACTGCATCCCTAAACTTGTTGGGGACTCAGATAACAGGATGCTTCTAGAACCTTTTAATTTAGAGGAAGTTAAACAAGCAGTGTTTGAATTGGGCGCGGATAAGTCCCTTGGCCCAGACGGCTTCCCGACCCTTTTCTTTCAAAAAGGTTAGAGTTTTCTAGCAAATGAAGTTTTGGAATTCGTAGAAGACTTCAAGAAGCACAAGAGATTTGTGAAGGATATAAACAATATGGTGATCGCACTTATCCCAAAAAAGAAAGAATGCTTATCTTATGTTGATTACAGGCCTATATCCTTATGTAACGTCATCTACAAGATTTTGTCCAAATCTCTGGAAAACAGATTAAATTTTTTTTTGGGTTCAATCATCTCTGATGAACAAAATGGGTTTACCCCAGGGCGGGAGATAATTGACAGCATTATTATTACAGCAGAGACTATCCATACCATGTCGAAAGATAAGATTCGAGGAATGTTGCTAAAACTGGATGTCAGCAAAGCATACAACAGGGTGAATTGGAGCTTCCTGATCACAGTGATGCGACGTTTCGGCTTTGCGGAGGGCTGGTTGCAGATGATCTACTACTACATATCTACCCCTAGGTACTCTATTTTGGTCAACGACTCTGTTTGTGGTTTTTTTCGAGCATCAAATGGCCTTCGACAAGGCAACCCTATATTGCCTTTCCTCTTTGTCATCATGGCCGATACTATGAGTAGATTTTTTGGAAGTCTAAGGGATAAGAAGCTTTGGCGGGGTATCCCAGTGGCTCCCGGCATCGATCCTTCTACCCACATTTTGTTCGCTGACGATACATTCCTCTTTGGTGAATCCACGTTGAGGGAGGCAGATGTGATAAAAGAGGCACTGGATAAGTATATTGCCTTGTCAGGCCAAGTCCTGAATAAGGAAAAGTTTGCAATGGTTTTCTTCAATACCAAAAAAGTCATCCAAAAAAAGATTGCACAACGCCTGGGTTTCAATATCACTGTTCTCCCGATTATACACCTTGGGGTTCCCCTATTCACGGGTGTTTGCAGATCTTTGCTTTGGGGGAAGTTATTGGAACTCTGCCACAAAAAAGTTGATTCCTGGAAATTGAAATGGCTTTCATTAGCAGGACGCATCCAAATGATAAAATTTGTTCTCTCCGCTCTCCCTATCTATGCTATGTCCTACTTTAAACTCCCGGGTAAAATAATTTCTGGTCTGGATGGCTTCCTCAAAATATTTCTTTGGGACGACGCAAAGGAAAATAAGTGGATTCCCCTAATCAGTTGGGAAAAGGCGTGCCAAAGCAGATTCAATGGGGGTGCAGGCCTAAGAAATCTAGAACAGGTGAATCGGGCTCTAGGTGCTAAGTTGTGTTGGAAATTAGTTAAGGAACCGAACATAAGGTGGTGTAGGATTCTTCAGAAAAAATATCTCAATGTGGACGATCCCAATAGGCTCCTCACTATCGCAAATTCAAGTGGTGGCTCATCCATATGGAAGCTTATCTGGGAAAGTAGACCAATCATTAATGAGCACATATCTTGGAAGATTGGGGACGGTAAGACTGCGGACTTTTGGTATGACTCCTGGAATGGGCACATCCCCCTAATTGATGAAATTGGTGGTGGTGGGGAGTGGGTAAGTCCGGTGTGTGCTCGGTTCGGTTTGAAGGTGGCACACTATGCTTATCCTAGGTCTGATGGTTTGTGCGACTGGTTGCCCTTTGAGGATTCTCTTGTCCCATTGGATCAATGTTAGAGGATTTCCAACGCCTTAAGTAAAAGGAGATTAAGAATTACCATGGAGGCCGATGAAATTATTTGGTGTGGCGCTCGATCTGGCAACTATTCGGTTAATCTGGGATATAGAATTCAGGAGGTGCATAATAATATTGGCACGTGGCCGGCAACATTATGCTAGAACTCAAACATCCTTCCCAAAGTTGGTGCCTTCCTTTGGGCAGCCCTTCATAAAAGGATCCTTACTAGCGATTGTTTGGAAACATATGGCATTCACGGTCCCTCTGTTTGTGTCCTTTGCTGGAGTAGTGGGGAATCAGCTGACCATTTACTATTGTCGTGCACATTCGCGTCAAAATGCTGGGACTGGTTGATGAGATCGGTGGGCTGGGTAGGCCCAAGGCAACCAGATCTTCTCGCATTCCTCCAAGGCTGGTCGATGAGGAAAAGGAAAGATCTTTGGGGCAACGTTTGGACTTCCTCTCCCTCAATGGTTGCGTGGCATGTCTGGAAAGAATGGAACCGAAGAATCTTCAATGGTCAATCTTTGGAAGTTGAGGAGGTAATCAAGAAGATTGAATTTGGAATTTGCGAACTTGCAAACGCTAAATGCCGAGTTAATTCCAAAATAGAATTTACGCACTGGGACAACTAGCTTCAAAAGGTTTGGAAAAATCTCAAAACACCAAGGTTTGACCCAATCAAGAAAAATGTTCAGCGAGCTATGGCCCGATGGATGTTGCCCAGGCTCGGATGCCACAAATTAAACTTTGACGGGGCTGCTAAGGGCAACCCCGGGAGGCTAGATGCGGATGTCTGATCAGAAACAATAAAGGAGAATGCATTGGAGCTTCTGCTCAGAAACTAGGAATCGCCTCGAACAATGACGTTGAATTTGAAGCCCTCAGCACTGGCCTGGAGTTGTGCGGTAAGCTTGGGGTCAATCAGGTAGACATCAAAGGAGACTTGCTAATATGCATAAATGCAATAAACAAGAAGGAAGTATCCAATTGGAAACTACGCCGTTGGCTTCCAACCATCACAGCCTAGTTGGATAAGTTGGAATCATTTTCACTCTGCCATGTTTACAGGGAAGCCAACAAAGCGGCCGACGCATTAGCTAATGTGGGGTACGTATGGATGTTGAAGAGAAGTTCTTCTCGATAGATGACTTGCCTCTGATGGTATTCTCCTTTGTCTGTCATGACTCTCTCTCTGCGGCAGATGGGCTTGCTCGATGAAATAGTTTCTGTTTCTTGTTTGTGGAATTCTGCTGTCGCTACTTCTTTTTGCCTGGTGTTTGTTATGAATGGGGTTAGAATCGAATAATTTTCCTATCTCGTTTGGAATCTGTGTTAGTAAGCCCAAATTGCATATAATAGGCCTGTAGCAATAAATGTTAGGATTGTTTTCCTCTTTCCCTGTTCGAGTGGCCTTGCTTGGCTACATCCTAATCTGTAAATCAATGATTTAATGTTGGGAGCTACCCTCTCTGGTAGCACTAATCTATAAAAAAATAAAATTATATTATTAAATATTTTTATAATATATTGTATTATATTATATTAACATCTAATATATTAAATCAATCTTGTTATATAGTGATTTATTTTTTTCATTGCTATTTATTTAAAATTTCTCTTTTTACCTAAAGATAAAAAAATATTAAAACAAGTAATTTTAGTCCTAACAAATAATTTTAGTTCTAATTGTTCTCCTCAATTACTACTTCATTTTCATATGAGGTATAATTTTCTACTATAGGCTTAAAGAAACAAATGTATTAAAACTATAGAATGTTTTATTGGCCCGTCACTTGTCACATTTACAATAACTATCGTTTTCTTTATAGACCCTTAGGGAATATTTTAAATTTAAATATTATCTAAGAAATATTTCATAATATGATTAGGAAGAAAATTTTAACTGTCTCTAAATGCCTATTTACTATTTTTTTTTGTAAGGGGTAAAATAGGAGTATCCAACGTATATGCATCTACCATAATTATTTTGGTAAAACTACATTCACACTACAATCAATTATGAACTAAGTTGGATTTACCTTTTGAAAAGTGACGGATATTTACATACATTATATTTTTAATTATTAAATATAATTTTGTTTATAGATTGTTAGGGAATCTTTTTAATATTTGTATAGGTTTTCAAAATTTATATTTGTTTATTTGTAATATTATGTAAAAACAATTCAAATTATTTTTTGTATGGACAATGCTGACACTTATTAAATATTGTTTGATTTTTAATTTGTATATGTATTTGAATTAAATTTTTTAAATTCAAATGGATTTAATGAAAATGATATTGAAAAATTTGCAAGATCTATTTCAAATAATTACAAGAAGAGGTCATACAATGGAGAAAAATGTCAAAAAAAATTCATGCCTCTTATGACAAAATAATTGCATTTTACAAATTTTTAAGGAAATTATACTATGGCGAAAATACAAGGAAATTCCCCTCATATTATCAAAGTTTTTCAATGTCAAAAAGAAACAAATATTTTTTATTTTAATCATACAAATATTGAAGTGCAAAAATATATAATTTATTAAATGTTTTACAAGTTATTATTTTATAGCTACAAGCATACATAATTTATTTTTCATAAATAAAATGTTAAATGTGTTTTATATCCTCTCTTTTGTTATTTACTATTATGTTTTACTTTCTAAAAAAATTGAAATTATTTTTCTTATTCATAAACATATACAAATACAACCATACATAATTTATTAAACATTTTACAAGTTAAATTTTTATATGAACAATATCAATTATTCTTGTCTTTAAGATTCTAATTATTGCAAATTTCATATTGTTTCGAATTATCTAAACATAACCTTTTATCCAAGTATTTATCTTCTCACACATTGCAAATTCCATTAATTTATGCTTATTTGTACTTTTCAAATGATTTTATTTTAAAATTAAATCATAGAAAAAAAATTAATTATTTTGAAGACTCTTTTTAAAACATTTTAAATTTGAAAAAGAATGTTAACATGAAACTTACGCACAAAAATTTTCATTCATTCAACAACTTTCCTTACAATCTCTAAATTGTCTAACTTACATTGTAATGACAAGTCAATATACCATGAAACATAGCAATGAAATATAAAAAAAATAAACTTTAAAACAAACATTCACACTAATTCATCATGTTTCATAAAAAAACTTTCACTCTAAATTAGGTTATATTGATAAGTAAATTTAAAATATTTTATACTACGTTAAGTCAATTAATATCCTCAACTATCACAATTAAAACTTACTCACGACTTATAATCAATGTTATATTTATATTTAAATGAGTTATCGTAACCCTACTCCTAACCATAACCCTAACCTTAGCCCTATTGCTATCTTTAACCCTAACCCTAACCATAACCCTAATCCTAACTCTTTCTAACCCTAACCCTAACCCTAATATTAGACCTAATAATAACCATAACCCTAATAATATATTCCAATGATATTATATTATGATGCAACAAATGAATATATTATTACAAATACACTGTTGCTAAAACATAGTAGACACAACAAATAAAAACAAGACTATCCTTGCACTTTTTGGTAGGAACTTCGCTGCTCTCCAGCTCTTGTTTTTTTTTTGCCTCTTTCAAGTGATGGACCACAAAAAGTGATCCAAAATATTGATTCAAAAAATATTTTAAAGTTTTTTCCAAAAACAATTCTATATAATCACAATAGATTATGAAATTTTAATGTCTTTAATTATAGACAAGAAAAATATTTACAAGATTTTTTTGGTAATTGAAATATTTATGTTAATATTTATTTATTTAATTAAATTGTCGATAATATAATAGAATTTTTTAATATATTTTTTTTATTGTTAAATCACTGCTAGGGGCAACACCTTGTATTGATATCAAAAAAGTTTTACATTGTCTTCAACATTTTTTGCAATTTTCACCATGACTACCTTCAACTTATCTGGACTAGACACATAGCTATCCCTGACCCAAAATGGATTTTAAGCCCTATTTTTACATAGCTCAAAATGGCCCTTGGCTTGAATACCAAACCCCCAAAAAACACCATTACCCCTGAACAAACCAAAAACAACCCCTATTGTTCGACGGATTGGCACAAGCCTTTGTGGCTACCATTATCGGATTGACACCCATAGACTGATCTTTTTTACCAAAAAATACTAGCTTCTACCTCAAAGCCTAACCTTTCCATCACGTTGCAACACCTTCTGTCATGACCTATTCTGAGCACGCCTTGCTTAGTACTCCTCATCATCAGAAACTACCCTTCTCTTGAAAGCCAAGTAATCTGCCATAACCAAACAATTTTCCCCACAATTCTGATGAGTCGGGCCTTTCACTTTTTGTTCAAGGTCTCTTCCATTGTTCAACAACCATTCCTCACCAGTGCTGAGATCCTAGTCATCATCATCCCCTACCACTATTTCTCCTGCCAGCCTTTCATCCTCTACATACTCCATAGCCCAGCCACGAGCAGGGTCGAACATCATCTTTGCTGCTCTGAGCAGGAAGAAGATGCCTCTTTCTCTCTTGTCCCATAATTTCACAAACCCTGCCAGGTCAATGGTTCGTATCAACGAAAACTTCATCACCTCCCCACCATTCCAGCACATCATGTAGTAATTTTGTGGCATTGGGATCATTAGATAGCCATCAATGTTATCCAGGGCTTCATCAATTTCACCCATCCATGCATGGATGAAGACCATCTGGGTTAGTTTCTTGGCTCTCACCTTGGATAAGCCCATGTGAACTAGCATTGCCAAAAACATAGTAGGAATGTCCGCATTTGACCTGAATCTCTAGTATGCTTTCAAAAATTCTGGTCCCAACACTTTTTTGGTTGCCCAAAGAATTAGCAGGTGAGAAGAAACTAGCAACCCTCTCAGTCTTTTGTCAATTATCTCTCCCACAAATGATTGTTGTTGTTTCTCAGTATTTAAAAACATTGGAGTATCCATTATTCCTAGATCAAACAGTCCCTTCAAGCTCTCTATTGCCAACAAACCTTACTTCTTTGCTCTAAAAATGACACTTTCACACTTTGCTTAAGCTATCGCCAGCCTTGGCCTATTAACAAAGACGACCTTATTTCATCATAATGATCTATTCAGAGTTTGTTCCCTTTGAAGCGTGTCTTCTAGTCACCACCTTGCTAACGACACAAATCTATTTGTTTTCGTCATTTCCTTTGTCTTGGGACTTGTTCATATGTCTTGCTGCTCACTTTCTATTTATGGATTATGTCTTATCATTCGGATCTACTTTGATTTTGTCTTCATTTTATTACATGCTTCGATGGTCGTCGGTTAGTCTAATATCTTTGGTGTTCTTCTTTCATTTTCTGGCTTGACATTCCTCCTGTTCTAGCTTCTTCCTAACAACTTGTCTTTTTGCTTATGTGTTATCTCCTTATGCCTTTTTCACCAACTCATCCACCTTACTATTTCCCTCCCGGTATATGTGACTTACTTGAAATGCCTCAAATTTTCTTACTAGTTTTCTGATGCACTACAACAGATGATTCAACTTCTAGTTCAGAGCACTACCTCCTCGAATAGCGTTGATAGTGATAAGTGAATCCCCCTCCAAATGAATACACTTCACTCTAATCTCCAAGCCCAACTACAAACCAATGGCTGCAGCTCTAAACTCTACGTCGTTGTTCATGCACACTCCCAAGGAGATGGGTTTTTCTACTAGAGTTTTACCATGCGCATCCCTGGCAATACATCTTGCTCCTCTCAAGCCTAGGTTGCTATGAGTAGCTCCATCAAAATTTATTTTAGTCCATCCTTCTTCTAGCTCTTTCCATACTACTTTTTCCCTCTTAACCTTTGGTGTCTACAATTCACTACTACCATTGAGTAGTGGTGGCTTCAGACCATCGATTAATTTCATTAGGTTGTCATCCCAATTTGTGAAGATTTTATGCTTGCCTGATTTGCATCGAGCATCTTCATTGAATAATTCTACTATGGCCCTTTCAATTTTTCCCTAGAGTCCATCTTCATTCATCTCCTTCTCTTGGAAGATCCTTCTATTTCTCTCCTTCCAGATTTCCCATATTACTGTAGATGGAGTTATTTGCCATATTCCATCAAAAACTGATTTCTTACCTCCTTGAGGCCACATTTAGAACTAGGTTTCAAGGTATATCGACATGGGGCATTGAAGGTTTAGTTTGCTCCTGACTTTATTCCAACATTCATTTGCATATGGGTAGGCCAAAAGTAAATGGTCTACAAATTCTTCACTCTTTTTGCACATTATACACCTTCCTGGGCCTTGAACACCAAAGGTTGCCAATCTATCCTCAATGAGTATCCTTTTCTGAATCACCATCCATGCAAAAACTCATGCTTTGGGAAGAGATTTTTCCCCCACATCAGTTTGCATGGCCAGTCTTGTCTTGCCATGGCTAGTTCTTTAAATTTGTAGCCAAACTTCACTTTGTATGTGCCTGTGGACAACCCACACCATCTGATTACATCCTTTTCATTGGAGGGAATAAAGTGTCTACTTTGGAGTATCTCTAACAATGCATCTTTCTATGCTTGTGGAGCATTGAGGGTTTGCAAATCATTCCAACTCTAGCTAGGGATTCCCTGGTTGAATGTTATCTTACCATAATTGGAGACCTTATGCCCCCATACTCTTAGTGTTTCTTCTTTGAGATCTTCCAATCCTGGCGTGTTGTTGATGGGGGATTTCCCACACCATGAGTCACTCCAAAAGGAAGCA
>VDFB02271358.1:28363256-28601632 GCA_007258455.2 Sequoia sempervirens | reverse complement strand
TATCTTGCTTTGGGAATCCCTGAGCCTTGGCTTTGGTATTTTACTTGGAATACCAACCCAAAGGTTTGGAGGGCATTCCCAACCACCAGAGATGTGTTTTTTGCAAATTCTACAATTTTTCACATAATTGGGTTTGTGCTCATCGTCAGGATTGCATTTGGTTCAATATCGACGAAATCGAACACATGGGTAATGTTAAGTTCTCTCTTAGCTTTCCAACCATATAATTTTTTTCACTTTCTGACAATGTGAGGGCTTTCATCCATAATTTCTTTTGTTTGTATATCTTTTTTTTTCAAAAAGTAGTGTTTGGTTTTTTTTCGTTATAAATTAACCATTCATCAAAATTTTAAATAAATTACATTTTTAGAAAACTAGATTCATTCTACAAATTTTAAAAAATAAAAATTTAAAAATCTATTACTTTCCAAAATTCTCGCTTTTTAGGAAGTGCCCACTTAGAAAATTAGTAAAAAATTAAATATTCATTAAAAAATTATTAGAAAATTGTGCACCAACTAGATGCTATTAGCTAACTTCTAACTGTAGCGATTTTAAAAATACTACAAAAAAGTTCACCGTGCTCAGGTCGTACAAGAGTTGCTATGTTATGTTTTTCTGACAAATACAATACCAATTTGTGTACATCCCTCTTTTGAACCCCTTAATTCAACCATTTCAAATAAATTAGTAGTTTAGAGTAGACTCAAAGCACTTCATCCTTGTTTTTGTTCCATCTCAAAATTTTGAGTGTGTAACCATCTCAATTTCACGTCCAAGGTCAGCATTTCCTGAGTTTCAAAAAAAAGTGGCCACTTAAGCCCCCTTTTTGGACACCATCTTGGTACACTTACCCTTAAATCTCGTTAATATATTTGCACGTTGAATCACTTGTAGATGGTTGTCATCTAAAGAAATCCATAAAAAAGATATAAATTATTGGAAGAGAAAACTTCCTCGTCTAATGTGTGAAATGCAAAAGTGTCTACCTTCGACATTTTTTAATGCACAAGAACACTACCTCATACACCAAGTTGAGGAGATTGAATTGTGTGGACCTGTACACACAAGGTCAGTGTGGATGGTTGACAGGCACTTGAAATTTTTGAAGGCTTTGGTTAGACAAAGAGCATATCCTGAGGGTTCTATGGTGG
Organism: Sequoia sempervirens; assembly: GCA_007258455.2. Classification (NCBI taxonomy): domain Eukaryota; kingdom Viridiplantae; phylum Streptophyta; class Pinopsida; order Cupressales; family Cupressaceae; genus Sequoia; species Sequoia sempervirens. The sequence continues at coordinate 28,600,478 of VDFB02271358.1, read as the reverse complement.
AGGGATATATGGTATACCAGACCATGGTGTTCATTAGTGAATATCTTCCTAAGTTTGCAGCAAAGATCCATGTAGATCACATTTGGGATCCCAACTCCATTAAAAAATTCGAAGAGGAGTACCAGATGGAGAAAAGGTAGATTGAGGAAAGTGAAAGGTAATTATAAGATGGTCATGGAGATTAATTGGAATACATTTTACATATGGTCTTAATGTATATTGTACTTATTTAATTATTAATCTTCAATATACATCAATTATAAATTAAGGTCGTATACTGTGGTATTTAACTAATTATACGTCGTTTGTGAATTTCATTTTTTTTTTATACAGTTGGTCAAGAGTGGGATGAACTACATTTGTATGTTGCAAACAATCTTGATTGGATGACGGTATGGATTGAATGATGTCAACAATTTGGTCGCGCATTAACATGGGAAGGTGTGGCTTCATTGGTTAAAGAAGTTCATCGTAATGGAGATTTCAATGTTACACAAAGGGAAATTGATTTAGCATATGGTTTAAGAGATAAACAGGTACGTATAAATATATTAATCACCCATATTATTTAATTATTTTAAATTATATTGATGTATATATATGTTGAGATTGTTTTATTTGCATACATTCGGCTAAGATCAAATATGTTTATCAACTAACGATATTTCAATAATTTTTACATGTTTGACATATTGCAAGTGAAACACCACAAGGATATGTGGTGCAATGGTCGTAAATTTTGAATCAAAAATTTGGATGACACAAAGAAAACTTGTGATTATGGTATAACTGCAGTCTTTCAGGTGACTAATGTTTCATCTACAAGCGACATACATCTAGAAGTCTCAAAAAATTGATACTATGGGATTTTGGATGATATACTTGAGTGTGACTTTAAGTCCTTCAGATTAATTTTGTTTGTCGTCCTATGGTACAAGCTACGATTGAATGAAAATGATCTCGAGAGAACTATTATTGAACATGATAATGAATTTACCATGGTTAATACAAGGTCAATCGAGTGAGCTAGAAATGAGCCCTATGTTCTTCCAAGCCAATGTGAGCAGGTATTTTACTCAGAGGTTCTAGGTAAATCGGGTTGGTCATTTGTTGTTATACATGATCCAAGAGGATGGTCCATAAAGTATAATGTGGTGGAAGAAGAAGATACTGAAGAACTAGAAGATGATGTAGATGATGATCAGGATCAATAGGGTAAAAGCACAAACCTGTGTCACACTTTATAAAGGAATCGGCCAACAGCAAAAAAAAATTTGAACTTCGACCACATAAAAGTGGTATTTATGTTTTGAATTTTAAAATGGTGTAAACTAATGAAATGTAGAAATTTTGGTGTAGTTTATTCCTGTAATTTTTAAAATTTTAAAAAAAAATGTTTTTATTATGTTTTTATCAATTTAAGGACAAATTTTGGAATGTTGAAAATTTCATAAAAGAGTGACTTCACGGGCCGTAAAGAAACAAAATGAAAAAACTTCATTCTCCCTTCTTCTTTTTTTCCAAATAGGTAATTTCACTATCTTGTGCATGGAAAAAAAAATCACATTTTGATGTATATTTTTCTCGTAATAACGTTTTAAAGTCAAACATATCAGAATTTGACAGTTTTCACGGACTGTAAACTAATTTCAATTTTTTTAATCATTTTCAAAAAACAAAACATACCCTTTTGAAGTAGACTCTCTCCTCTTATGCCCCATATAAGATTTAAAACATTTTAATAAGTTTTACTATCTTTTTTTTAATATCTAATCAGCCTCTTTTTTTATTTTTAAAACCTACTTGCATTATTTTAAAAATAAAACATATTAAAACTAATCAAAATATTATAAAAATTATATATTTGGATTCTACACTTCAAGCTCTACAAAAGGGTATTTTTTTTTTCAAAAAGATCAATCTGACTAGAGAAATACTCTACCAAAGATGAATGTTTCAGAAAATTCTGAGAAATGATGAGTTGGCTGCCATGTAGGATGCCAACTAGGCATTTTCGGCTGACTTGTTTTCGGCCGATAAGGTTTCGGCTGAAACCCTCTCGACTGGTAATGGATCGGCTGAAAACTAATCGGTCGAAAACTTATTGGCCGATAAGTACTCGACCGAAAATAATTGAAATAAAATAAAATTATTTTCTTTCTAATTTCTCAAATTAGAAAAATTCAAAAATAACAAATATTTCAAAAATTTCTCGACTATTTTAGATTAAAGAAGGTTTATTTCGACATTTTAGAAGGTTTATAATTTCTGAAATTTACAAGACTTATTTCCACAAAAAAAAAAGGCATTTGGAGAAGAGGAGAGATATTTTTAAGGTATGTATTGATCTTCAACTTATTTAATTGATTATGTTTTTATGAAAAATGCATTTGAATTTTGTTTTCACTATTTTTTTTTATTAAAATATTAACATCAAAGAAATATTTGTAGAAATATATTTATTATTGAATTAAAAATATTTTATGTTTTGCATGTTTATGTTTATTAAAAAAAATTGTTTAAATATTTTATGTTTATGTTTTGCATCTAGTTACAAGCTTTTAAAAATATTTATGCTATATTACATATACATGTTTCATGGAAAGCTTATGTGTGTACAAATTTGTATGTAGGAAATCATTCAAATTTGAGTGTAATTTGTGATGGAAAATCCAAGGGCTAGATCGAGGAAGTATGACCGAACATGAGTAAGACAAAGAAAGAGAAAAGTGGATGAAAGAACATCTACTGAACAACAACCCATGGAAAATATTGATGATCAAGGTGACGTATAGGTACAAGAACAAATTGAACCTAGTACTAATATAAATGTTTTGGACTATGGTATGGAAAATTTGATGGAGATGGATGAAGATTCTCTTTTCAATAATATTTCATCTGAAGATATGTTATCTGAAAGCACATTAAAATTACACTCTAAAAAAATATGGGATAAATTTTTTGAAGAGAAATCTCTAATTGGAAGAGCACAATTAATTGCAAATTTATTTAGACGAAAAGAAATGACCCCTATTTTGGAGTTGTTAGGGGTTGATAATAGGAAAAGGTCATCAGATTTAAAACAAACAATTGTTGAAAACCTGCAAGAAGCATTAGAATGTATTGAAAAGAAGAGTCGATCTAGTGATTTAAGTGTTGCACGTAGAGCGTTGATGACTATAATTTCTAGTAAGAAATTATCACATAGAAGACAAGTTCAAGCAATTTCTGAATTACTAAATGTTTCTAGGAGAACTGTTCAAAGATATATTGAAAAGAGAGATGAAATAGATGGAAAATTTGAGAAAAATTGGGTAAATATTTGTAAGGTTCCTCGAAAAGATAGAATTTCAGAAGATGTAAAGAAAAAAGTAGTTGAATATTGGACCACCTACTCTCGTGTTTCTTCCAATAGAAGGGATACTATACAAATAATAGGTGATGATGGTACAAAAATTTCTCATCCAAAACATTTTATAGATACAACACAAAGTGAACTTTTTGAAGCATTTAAACAAGAATTTTTAAATGTGAAGATTTCTCAAAGGATGTTTGAAACACTATGACCATCATTTGTACGTATAAATAAAGTACGTGAAACTTGTTGTTGTTGAAATCATGTTGAATTTGATCTACACCTACAATCATATAGAAAAGTTATGGCAGCAATTGATCAAAATTTAGCCATCCCTGGAAGCACAACACAATTTGTGAAGTCTCTTCTATGTGAAAAATCAGAAAATTCAGATGAATTCAATGTTCAATGCATAAAAAATGTATGTAATGATTGTGGAGATTTGAAGAATCTTTTACATGTTGACAATAATGAAATGCAAGTTACTTGGAAGAGATTTGAATATGAGACATACTTAACGAAGTCAGGAGTTGAGGCCAAAAAAATTGTTCTCAAAGAGAGTGGATTGCCTTACAATGAATTCATGAGTAAATTTCGCAATATCATATATCCACATATCCAACATTGTCATGGTGCAAGATGGAAAGCTAAGCAATTTTGTTATTCAAAGAATTGTTTTCCACCAGGTTGTATTCTCTCTATTGTATATTTCTCTGAGAACTATACATTTAGTCCTCAAACTGAGATCCAAAGTCAATATTATTATTCAGAGCAAGTTGCAATCTTCGTGCAAGTTTGCTACAGGCATGCAGAGTTAGCGGTCGATGGAATACAAAGTAGCAAAGATGATAGAATTATCATCAAAGAGGTTCACTTTTATATCAGTGATGATACGAATCATGATATAAGCTATGTAGCTCATTGTTTCAAAATGTTTTTTGAAGACCTAAGACGACGTGGCATAAATCAAGAACAACACTAGATATGGTCTGATGGATGTGCTGGTAAGTACATTGGTTTTTAAATTATTTTTATTTAATTTATATTTACTTTTAACTTTGAGACTTAAATTGTTTTATTGCTTAAATCTATATATATAATTACTTTTTTGAAGATAATTTGGTTTTCAAGTGTTTAATTATTTGTAACTTCATAGGACAATTTAAGTCTGTAAAAGCCTTTGTTTGGTTAAGCAATCAACATGCTAGACGCAACACCAAATTTTTGTGGAATTTTTATGAGAGTGGACATGGAAAAGGAGAGCATGATGGAGCAAGAGCATGTGTGAAGCGTGCACTTCGTCAACATGAACTTGCTGGTATGTAAAGTTTTCACCATATATATATATGTCCAATTTAGCTTGATATTTTTTAAAAGATTAGATATATATATATAATTTAACTAAATTAAATTCTTTTAAGTTCCTTGAAAGTAATAGGTGACAAATTGTGCCAACTTGTGTGTAACTTGTAGGTAATGCCATACGAAATGCAAACGAAATTGTTGAATGGTGCAAAAGTGATTTTTCTGCTCGTGACTCAACATACAACACACGGTATTTTTGGGAAGTTACAAGTATGTATGTCTAGTCAAAATTTGTTAAAAATTTGAATTTCAAAGTTCAAGTACATACATGATTTCAAATTGAATTTTCAAGTTTGAATCTAAACAGATATTGATCGATCAAATCCTTATAATTGTCAAGCAATTCATGGTATTAGAAATCTGCATCAAATCATGACAATGGGGAGTAGTAGGCCTTATGCAATGAATGTGAGAGAAAAATCATGTTTTTGTATTGATTGCATTGAGGACAATGCAAATATTGATCAATGTAAGAATATTAGAGATGGGTATGTTTCACAATGGGAAATGAAACAATTAATATTAATGCCTCCTTTTGCTGAAGATGACAATGTTGATGTCTACGATCCACTATATTCAGCTGATTACGAGCGTGTATCTGATTTAGTTGTTACAGATATGGAAATTGATTAATTTAGTTAAAATCAAGATTTAAATTTATATATATATATTCTATGTTTAAGTAAGTTTCAAATATAAAATATAAATTTGTACAACTTTTAAATGTATAATTTACTTAAATATGTAAATATGGGGTGTGTGTACAGGAGATATTTTCATTGTAGTTGCAGATCCTAAAAATGCGGAAGGTGTAGATTACTATCTACTAAGATGTACGCAACCAAAAAGAAAATTGGTTGAATCGATGATAGATGGTGATGGACAAGAGTATCCCATTGGATCAGTCGTTATTGAAGGCACATATTATCAACAAATAAAGATAGATAAAAATGGTATTATATTTGTTGATTATAGGCTAGGACAAAAGGTTCTACATTATAGTCACTTAGTTTTGGCAACAAAAATAAATTTAGAAACTTTACCTAAAAGAGGACGTGCCAAACAAAAGTGGAGGTTGCCTATTGAAGATCATGAGAAGATTTTAGAGATAATTAAAGATAGAGAGGATCCAGATTTTATGTACCAGGAGCTTTAAGTTGTTTTTTGGATATATGTACACATTTATGACTCCAAATCTAGATAATATATATTTGTATTGATTGGACATGTGACATGATTTAGAATGGGTTTTTTTTTAGAATGTGACATGTATGTTAGATCATATATATGCTTGATACAAAACCTAGTGACTTTAAAAATGTTTTCATTTACATTTTTCCTAAATTCCTTTAAATCATCTATATTTCCAATTGCATTTTTACATGTTGGACATGGTTCATTCTTTTAAGTTCACTCTTGAGAATCTCTAGAAATTCCTTTATATCATCTCTCTAGATTCCTTGATTGTAAATTTTTATGTTTGACATGGAATTGTTAAACTTTCACTTTCAAATCTTTGAATTTAAATATTTGTTCAACTCCACTTATATACATGAGCTAGATTGAATATATATATATACGTGCAACAATTTGTACAAAACCTAGTCTATGTTCCAATTTTGCATTTAAATTTATTTATGTTCTGCGGAATTCTTAAGTTCACATTCAAATCTTTCATTTCATTTGAACATTCAACTCCACAAACTTATATAATTATCTAGTTGATTTGGTGTTTGAGTGGTGAAGAATCTAGACATAAATGTTGTCTCTAGTTTTCTTTATTTTTTATACATTACTAATGCACGACATTCAATAATTTTAAATGATCATCTAGATTTTCATGTATCCTAATCATCACATCCTAATTTTATTATTTTCATCAGGTAAGCATCCCTCATCCTAATCATCAAGTTAAGATCAAGTTTTATCAAGTAATAACCCATTTAACCATAATCATCCTAGAATCATTTAAAAATTATCCATCTAGATCCATCTCAACCATACATCCATTCTCCATCCTTAATAATAAAAAAACATCACTTGAACATCAAAATTTGGTTACTTGGTCTCAATCTAGTCCATACATCATATTGTCCTTTCGTCATCACCCAAAGCTTTCAACATCTAGGGACCTTATCCTTAATCTGGACTATCATCCATTTCAAATCCAATCTCCTAATAAAAAATCACTTGACCTTATAATTTGATTTCATCTTTAAAATCCAAATTTGCTTAAGAACATTAGCTCCTATCTTTTAAGTATAGAACTATTATTTATCCATTTTGTTAATGTTAGATTGTATCCAGGTTCTCTTGGTTTGGTCTTTCTTGTTCACCTCAAGGTGCATTGGAATATATGAACATTGTAGTGAATCATAGTGATGGTGTTTGGGGTGCTTGAGATAGATACATTTTGGCATCAATTTAACTTTGTTTACCATGTATAGCTTGAGACCATGTATGTAATGGTCCATCTTTCCAGTACAATTAAATATGGATTGATCAATTTTTAATTTATATATAGAATTGTCATCCAGGAAGATCTAGATCTACTTGATCAATTTTTAATTTATATAGAATTTTCATCAATTTTTAATTTAATATTAAATGTGCATGACTTTCAAGATTTAAATATATATATCAATTTCCAATTGCATATATATAAATGTTCCACATGGAATTCTTAAACTTTCAAGACTAGAAATTTGATTTCATTTACATTCAACTCCACTTATAGCTTACATGCTTTCTTTGAATTATATGGTTCATTCTTAAGTGAACACTTTCAAATATATATATATGATTTCATTTACATTCAACTGGACACAAGTATAGCTCATCATCTAGTTCAAGAATTCTTTGCATGCACATTCAAATGAACATGTGTATTAGATTATATGGAATTAGAAATTAGGTTCATGTATAGCATGATATATGCACAATTTAAATGTATTTAACCTATACTGACTTTAAAAATGAACATTTAGAGCTTTAAAGAATTCAATCTAACTATCATCTATTTCCAATTGCATTTTTATGTTCTATTTTAAAATATATAGCATTAATCTCAAGCATATTTGCATTCAATTTTTTCTATTTCTTGACCTATTTATTAAAGACAAATTCATTTAAACTATTTATTTAAATTAATTACATGTACATGTCCATCTTTTTAAATTTACAAATAGCAACCATTAGATAGTGGAGTCCAACATTTTGATTTCACAATGTAAAGTTATCTATATGTACAACAAGTGCATTTGAACAAACCATAATTTAAATTTAAATATAGGTACTTGTTCCTTGCTAAATAAATAAAACCATAAACTAATTTAATGCACGATGTATTTATAGATGTAATGTAAGTGAGTTCATCAAACCATAATAATGCACGTATATAACAAACCTAGATTCAAACCATAAAACACAATTGTATGAATGTGACATGTAAATCATAACAAGTATATATATGTGTACCATAAAACATAAGTATGTAACACGTGCAAATGTTCAATACATAAATCATAAAAAGTGTCTCTAGCATGTAATAATATGATCTCAAACATGTAATACTATAAAAAAAATCTCAAAGAGAGGGATGTTTGGTATGAATAGAATCATCAGATCTCTGGCTCGATCTATGGCTCAATCTCTCCCTCGACCTCTCCCTCGATCCATGGCTCAATCTCTCCCTTGATCCACAGTCCGATATCTCCCTCGATCCATGGACCGATCGCTCTGCTGATCCAAGATGTGTGGATCCATGTCCTGATCCAATATCCCCCGATCTGTGTCATGAGCCTCATCCCAACCCCTGCATGTGTTCAAGTACATAAATATGTAAAATTATCTAAAATTACAATGTACTTGAGTTCAATGTGTTCAAACTTAAACATCAAGTAATTAGTTTTTTTAAATTAAATTTAAATGTACCTCATCTACATACTGCGTGGGATCGCCATCATGCTCCAAATTTCCAAAGTCTGGAAAATCACCGTACTGCTGAAAATTTTCAAGTACACAATTTCAATCAGGAGTTAAACAACTAGAAGTTTTTAAAATGCATTACATAATTTTTTAGAACACAATTTTAAATATATGTATTTAAATTATAAATTGAAAGTACCTATTGTGCCTGCTCGATGGCTCTACCAATGTCACTAAGATCATGAGAATGTAAGGACATCGCAGGGGGCTCTGTAGCATGTACAGTATCAGTAGCAAAAAGAAGTTGACTATATGTCCCATGGATAGGATCAGGTGTCGCAGTAGCCTCAACATGACCTATAACATCCTGACGGCTACCTGGACAAGCTAAAGGATCAATAGAAACATGATGTGCATGGTATCCTGTAGGCTGATGTGGAATATCCTGAGCTGCATTTGCCACCCTGTGGCTCGTATGTGTATGAGGATATCGTTGTCTAATAAAGTCTGGTACCCTGTCAAGAGCAATCCCATGGTCCTCACTGATAACTCGATATGCTGCTAGTAAATCCAAAATTGAGAGTCTACATGTATTACGCAGATTCATGTGGGTCATATGCTCGACATCGGCAAGAGTAGGTAGATCGGCACTAATAAATGGATCATACGATGTAGATGTAGCCTCAGTGGGAGGAAGGTTGATCCATGGGTGTAATAAGTATCTACCAACTTGATCAGATGAAATCTTATCAATCTACGTCATAATAGAGGCAATGTTTTCAAAAATTTGACTCTGAGTGGAGCCTGTTGTTGCCTCCCTTGTTGCTGCCAATTCCAAACGTTTTGGTAAAACCAAAAGGTTTGGGCCAATTAATGCCCTCTTTTCCACATGCGGTGGCAAATTTGAAGGTCTAAACTGTGGTTTTTCAAAAAAACGGCCTTTACCTTGGCCAACATGCTCAGGATAAGATGTGTAGTCCACCTCTATATGTAAATGAAATTATGCATATAACTGTTTGACAAAATACAATGGTAGCTCGTCATTGTGAGGCCATCTATGATGTGCTGCCAACCATCTAGGGTATATGAATGGCACAACAAGAGGATCTTCACACCTCGTAACCACGTATCCTCTAATTTTATTTTTTCCTCTATAAAATGGGAACATGGATAACACATTTTCACCTGAAACTAATTTGGAAACTTCTCTATGTTTCATTGTGCCAGTAACACTCCTAGCAAGAGAAAAGTAAAACTGCTCAATGTTGATTTCATCATAAGGATTGTATGGTCAAATTGTCTCGATCATCTTAATAATCTCTTGTCTAATAGTGACTAATCTATCTTGATTAGCCAAATTGGGGGAGTTGTGAATTGTTTTATCTAAACATTTTAGAGCATTGTCCAATCTAGCAATATTATCCTGAAATATATTTGATCTAGTTTGAGCTTCTCGCTCAGAACGAGGGGAATGATGAGATCCCTCATTGGCCATGATATATATAAATAGATAGAGATCCGCATATCATTAAAACAAAATTACATGATGAACTAAACAAATTTAAATTGAAAATTTTTCAAAACTAAAAAAATATATATATTTAAATTAAAGGTAAAATTTTCAAGTTTCAAAACTAGAAAACATTTTTAAATTTAAATGTATCTAATGAGATCTAGTTCAAACTTTATATCTATCTCTATGTGAACCTATTAAATCATAGATGCATGTAATATTCGACCAAGAATAAATATGGAAAAAATATATTTATCCTTTCAACCACTCTATACTAAAATTCTGATCAAAATAAAAAAATACTCTTCATTACAATTGGTCACATATATATCTAGCCTTTCTTTGTAATCAATTATTTTTTAAATCAAACACTAAATAAAAAGGTTAACATTTCCTTAATTTTTCGATCTAACTTAAAACATATTAAAGTAATAAAGTTATAATTCTTTGAAATAAATTCCTTAGGAATAAAATATAAACATTGTACACATGTTTTGTAGGCACAATATCTCCTTTGATATCATCTTTTTCTTTCATCAAAGATGAATTTAGGCCTCGGGAATGATATGTTTGATTAGAAACCTTGGCCTTGTAAGCATGGAATGACCTTTATTTCATCATATTTAATTTATTTTCTTCTTCAATGAACTTAACTCAATAGTTCACCTTTTGCAACAACTTAGATAACATAATCTAAATTTGACAACTCCAAATCTAAGACTTTCAATACATTTGTGTATGTACATATATATACATTTATGTGTATGTATGTATGTACACATGTATGTATGTGGGAGTGCATGTGTACATGTATATACATGTATATATATGTGTATGTGTTTATACATACATATGTACATGTGCATATATCCAGGTATGTACATGTATGTACACATGTATGTATGTGGGAGTGCATGTGTGTACACATGTATATATATATATATATATGTGTGTGTGTGTGTGTGTGTGTGTGTGTTTGTGTGTGTGTACATGTATGTACATGCATATATATGTGTATGTGTGTATGTACATATGTGTACATGTGTGTATGTATGTATGTATATACATATATATATGTATGTACATGTATGTATGTATGTACATGTATGTATGTACATGCACATATATGTGTATGTGTGTATGTGTGTATGTATTATATATGTATGTGTATGTGTGTATGTACATGTATGTACATGCATATATATGTGTATGTGTGTATGTACACATGTATATATACATGTATGTATATGTATGTATGTCTATATACATACATGTACACACATGTACATATATATATATATATATATATATATATATTATATATATATATATATATATATATATATATATATATGTATATATATATATATATATATATATATATATACATATACATACACATATATTCATGCATGTACATAATCAAGTACATACATACATACACACATACATATGTATATATATATATGCATACATACATGCATACACACATACACATACATATATAATACATACATACATACATACATATATGTGCATGTACATACATATATATATGCATATACATACATACATACACACATGTACACATATGTATATATAATACATACATACATGCATGCATACATACACACATACATACACACATACATACATACATACATACATACACACATACACACATACACATATATGTGCATGTACATACATATATATATGCATGTACATACATATATATATGCATATACATACATGCATACACACATGTACACATATGTATATATAATACATGTACATGCATACGCACATACACATACATATATAATACATACATACATACACACATACACATATATGTGCATTTACATACATACATGTACATACATATATATATGCATATACATACATACATACACACATGTACACATATGTATATATAATACATACATACATACATACATACATACACACATACATACATACATACATACACACATACACACATACATGTATGTATATATATATATGCATACACACACAAAAAAAAGAGATTGCTTGGCAACAACACCTCTTCCAAACATATGTTTCTTTTTAGCTCTCTGCAAATTGTTCTGTCACTTTCAAGCTCAAAGACTCCCTAAATTTGTATACATTCCAATGAAATATCAGAAGGAATATTGGCAATGAAATTCATTGTGTGCATTCTCCTCTTTTATTTGTGTTCTCTATGTATAGAAAATATGAGGAAAACGGGATCAAGTGTGTGTTTTTCTTCTGTGAGCAATAGGGCAGGAAAGTCAAGTAATGGTTGATTTAGGGATTAAATGGACATAATGTTTTTTATTGTCCCTTCTTAGGTGACTATGGAACAAAATATGGCTACTTCTACGTTGAATGTTGGAATTGGCAACCTAATTTGTTTCATACAATATATATGAGTTTATAAGTCGAGCATGTTTTCTGACAATAGAAGCTTTCATCTGCTGTGTGCAGTTGGTGAAAATTCAAAGAAATCCTTGAATCTTAACCTGCCTTGGTTGTTGTGAGCAAAACCATTCATCCTTTCCATTTATTTCTTAATTAATATACAATCTAATTGCTGGCCGAATTATTAAGAAAGGAGGTTGAGTTGTTTGAATAGTCATTGCAGCAGATATAATGGTTTAAATCCCTAACTTTCAGTGCCATATCAGCAAAGACTTCATCCTTATGCAGGCCACATCAAATTACAAGGAAAAATCAGCCATTTGTGGTTTGGAACAGGGTATAGGATGATATCAAAGGAACTACAGCCTATTAAAAAAAGGTTTGGTAACCCTAGCACCAGTCACACCACAATATGACTTCCATTCTCCTATTTTGGGTGGGTCGCAGCATTATTGGGCAGCATTACTAGGCAGCATTACTGGGCAGCATTTGAGGTGTTTCTAACTGCAGTTATACTACTAGTGCTCACTAAGAGTCTTCAACAATGGTACAAGGTTAGAATAAGGTTTTATTAAATGATAATACATAAATATTGTCATCCCAGCAGCTTTGTGAGAGTATTAAACAATTAGTGTCCACACATATTGTTTTTCAAGGCCGTTGAAACAAGGAACACAACCACATATTGTGTAATTTTATATCATCATTATCCTTCATAAAATTCTGATGTATAGCAAACTCACAGAGGACAATCATCACCCAATCATATAGCGAGACTAATGATCTCTCACCAGGGATTCTTCAGCAATCACATAGGATAATCATCATGCATAATAATAATGTCATTTTTGAAGTAGAAACAAAGTCTTGTGTAGTTCCTCAAAACAATCATAGGTTGCAGGGTGAGATAAATAGTCATGATAATCCTATTGAGTTATCCTCATCTGATAATAGAGCCATAAGACCACCTCAAAAGTAAGGACTCCAATATTGTGTTAAGCTCAAATGCCAAACTTAGCATGGCAAGAGTATAACAGAGGTTAAAAGAAGGAAACATACTAGGGAGAGTCCTCAAGGCCAAGCCATTATAGCAATGCTACAAGAAATTTTATGAACAATTGAAAGGATTACAAGTTTTCCAATTCCCTAAGTGATAACTAGATAGGTCATGTGATCTTAGAAGATAGAGGTAAGTTTTATATTGAGATCCCAAGCTATAGAAATACACAACCCATGTGATTTCAGATGAAAGAAAAGATGGCAACCATCAAATGAACAATAACCTACAGTGGTCTGGGAAGTTGCAAAACCATGAAATAGCAGAGGACAGTAATTCAAAGTGATGAGAGCATAGTTCATAGAAGGTAGAGTTAGTATGTGTTGTTTATCGATGTATGGGGTATGGACAACAATGGACAAAGGAGAGTCAATCATGAATAATAGATGACAGTGGAAAGAATGACAAGAAATAGTGCTCAAAAGTTAAGAGGGTAAGTGGACAGGACAATCAAGGTTCTTGATGACCATATATTAAGTGCCAAAAGATGTAGAGTCCATAAGACAAATGAAGTGACAGTACCTCATGAAGACACCAGATCATATGATAATGGTCATTCTCGTGACTAAAGAGCAGTTGTATGACACTAGATAAGAGCCCAGAGCAAGAAATAAAGTTTGAGAATTCTATGATTGAGAAAGAATCTATAGAGGGTCTTACCGTGCATGAAACCTTATAAAGTCAGCCCAAGAGGACTATGCATGAATAGAAGGGTGTAGTTTATGGAATTACCAAAGGAATGGTCTAAATAAAGACATAAAATAGATCTATGGAGGTATTTGATATTAGCCAATATATATATATGTTAACAAAAACTTAGTTTTAGCATATATATATATATATATATATATATATATATATATATATATATATATATATTAAAAAATGTTAACAAAAACTCAGTTTTCTACCAGAAGCATTCAAAATCATTTACTAGACTGGAAATATAATGGCCATAATCAGATGTTGAAGTTATGTTGTGTTGTTGACATGGTGATAATAGAGACATCAAGTTTTTGGTTTGTTAACTATGCCAATTCCCAGCATTCTAGGGCTCTCTATTGGATGTGAACAATCAAATTTGTGAACTCTATAGGAGTTATCACGATTTTTTGTTCTTGTTTTTTTTATAATCATTCGAGACTTGTTCTTTCCGAAGGAGGTGCTCTTCATATTCATGCAGTATAGTCAACTGTCCCCACCTAAATAGTACGTTAACTAGAACTTACGGTAGATATCTTTATTGAGCAAAGCAGCAGGATTAGGGTTTGGGCAGTGTTCAAGTTTGGTTGGAGACAAAACAAGAAGAATCCACAACATATGTTGGCTAATATCAAATACCTCCCAAAACCCCAAATTATTAAAACACTAGAGAAAACTAAACATCAAAATCTAATAACGTTCCAAACATCACAACCATATTTATATATTTCCTTCATCATTATCACAAACAACACAAACTTTAATATCTTTCTGCCAATAACATCGATCAGAAAAATTTCTTTTCACATTTCAATGAAATCCTAACCCAAATTACATCGAATAAATCTCCCAAATGAGATAGAACACAAACAACGTGAATAAAACAATTCAACAAATGGCCCCATACGGAACCTGGGTATATATGGTCACTGTTGGTGTTGACCTCGGCCAACAAGCTCTCGCCCTCAACCCTTTCGCCTGAGCATTCAAAATGGTCAGCATGGTTTTTTTTTATTTTTTATTTCGATATTTTTGATTGAAACATTTTCAGCCGATAAGGTTTCGGCCGAAAGGAACTCGACCGAACAAGTGGAGCCACATAGGCACCATCTTGACACATTTTCGGCCAATACGGTTTCGGCCGAAAGCAACTCACCCGAAAATGTGGAGCCACGTAGGCGCCATGTGGCTGCCCCGTGGATTCGGCCAAAACCCTATCGGCCGAAAAGTAGTCGACCGAAAGTAATCCAGTCGGATTACTTTATTTGGACGAAAGTGTGACATAGTTTTGTGTTTTTACCCAGCAGTTAGTTGATGATGTCCCTGACGAAGATGTTGAAGAGGAGGAACTAGATCATGATGATGTAGGAGTTAATGTTCATGAAGATGATATTTGTGTGGATGATGACATTATCGAAACTAATATCAATGACGATGATGATGATATGACCAATCCTTACAATGTCGAATCTAGATCAGATGATACAGACAAAGATTTGGATGAAGAAGAAGATCAATGACATTGAAATGTATGAGTTATGCGATTATATTATCTATTTGATATTAATTTTTTGATAGAATTATATTTGACTTATATGGTTACATAATTAATTCATGATGTTTTTAATTTTTATTCCATTACATAATTAATTTAATGATGTACTTTTTAATGTTTGAAAGGTCAAAAAATTAAAACATTTCAATAGTGATGTTAACAACCTTGAAATTAATGTGTTTTATGTTTCATGTGATCATAAAGATTAAAAAGTTAGTTGTAGAGGTGGTTGTTCAATGGTTGAGGTGTAAAGGCCTTTAAAAGGAATAAAGTGATCATTGTAATGGTTTTTGATGGTTGACGATTTAAAATACAAGCTCTTGACATTTGAAAATCTATTTTTTTCTTCAAATTTTTATATTTTTCCTATTATGCAGCACTGTACAGTCACATGCAGCCATATTTTGATGTGAAATTAATTCCATGTCATGAAGATATGTGTTAGCTTTGATTTGAACCTGATTTGAGTGCTTAAGGCGTTGATTTGACTTAGAAAGCTTCATTTCTTTGCATACAACTCGGTTACCCTATTTTTGAGAGTTTTGTAGTCCAAACATGATATAAAGGGGCTCTTACACTTTTTGTGATTACTGTAGCTTGTGTAAGAGGCCCCATGGATACTGTTGTAATTGTAGGATGAATGAATAGGGCGTAGGATGAGAAATAAAGAAGGTATAGCTATTTTCCTCAAGAGTTTTGTGAAGAAAAACATGTGAAACGAGAGGTTCAAGCCTAAGTTTCAACAAAATATGTATGGGAGATATGATTTTATGATTTTTTATCCATGTGTAGACCTAATGGGTTGTTTCTGAACACTGAATATAAATGATACACACACACACACACACACACACACACACACACACACACACATATATATGTATGTATGTATGTATGTATGTATGTATATGTATTTTAAATGTAAATGTAAATGCAATTACGATGCTCTCCTAGAACAATAAATGCAACATATCATTAAATAAATCTATATCTATGTATATAAATTTGTATTTCTAAATGAAAGTGTAAATGCAAAGAGCATATGGTTTTGTAGTGTTCTAGATACAACATATCCATAAATTAATGTAATTGAAATTCTAAAGTCTTCAACACATATAATATGAAATCGATCAAACTATTAAACTACATGAGAAATAAATGAAAATAGTAAATGCATATGTATGTATATTTGTAAATGTAAGTGTAAAATAAATAAGAATAATGAAAATTATAAAAGAATACAAGGGGAGACCAGTGCCTTATTGGGTATATGGAGTCTAATGAATATCTACAAATGTGGATTTCAATAATGGCAATGATTCAAACTGTTAGGCACAGAAATTTCTTACAACTTGTGTAAATGTGTAGGTGAATAATTGACAAACTCTTCTTCAGATAGAATGGAAATTCTAGTTATGTGATTCTTCTTATTAATCCAACTAACACTTCCCAATTTTTGTGATTAATTAAAATATTTTAATCCCTACTTGAGAGAACCGAATAACCAGATCACACATATATAGCAAATGTACAATGAAAAACTGAGTATAAACTTGTTATATCAATTTAAACAATAGAGAAGCATCAGAATGGAGACAATCAAATAACTGCATAAATTTAACAAACAACTGATACCAAAATCTTAATCCGCAACTTAGATATCTTCATTTACTCCATCAAAATACATGCATCTAATTCTCTATATATGAAAGCATTTTGCTAGAAATCTATCTACTGAATATCTCCTAACGCCTATATCCGTTGCACTACTATAGAACAAATATAAATACATCAAAACTTGGAAGGGACACGTACCTTCACAAATGTTTTATTTTACTTAACTAATTAAAACAAGAGATTAGGCTCTATTTAGCCATAGATGAACATTTGATAAATGATCTAGATAATCATGTCATTCATGAGTATCAGCATCTCCTAACGCATTCCTGGCCGATATTTCCACCTTTATCATCCTTTTGTTGTGCTCGCAGCTCTCGTCCAATGTCAAATCCTTCTCTGTAGCATTTTCCAAAATTCCCTGCAGCATCAATTCACATTCTTTGATCCACTTGGCTTTCTCTTTCAAATTTTCTCCATCTTCAAATAGTGTAGGCAGTCCCATATTTGTAACATCAAATAGCCCCTTTGCATCTTCTCGCAGTTCCTCATAATAGTCCATGTGTTTCTTTATAATTTGGTTACCCATACCAATGGCCACACTATTAGGAACATCTCTTTCATTTAATTCTCAAAACTTTTCTTGAATCCTTCCATCAATTCTCTTGTGTTCCTACCCTGTAACATGGTTCTTTGAATATGCTCCCCATAGCTTATTCAACCAAATCATTAACTTGGCCTCCCTTTTTCTGATTATTGCAGTGAGTGTATCATATTTACCTTGTGAATATACAGTTGACTCCTCCCAATGATCTTTTACCTATGAGCTTTCACCATGTGTTATTAATTTAGGAGGTCCCATTGTGACTCCTAGCATGTCCTTCAAACGATCATTTTCTCTCATGATCCTTTCATTATTCATTTTGTACATTTCCTTTTCTTTTATCAACATTTGTATTTGGGCTTTATTCAATTTTTCCACATTAATCCCAATGTTTGCAGTCACCACAAGATCTACCTCTCCAACCTTCAGAGTCATGACATGTCCAAATGCTTTCTCAATATCAATCACCATTGACTTTCTATGAGGTGGATACAAGGCCCATATCATGAGTGATCCTTCATCCGGGTTATATTTGGATCTAGCATATATTTTTGTCACCCCCCTCCAAACTAAGCTTGTGTGTGGCACTATTATCTTTTAAGAAGTTATCAAACACCAATGCAGAATTCAAATCCAGCCCTGAAAAGATCATAACTTCGGAATCCTCTAATATTTTCCTTCCTTTGTCGGGGGTCATATTAGCCATTTCTCTATCCACAGTTAATTTTGAATTATTTAGTAGTTGCTCCTCATTGCTTGGTGTAATATTATCAATTGTCTCCCTTATCTCCTTTCCCTTTTGCTTATACAAGAAAGATCTGAATTATGAAGAATTCACAAATTCATTGTCTGTTACAAATGACCTATATGTCATATGTTTGGTGTCTGTATCTTGGATCTCTTCAACACTTAGTTCTCTAGGAGGGTAGTTGTAATCTTGAGTTTTTAATCTAGAAATCCTACTGGGTAGGTCTCGTGGCATATCTTCTCCAGTTTCCTCATCTCCAGAAAAAGGGAACCATGTATCTGCCAACCCTTGGTTGTATTCCTCCACCACTCTTTATGCTTCCTCTGCCTCCAAATTTCTAATCATTCCATCAAACTAATAAGGCACATGATCATATCGTCCAAAGTTTATCCTTTGTTTGGTAGAATTGATATATCCCTTTGGATCAAAACCTTCTCTTGGTGGACCCTTATTCATATTATACTACATTAATTTTTCAAGGATCAAATCATATCCTTCCTTTGCAAGAACAGAAAAATCACCAAAGCACAGAGTACTAGGCATAAATGGCTGTTTTCCGAATGAACCAAAATTCATGAAACTAGAAAAATCCATTTGTCTTACAATTTCCAAATATGCAATCCTATCCGAGACTATTTTAGGAAAAATGAATGGAGAATCCTCAAAACCAAACACCCTTACCATAGTAGCATCTTCCAAGCAATACCAGTCTCCCCAATTGTGATCATTTGTTCCATTAAAGTCCTTAGGTTTGAGGAAGCATTTTATTTCATCAGACAATGAGTGCACACAAGGATGACTGTAGAATTCATATACTGGCCTTACAAAATATTCTTCAAAATACAAGAAAATAGAATTAGCAAACCTACTGTCCCAAATGGAAATCCAAAATTGAATGGGTAACAATTTTCCCTCTTTATCAAACTGTGAAACCTTCAACTTTTCTGGCCAAATCCCTAACTCTTGTCTGAAGTACAATACTAGATGCATTAAAAGAGAATAATCCCTAAGGTGCAGAATAGGGGATTTATTCTTGATTTTCACCAATGCTAAGTCGAGTCCCTTGGAGACAAATGAAGCATAGTCGAATAACCTAGAATTATGACATTGAATGTCAACTGCAATTACCATGGGAACAATGGACATATACTTAGTAACTTCCATACCCAACACTTGTCCTACCGAGAAATAGGTATATCTCATATAGGGCTCGAATAAGTCCACATGGAATGGAGGCCCATCGCCATCATCAAGTGTGATAGTTTTACAATCTTGTTTAATTCTATGTAAGGGAAACCTCCAACCCTTGTAAGTGGTGTCCATTCTCCAAAACTCCTTTTCCAACTCTTCATTCTCAATTTTCTCATTACACCACCCTTCCAACTTAAAAACCTCACTTATTGAAGCCTCTAATATGTATATGAATGGTTTCCCAGATGGTTCACATATGGCCTTAAGTTTTGAGTCATAGTGGGTGGCCAACAATTTTACCAGCTCTATATTGACAAACACATTAAGGAAAACCATTTTTCCCAAATTCAGATTCCACAGATTACAAACTGGCTCAAAATGATCTCTTCGTTGAAAGTGGAATCTAAACAATTCATAGCCTCTTATTGGGGTCCAAATATCTCCTATGTTCTTGCACTTGTCATCCAATTTATCCACTTCTTCCCTCAGTTGTGCAGAGCACCTACCTCTGGACCCAAAAGCCACGCAATTGGTCAATTAAATCCTGATTTAGCTTTCATTCAGTACCCTCCGGCTCAATTACAGACTCAACTTTCTACTTCTTACTCTTACGGTGACTGCTCTCACTTTGTTTTCTACCTTTCAACTTCCCCAAGCTGGTGGCTTCCATATTACTCACTTAAAATTGTAGAAATGAAAAAGTTAAAATGCAAAGGACTTACTGGTTTTGATTGAGGTCTTTCAACTAAAATAATTCTTTGGCCCTTTGTTTATCTCCTTGTTTCCTTCGCTACCAATTCACAATAATGTTCATTTTGCAATGATTTCCTTTCAATTTATGAAATTACCTATACTCCGTGGTGCCATTAATGTTTTAACTCTAGGCACGAATGTAATAGATTTTTGAATTCCTTACTGTCACATCAAATGAACTGGTCAGAAAGACACCTTCAAACTTTGGGTGATCTATACATTAGGCCCCAACCAACATTCACTGCATACTCTGCTGATCGGGGTAACACTCTACACATCTAACCAATGTTAACATTTTTCCCGTATACATCGCCAAGATTCACCTCGACAATCATTTTGGTTCATTTGTTTCTTCATCAGCCTGACTTTTAGTATTGCTAACACATTCAGTGGTTCCTCCGATGTTATAAGTCTCACCGATAACTTTTCTTTTGGTCTTGAATATGTCACTAGAACTCCTTCCGATATCCTCATGTCGGTGTAACTTAGCGGGTCGAGTGAACATTCAGGATTTACACCAATGGAACACGTCTCGCCAATATATTCCTAGTGCTCCTTTCGGTGAAAGAAATGATGGTCTCACCAGTAAAACTTCATCGGTGAGACTTAAATGTTCAGGCCAGCATATATTTTTCATGCCGAGATGACTTGTCTTGCCAATAGATTCCCTTCATCGATGAGACCATAAGCCAATCTCCCCGATATATCTTCTTTAGTAATCCTAGCTTTGAACACAAGCGTAGGTGATCTTTGAATTTACCCACTATCACATCAAATGTTCTATTGGAAAGACAATTCAAAATTTGGGCAATCATTTTATTCAGGCTTGACTAACGTTCATTAAACATTCTTTTGGTCGGGGAGACATTATGTCGATATCACATAATCTATCCATTTGATTCATATAAATTTTTCCAAGAGTCACCCCAACGACTATCTTGATTTGTTTGTGTCTTCATCAGCAAGACATGGTGTATGGCTAAGACATTCAGTAATTTACTCGATGTTATAAGTCTCCCCGATGATTATTCCTACAATCTCATGTCGCCAAGACTCCTTCCAATACAACTCCTTGTGCTTTGATCAGTGAGACAAGAGAGGTTTCTTTCCGATGGAACTTAATTGGTGAGACCTATATGCTTGGTGTGACCTTTTCATTTCACCCTGATGGAACTTGTCTTGCCGATGAATCTCTTTATCAGTGAGACCGTGGACCGTGTCATCCTGATGTGTATCTTCTTATGTAATCCGATTGGTGTGACATTTTTGTTCTTTCGCCGATATGCTAAAAATGAGAATATAATGATTTATGAATCAAAGAGACCTGCACAAATTCTTGTTGATATGGGTTATTTGAATACTAGATTTTGGAGGTTTTTCATGATATCAAATGGTCAAAAATGATGTGATCATATGTGACTATGATGGATTATACTCAAGATAAGGTTTTCTTTAAGGAATCAACGAGTGAAAAATCACTTGTACTTGCCCTTGAAGTATGTTTAATAACTCCAAAATGGGTGTCTAAAACCATCAAGGGTTTCTCTAGTGTTTTGGAAAAGTTTTGAGTTATTGGGAAAAAAACTAGGTTTGCACTGTTACAAGGATTCAAGGAGTCAAAGAGAGAAGAGAGGGAGATAGATAGGTAGAAAAAGGAGAGAAAGAAGAGGGGGAGAGGGAGAGTGAAATGTAGAAAGGGAGAGAGAGAAGAAGATAGGGGAGAGAGGGAGAGACATAGAAAGGGGGTGATATAGAGAGATAAAGGGGGTGATATAGAGAGATAGAGGGGGATGGTGAAAGAGATAGAGAGATCACGATATAGGTAGAGAAAGATATGGATAGAAAGAGATAGAGAGAGGAGTGAGAGGGAGATAAAAAGATAAATAGAGATAGAGATATAGAGTAGGAGAGATAGAAGGAGAGATGGAGTGAATGAGAGAGAAAGGGGGGAGAGGGAGAGATAGCTCAATAGATAGAGGGGAGAAAAGGGAGTGACATAGATAGTGGGAGATATAGAGAGATAGAGAGCAACAGGGAGAGATATATCAATCACCCTCCCTATATCTCTATCTATTCATCCTTATCTCTTTATCTCTCTACCTCTCTCTATCTCCTTGTCTCCCTTTCTATTTGTATGTTTGTCATTATCTCCCTCTCTCTCTATATTTTCTTCCCTATATTTATCTTTGTCTCCTTAAGTGTGCAATGGGTACATTGAAGAGGTCTTAAAGGAGAGTTATCATATCTTTAATCAAATGGCATGCTACCTTGAGCATAACTCCCCAAGGACACATGCCATCCTTGGATTGTTGACATGAAACAACCAATCAAAATTTAGTTCCTCTCTCTCATATTAATATTATATTAATATATATTATATCAATTATATTTTTTATTTAATAAAAATATACTTATTATTAATTATTAATTATAATAATCTTATACGTATTTAGTAATTTTGTTAAAGAATATAATATATAATTATAATAATTTGAATAATTATATTATTTATTATGTAGAATATAGCTAATATATAGTTAACTATATTGTAGAATATTAAAACCAAGCTAAATGGCACCATAATTTTCAATTTAATTAACATACTCTAAAACCTAACAAAACTAGGTTGTAGCTCGTCAAATTGATAAAGTAAAAAGGTCAATACCAGCACTGAGGAAGAGTTTGGAGTTAAAACAAGGTAAATACTAGCATCGGCGAAGAGTTTGGAGTGAAAACAAGGTCAATACCAGTGTCGAGGAAGATTTTGGAGGAGTGAAAACAAGGTCAATACCAGCACCGAGGACGAGGTTGAGGGCACTCAGGGAAAATCGAAGACCAAGGGACAATGAGTACTGTAAGTTTGGCACCCCCATTCTCTTTAACCTGCAATTTTCATGCCTAGTTTCCAAAGATCTTCTCGTACATTGGCACCCCCATTCTCATAAAATGGTATAAGATAAGACAAAAAAAAAAAATAGCTTAGTCTTTCACATTTTTATTGACCAGCCTTAGGTCTTGGAAAAATCTCATAATCTACCCACATCTTGGTTGAGGTTTAGGATTTCATCACACATAGCCTTCATCGCATGAGTCTGAAGCAATTGTAGACTTAGCCCAAGTATATGCTAGGCTAAGTAGATCTAATGAATGGAAATAGAGGCATACAATTCTTCTTTAATACCTCAACCACAAACATATGCAAGGAAAGGTCTCCTCCCTTCTTGGTAGTGATAACCTTCTCCACACACAACCCTTAAAAATTATGAATAGAGGAATATAATCTTTGAAGAACTCAAAGTTGATTCTCTCCTACCTGATGCAATTAATCATTTTATCCTTACAAACATTTATAGTGATTACTAGAGGCACATAGACCAATTCTTCATAATAGAAGAATTTGATCATACTTTTCCAATGATGGCATTATGAGAAAACCTTAGGTTAAATGAATAATTCCTAGCTAAGTTCTTTAAATCATGTCCAACCGTATAAGAGAAGACCGCTACTATGGAGAAAGGCTCTTTGGGTCATCAATCAAGGTATTGTTAAATTTTAACACCTAAAAGTGAGAATGAAGAATCTTTCCTAGGATGGTGGCCATCCCATTATAGCTCTTAGAGTTGTTAGAGATATTTTTGTTTCAAAGTAGAGATATTTTAAGTTATCAAATCCTACCATCAGACAAAATCAAAATGTTGTTGTTTCAAATGACTATGAGCACTAACTTTCACTATTTGAAGATGTTGAAACCTTGTCATAAGGAACTAGAACATTGATGCAACCACTCATCCTACCTTAAAACATACCAAAAGTCTCCTAGAAATTAGAAATAGGAAGATTTAAGATGACTTAAAAAAAAATTATTGCCAAAGCATAAACTTATGATGACTTAACCAGGCCTAGTACACACTCCCTCCCTATTAACCACTTAGACATATGGAAATTAAATGTAAATTTTCTGCCATTTTTAGTCATGTAGGTGTCCAATAAACCACTTGGTTGTGTTTCCATTCAAGTTTATTTACTTGAATGAAGAGAAAAATTCCTTTGATTACAATTAGATAATACATTTGAGGCCTTGGTTGTGTAACTGGTGGACCATAGTCACATTTAACACTTGTTACAAAGTTTGGGAGTTACAACATTAAGTAGATTTTATTTGTGATGGACACATTTGGACGGTAGTAACAATAACTTGAAATCTATCAAGACTTGATTACCTCATAACCTGTGAAATTCTAGCAATGAAATGATAGATTAATCATAATGTCACCTTGGGATCACATCACCATGAAAGAACTTCATCCAACATCCTTATGAATGCAGGTATGACCAAATAGGTATTTTTCAGATTTGTCTTCCTCGAGCGAGGGAAATTCACGAAGAGAAGAGGAAAGCGAGCCATGTAGTAGGTCTAAAAGAGGAAGATCAACTAGAGGTCAAAAGATTAGAAGAAAATTTCGTAAACACATAGAATTTTTTCTTGCTGAAGGGGGGGTCATTTTCTTATGATGATGAGATCATAGGCGATGTCAAGGCGCCCTTGAAGTACAAACATCTATGGAAACAATGGGTACCATGGTAACTTCCTCCAATAAACACTGATTTTTGTGTCAACGAGAGGATATATCGCATAGCAGCATCGTCATTACATGGTTTGGGCCTATTTTGCATGGATGGCATAAAGGTTTGTTACGACAAAGTTACTGAATTGATGGAGTATGTCGTACCCTGTTACAATTACAAATATTGGATGCAGTTGGTTCGATATACACAAAGTATGTGTAGGTATGCACTGTCAGCAAATTATATACAGCTAAAAGATAAGGATCAAAATAAAGGAGTGTCTATGTACATTGATAGAAGGCCAAAAGCATCAGGGAATATTGCAGGGTTTATAAATAGTACACAACCCGAGTCAACAAATAAGAAACCCAATTGCATATTCAAGGCGCGCGAGGGAAACCGTGTATTCGTATGTGCAATAAAATCAATAATTGTAGGGGAAGAGTTGCCAATCGATTACAATTTGAATCGCTTAGTTACAAAAATAGTTAGTATGGGGGTGGTATGTACTATGTACCATTTTACCCAACCTCCAATTAATGACTCCAATATACCATTTTATTCTTATGTTTTTTTCGTAAGTCTATTGGTTTTATTTCAGTAATGTCTTTTTTATATTTATTTTTTGTCACAACGGGACATTGATCGTACGGGGAATTCTTCGGCCCAGAGCACATATCGCGATGTATCTTCAAGTGTTTCTACCAAAAAATTTACTTCATTGTAATTGTAAAAATTAGATACGAGCAAAATGTTTTATTATTATGTTTTTTTCATAAGTTTATTGGGTTAATTTCGATAATGTTTTTAATATTCTTGATGCAGTCGACTGATCGGAGAAAGGCACCAGCAATAGACGAGAGCATCCATAGGGAACTGCAGTCAATATTATGTGATGATGACATCGCTTATTTAGCTAACCCTCTCGATATGATAAGGAATACCCCAAAAAAATGCAATGAAAAAATCCTTAAGTTATTATTCATAGTGCCTCAAATAGATGAGATAAGAGAGAGGGTTAAAATATTGACTGAGAGAGCACAAAACTTGCAAGTAAGCTATCATGAGGTCTTTAATTATAACATAAGTTCATTGATGGTTTTATATTTTGTAATCTTTTATGTCATGAACTAAAATATGTGTTATTTTTACAGGATTTTTTGCGTCTTCATGATGCTCTTAGCCATGATCAAGGTACTGCAATTATTGCCCGAGGAGTAGGGGTTGGTACAAGTGTCCATCCTGATCTTCCTATGCATACATCACATCATCTGACCCCATCATCTGTGCCTATATTGTCATCTAAAATTTTGGCAACACATACCATGCAGGCATCTATTACTTCACCCTCTGGAAACAAACACATGCCAGAACATGCATCAGGACATGTACCTAGGGATACAGAGGCCACTAGTACTGGTGATGTTTTAACAGCATTTCCTGGTTCTTCCCGTATTACTAGTACAGGAACATTGCCGGTCACATTTGTGGTGACTGCGAATTTCATTCCCATAAAGATAGAGAAAGTCTCAGGTACTTTAAAATGTTTTAATTATTATTATATATAATCTAATTGAAATTTACTTATTGATCACTCTTTTTAGACTATTGATCACGTGATCATTTTGTAAGAAATGATGTTTTTTTATAAACATCTATGTGATATTACATTGAAGCTCTTCGGGCCCACCATACGTACATGGTGGAATGCCCAAAATAAAGATTTAAAAGATGAGCTCATTAACCGTTTAGTTGTGTTGTTCGGTGATAAAACATTCAACTGAACCAAGGTCCTTAAGAAAGTTGGTACCTATCTAAAGTATGTGAGGGACCACTATAGGTCACATTTAGAGATAAACAAAAAGTATGAGAATCCCCACTTAATTCTGGAGAGGGAGTGGAAGGACCTGGTGTCAGATGGAAAGGAGAAAGCTGAAAAGAAAAAAGGAAAGACACCACCGGGCTAAGGAAGGTATGTGATACTATCAACAATGTAATTATATACTGATTACTCTTTATTTTTAACTAATCTAACATATTTCAAACTTTTCGTAAACAAAGGAAAAACTAGAAAAATGCAAGTAGCACAAACTTGGCTCTGGTGGTTATATGAAATTAGCCACACGAATTGTAAGTATCAATAAATGAAATATTGCATCCAAATAATAAATTGAAAACAATGTTATTTTTATCACACCATAGAAGCAAAATTCATGATCTTATGCAAAAATGCAGGGCTCTGAATTCAACAAAGTTCCCACAGAAGAGGACTTGAAGATTTCCTTCTAGTAAGGCTATGGAGTTGTGGTTGAACATCTAAGAGTCTTGACTGGGCAAACACAATCTTCCACTGCATTTGACACACAGGTAAATAAACTCAATAAAGTTTATTTAAAGTTGAATACTAGTGCAATCTATTCAATATTAATTTCCACCATAAAGTAATTACATGCCTATTTGTTTTAAACATACAAGCAATGATAATACTGCACATGGCATTGGAATGCAGCCTGGTGAGGGTGGAGCACAACCTGCAGATGAAGGTCATAGTGTGCATCCTGGTATTGGATGTATTCATGTGCTATACAAAACGTAGTATGGATTAATACAATTAAATATCTTTAATTGCAATTGGTGTATTAAGTAATGTAACCTTTCATGTTTCAACTTTAGAGCATGTAGAGCGTGATCAACATGTTGAGCATGATCAGGCTAAAGAAGATCGGGAACATGATGTGGCCCCATCAGGTAAAGAGGACCACTCTAATGTTCTTTTAAACATATTTAATTGCAATTGGTGTATTAATTAATGTAACCTTTCGTGTTTCAACTTTAGAGCATGTAGAGCGTGATCAACGTGTTGAGCATGATCAAGCTAGAGAAGATCAGGAACATGATGTGGCCCCATCACGTAAAGAGGACCACTCTAATTTTCTTTTAAATATGTTTAATTTCAATTGGTGTATTAATTAATGTAACCTTTCGTGTTTCAACTGCAGATCAGGATTTAAAGGGTGTTAAGCATGTTGAGCATGAGTCTATAAGAGAAGTTTAGGAACATGATGTGGACCCATCAGGTAAAGAGAACCACTCTAATGTTCTTTTAATTAATGAAATACTTGTAATAATAATAATAAAACATATCAATTTAACATTTATTTGTTATTGCAGCAGACCCCCCCTTGCAGCGACGTCCACGTCGTGAGCACATGACTAGGCGTACATTAAGATCACGAGCAGAGGGCAGAACAACTAAAGGGGGGACAGATGATTTAGAAAATGATACTCCACTTCAGATTTTTTTAGCTTTAAAAAAGAAACAAAAAAAAGTGATTGTAATCATATCATGACAACCATATTTTTGATATGTAAAAACTAAAAGAATGAATGTTATATGTTAATTAATGAATGTGAATATGTTAATGAATGAATGTTATATGTTAATGAATGAATGTTATATGTTATTAATGGATGAATGAATGAATTTTATATGTTATTAATGGATGAATGAATGATTAATGTTATATAATTGGGTATAGGGAATTGAGAGTAATGTGAGGAGGGGGGGGGAAGAGACCAAATGAGCTTCCATCGTCACGTGGTTGGCCGTGTTAAGTAGATAATATTAAACTATTCTCGAAACAAAGAGAAGCTCAATAAGGTAATACACTTTTCAATATAAGAAATGCATCATTTGAAGCATCAAACCAATATCCAAAGATGAAAGAAAGTGCTAACTTTTCACTATGGTGGCAGAAAAATGATTCTTTATACCCTAAATCCATGCTCTACATCATAATTTGAAGTTGTTTCCATTCCAATGTTCTGAGTTTAGTTTGTCGTATGGCTTTGTATGAATACCACATTGTGTTGTGTGTGGATTTGGTTTCAAAGCTTTATTTCTTCTATTTTTAGTGGTGACATAACTCTAAAATTTGACTTTTGTGCATAACAAGTTAGTGGAAAAATTGATAGCTCAAGGGTTTAGAGGCTCGATTGAGATAGATACGCGGATATTTGGATCTTGTTGTTGATGGGAGGCTTCCACTTAACCATGAAATTTTGTACCATATGCAAGTATGCAAAAATTTCTCTACTTACATTCATTCTTGATCATAAATGTTCTAAATGATATTAATGCTTCAAACTTAAGATTCATTTCATTGTTATAATGATCAAAATTTTATAATTTGATATGCATTCAAGCATTCTCTTGCCCCCTACCCTTTGCTCTCTCCCCCCTCCTTTTAAGAATTTTCTTTGTCATAAAAGATTCACATTTCTTCTCATTTACACAAATTTATCTGAAGCTCTAGGAGTGAATAAAGATATGTCAAAGATGATGGATTATGTCTAAACAACAACTTTCCATCTTATAGCTAATTAAATCCTTAATATTTGAATAGTTTAGAGCTCGAATAATGCTTGTATATGCATGTGTAGCAATAAGGGAGCCTATGTGAAGATTTAAATTTAAAACATCACTTTGGTATTTTTCCTTAGGCAGTGAAATGATATTTTGAGTAACACAAACCTACACACACATTGATATTTTTTAGCATTGCATTGAGGAAATTATTTTCTCTTATACCTACCCTCGGCTAGACATGGAGGTATATAATATTGGTTTCTGGGTTTTTTTATAAGTAGTTAATTTCACAAAGGAAGACTAAAATCTTCTTAATGTCTTGTCCGGTGTGAAAGCATATGAATCACTTGCTGAAGGCACCATTTTGTATTCATCCAAAAACTGGTTTGTTCTTTTTTTATGTTTCTTTCATGTATTTTTTTTAGGTTCTAGAGATGTAGCTCGGCTCTTTCCTTTACACTTTTCATCCATTTTGATGATTATAGTAGTTTGTCCTCATAATTTTTTATGTAGATCTGTTTGTGACCTTATTTTCTACCAATCAATTTGCAAACCAGTCACATATTAAGGACCATTTCACTAACTTGTAGTCATCCATTACTTCATATGTTGCAGGTTGTGTCTGTGTGCCAATAAATCCTGATGATTGTGAGAACTTTAATCCTACAAGTGTACCCACTCTTTCTCAAGTAAAAGTCTTACCTTATTTTATAGTACTTTAAATGGTTAATTGAAGGTGCTTCTTTAGATCTGAGATAGTTAAACCTTGGATTAAAATATGGTATTAGATGGGCAATATAATGATAAAACTGAGGTCCATTGAACACAAATTATGAACATAATTTACTAGACTATGAATAGTGTTACAATTATAATTATTTCTCCTTTACCTACCTCTCCATTAATGAAAAAGATAGTAGATATTGGAAGTTCATTACATGTCTCATGTATGTGTTAGTATTTTAATTTTGTTTAAGTTGTTCAAGAGCTATATTAGGTCAAGAATATGTTCTACAAGCTCTGTTCTCTTGACACTGCTCAGCATTTTCCCTA
The DNA here is from genome assembly GCA_007258455.2 of Sequoia sempervirens. NCBI lineage: Eukaryota > Viridiplantae > Streptophyta > Pinopsida > Cupressales > Cupressaceae > Sequoia > Sequoia sempervirens. Next base: position 28,569,676 of record VDFB02271358.1, on the reverse strand, counting down.
CACATTTTCTCTTCAATTCAGACGTTTCTTAACTTCTTCCCTTGTTAGCCCTTGGTTGTTCTCAAGTGTAATGTTTTTTCTATGCATCTTGTATTTTGTATGTATGATTAGTCATCTCTTATGAAACATGGATAACCTTTCATGGAATTTTTGTTGTAATTAGACAATTGCCATTGTGAGAATAATCATTTAATTTGTATGGAAGTAAGTCTTTTTCATATTATTTGACTTGGTATTGTAAACTTGTCTTTGCAGGATTTTCTAGGGGGAACAGTAGAACTGTGATGATAGGTAGAGTTGTACAACACCATAAATCATTTAGCATTATCAATATATTGCTTATAGAATACTGTATGCAAGTAAAATGGAATGTCCAATGACAATTGGTCTTGAATTCAAATCTGAATATAAGTACATTACACAAGAAGATGGTATCTATTCTATGATTTAAAGAACCCCAAAATAAGAAAATTAATAGGTTTCATTTGTTTACTTGCTCTTAGACACTTGTTTAATCGGTGAGACCCTCATAATGTCTTGTTGATAACCAGCAGTGTTCAAAACTCCTAAAGAGGTCACATCGGTGTGACATTGGATCCGTCTTGCCGACGGAAGTCATCGGCAAAACATGGACTATTGGAGTGATTTTTCTATCTTGTGTTGATGATTGATCTCTCACTGATGGGTTGGCTTCGGTGGTCATCGCCAAGAGTCTCTGCGATGACATGGTGTGGGTCTATTTAAAACTGCTAAAAAGGTCAGATCGATGTGACATTGGATCTGTCTTGCTGACGGAAGTCATCGGCAAGACATGGACTATTGGAGTGAGTTTTCTATCATGTGTCGATGATTGATCTCTCACTGATGGGTTGGCTTCGGTGGTCATCGCCAAGAGTCTTCACGATGACATGGTGTAGGTCTATTTAAAACTCCTGAAGAGGTTAGATCGGTGTGACATTGGATTTGTCTTGCCGACGGAAGTCATCCGCAAGACATGGACTACCGAAGTGAGTTTTCTATCCTGTGTCGATGATTGATCTCTCACTGATGGGTTGGCTTCGTTGGTCATCGCCAAGATTCTTTGCGATGACATGGTGTAAATCTATTTAAAACTCCTGAAGAGGTCAGATTGGTGTGACATTGGATCTGTCTTGCCAATGAAAGTCATCAACAAGACATGGACTATCGGAGTGAGTTTTCTATCCTGTGTCGATGATTGATCTCTCACCGATGGGTTGGCTTCGGTAGTCATCGCCAAGAGTCTTCGCAATGGTACATTTCAACGAATATTTTATAAAAAAATTGAAATTATTTCGTCACAATTTCAACGAAGGCAACTGACGAATCACCGAAAAGGTCTGACGAAGTTGCTATAACTGCGACGAAGGCTTCGTCGTAATTACTTTCCAATTTCATTGAAATGGCGACAAACATCTGGTGTTGTTTCGACGCTTTGGAAGAGGCATTGCAATTACGTTTTGGTTATAATTCATCGGTGGATACACAAATTTTTCGTCGATATTCTGACAAACAATAGTCATTTTATGATGCTGACGATCGACGAATTTGGGCCATTATTTCGATGTTTAATTTTGCGTCAGAATTTTGATGAAAATTTGGCGACGAAAATTATTTCATTAGTTCGTCGATTGTCCGACAAATGTTTTTCGAAAGATCGATGAACGTTTGTCAAAAAATGGAGTCAAATTCAGTAGTCCGTGCACCTGAATTATGTCTATTAGTGTTCTAGTGATGAAATGATATATTAATCATAATGTCACCTTGGGATCACATCACTATGAAAGAACTTCATCCAACATCCTTATGAGTGTAGGTACCACAAAATAGGTATTTGTCATATCTGTCTTCCTCGAGCGAGGGAAATTCAGGAAGAGAAGAGGAAAGCGAGACATGCAGTAGGTCTAAAAGAGGGAGATCAACTAGAGGTCAAAAGATTAGAAGAAAATTTTGTAAACGCTTTTCTTGCTGAAGGGGAGTCATGTTCTTATGATGATGAGAGCATAGGCGACATCGAGGTGCCCTTGAGGTACAAACATCTATGGAAACAATGGGTACCCAGGGAACTTCCTCCAATAAAAATTGATTTTTGTGTCAACAAGAGGATATATCGCATAGCACCATCGTCATTACATGGTTCGGGCCTATTTTGCATGGATAGCATAAAGGTTTGTTACGAAAAAGTTACTGAATTGATGGAGTATGTCGAACCCTGTTACAATTACAAAGATTGGATGCAGCTGGTTCAATATACACGAAGTATGCATAGGTATGCACTGTCAGCAAATTATATACAGCTAAAAGATAAGGATCAAAATAAAGGAGTGGTTGTGTACATTGATGGAAGGCCAAAAGCATCAGGGAATATTGCAAGGTTTATAAACAGTACATGACCTGGGTCAACAAATAAGCAACCCAATTTCATATTCAAGGCACGCGAGGGAAACCATGTATTCGTATGTGTGATAAAATCAATAACTGCAAGGGAAGAGTTGCTAATCGATTAAAATTTGAATCGCTTATATACAAACACAATTACTATGGGGGTGGTACATACTATATACCATTTTACCCAACCTCCAATTAATGACTCCAATATACCATTTTATTATTATGTTTTTTTTTGTAAGTCTATTGGTTTCATTTCAGTAATGTTTTTTTATATTTAATTTTTGTCACAGCAGGACATTGATCGTACGGGGAAGGCTCTGGCCCAGACCATAGATCACGATGCATCTTCAAGTGCTTCTACTCGACAGGTTTACCTCATTGTAATTGTATAAATTAGATACGAGAAAAATGTTTTATTATTATGTTTTTTTCATAAGTTTATTGGGTTAATTTCGATAATGTTTTTAATATTCTTGTTGCAATCAGCTGATCAGGGAAAGGCACCAGCAGTAGAGGAGAGCATCCATAAGGTCAAGGTGCATTCATTGTTATTGGATGATGACATTGCATATTCAACAAACCCTCTCAATATGATAAGGAAGACACAAAAAAATGAAATGAAGAAATCCTTCAATTGTTATTCATAGTGCCTCAAATAGATGAGATAAGAGAGGGTTAAAATATTGACTGAGAGAGTACAAAACTTACAAGTAAGTTGTCATGAGGTCTTTAATTATAACATAAGTTCATTCATGGATTTATAATTTGTACTCTTTTATGTCATGAACTAAATATGTGTTGTTTTTACAGGATTTTTTGCATCCTCGTGATGTTGCTGCCCATGATCAGGATACTATAGGTGCTACCCACAGAGTAGGGGTTGGTACAAGTGTCCATCCTGATCTTCCTACACATACATTAGATCATCTGACCCCATCATCTATGCCTATATTTTTGACTGAAATGTCGGCAACACATAGCATGCACGCATCGGGTAGTACTGGTGATGTAGAGGCCACTAGTACTGGTGATGTTTTAGCAGCATTTCCTAGATCTTCCCGTATTACTAGTACAGGAACATTTCCAGTCACATTTGTGGTGACTGATGATTTCGTTCCCATAAAGATAGAGAAGTTCCCAAGTAATTTAAAATGTTTTAATTATTATTATATATAATCTAATTGAAATTTACTTATTGATCACTTTTTTTAGACTAATGATCTCATAATCATTTTGTAGGAAATGATGTTTTTTATAAACATCTAGGTGATATAACATTGGAGCTCTTCAGGCCCACCATACGTACATGATGGAATGCCCAAAATCAAGATTTAAAGGATGAGCTCATTAATCGTTTAGTTGTGTTGTTCGGTGATAAAACATTCAACCGAACTATGGTGCTTAAGAAAGTCGGTACATATTTAAAGTACGTGAGGGACCAATATAGGTCACATTTAGAGAAGAACAAAAAGTACGAGCGTCCCCCCATGATTCTGGAGAGGGAGTGGAAGGACCTGGTGTCGGATGGAAAGGAGAAGGCTGAAAAGAAAAAAGGAAAGACACCACCGGACCAAGGAAGGTATGTGAAACTATCAACAATGTAATTATATACTGATTACTCTTTCTTTTTACATAATCTAACGTATTTCAAATTTTTCATAGGTTGTCCGATACATCGAAGGAAACAAAGGAAAGACTAGAAAAACACGAGCAGCACAAACTTGGCTCTGGTGGTTATATGAAATTAGCCACAAGAATTGTAAGTATCAATAAATGAAATATTGCATCCAAATAATAAATTTTAAATAATTTTGGTTTTATCACACCATAGAAGCAAAATTCATGATCTTATGCAAAAATGCAGGGCTTTGAATTCAACAGAGTGCCCACAGAAGAGGAAATGAAGATTGCCTTCTAGCATGGCTATGAAGTCGTGGTTGAACGCCTAAGAGTCTTGACTGGGCAAACACAATCTTCCACTGAATCTGACATGCAGGTAAATAAACTCAATAAAGTTTATTTAAAATTGAATACTTGTGCAATCTATTCAATATTAATTTCCACCAGAAAGTAATTATGTGCCTATTTGTTTTAAACAGACAAATAATGATAATATTGCACTTGACATTGGAATGTAGCTTAGTGAGGGTGGAGCACAACCTGCAAATGAAGGTCATGGTGTGCATCCTGGCACTGGATGTATTCATGAGCTATACAAAACGGGGTATGGATTAATACAATTAAACATCTTTAATTGCAATTGACGCATTAATTGATGTAACCTTTCATGTTTCAACTTTAGAGCATGTAGAGCATGATCAACATGTTGAGCATGATCAGGCTAGGGAAGATCAGGAACAGGATGTGGCCCCATCAGGTAAAGAGGACCACTCTAATGTTCTTTTAAACATATTTAATTGCAATTGGTGTATTAATTAGTGTAACCTTTTGCGTTTCAACTCCATATTAGGATTTAGAGGGTGTTCATCATGTTGAGCATGAGGCTATAAGACAAGATCAGGAACATGATGTTGCCCCATCAAGTAAAGAGCACCACTCTAATGTTCTTTTAATTAATAAAATACTTGTAACAATAATAAAAAAACATATCAATTTAAGATTTCTTTGTTATTGCAGTAGACCCCACCTTGCAGCAGCCTCCACATCGTGATCAATGTTATATGAATGAATGAATGTGAATATGTTAATGAATGAATGTTATCTGTTAATGAATGAATGCTATATGTTATTAATGGATGAATGAATGATTAATGTTATATGATCGGGTATGGGGAATTGAGAGTGAGGTGAGGGGGAGGGAGGGGCCAAATGAGCTTCCACCGTCACGTGGTTGACCATGTTAAGTAGAAAATATTAAACTATTCTCGAAACAAAGAGAAGCTCAATCCAACCTCGTACAGATGTTTTACATGAAGAACCCATTATTGTGAAATGTGCCTCCAGTTGAGTAAACTGAATCGATGCTCTACATCATAATTTCAAGTTGTTTCCATTCCAATGTTCTGAGTTTAGTTTGTTTGTATGGATTTTTATGAATACCACATTATGTTATGTGTGGATTTGGTCTCAAAGCTCGGTTTCTTTTATTTTTAGTGGTGACATAACTCTAAATTTTGACTTTTTGTGCATAACAGGTTAGTGGAAAAATTGACAGCTCTAAAGGGTTTAGAGGCTCGATTGAGATAGATACACAAATATTTGGATCTTGTTGTTGATGGGAGGCTTCCACTTAACCATGAAATTTTGTACCATATGCAGGTATGCAAAAATTTATCTACTTACATTCATTCAACTTACTGCCTTCCTTTCAAATTTATGCATTCATGTGTCATTTGAGAGGGTAAATCCATAAAGGTTTTCTCACAATTGAAGAATAATGCATTAGCTTATTCCATCACAAAAATAACAAGGGTTATTATGGGGAAATTGATAGGAAATTAGTAGATCCCGGATCAGTATGCTATAGGCCTTCATACTACAACCTTGTTCATGATAGAAGATTCTTGTTTTGTGACATGGAAAGAATACATTAAGTGATTGACAGAACAAGGATAGTGAACTATGTAGGAATAAGTGATTGAGAGTGAGAAGGGGAAGCTTCTTTGGATGATCAAACCACCAACTTAGCACAGCTCTCTCAAATACTCTTTAAGGGGATCTTTCCAATCCACTATTCCTTTATGGAAAAGACCCAACTCACCTAGGGTTCTTGTCTCTCACAACCAAGAGGGTTTGTAACCACTTAGATCATGACAAATAGGACCAAACCAAAACTTAACACCCTAATTTGCACTTAGGAAGCTCCATTTTCTCATCAATCTAACCTTTAGGCCTCTTTACCCTTTTAACCCTTGTAGCCCTACCCGGTAGGATAGTTAGAATAAAATCCACATACAAGCCTATACCAGGCCCAAACCATTGAACTTAGATAGGTATTATATGCCCCTACAAGGCCTCAAAACCTTCCTTCATGAAAGTGAATAGAAAAAGAGCAATGGACCAAAACAACGCTGCTCCAAGAGGCCTAATTGGTTGGCTACAACAGGATTGTTGACTATCTTGTGGATAGCCTTGTGTTGTGTGTACTTCTTCCTCCTATCTTTTCTTTTTTGCACTTCTAAATTCGTTGCAACAATCAACAAGCATGGATTCAAATGTTCTAGTTCCTCTTCTAATTCCATTTAACTGTCATCAATGGAAAACTAAGGTTCAACTAATACTAAAGAACAAGAGGTTATATAGAGTTACAATGGGGGTAGAAAAAAAACGTACAGAAGAAAGTGCTAAAGTTAAGTGGTTCAACAAGGGTAATCAAGCTTTTGGATTCTTATTTTATATTGAAGCAGCACATGCCACCTTCCGACCTGAGTTCATAAATCGTATTGATGAGTATATTGTCTTCCAATCTTTGGACCGTGAACAAATAAGTAGCATTGTGAGATTACAAGTATGTAGATCATTTATTTTTTTGAAAAACTTATCATTTCTAAAGTACAAACAAAGGTAGAAAATTTGTCTGATTAGTTAATAAAGAATTTATTTGTGACTTATAATAACTGAAGATGCACATAAAATTGTATAAGATCCAAGTACTTTAGGGAATTCATAATAGGATATGTAGCAATGGGGTAACTCAAGTGCTTAATACACACTCTTTCTGTGTTTTATGCATTTTTTGTAATCTACTTTATATGCTTCATAGAAATTAATTTTGGGATAGAAGCAATCAACTCCAATTCTTGTCATCCTCCATTTTTGTTTAGTTGCAAATATTTGGTTGCAGTGATTTGGTCAACAAACCTTGTTTGCTCCTTTGTCTGAATGCCATGTTACTGTGCATTAACTCCTAAATTATAACCATTAGGAAGCTTTATATCTCATCCGGGCATCTTTAGCTAGATCACAACATCAGTTATGTATTTTTCCTAGTATATCTTTTGTTATATGATGAAGAGAGAAAACTCACTCTTTTGTTGTTGTACAATGTGAAAGAACCCAAAAGTTTTCTATCCCAAAATTCCATCCTCTTACAAAAAAGAGAATATATAGCTTTTCAATCTATTATTGATTTATAATTGATTCTTGAAAATACAATAATAAGTAAAATTAGACTTTATTTGGTTCAATTTTGTCTCCCTTTTTGGAAACCAAATCCATTTTCTAACCTTAGTTGCAAAAAAAAAATGACTTGTATGGTCACCAACATAGGCATTAACCCAAGTGTGTTACCAATTCATTTATGAGGCTCAACAACATCCTACAGTGTACCTAGTAATTTAGTCTTGTTGAATCCATCTACTATGATAAGCATACTTGAGAAGAATGCTAAAAGAGTATAAGAAACCTTCTCAAGGGAGGGATGAGCATCTATGAAATCAAGGACTACAAGGGTGATAATTGTAGTAATAATAGACCATGACAGGTTGAGGTCATATATTAGGGAAGTCAACATTCCAATGGCCACTAAATAAATAGATCTTCCATGTAATGCTTTCCCACTTCAATTCCTTCTCAACCTTCTCTATAAATGCATACAAAGTTTCAAAATCTTTAGGTTTATCAACAAATTTTAGAGGAAATTTCTTCCCTAATGCCTTCTCAAATACAACCACCATTATTATTATCATTTGGAACCCTTGTGTAGTAACTTTGAAACTTGGTATTTTTATTGTTATTTTCTTTTGAAGTACACACATGCAAAATAGTTGCTTATGCACATAAGAGATAACAAAAGTAACCACATGTCAATTGCATACAAATTGATTGGGAGAAGATAAACACCCAAAGTTATTGAAACATCATTAGCATATCCTACAATCATTGCATTCCAAGAGATGACATCTCTTTGAGCCATTCCATCAAATAGTTCACGTGCCTTATCTATACTTCCACATTTTGAATACATGTCTACTAGAGCATTTCCAACTATAATATTTGACAAAACTCCCCCTTCCATTATGTTATGATGGATGTCCATACCCTATTCCAAAGCTCACTCGACATGATGATCTATGATGTAGCAACTCTTATGCATCATAGGTTGATCAAAACTCATCCATGAATTTTCTAGTTCTCTTTATAACTCCCTCTTACATGCACTCAATTGTGTAAAAAATTCTTACACATCTTACATAACAATAGATGATCTTACATGATGTCATATTATAAATTGCATGTGGCATAAAGTTTCACCTTGTAATATTTCATAGGAATCCAATCATGCAAGCTTAGATATATGTGAATAAGGAAAGTTTCAATAGTTGCAACCACAAAACAAATGGTGCAATATACGCGAATAAAAGCAATTCCAAAATAGAGGTAATCAATAGAAAAAATCATCCACCAAATAGGCCTCTTGGTTGCATGATTCAAGAGAGTGACATGTCTAAGAGGCCATGAATTACCCAAATACTTTTTTTGGAAAAAAATAATTGCACAGTTTCATCAAAATTTTGACAAAATACAAAAGCGTTTGACGCACTTGTTGTACCTTCAACAAAAGTCAAGGCTGTCTAATCATCGAAATTTCGACAAGAGCAACCGACGAAACAACAAAACATTCTGATGAAAGCTCTATACCTCCGGCTAAACTTTCGTCGCTAGACCGATAAACATTTCATCGAAATTACGACGAACACATGATTCCTTTTTTGAGGCAACAACTGACGAAGTTAGGTCACTATTTCGACATTTTCAATTGTGTCGGGAAAGCAACAAAAACTTTACGACGAAAATTGGTTCAATGTATTTGTCGGTATTCCAACAAACGTTTGTCAAAATTTCAACAAACGTTTGTCCGAAATTGGACCCAAATACAGTAATGGACCGAGGTTATAATGTCTTCCATAGAAACTATAAGACAATTTTTATTGCAAAAAATTAGCCTTCCAGCAAGCCTAGAAGGGTTCCAACAAGTTGCAATCCCCCCCAAGGCTCCCTCAGCATCACTAACTTCAAAACTAGCACAAGGCCAAAGCCACTTTATCACCTTTTTCAAAATTTTCTCTTTTCATTTTAATTTCCTGAATTAAGAGGACATTCGGTTTCACATCAGCCAAATAGGATTTTAACAAATGTTGTTTATAGGGGCCATTTAGTCCTCTCACATTCCAAGACAATAGATGCATAATAGAAAAAAGGAGAAGCAGTATCACCTTGATACTACTAAGAATGGGAGAAAATATCCCCTTACTTCTTTTTGGATTTACTCCTAGCCAGGGAGTCAAGAGTTCTTTGCTTTCTAGCAGCCACATCTCTTGTTGTATCTTTGTTCCTCGAATCTTTTAAGAGAGGTTTGCCCACATTGTTATTTCCGCCCACATCCAGTTTCTTCTTTTTCCTCGATTTTGTATTTATCCATTCCTCATCCACAAAACCCTCTTTTGGGGGAGAATAGGAATTCATCATGCTTTTCTTGATTCCATCTTTAGCTTCCTTCTCTTGTTTATCTTCTGGCGTTTGACCATCCGCCAAATCCAAATCTGCCAGAGGGAGCTCAGGACAGGAAGTCAATAATTTTTCCATTTGGCTTTCTATCTCACCATCCTCAAGGGATTCCCTCTGGTGTTCCTGAATTTTAAAATCAACTCCCTCCATTTCTTGTGATGACTTTTTCAAGTTATCCAACTTTTCATTGCCATTTTGTAGTTCGAGATATTTTTCTAGAGAAGGCAGAGAGTTAAACCCAAGAGCAACCCCCTCAGAAAGGACCTTTTCAACATTGTTCGTGAGGACACCCTCATTCAAAGATTGACCCTCAACTTCTTTCAAAATTTGAGAAGGTACCATCACCTTATCAGAAAACAGCAAGGCCGAGATAGGACTTGGTGTAGCAGGCTCCTTTATCAAGTTCATCGAGGCCACATTTTTCAAGGGAGAGCTTACTAAGACTCCAGATTGAGGTTTTTTAGGTTCAAGATGGATTTTTTTATAAGAATCCTATAAATGAACAAACTTATTACACCCTTGGCAAAAAACGATAGCCTTTTCATATTCCAATGGTTGAACCCATCATCCAAATTTTGATTTTAAGGTCACAGAGGTGGGAAGAACTGTGTTGGCAGCCACATTCACACACATTCTAGCATAAACCAGTCGAGACTTGAGAAGAGTTACTTTATCCACCATAACCAAGGTGCCAAACGAATCAGCAACACCTTTAAAAACATTTTGGTGCCAAAATTCCAAAGGTAAACTAGGGAGCCTAACCTAAGTTGGGGAAACTTTACCCAGGTCTACAGAGGCATCAAACCCTGTTTTCCAGTTACACAAGGACAAAATTTTCTTAAAGCTTCTATCGAAAGCCCAAGGGCCTCCTATGAGAACCATTATCATATCCTCAAGGATAACAAAGGTAAATAAAAATAGACCTTTAGGCATAGCACTTATAGAGACACTGCCCTTGAGATTCCAAGTGTCAGTTGCCCACTTACATACCTGGTCAATATTAGGATGGCCAGCAAAGAACTTTCCAACCAAGGACAACTTCAGACCCTCGATTGCATCATTCAGAATAACATCTGGGACATCCACTTCATCCCCTCTATAGTGCAAAAAGCAGACAAAGAATCCTAGAGTTCCTTTGTCGAAACCTTTCCACCTACAAGCTTTTCCACAAAGGACATAGGGTCCTCACCAGCCAAAAAAGCATCCTTACCCCCAAGAAAGGAAACAGACCCGTCCAAACCCCCGGGAATTGGAACAGGTGAAGCACCAAGCGTACTTTTAGTTCGCCCAGAAGACAAAGGCAAGGAAGCGGTTTTCTAGGAAGAAGCAGAGTGCATAGGTGGGGAGCCGAGATGGGGACCCCACCAAGTCGAATCATCAGGAAACACAGAAGCTCAAATTTTTGAAAAAAGGAGCGTGCGTAGAGAGCTCGGGACTTAAAACACATTGTTGAGGAGAAAAACGAACAAAATTAATGTGGGTGGTGGGAGGTCCCATACCACACACCATATGCAATAGAAGCAACCGTAAATAGGAGTGGCATTGCTACATGGATGCCTAAAGGGAATGGTCTCCATAAGAATTCTATATAAGGTGGAAGGAGCATGACTCTAAGACATGATTAAACTTGCCTAGTTACTAAATGAAAGCATACAAAATTAAATTAAATGATTTGGTCAATTTAAATGGATAATAAAATCTAATAAATAAATGCTACTAATGCGAAGGAAGAAAAACATAATATATAGCCCATTACAACTTAAACCAATAACTACATAATTTTGCATTTAACTTTTCTCAATTTTATTTAATAAACATGATTGTTTAATCTCCATTAACAATTCAACCAAAAGAAGTGAATGAAAGTGGAACAAGACCCATGGGTCTAGATTGGATGGTTAAACCATTGAAATACAAGGATAGTGGTTATAGGTTCAAATCACCAACTTTACGTGAGTAAGAAAAGCTCATGTTCACTAGTCATATTAAATGTGCATATATATTTTCATGTACAATTTCTTTCTTAATATTCTCATTAACTAATTGATGCAAATTATAACATTATTCTATTATTATAATTCCAAATGTTAAATTTATAATGTAAACAATAAAATAAAATAATTATAAATAATTTCATAATAATATATATTTTTATGTACACATTTTTTAAAATATTATCATTAGGATTTGAATTTGAAAGGTTTGAATCTAGAGACGGAAAAAAGGAGAAATAGAGAAAAACACTTTGCAAGTCGCCTCATGTTGTGCTAGGGTTTGTGCTTCGCGTGTGGGGGAGACTCTCCTCCCCCAGGCTTGGCCTTCCTATTTCTTATCATCGTGGCATGGGTCTAGAGGCAGCGAAACACAATATGGAGGGGGGTTTTGAACCCCCCGACCCTCCAATCTTTGGTTGTGTTGTGCATTCATCGGGCGGAGAAACCGCTAAGTCCTTCAAAGCGGTTGTTGCTGAGGAATCGACTTCGATGGCGGCAGGGGCAAGGTTTGATGTTGGCTCCTCCACTGGCGAGGGCTTCAACGGCAGTGACAGGGAAAGAGGTAAGGAACCCTCCGCCCTGTCATTGAGGCTTCCAGTTTTTCCTAATAATGAAATAAAAGACGTGATCATGTCAAAAAGGGAAAAACTCAAAAACAAGGCTTTCTTTTTTGCTGCTATCGATGTCAATAATGCTCCATCTAGAAATTTTTTGGATAACTTCTTTGCAAATGTATGGCATAAGAAACTGGGCATCTCTATCTGCTTTTGTCGAATGATACAAAAGGGTTTGTTCCTCGTTTTTGTGAAAAATAACGAGATGCAACAAAGAGCAACCAAAAACCTGTTCTGGAAAGTTGGTAAAAGTATCTTTAGGGCTGTGTCCTAGGTACATAGGGCAAACATGAAACAGATCCTAGCACTTTCCAGCCCCAAATGGATGCTGGTGAAAGACATTCTGCATGAGCTTTGGGCTCTCATTCCGCAGTTACTTGCGCCTTTGGGCACTATAATGAGAGTGGACAGTCTAAGGGTCTCTCTCCCAGACATGAATGTTAGGATTTTGATTTCCCTCAATCCAAACCAAGAACTCCCATAATTCCTCAACATTCACTTGGACTATGGAATTCACCCGTTCCAGATTGAAGTGCTAGGTGGCCTTAACGCCTGCTACCTATGCAGACATGAGGGCCACTTAAGAAAGGATTGTCACATTATTCTGAAAAAAAAAACCTAAGGGTAACCCTAACCCTAGCATGCCAAAAGATGCCTTTGTTTCTGGTGTTGAGAATTGAGAAGTTGAAATCCCTAACCACCACCCTCTGACTCCTAGCATCGCCATCTCTAAACCAGTCTCTGGCCTGGAACCTCCTGCACAACCCCCCTCTCAAATGGCTTTGGACTCTCCCATCTCTGCCGAGGGTAATCCTTTTGCCCCCCTGTTTGATCTGGAGGTAGGTGTTGAAGTTGCCTTTGGTGCAATCCCTGTTCTAAGTGATCACATTGATGCAGTAACAAATGCTTCATCTGGTGCTTCCAAATTAAATGCACAATAGTTAGTAATGAAGAGATTAAGAGAGAACATTCAAAAAAATGAAAATAATAAAGGAACTGAGAGTGAAAAGGCTAAGCCAAAAACTCTCCTATACAAAAACTTTAAACTCTTGGCCCCCCATTTGAGTGGGACCCCTGATTTCAGGTCGGTTAAAGAAATTTCAAATTTTGGTGCGAGTGAGAGTCACTCATTCCAGGGGGGTCTCCAATAGGGTGATGGATGTCCCCGGGGCACTATAGCTCATTTTTCCCCGTGCCTTACCAGGAAGGATAATACTATTTTTGACTTGAACTTTGAAGGTGAGGAGGTGTCGATGGGAGGTAGTACCCCGAGGGCACCCACCTGCCAGGTTGGAAACCTAGAGACTATTACCCCTAAGTCAAAAGAGGGAGTTTCCACCTTACTGGGGAGTGATAAAAGAAGCTCTGAACATGTCATTGAAAGTGTGAACAAAATGCAAGAAATCTTAAACTCCCTAATTAAAAGAAGCGATGTTGTTCTGGATTGCTCAAAACTTAAGGGGGGTAGTCAAGAGGGAAAAGGTGAACCAAGCATTGATAAACCCGCTAAAAAGGGGGTAGAAATTGACAATGGTTCAACAGGACAAATTGGGTGCTTAGTTGATGACCATGCCAGCAAAAGGAACATAGGGATAATTGTCAACCTCCCACCTGGGGCAAAAAGGAGAGACGGGAAGAAAGGAACAGTCATTAAGATCAATGAAGGCAGCCTTATGTTGAGCAAAAATAAAAGGAAAAAGACAAGTATTGTGCTACCTACTCCAAATACCAAGAGATTGGAAAGTGGGGACCCCTCTCCTAAATATTTTGAGATATTTAGGAAAGACAAAGAGGCTTGTACAACTCTTGTTGCTAATGAACATTAACTACACCTCCTGGAATGTGAGGGGCCTAGAATCCCCTGATAGGAAATACCTGGTGAGAAGATTCCTGAATTTAGAAAAGGATAAAGACTTTGTACTACTGCAAGAACTAAAGGCCACTGGTTTCACCCTTGAAACCAACTTGAGGTTCATCTAGAATAACTCCCTTTCCTTAGTCTCCAATCATGAGAAAGGAAAAGGAGGAACTATTATACTTATGGCAAAAAGTTGGGAGAAGTCCCTCACTGAAAATGGTGTCTCCCCCTGCAATAGGGTTGTTTGGGCAACATTTGAGAAGGAAGGAGCCAAATTTGGTATATGTTCAATCTACGCCCCAAATGACTACAAAGAGCGCACTAAGCTTTGGAAATGGCTAACAACCCTCCTCGAAATCCCTTGGATCTTTGGAGGGGATTTTAATATGGTGGAAAATAAGGAAGACAAAAAAGGGTGCATCGACATGGAATAGAAAGGCAGTGAAAAACACTATTGGGCATGATTCAAGAACAAGCTCAAACTGTTTGACCCTCTCGAAAAGAGGAAGGACCAAAGTAATACTGTGGTACACCTGGTGCAATGCCCAGAAAGGTGGAAAGAGGATATACTACAGGTTAGATAGGTTTTATGCAAATAAAGATTGGTACAGTTTCACCCCTTTGGATGGTGGTCAGAGTGTGATGGTTTACCCCTATACACTCTCTAATCATCATCCAATCAAAGCCACCTTAATCTTGAATTCAACGAGGAGAAAAGAAAGAAAGCAAGGGAAAAACTTCATACTCAATGTTAGTTTGCTAAAGGATGAGAGTTGTAGGGAGGCTATATGCACCCTTAGAGAGATAAATAAAAGTATCTTGGGGAAGGAGGGGGCAATCAAAAGGTGGGAAGCCAATGTAAAGCGGTGGAGAATTCTTTTTCAAACCATTGGGAAGCACATGGCACTAGAAAGGAGGAGGGAGGAGAATCTCATGCAAGAGGACCTGTTGAGGACAGAACTAAAACTACAAAACAACCCGGCTGATGAGAAGGCCAATGAGGAAATGGTATTGGCAAAGAATGCCCTCATAATGCTTCAAGCCCACAAGCTGCAAGGCCTAAAAATAAGAGCCAAACTCAATTGGCTTGAAAATGGAGACAAGGGCTCCAAATTCTTCTTCAGATTTCTAAAAGAGAAAGGGGTGAAAGAACAAATAAAGCAGATTTGTCATAATGACAGCGTTTTCACCACTCAGGAAGATATTTCAAAGCAGTTCTTCAACTTCTTTAAAGAGCTCTTCACATCTGAAGGTGAAACAGAGGAAGGTAGAAATGCAAGGAATCTGATAAAAGGGATGATCCCCTCAAAAATCTCCCAAGATGATGCTAGAGCCCTAGATAGGATGATCAACATTGATGAAATCAGAATAGCCATCAGCTCTATGAGTAATGATAAATCACCAGGCGTTGATGGCCTCCCAGTTGCGTTCTATAAGACCTTTGTAGATTGGATATGTGATGATCTTCATCAAGTCTATTTGGAGGCCTTTGAAAACAGATCATTGGGGGACAACATCAATAGTGGTATCATCAGATTGCTACCCAAAGATGGGGATAAAATGAACATGAGAAACTGGAGACCAATAACTTTGCTAAATGCCTCCTACAAGATCTTGGCCAAAGTATTAGCTTTGAGACTGGTCAACATTCTTCCAAAGTTTATAAACAACACATAGACTGGATTCATTAAGGGAAGATACATTTTAGAAAACCTTATCACAAGTTGGGAAGCTATGGAGTGGAGTAGAGTCTCTGGCCAAAACTCAGCTATGCTTCTGTTAGATTTCGAAAAAGCCTACAACAGAGTGGAATGGTCCTTCCTAAGAACAACCCTTGAGGCTTTTGGCTTCCCCATACACTTTTGCAACATGGTGTACACATTGTTGAAAGATGCTTCAGCCCAAGTGGATATTAATGGTTCACTCTCTGAAAATTTTATGCTAGGGAGATCCATAAGGCAGGGGTTCCCTCTGGCACCAGCCTTGTTTGTTATAACTTATGATGCTCTCCACTTCCTGCTAAGAGATACCACTACAACCCCAAAAGGTAGGGGTGCCCTCTGGCACCAGCCTTGTTTGTTATAGCTTCTAATGCTCTCCACTTCCTGCTAAGAGAAACCACAACCCCAAAAGTAAGGGGACTTAGTCTTCCAAATAACCATGAATTGTTGAATATCTAATTTACTGATGGCACGGCAATCTTTGTTGATCTAGATGAGGAAAACTTGGAGAAGTTGCTTGGTAACCTAAATATATACTGCAAGGCCTCGGGAGAAAATTTTTCTAGAGCAAAATCTATTTTGTTGGGTTGGTCTGATAAGCCTCCAGAATGGTTGCACAAGTTTGATTTTCAATGGGGGGACCTAACAAATAGGTCAAGTATTTGGGCATCCCGTTTGCAATCATCACATGCCTAAAAGACATGTGGTTGTGGATCAAAGAGAAAATTGAAAAAAAGATGGATAGATGGAATAGGCAATTCCTATCCTTGGTTGGAAGGCTTCAAGTATGCTAGAAAGTTCTCTCTTCATACTCTATTTACTTTTCCTCAGTCTGGTTTTTTAGTAGTTACCAAATAAAAGAAATTCAGAAGAAAATCAGGAACTTCATGTGGTCAGATGGGAAAGGAAAGAGGAAAAAACACTCAGTTAGGTGGGATTGGTGTTGCATGGGGAAAAACCAAGGAGGTTTAGAGCTTAAAGATCTGGAAAAGCAAGGAATAGCCCTTTCCAATAACTATATTTTCAAAGCATTAGAGGGTGATGAGCCCTAGAAGATCTTAGTCTGAAATAACATTCAAATGGCTGCCCCCAAGCATGCCAAGTCTTGGAAAGATCTGCCCTTCATTGACCTTCGCTTATCTAAGTATACAATTGTTCCTGATGGTTCCATAGTTTTTAGGAGCATTTGGAAGGCTTGGGAATATATCAAAAGAGGGGTCTCCAACCCAATGTTCACTACCCACAATGGTAATGCTCTGCACTCATCCAGCTCTATATGGTGGAACATGGAGCATAATGGGAAACCTTTAGCTTTACTCCAAGGATGCTCAGCCAGGAAGTGGGCTCAAGCTAGGGTGAGAACAATGGAAGATATCTTAACAAATGGTAGATTGAAAGAATGGGAGGAACTACAAAATGAATTTCAACTACCCCTCTCTAGCTTGAAAACATACTTTGTGCTAAGACAGGCTTGGGAACTCACTCCCCCTCTTAAGCCAAACAGTCCAAACAGCAATTTGATTGAGCAGTTGATCTGGAAAGATTCCACACCCCTCAAGCAACTACAAACAAAAATCATTTATAAAGAACTAATCTTCAATGAGTCCCTAAATGAGCATCTCAATAGAACATGGGAAACAAACCTTAACTACACAAATTGGCAAAGAATCTTTAACTCAAATTGGTCCTATATACTGGAACCTAAAAAGGCTTGCCTGAGATGACTTATTCTTCTACAAAGAGTGCCTATCAAACTGAAACATGAAGACGGAGAAATCTGCAACATATGCAGATTGCCAGAAACAATTAAAACATATTTTCTTTGATTGTCTATATGCAAATGAAATCTGGAAATTTGTGTGCAATAACTTGTCAATCTGGAATTCAAATAATAAAGTGAATTGGAAAGAAATTCTACTATGTAATGATA
This sequence comes from Sequoia sempervirens, assembly GCA_007258455.2. Lineage (NCBI taxonomy): Eukaryota > Viridiplantae > Streptophyta > Pinopsida > Cupressales > Cupressaceae > Sequoia > Sequoia sempervirens. Next base: position 28,551,683 of record VDFB02271358.1, on the reverse strand, counting down.
AGAATCTGGGGAAAGAATGTGATCTTTTTTGGCACTGTGTAGCTAATGAGATTTTTGGCATTTGTGGAAAGCTAGAAATGGGGAAAAATTCAATGAGCAGAGGAGGTTCCTTACTGAGTATACAAAAAGACTCATTTTACTTGAAATTGTTGCGCAGGTTGTCATGATAGTGAAAGCATCTGAAGACAAATTTCGTAAACTATTAAAAAATGGGGTAGTGCTTCTCAACAAGAATGAAGTGAAATTTGGTTACAACTGGCAAGTAGGGCAACCCAACCTTGCAACATTCATGAATGTACTAGAGAACTTTCAAAAAGAATTTAATGAAAAGATCCAGTCAAAGCAGGAACAGCATGATGCAAGGGCGCCAGGACTACACACAAATGAATTGATGGCTACGAAGCTTCTAGCAGGCTGGACTGGTGGTCCAAAATGATGCTTTTTGTGCTTCCTATCTATAGTTTTCTACTGCACTGAGTATTTAGTGTATAGATGTTACATATGGTGTTGTCTTATGGATATGTTGTATTGGTAGCTTAATGCACAGGAATGGAGCAGCATTGTGTATAGATCAGATTTGCATTGGCCCAAATTTATATTTGGATCAGTTTTGTATATGGCTCAGATTTGTATATGGCACAGTTATGATGCAAATCCACATCTTTTATATATGTAAATTCACATCATGTATAGCAGTTGGGAACATAACTGTATATGGGGTAAAAAACTCTAAAATGGGGGATAAAAACTATTGTTTAAACACTATGATGTAATTTGGTTGGTTGTACTATCCTTAATATAACAAAAAAATATTATCATTATCTAATTGATGCAAATTATAACATTATTCTACTATTACAATTCCCCTTGTTAAATTTATAATTTAAACAATAAAAATAAAATAACTCTTCAAAAATAAAAAAAATAAAGTACAATAAATAAAATAAAATAATTTTAAATAATTTCAAAGCAAAATAAAACAAGGCAAGATTAATTTCTTTTAGATAGATGTATTTAAGATATATATTAGTTTATTTAATTTTTACTTCAAGAGTTTCTTAATTTTTTCATATGAATATCATTTTTTAATATTTTTCTAAATAGTAGGTAGATAAGAAAACATAAATATTATTTATTTTAACATGTACTCAAAATTATTTTATTTTATTTTCTACAACTTGCCAATTATTTGAATTGCTATTTTTAAATTTTTTATAGCTCTAAGTTTTTTTTCTTAAATATATGTCTACTCTAATATTTTTTGTTGACACACATACCATTATACTCAACCCTTTGCGTAAATATCTTTCTTAAATAAAAATAAAGCAACCAATATAAATAAAATAAAATAGTTCTTAAATAATTCTAAACTAAAATAGAAACAACTTTGATAAATAAAATAATAGATGTTTTTTTTTTTTTTCATAAAAAATAGATACTACCTAAAATATATTGAAAATATGAAAAGAATAATTGATATTCATATATTTAATATATATATATATATATATATATATATACTCCTTTATATTAATATTATTATATTTAAATAATGAAACAATTACTATATATTGATGCACATTTGACCTTATTTATTAATTAATTGAAAAAACAAACCTGGAATTGTTGACTGGTTATATATTTGCCTTAATTTCGTTAATAAAATGCCCACAGAATTCAAGTTTAAACCTAGACAATATTCAAATCCCACAGAATTCAAGTTTAAACCTAGGTAATATTGCAATCCGAATCAAGTAAAGGGAAAAATTCCGAAAGATTAAATTGATAAGAAGTTCTTTTAAAATATTCGGAAATTGCGCTCAGAGATACCCTGATTCGTCACTTGAAAACCTGCCGCAAACCAGATTCTTTCACTGGAAACCTCCCCGAAATGAGGATAGTATTTGTCAGCTGTAATTTTTCATCGGGACGAGAAGCGGGAGGTAATTGCTCACCTCAGAATTTGACAGTTAATATGTCAAAAGTTAAATATATTATATTTACTAAAAAGGCATATAGATAAAAATGGATAATATGATGCTAACCTGTCAACATTTCTTAATCTTTCGTGCAAAATTTATCCAGTTTTCCATTTATATGCAACTATAACAGTGAGATGTGAACCAACTGTTGTTTCAATTTCTATGCCTAGATTGAGACAATTCCAAGATCTCCTGGCAATTTTTTTCAGTAGTTATTATTGTAAAAAGTGTATCCAGAATGCTGGATGGTCATGGCCTTGTAATAGACCTAATTGAAGTTGCCTATTTTATAATAGAGCTATGAAAATAGCTGGCCTTGCTTGGAACAAAGGTGGTAGTGGGTGGAGACTTCCTACTGACTAATGGAGGCCTGGAGGGTCATGTTAGCAGGATATTGTGGGTGGTCATGTTTGTTTTTGTGTTTTTTGGGGGGCCTACTCACAATAATCAATTAAGGTAAAAAGACAAATGGAGGATTGGAGTTTAACAGATCATTTTGGCATCAGGTTTACAACTTGTCATCTGACATCTTTAGATTTAGGCTCAGTAGTTAAAAAGGGAGATCAGTGAATAAGGGAAATGTGCTTCAATAATTTAGTGGGTAGGATTGCTAAGGTTCTTTAGAGTTTTATAATTTTAATTCATCTGTTTAATCTTATTTAAGGTGGTATGTCTAATGTTATTTGTTTTAGTCTCATTTATATAAATTATTTCTGTCATTGATGTTGTATTTGTAAATATTAGTTTATAGTCTTAGTCTTATCAATGGAGTGATTTGACAGTTGATTGTTTAACTTCAATATTATATTTGATCTTGTCTTTCTAAAAAAGTTTAGACCCTTTCAAAACCTACTTTTACTCTTAATAAAAGAAGAAAAATTAAAATTAAATATTAAATTTAAGAATATATAAATAATATAAATATAATATAAAATATAAAGGATTACAGTTACTATTTATTTTACCTCTTATGTCAAATATTTTTTCTATCTTTAATGGCTTTGAAAGATCTACTGAGTTTGATTTTAAATAAGAGACAATTTGTATAGGTACTTTTGAGCCGATTTTAAAATGAGGGATTACTTAAAATGTGGGTCAACATCTTTCATATTACTTCATCTTCAAAGCACTCAAAAACCATTAATGGAACAATCCTAATATTAACTCATGAGCAAATTGTTAGATCATGCAAAATAGATAGATGATCAACGTGACAAAGGTTTCAAGATGAGTGAAGTATACACTCCTTCCTACCTTGAAAAGATGGATTTTGTGAATGAAATTATCACAAGAAATGGGCAGTAAAGGCCTTTACATACCTTCATAATTAATAAAGAGAAAATTATTTTTTTATTTTTTAAATTTACATAAGATTATATTAATGTTTTTCTTGATGGATTGGGATTATATGCTTGAAAATTGAATTAATAGTTTAGAAAAAAAAATTGCAAGTAAATTGAATATTAATGCTAAACCTTTTTAAAATTAGCCTTTGTAATGGGGAATCTTACTAATTGATTGAATCTATTTTTTCACATTGAAAATCAAATAGACTATTGAATTTTCTTTGGATTGTTTTCAATTAAAGGATTTGTTTATCTCCTTTTTTTTTGTATTGATAATAATGCATATTACAAAGAGTGCAGTATTAAACTGCAAAAGGAACTTGCAGACTCATAACAGTAGCAAAAACAGCTACAGCAGTAAGAAGCACTAAAAGATACAACCAAAGCATGACAAACAAGGTCCAAACTGCTACAGCAGTTACAAAAACATAACGGAGAATAGTAGCAGCCAAACTGATGGAAAACAAGACAGCTACAGCAGACTCGAAACAATAATAAGTACAACAGTGTGAGAAGAACAATAGCCTCTAGACATCCACAAAACATAGCAGCAAGTCAATCTGAGCTATGAAAGCAGCTGGTTAACTTGGAGCGTGATCTACTATATCAATCCCTGCGCTACTATTAAAGGATTTGTTTATCTTTATTTTAATGCCCTTTCAAAAAAAATGGTGGATTTTTATTTTAGTGCCACTCTTCCTTTTAAGAGTATTTCAGACTCATTTTTTAATAAAAAGGAAAAAAAGAGGGTTTTCAAAGAGCCTCCTCTCTTTAACAATCAAGAGTCAGAAACAACAAGATAACAAACAAAGAATAGCTCCAAAATCGGACAAGAAAAACTTTAAGAACTAGTAACGTCCATAACTAAGAAGTTGTAAATTATGTGTTTAAAGAAGCCAACAAATCTGTGTACTCTTTATGACAGACCCCTTTCACAAACTACAATGGAATTTGCATAAGTTGAATTTGTCTACAAATGGCTGCAACAGACATGATGAATTAAATTAAATTTATCTTAACTCCACAGATAACTCAATATACAGAAAACTTGATCAATCCTAGAAAGTAGATATATAAAAACATAGAAATTTCTTGAAAATAGAATTTTCACAAAATCAGCAATCAGTAACTTCATTCCGTATTAAATGTAACCACATAATAGAAGAGTGCCTTTCCTGTATGATGTCTAACTCTTCAATAAAATCCACAGTGAAAGTAAAGATCTAAAAGCAAGAAATGAGGATGAAGAATGATAACATGTTCCCTAGGATGTGGATGGTATTATATCAAAACTATACAAGAAAAGCAAGCACCAAAAGCTAGAAAACTTGATCGAATCCACAAGGGTTAGGGAATACACAAAATTACTTCTGGTTAAATTAGTCAAGCAGAGGTGCCTTAGAAGCAAAAACTGCTTAAAGCTCCAAAAGATTCATCCACGTCTTCTAAATTTAAAATACTAGCACATAGAGATATAACTCAACTAACCTGAATGTAGAGAAAATTTAGAAAATAACAATGAAGGAATATTGCTGCCATAAAGATACGAGCCAAACCTACAAAAGTAACAATTCCATTGGGACACCTAACAGTGCATGCAGCACAGGATGTCATATGACGAAGAAAGGCATTGCAACAAATAGAATACCTGTTAAGAAATCATGTTCAGCCCTACATGAAAATTAATTAACTGTTTCAAAATTTCACACATCCACATAACTTTATGATCAATTTATGTTTGTTTTACAAACAAAGAGCAATAATCAGTAACTTACGTGTAAAACCAAAAGTGAAAGGAAGCACTCTTGAGCCTTGATTCAACATTGACCATCATCAATATTCTATTTGTTAGACAAAGACAGGTTGTCAATTGATATTAATACTGCCCTTGTCAAAAATACTTCTGCTTACATGCATTCTGTGCTTAATGTGACCTAGATCTAGATGGAAAAAGCTAAGACCAGCTCCAAAGAAATTTAACCAATCTATAATGCTAATCCAGTTCCAGAAACTCAAGGATTTTCATATTCTGCTTTCCCTAGTACGGATCTATACTAGAATATCAAATCCATAAAAAGTTGGAAGAATTGGAAAAAGAGAAATAACAATTCCTAATTAACGACTTGTGAGGAGCTGGAGAGCAAGGAAAATGAGCAATGATGTCAACAAATAGGACAACACCAAAAATGTCCACACATTGATAAGCTCTACAAACCAATTTGGTCTAATGGATAAAAAAATTCATCATCATCCTCATCATTGATGTATGACTACCAAAAGTTTTATCTTCCTAAATATACTCGCAGAAGTAAATTTCATGAGGTCATTTCTCTTAGAAGACAATAGGATGTTGAAAGATTTACATTCTCAAATAGCTAATTACCGTTAGTGTAGCAATACATAATTACTAAGAAAATCAAGGTTCCATGCCTCTTTAAAACAAACAAGACTATTATTAGAGGCCGATATTTCAACCTAATAGAGTGTAATCAATCCTTGAATCAATTAGTTCATCATGTCAATCTCCTTCCAAACATCTAATTCTTGTGTGCAGTACAGATTACCTGGTAATTGTAGTCAGTCGCTTCTTAAAGCCCTTTACAACTTTGCCCCCCTTTTACACTGTCAAATTTGAATATTTGAAATCTAGATTTGGTCCTGCAATCATATCATGTAAAAAGGAGATAAAACAATTTAAGTTACCTTACATTAGAAAATTGTTGCCACATTCAAGACATGTGGAGGAGAAACATGGACAACTATTAGTATTTTTCGATAAAGTGCACTACAAAAGGTGCTCAACTTACAATAATAGGTGGACGGAACAGCACCTTAGAAAAATCTGTTGCTTTTGATCTCTGCATTTCAAAAATTTATATCAAATATTAAAATTAGGATCTACAAATACAATAAAAATTCCCATTAGCAAGGAAGAACAATGTGAACAGACAGCAATCCAATCCACTGCTAGAAATTTGAAGAAATTTAGACATTCTTATTGTTTATAAACACAAGGTTTTCCAGAAACAGTCCTCTGAAAAATTACAATGAGAAGAAAAAATTGGTTTCCACGTGACCAAATCCATGACCACACCCTGCACCACAAGTTACAATGGCATAGAACATAACTTAGAGAAATGTACCACAATTACAGCATACAATGCAGTTTTCATTTCAGCAGAGGACATTTATGATTTTATCCTTAGAAGAAAACAACCGTCCAAAAGAATTATAAATTTAGTTTTAGAAGTTAATACATTACTTCGTATAACATAACTTAAAATTGTTGGCAGGTCTAATTTATAATTCAACAGTAAATATAAGTCCATTCTTAAACGAACATACTTGACACCATAGTACAGTGATGAATTTTGAGAGTATTCCAACCTGCTTCTCCTGGCCTGGATATGTACCTTCCTGAACTTTCATTATGATAGACGAAAGAACTTAAGAATTCCAGCAAATCATAACATTTACAGAGCTTCAATGGTTGTAAAGGTTTCAGAAACATGCTATACAATTTCAAAAATCTTATAGATTAGTCAAAAGGTCAAATTTGTGAGTTTATGTCCAAAATTCATGTATTCTCAATTTCTAATTTTGAGCCTTGAAAAGCTGCCAAAGGCACACGTACATTTAGAAGCTGAGATTTCCAAAGATGGTAATATTGTAAAATTTAATTTGCAAGTTGTGTAAATACGAAACTCATACTTCTTTGATTCTATTACCTGTCTCATTCAATATAAAATTGAGAAAATAATAAATACCTTTCATTATCTCCAAAAAGAAAATGAAGATACATAGAAAGAATGATGCCAACAGATGCCAAATGCTTCTAAAATGTTAACTGAGGAGACTAGAGCTATTATAGCATAAAACGGCAAAGATCTCCTCACCTGCCATGTCTTAATTTTATAGTAGGTAATATACAAATCTCTAGGCTGATGGGGTGAAATACCCAAAAACCACCATAATTTCCTAACTAATGCGAGTCTCAAAATAACTATTATACAAATAGACTCACCTGCGTATGTGCTTAGGCACAAGTTTCTGTTCCTGATATGATTTCGATTTAGCTACATATATACATGTAACACAAAATAATCAAATACTCTCTCAAAAATAATCATGTAACAAGTATTCCATATTAAAAGCCTGGATCACCATCTGCTGTACAGCACTGTACTCTGGTTGAGTACTCCCTCCCCGCATGACTTGCCTTTAGAGACCCATGTATTCGTATCTCCTTGCATACCCAAGTATTCATCTCTGATTACGTCTGTTGCTAACTCTGTAATCTCTGTCTTTCTTCAGGGCATAGTGATGATTTTGTGCAGGGTATCCCACCTGCTTATGTTGGGACTGTTGATGCCAATTACCTGAAAAGATCAATGACTGAAAGAATGAATAAATAGTTTTATATGATAAAAGGAATAGCAAATTAGTAAAACTGCAATATAATGACCAAAAATAACCAAGTGTTTCCATGCCTTGATTAGAATGCCATGCACTTTGAGGGTATGCTGGTGCCTGATACCAGCCATGTGAACCCCCTTGATGAAATGAATTGCAAGGTGGGCCTCCCCAGTTTCCATTGAATTGATATTGCATTTCCACAGGCCCTGGATTCCACGTGGCAGATTGACTCTGCCATTGTGCAGCCTGTGGCATAGCGTTCCACTGTGCTGGCATACAAGCATGATTCTGATAATAAGGATGCACTTGTTCCGGAAACTGATCCCCCCACCCAGTTGCAATAACTTGCTCCTGTGGGATGAAAGGAGATGTGCTGCCAATTCCACTCTCCCACTCTGAAACATCCTTAGCATTGTTCCAGCCTGTTCTGCTTACATGTTTAGAACCCCATCCAGGGTTCTCATTTCCACGACCCTGCCCTGATCTATAGCTTTCCTCTTCATGAGGCATCCATCCTGAGCCAATAGCTGGTGCATTCAACCCATTTTGAGTTTGATCTCCCCAGCCAACAGAATCACCCACAACATTACCAGTATCTGTCCAAGCAGTCTTACTAGTTATTGTTGAATTTCTCGTTGGCTCAGTCTGGTTACCCCATCCGGAATCCATTTTCTGCTCCCAACCTGTTAAGACCACGTTATTACTTTCATGTACTTCCCACCCAGAATGATCTGTTTGTTTAACATCCCATCCAGCATCTTGTTGATCTCCCCACCCTGTTGGCTGAATATATGAAGGATTCTGCGCAAAATCTTTGGACATTTCTGCTGCATTTTGCCTATTTTCACTCCATTCCATTGACCCTGTCTTCTGTCCCTCTTTTGAGGTATTGTTAGCATTGTCAGGCCATGCAGTGGGAACTGACATATTTGCAGAAAAATGAGCATTACCATCAGAAGGTTTCCTGTGCTCTTGTGTTTCCGGTCTAGATATATTTCTTCTGCGTCCTTGGCGTCCTCTTGCCCCCCGCTTGAAGTATGGCCTTCTGTAATCCTCTTCTGAAGAAGAATTGTTTCTCTCAGGTAACTCGCAGTCTTCTTGTATATGAGAGTTCCAGTCGATTTCATCAATATACAGGTCAGAACTGGGTAAAGGAACATCATAAGGCCGGCCATTTCGCTTTGCCCAATACCTTTGCTTGGCTATCTGAAAAGCCTCAAATGCGGCAGAATCATTCCACCGAAGAACATTATCAAATCCTTCCAATTCATTATTATTGTCACAAACTTGACTCCATGAGAGACCAACTGATTCACAAAACTCCCTTTCCCAAAATGGTACAGCTGGCTTCCAGGCCCCTAGTAATAACATCCATATTAGAATATGTTTACTGAATACAATCAGCAGAGATGGTCAAACAATGCTCATATAGATAAATCTAATGACTTTTTATCTTGCAGTTCAAGCTGAGGTAGAAGTAGAGAACACATATTTGCAAATACAAACAAATAATGAGGGGAAAAAGAAACATTCGTTGACATAGGATAGAACTCAAGAACATGAAACTTTGAATATTCCAATGCTGAAAAAATAATGTGTTATAGAATATTATTAACAATTTCATTAACCAATTCAGTAAGCACATAAATTAAGCTTTAATTTGTAAGCAAATTATGCAGGACATACAAACAACAACCAAGACAAATCTGCAAGGTTCATGCCAGTAACTGAATCAGATTTTCATGACAAGTTGTTCATGATCTAGCAATAAGTCTACAAAATTGCTCTGATGATTGCTGAAGTTCAACACCCGCTGGTCATTCTTCTCTCTGTTTAAAGTTTAAACAGTCAGATTAATATCATCCAAAACACTGGACAGATCTATTGCACCAGGTGAATTTTGATGGAATGGATAATCCTCAGGCAAATTTTCTAGGTCAAACTGTGTAGTAGGCTTGATCACAAATTTCCACTCAAAGCAAGTGGTTGCCTATTTACTGAAAAGAATCCCTCAAATTTAAACCATGTTCACATTAATTTCAGTTCCATTTAAGTTCACATAGAAGCTCTGTACCACATGGTCATTCCAGGCCTTTTTCAGAGATACTTCCAAAAATAATTCTCTGAGCATTTTGTTTCCAAAACATGTAATTTTTCAGCAAAATTAAACTCCCAAATGATTCTGTGGGACCCTTTCCCATACAGATTAGAGAGAATAGCATAAAAAGTATAGTACAATACCCACAGACCAGAGCATTTCTTGGTACACATCCACAGTGGGCAAAGTTTCTGGCTGGTTCATAAGAGGGTCCAAACTGGTATGTACATCCAGAGCAGGTTAGAAAACTTAATCTCCAATACAATTCATTTTACTCTCAATCCTTAGTTATTTAGATAAAATCAAGGATTTTAAAGAACTAAGCCAAAATCCCTCGAATCCAATTGCAAGTTCTCCATAGAATGACACAACAAAAAATAGTCATGCGAAGAATGCATGCACTTGATAGAGGCATTGAGCTTGGCTTTCCATGAAAAGTACATCCATGCCATTTAATGGATACCTTACTTGAAATTCATGTCACCCACATATTCGTGCAATGCAAGCTCCTGAAGCAATAACTAGTTTTATCCTCATTTAACAGGTAATTATATTTGCGTAAAAACATCAGAAAATATGTTTTAACTAAACTTTTGCCCCAACCAAAATCTTATTCTAAAAACATGTGCTAGTTGTCAAATATTTTAAAATACACCAACAAACCAGCAAGATTTTACACTAACTAAATCATTATGACTTACAGACTATACAATTTTTCAAGCAATGGCAAACTGAGTTACATAAAGTGACTGTGTAGGTACAGTATGGTCCAAAGTTTAGGATTTTAGGATTTTGCAATTTTAGTGTTTTCAAATATGTAAATAAAATACACAGAAAAAGTTTCTAACTTAAATACAAAGTTGCCAAAAATACATGTTATTAGTCAAAGTGCAGGTATTTTGCAGGATGATCGGGTAACTAATAACATGATTACCAAACTTACGTTTAAGATAGGTGTTAGCATATATCCCCAGAGTCATCACGAGCTCCTAAGATTTCTCTCAAGATCTCACTTTGAGGATGGTGAAGCATACGCACACTACACAAACTCAATCACTGATACCCTCCATCATAAAAAATACACTGTGGTGAAAAGGAACAATCTCACTGTTTTGTCATACCAAGTTTAATGAAACACCATTTCTGCTAGCATGCACTCTCCTACAAAAATAATTATAAAAGCATTATAGTAAGTGTTCAATCAAAATGTCTTATTTTCAAAAACAATTGGGTAAAAACTAAAATGCCCTGTGTTAGCTTGCTGCTTAAAACTAAAAGATGCAGCGAGCACAAAACCAAAATTTTAAGACTCCTTGGGAAAGTGGACTCTGTAAATTCATAGAGTGATGTAATCTATAGAATGTTCTGCCACAAAAGTTCCACCTCATTGTAGACACAACACAGACGCTCCTACTATTTGTCACCCTAAATTTTAGGAAATCCCATTTCTACTAGCATCCACCATCTCCAAAAAAATGTTTGAATAAAGCAGAATAGTCAGTCTAAAATGGTCCTAAGTTCCCAACTTATCATTCCCAATTAGGAAAAATGTACTATGTTAGCTCACTATTAAGGTCCAGATGATGCAAAGAGCCCAGAATCATTATTTTAAGACTCCCCCTGCAAAGAGGCTCTGTATATACGGAGATTGATGTATTCTATAGAATGATTGGCCACAAAACTCCCATTGATACAAATGATCCTACTGTTACTAATCATTAAACTTGAAGAAACTTCATTTCTAATACCATCCACCCTCTCCTACAAAATAGTTAAATATAGCATAACAGTAAATGTGAAATGGTCCTAATTTTACATACCCAGTCAGGCAAACCGTCCTGTGTTGGGTTTTAGTGAATCCTAGAAAATGCACAAAACTCGACCAAAATTTTATGACATACAACGAAAGGGGTTATCTATCATCTATACATCCCTACACTGATCACAAAACATACACCCCATCGTGTTCACAGACAATCTTACTGTTTGCCTCCCTAAATCTGAGAAAACCCCATTTCTGCTAGTATTCACCCTAGCTGAACAAAATATCATACAAATAGAGCATAACAGAAAGTTTTAAATGGCCCTACCTTTTCAGATCCAAAGCGGCAAAAATGCCCGGTGTTAGCTCCTTATTGAATACTAAAAGATACACAAAGGACAAAACCGAACTTTTAAGGCAATCCCATGTTCCGTACGTTTAAAGACTGATTTAAATATGTAGAATGCTTAGCCATAAAACTTACTCCCCATGGTGTACACGGACAATCCTACTGTTCATCAGCTCTGGTAAAAATAGGATTTTAAAAAATAAAATTTTAAATGCTACAAAACTATAAATGTAAAATGTCCCAGGAAATAGGCGGATTGATAAGGCGTTGGAAGCCACGGAATATTAGTTGTATTCAAACCCTAGCAATACCGCTCGGAGTGGGGTTACCCTCTGTCCCGGGAGCTATACAAGGGTGAACATTAAGATGCAAGAACCCTAAGGGCTCCTCGATTCTCATGGTTAACTAAGAAAATAAAATGTAAAATGGTCCTAATGTAGCCAATTAAGGCTAAATGCTCTTCATTAGCTCTGTCTTGAATCCTACAGAAGCACAAAGCCCAAAAGCAAAATTTTAAGACACCTCATGAAAGTGCGCTCTTTATGTTCATAGATTGGTTGGTGTATTCCATAAATGTTTGGCCAGAAAATTTACAAACTCCACGGTGAAAACAGACAATCCACCTGTCTGCCACCCTAAAACGGAAGAAACCCCATTTCTGTTACCATCCACCCACTTTTACAAAAATGCGAAACAGTCTGCTCTTTCTGATCCAATTAGGCAAGATGCCTTGTATTACCTCCATATGGAAAACTAACCGATGCAAGAACCCAAAACAAAACTTTTAACGCACCCCATGAAGCGCTCTGTAAAAAATTTTGACTAATTTAACATCCATCCCGAAGGCAATTACCAAGTGGGTACTGCATCATAAACCCTGTAACAAATTACTAACCTGTAAGATCTATCTTAAATATGAGATTGCTTGTATTATAGATATGGGTATTGCTGCTAAAACCCGTCAATAGAAATACTGATGCTTACCAGAAGATGCACCAGATGATTTGGGCATTTTATTATAAGGCTCCTGGAACTGCACCCTCTTGTTCCCCCATCCCTGTGACTCCCTTGAACCTTTCATAATAAATTTCACAAATACCCACTACACAGAAATGAATTTTGGATGTATCCGCACCATCAAAGAAGCACAGAAACAAGAAGTATAAAGATTTGTATCATGAAGAAAGATCTGATTCTGGTGAAAAGCTTTAGACAATGAGGACAGAGGTAACTGGCTATATTTTCCTTCACAAAATCCTACAAAATTCGCTTTGCACGCACGGAGACCGGAGAGACATTTCATCAGGGCATTGTGTTGTATATAAAGTCTAAATTAAATCACCGAAATCTTAGTGATTACAAAACAATTATTATTATTCCGGGAATGGATGCCCATCTAATATAGCTCGCTTTTGCTGTTTGCCACTTACTACCTTTGTCTTTGGTTGTGGTGCATCGCCTAGAAGAACTAGTCGTGTGTATTTTGTACCACTTATCACTCTGAAGAATAGATGAATGCAAATCTAGTGCCTTTACTAAAATTAGAATCGAATATTTAGCTGAGGAAAAGATAAATTCAACTATAGTATTTTTATTTTTATTTTTATTTTTATTAAATAAAATGCAGATTAAAAGAGAATGGAGTAAAAACCTGCAAGATATAATTACAGCATCTACAGAGATAACTAAAGCAGTGCTTTTAATAGAATTAGAATGGAAGATAGAAATTAATTTCATATGACAATGATTAGTTGGTCCAATATAGATTTATTTATTTTTAACAATGTTTGGATTAAATTTATGTATGGTTTTTTATTTGATTCATTTTTATTGAATAAAGTTTATAAGATCTAGGATATTACAGTAATAGATATATTTAATATTAAAAATTTTAAATAAATAAATAATGATAAAATAGAAAGAAGTGTTTTTAGATTAAAAAAATCAATACAATAATCCAAATTTCCAAATAAAATAAAATGAACAATCACTTACCACAGATTTCAAGCACATTGTTTACTAATATGAAACCCCCAAACCCAAATAAAACAGCTGTCCAATACAAATTATTTGATGCATTTCAATGTTTATTAAAAACCATGATTAATAAAACAAGGTCCTCATAAGAACGCTGAAATTGTTTTTGTAATTATGGTTACTTAATTTTGTACCATGCAGTAAGGAGAGTTAATTAAATTTTTGTTTTACCCATTAAGTTAGGTGGTTTTTGTTAGTACTGAATTAAGTCTTGGGCAGTAATGTCAAAGTTTATTTTTTTGGTTGAAAATGAAGCATCTATCTCTTACCAATGGTTCTCAAACTCGAATGATGTGATGGATGCCCACATGGTATAAATTCCATCTATACACACTTCACTTTATTGCTGATTGAAATGTAGTACTCATTAATGGCAGCTATTCTTTCTTATGTAAATCTCCTTTGCAAATTATATAATTTAGAGCTTTAAAAAAAAAATGCCAATTAAGTTAGAACTAAAAACTTTTTAAAGAGAATTCGATAAAATAATTCCACAATTTAAGGTAGGAGAGACCAAGGATTCATAAATAATTTTGAGGTTTTGTGCATGCAAAATTGTTTTAATGAATATTATTTTTAAGTTATATTTAGTATTAATATTAGATGGATTAAAATGTGTAGTTTTTGGTTATTTCTTTGGAGTTGATTATGTGTATTTTTTATTTGTTTTTTAGATGTTTCAATAAATGTCAAAGATTAGTAATGTTTAGAAATACTAATAAGAGATTGTCATATTATAAGGGTTTGTTCTCATAGAATGACCACTTTAAGAGGATTGGTTTTATCATAATGGAAATTATCAAGGACAACAACTTTTAGATATGCAAATGATGATGCAAACTTAAATTTGCTTTAATGCTCCAATAAATTTTCCTAGCATGTTCTTTCATAAATGTGAATGATTTCTTGGTGATCCCAAATGAATGTAATTGAATGCCTTTAAATGTGAGTACACAGCAATAATTTATCTAAACATCTACAAGTCAGCTTAGGGTAGGAAAATAATAGTTTAGAGTCAACCATATTTTAGTTTGAATTTTAAATTTTCATGGGTTGATCTACAAGTGTGGTAATTAATCTTTGGATATAGTTGTCAATAATAGACACAATAAATGTTAGATATATGGAAATGTATGCAAATATGGATAAGATGGAGCCAAGTGTGGGAAAATGTGTAAATAGAGTAATAGTATGGAGGAAGGATGTCACATGCCTAGTTCAATTATTGAATTATCGTATTAATTGTTTAATAAAAAAAAATTAGAAGAGATAGTTTGGTTATGTTAAGTACTAATTGAAGGGTAAATAAGAAAGATTATGATGATGACTACTTATGCAAGTGTGACAAGGACTATTGACACTCTTTCAGGTTGGAGAGGGATTATCATTAAGGAGAATGTTCTAGTCGATGAAGAAAACTTGTCTTGCTAGAATCACAAACACTCACTTAGACTCATGTAGTTAGGTTGCATATGTGTGAATAAGATATGGAATTATAAGTTTACTAAGTTGAAATAATTGCATTATTTTTATGAATAAACATAGTTGGAGCTCAAATGCAAGATTTTCAGTGGGATTTTATGTCTCCTACATGCCAATGTTGAATAGTGACATTCTTTATTTGTGGCAAATGTAAAATATAAACTTAAGCCAAAATATAAAAGATCTTTATGCCCATAGCTCATTATTTTGAGGTAATGTCTGATAGATCCCATTTTGATTTTATTGCAGATATGACCCTTTGTTTTCTACATTATATCACAAACTCTTGTCATTGCTCCTAGATAACTATAAGCTCTAATAACAATACCTTTATATGATGCATTGACAAGAGGAAAACTAGCACAAGTGTAGTCATGTTTTGGCTTTATTGCCAATGAAATAAATAGCCAAGTAGTTTCTTCACTCTATTTGGCCATTGCCTATCTTATTAGTACCTCATGTAGGAAGATTCTATAGTGATCAATATCTCATTGCATTGTTAGTTAGGCTTGAAATATTTTCAATGGCTTCATACTTTCCTAAAGTTGATTGTTTAATCTTATGTACTTATGTGAAGTTATTATTCTAGGAGATTCTTTAATCTAATCATTTATTACATAATTTGTTGACTATCATTATTATTAATAATTTCAAATATTTTATTTCGTGTGTGTTAACTATTTATTCAAAATAGAACTACCCAAAAAGGTTCAAATTTCTTGATAGGGCCTTTGTAGAGGATGGTATAGATTTATGCAACATATTTCATCAAAACATTCCTACAGTGTTGGTAAACCATTGAATTTTTGTTGTCTTATGTATAGATATATTTCATGGTCAATCATAAAATCTTGATTATAGGCATACCATGATTGATATGCATCCACAATCATTAAAAAGATATTATTTCTTCATGCCAATCATTTTATTATTTTCGTTGGACAAAGGACTAGGAATCAAATTTAAAATACTTGTCTAATGATTTTTTATGCTAAAATTTCTTGTCAAACAAATTGTATGGAACAGTGTGCATGCATTCTAAGTTTTATGAATGCACCTCAAGCTCTATGAAATGAATCCACACCTTACACTTTTGGAAATGAATTTGCATCATATATGTGTATTGATATAGGATGAATTCTAAAGTTGTCACCTTGTGTGGTGATATGTGGTACAACAAGTTTCAATTAAAAATGTTTAAATCCTAAAATAAAGGAAATAAAACAAAAAAAAAGGATGAGTAATCATAAATAAATAAACTCAAGACAACCTTCTCATGTGTCTTACCAGTGCTTCCATAATTTTTATGCATATTTACTGTGGAGGAAGTTGGTGAAGATTGTGGAATATGGCTTTACACATGTTAATTATATTTGCCTAAAAAAATTGAAGCAATTTTCAACAAGAATTTCATTATTTTATTCATGGATGGCATGTTGAACACTCAAAATACTGAGAAGGGGTGAATCAGTATTCACTAAAATTCATCAACTTCATCAACTTTAATCATTCATTCAATGCATCACATTAAACTTGCAGCAATGGAAAGGAACATAGAAAGCATGCATCACATCAAAGAACACAAGAGCACCAAATTTTATGTGGAAAACCCAAAAAGAGAAAAACCATGGTGAGAATTAGCTCACAATATATTATAATCGGTTATAAGATATTATAGAATGGTTCACTGTCAAGTGGACTCACCATCTAGAGGACTCAGTGTCCAGAGAATAAAAGAAATGGCTCACTGCCAAGATAGAAAATAGGGTGGCTCACTGCCAAAATGAACTGCAAACAATGCATTTGACTTATGTTGAAGCTACAGTTCCACTGAAGCTTAAAAAACTGACTTTAAACAGTTTATATTTCACCTCAACATCAATGTGTACCTCTTTGCACTATATCTCACACACACTTAATTATCTTGCATCACACGCATCATACACACCATCCCACATAAGGAATTAACCTCATATATTTATAGCAACCAACCAAAACATCAGTGAGGTCGACCTAATAGATGTATTGTGCATCCTTGTAACTTGTCGGCTTAAAACTCAACCACACACACTTTGCAAAAATAACCAAAGTGTATAACACATTAAGATAGGTCGGTATGACCTATAATTACTCCCATAATTCTGCCTCTTACATAACTCAACTCTGCACAACCTCAAAACATTTAGGTCAGCACCACTGGTGAAGTGAAATTAGAGTGAACCAATTGTTCACTCACACCTTGACACACGGACCACCAAAACACTTGCCACTTGGAGAAAAAACACATTTGACACATGTAAACACATCCATAAAACCACATAGCAAAGCATTCATGTGTGATGAAATGTAGAGCACTCCAACATACACTATGTACCACTAACACTACCATTACAGAGCTTGATACTTTGTCAACATTATCTTCGACTGCAGAAGACATCAAGTCATGAAACTTTGGATTTAGGGTCTTCCATCATGCATCAACATTACCTCAAAATTGCATAACCAAACTCTTCATAGTGTACCAATGCATATCACAAAATTGGTTCTTTGGATACTAAAACTATACACTGGGACTTAGGCAATTATCCAAAGCATCTGGTCTTCTTTTTACCAAAACTTATGCATCTCTACCATGGATTTCCATCAATAATGGGTTGTCATCAACAACAACATCATATGCTCATCAATGTTCAATAATCTCTCCATACTATCATTCTCATGTTGCCAATCCAACAATCTTCTCAATGGAAAACAACCTTCCAACAATCCCCCCCTTTGTCATTGATGGCAACACGCTCTCAAAACTCTTAAACTGCTCAAACTTCTCCCCCTTTGACATTAGGGGCAAAGGGCTCTCAATGTCAAACTTCTTAAACTACTTCGGTTGTTCTTCCCCTTTGTAGATATGCATGCAAATAACTCCCCCTTACTGTCATATTCCTATACTCAACACTTCTCCAGAAATTTATATTAGAGAGACTCTCCTAACATAGTTATCCAACAAAAATGACCAAAATTGTACTAAAACTCTCTCTAATACATCTGCATATGTACATTGTAATCAGGAAATTTATCTATACAAAACAAAAATGTACAACTTAAGTTGAAGAGGGAAAACTGCCATGATTAGACACCCTTAATTTCGCAAGGTGTGCCTCCCAATCCTTATTTGTTGTATCCCATTCCTTCTTAGCAAAGGAAAGTGTATCACACTAAAGCTCATATGGAGCTCTTCACCTTCATCCAGAGAATTGGGTATAGGATTCCTTTGTAGCATCTTCTCCACATCAGCTAAAATTCCAATTAGAGAAGTAAGTCTTGCACTTACCAAAATTTTGAGTTGATAATACTGTAATATTATCTTTTCTTTTTGCTCTTGAAACTGAAAAAATTGTCAATGTAGATCTTCAATTGCTATCCTTGTTGTGCCATCTATATCTCTTATCAAATCATAGACACCAGAGGCCTAGGCAATTTGTGGCTCAATTGAGTCCATTTGGTATTTTATGGTCTTTGTGGAAACTGACCATTTCAAATAGAATTGAAACAAAACCTTTTCTTCGTCCACACAATTTTGAATCTTTTAAGTTGCTTTACAACTTATTATGTGAAATAGCACATATGTCATAGGAATCTGTCA
Source organism: Sequoia sempervirens (assembly GCA_007258455.2). Classification (NCBI taxonomy): domain Eukaryota; kingdom Viridiplantae; phylum Streptophyta; class Pinopsida; order Cupressales; family Cupressaceae; genus Sequoia; species Sequoia sempervirens. Next base: position 28,532,571 of record VDFB02271358.1, on the reverse strand, counting down.
ATCTCTTTTCATTGACCTTCTTAGGCATTTCCTTTTCCAATCTTTCTTCTAAACTGGTAGAATATTCCTTAAAGAATCAAGTAGTGGCCTTAGTTACTACACACTGAATAAAGAATTGTCAACATTTGCACTAGGGGAGATGTCTTGCAGCTCTTTTACAACTTCATCAATCATCTCATGGTAGAGATGTATGAAAATTTTGGTAGCATAGAGAAGGCAGTGAATTGTTTGAAAAAATTCCTCAAAGAAATGTGGTCTCATGGTGATGGAATGTCATGACAAATTTGTTTGTCATGGCATTCCATCACCATGAGACCACATTTCTATTGAACATAATTGTAATAGAGGAATTGATGTGGATATCATGGTTGAAGTTTCATTTGAGACATGCTTTCAAATATCATGCTTCATACAGGGCATCCAACTCAATATACATAAACATGCACCCTTACACCCCAATGTTCAAAACAAATGGATACAAGGACAGTGATCATGACCATAAGGGGTAGAGCCATAAGGGTAACTCATGAGTAAGATGCAAACAAAGGTTGCAGTCACCATGATAGCATAAGTATGATAGTGAGAAGCTATATTTGTAGAGTTCAAGTGAACTCATTATTCTTGATCACAAGAATAGTCCAAATCATGCATCATCGTGCAAGATCAATAATAGTGGTTGTTGGCACAATACTTAGGATGGGCAGTCATATTCTACTTGTTTGGAAATACAAAATAGTGGATGTAAGTGTCCTCCTAGCTTTTAAGGGAGATGATGTCAACAATTGTGAAGATATAGATGAATGCATAGGATGAATGAGGAAGGGATAATGGGATGAAACTAAGAGGGGGAAATGGGACAAGACCAAGAGGGGATAATGAAAAATAGGATGAATTAGGATGTGTCTAGGGTTTTACTATAGCACACGAAGTTGGTTGTTGAGGTGTGCAACAGTAATGGAGAAGAGCTCGTTGGTTAATAATGAGTGGAAGGAAAGATTTCTTGTAATGGTATGTGTATAGGATAAAATTTGGATGGAGGTGGTATAGCATAGAAGGGATAAAGAGACAAGACCAAGAGGGGATAATGGAACATATGGTGAAATAATAGAGGGTACAATGGGATGGGAGTCGAAACAGATAATGGAACATAGAATGGACTAGTAGAGATTAGTGGGATGGTCCAAGGGGGGATCATATAACATAGGGTAAACTATTAGATGTTAATGGGTTGGGATTAGGAGGGAATAAAGGAACATATGGTTAATTAGGAGAAGATAATGGGACAAGACCAAGAGGGGATAATGGAACATAGGGTGAAATAAGAGAGAGTAATGGGATGGGAATAGAAGGGGATAATGGAACATAGGATGGACTAGTAGAGATTAATGGGATGGGCTAGGATGTGATAACAAAATATAGCATGAACTATTAGAGGTTAATGGGATGGGATTAGGAGGGAAGAATGGAACATAGGGTGAATTAGGAGGTGTCTATGGTTTGACTATAGTACATGAAGTGGGAACTTGAGGTGTGTAGTAATAATGAAGAATCTAGTTTTGGTCAATAATGAGTGGAAGGAAAGGTTTCTTGTAAGATTATCTATGTCTAGAATGAAACATGGACAAAGATGGTATTATAGCATAGAATGGATAAAGGGACAAGACCAAGAGGGGGTGATGGAACATAGGGTGAAATAATAGAGGGTACAAAAAGATGGGAGAAGGGGATAATGAAATATAGGATGGACTAGTAGATATTAGTGGGATAGGCTAGGAGGGGATCATGGAAAATAGGGTGAACTATTAAATGTTAATGTGATGGGATTAGGAAGAAGTAAATGAACATAGGGTGAATTAAGAGAAGATAATGGGACATGATCAAGAGGGGATAATGAAACATAGAATGGACTAGTAGAGATTAATTGGATGACCTATAATGGGATAATAAAATATAAGGTGAACTATTAGAGGTTAATGGGATGTGATTAGGAAAGAGTAATAGAACATAAGGTGAATTAGACGGTGTCTAAGGTTTGAATATAGGACATGAGGTGGGAACTTGAGGTGTGTAGTAATAATGTATAAGAGATTTGGTCAATAATGAGTAGAAGGAAAGGTTTCTTATAAGGATATGTGTATAAGAAAAAATATGGAGGAAGGTGATAAAATATATAAGGTGTTAAAGATTGGGGAATGTGATATAAAATGGTTAAAATATGTGTGATGATAGGAATGGAAGAATGAGATGGATGTTGAATGGTAAATATATTTAGGATCTCACAAGACCAACCAAGCATGACATCCTCTAATAGATATATGGAAAATAAGACATCATGGTAGATTCCTTACAACATAGTTCATTCACATTGCATGTCATATACTCTTCATGTTCGGTTAAAGTGTGTGGTGAGGAGGATGAAACAAGTGATAGGTTATGGGATGGTGGAAGGTAAGAGTTAACTTGGTTGAAGGGATGAGGTAGGGTAAAAATGAGCATGAAAGAAACTATGTGAGACGATTTCCCACTATGATCTACCATAATAAAAATTAGCATGTGTCCATAACATCTTATACAAGGCAATTGGGTAGAGCTAGTGGTCATAGGGAAACCAAGGGATATCACAAGGGATTACTAGAATCATGGGCACATAGTACTAGTGAATAGTAGGAAAGGTGATAACAATAGCCATTTGAGAATAAAACATGTTCTTTAACTTATTTCCTGACTAGCTATAAGTAGTAAATAATAAATTCAAATATATAAAATAATCTAATAACAAATTCAAATAAATAATGTATTTTTAATATATTATATTATTAATTTAACAAAATATTATAATATTATAATATATATACAATATAATATGTAACATATATAACTTGTTGTGGGTGATGGCTCGGTGCTCTCTGCTGTCACTGTGCTGTTAATGTGCTTACTATTATCACTTGGATTTTGCACCCTGTTGAATGTAAAATTCAACAATCCAGTGTAACATGGGAAGACCTCTAAAGTTGTGGGTTTCTTGTAAACAGAGGTCAACCTTTGGAGAAGGCCGGCTTCCTTTGTGTTATCACCTAACTACTGATCTTTGTAAGGAAAAGGGAGAAGGAGTGCATAAAAATGAAAAAAAAACTAAACCCTATGGTGATACACCGAACTGACAGAAATAATGAAATGAAAATAAGATGAACATACACTGGAAAACTAATGATAGCTATTTCATTTACTCAACATAAACTTTATGAACCTATGCATCATTCTTGAAAAGGCTTAATCTGCATATGTATTTTAAGAAGGAAAGATGAATTTCACAACTTTAAAGTTTAGATGTGGATTTAGAAAAAGCATAGTTCAAAACTTGCATAATCTGAAAGACAAAAATGAAAGTAGTATGAATACTAACACTGGTTTCCAAGGAAATCTCTATATTTCATATTCCAAAATCCAAATGAGTTACAAAGCATACATCAGCTGAGAAAGGATTTAAGAAAAATCACTAACTCTCCAGAATGCATAATCTGAACTCTTTTACAAAGAGGCAAAAAAACCATATATACAAAAGTCCCAGCCCCTAGGGCTTACAAAAATATCAGCCTCCAGAAAGATCCACCCCTAGATCTTTTAATGAAGTTAATGTTGCATTCAAGTGTATCCTTGCTATCCATGTCGGTGAAGGGTCACTCCAGGAATGGCCTCCTTGATCTTTTGCAACAATCGCATTAACTTCTGGCCCCCGTGTCCACCCTCAAACTTCCATCAGAGCCGCCTTGAATGCTTCTAAGTGCTATCATAAATGTTGATCCTTCCCTTGCCAGTAGACACCACAGCTGTCACTAAGACATGCAGCTTCTTTCTTGTTCACAGAGCATATCCATACTGCTCACATTCCATTGATCTTCCCCACAGGAAGTCACAATAGTCAAACTACCCATGGTCCGTCTTTAGCTCCTTCTGATTGGTTGAACTCGTGCCACGTAGATTTACAGACGGTCAAAGGTCACTTCATTGGAATCACGTGTCGGTGAGACACGAGTCGTGTCTCCCCGATGCGATTATGCCCTTCAGCAGTTATCGGCATAGCTCACAACCGTCGGCAAGAGTTCATAGCGAGCCCAAAAGTCATATCGACATCCCTAGAACCATCGGCAAGACTATCGCCTTCGGCCAGACATCATCGGGTCAGCAAGACCTTTCCCTGAGCCTTTCATCTTTCGGTGAGACTCCACCCGGTCGGGAAGACATCTCCTCGAGCTCAAAACATTACACCAATGCTAACTCCCTTCGGCAAGACACCATCAGGTCAGCAAGACCTTTCCCCGAGGCCATATCATTTCACTGAGACCTCGCGCTGTCAGCAAGACCTCTCCCCGAGCCGGTCGTTTTGGCAAGACCTCCATCATCGACGAGACATCATGCCGAATGCCAAACACTACACCAAGACCCTTCGTTTCGACGAGACCTCACCCTGTCAGTGAGACATCACAATGAGAGCACCAACTTTCGCCGAGACCTTCGTCATTCAATAGGACATCTCCCCAAGCTCCCATTTCTTCGACGAGACCACCGGCTTTCGGCAAGACAATACGCCGAAGCCACAGCCTGTAGGCGAGACTTCACCTGATCGGCGAGACGTCTCCCCAAAATCAAAACATTACACCGAGAGTTCCATTTATCATCTAGACTTCCTTGGGTCGGCAAGACATCATGTCGAACCCCTCATCTTTCGGTGAGCTCAGACCATTTCGGGGAGACCACCTTCGGTCGGTGAGACGTTATACCGACGCTGATTCTTTCCTCGATGCCAACCTTGTGAACGACTGTCGGTGAGACACACCAAGTGGAGAAAGATGGAAACTCAGAGCGACTGGAATGTCCTGGCGACCCTGATGCAAAAGTTAATCCATTTGGCCATTATGAACACTTGAAAATAGATCCCTGCCTATTTGAGCCCATAGGTGAAAATCGGGCATCATTTCTGACGACCTTTGTTGGATGTTTGCCTGCTAAACCTGGAAACTAGTAGCCAAAACTTGTCCATTGGGCTCGGAGTCACTTAGTAAAAACCTCAGAACAAACCAAAAGCAGTTCGCACATGGCTGCAACTCACTTGAGACTCATGAAGCAGATCAGGACACTGGAAACTTATTGAAACCGGAGAAACTAAAGTGAAACTACCAAACTGTGCTGGAACAACACTTAGGAAATGCAACAACAACTAAACTAAAGTGTAGAAGCACTTATTGAAAGCATAAAACCTAACCTAATATGTACAATGATAAATCATACCTCAAAACAACATTTGAGGTGAATCCCATTAATTGGGATTGGTAACTTTTCTCCATCCATGTTCGATAACTGGAATGCATTATGCTCCTTGCATTCAGTAACAACAAAAGGGCCTGCCCAGAAATGGTCAAATTCTGTATGTTTGCCTAGACCACTCTTTAGCACATCCCACTTGAGAACAATATCACCTTCCTTGAAAACTTTGGTTGTAGCTTTCTTATCAAATATTTTCTTTGTTTGGAGCTGATGATACTCCAAAGTTTTCATTGCTTTGTCTCTTGATTCTTCGAGCTCCATGAGCTCTGCATATCTCACAGACATTGGGTCATGTTCTTCATACATCTCCAACTGGTGAACAACGTCTAGAGCTGGAAGCTCCACAGATAGAGGTAATCTAGCCTCTTTGCCATAAACGAGGAGGTATGGAGAATTACCAACTGATCTCTTAGGGGTTATTCTATCTGCCCAAAGTGCAAATTTCAATGTGGTATGCCAAATTCTTTGATTCTCTTCCATAGTCCTCTTAATGATTCTGATCAAATTTTCATTTGTACTTTCAGCTAATCTATTACCCTGCGAGTAATAATTGGAGGAAGTATTCAAATGAATCCCATGTTTAATAGCCCACTTTGTGACTCTTAACCCAACAAATGCAAGAGCATTATCTAAAATGATGGAGTCAGGAACCCCAAATCTGGTGATTATATCTTCATAAAAACTCAAGACTGAAGATTCATTTGCTTCTTTCAAAGCTACCGCCTCTGTCCACCGAATGAAATAGTCTGTAGCAGTAAGCACCCACTTGTAACCAGCACTGGATGGTGGATTAATTGGTCCAATAAAGTCAATCCCCCATCTCATGAAGGGTTTCTCTACCTGAATTAGATGTAAAGGCATAGTAGACAACTTTTCCTTTCCTGCAAACAAAGCACATTTCATACACTTCCTTGACCATGCATATGCATCTTTAAACAAGTCGGGCCAGTAGTAACCAGCTCTCATAATTTTCCAAGCGGTTGTCCTTGGAGCAAAGTGACCTCCTAAAATTCCATCATGAAACTCATGCAGTACCTTTTCTGTTTGATCAGTATCAATACACCTTAACAAGACACCATTCAGATCTTTCCTGAAAAGGATATTATCAATGAGGACATAAGGAATTGACTGCAATATGAAGTATCTTCGCTTTTCTCTGTCTAGACCTAGTGGACATTCACCAATATGAAGAAAGTGGGTCATTTCTTGAACCCAACCTGCAACTGATGCAGGTATAGCATTTTGAACATTTTGAGACTCATCTGTATTAGTTAAAACAACACCAGTTTCTAATTTTTTTGCATCTTTAGAAGTGGAGGCAAGTTGCTCACAAAGTCCTTTACCTCTGACAAGTTTTGTGATGTTGATGTTGACATCAAATTCCATTACTTTTGTGATCCACCCTACTCTTTTCTCACTTAGATATTTGTTCAACAAAACTCCTTCACACTCGGGTGTGCAACCAAAATATGAATTTTATTGTTTGAAACTAGAGGCTTAAACTTCTTTAGGCTTCTGATCACAGCGAGAAAATGTTTCTCAACAAATGTATATTTCTCTTCATAATCAGCAAGTACTTGACTAAAGAAAGCTATTGGCTGCTCTAAATTATCACTATTTTTCTGAACCAGCATAGCAGAAATTGAACTAATGCTGCCAAAAGCATACAAAAAGAAGTCTTTAGAGAAATATGGATTTACCGGTGTTGGAGTTGATGCTAAAGCTTCCTTAATTTCTTCAAAACTATATTTTGCATCTCTAGTCCAACTGAAAACTGCATTCTTTTTTAGCATGGCAGTTAAAGGCTATAATAAATTTGCAACATCAAGAATGAATCTTCTTAAAAAGTTGATTCTCCCTAAAAATCTCTACAATCCTTTCTTGTGATTAGGTAATGGCAGTTCAAGTATAGCCTTAACTCTTTCAGGATCAATGGTAACTCTGTTTTTTGATACTATGTGACCTAACAGTTTACCTTCATGGATTGCAAAAGTACTCTTTTTCGGATTGAGAGATATTCCATATTCTTTGCATTTTTCAAAAACTTGCTTTAGTTGTGACAAGTGTTCATACATTCTTTGAATATACAGTTATGTCATCTAAGTGAACCAGCAAAAAATTCTATATTAAACTCTGAAATGCCATATCCATGGAACGTTGAAAGGTGGCACCAACATTAGATAAACCAAAAGGCATTCTCTTGTAGGCCATAATGCCCCATTTTGTTGTAAATGTTGTTTTATACTAATCCTCCTTTTTGACAAGAATCTGGTTATAACCAGAATATCCATCCAGAAGAGAAAATATTTCTGAACTAGCAACGGCTCGGAGAATTTGTTCTATAGACGGTACGGGGTAATGATCTTTCAGAGACACTATATTAAGGTCTCTAAAATCTACACATAATCTTACCTCGCCGTTCTTTTTTCTAACCGGAACAAGGTTAGAAACCTAGGATGTGTGTTTAATTGGAAATACGATACCCCCCTCAACTAACTTGGTCAGCTCTTTGATCATTAAAAGTTCAAGCTTGGGGTTCAATGGTCTCTATTTTTGTCTAACAAGCTTGGCATCAGGTTCTAACTCAACTGTATGTTGTGCAATATGAGGATCAAACCCTCTTAAATCAAAATATTTCCAAGCAAAAACATCATGATACTCTTGGCATAAAACAATGAAAGCTCTCTTATCTTCAACTGAACAGATTTTGCCTAATTTGAGAAGCTTACCTTTCAAGATTTCCACTTCTTCATAATGATCTTCTTTCACTTGAATTCTGAATTTGTTCTTCTTAAGTTGATCATCAGAATCGAATATGGATTCCAAGGTAACCAGCCCTTTGGGAAGTTTATTTGTCTTTAGCTGTATCACTTGATCATCATACTGTTGTTTAATCTTTTCTTGGTTCACTACAGAAAATTGATCTTCTTGGAGCAAAAAGGTTAAGATCTGCTCATCATTTTCAAATACCTACCAGTTAATGTTGTTATCAGGAATTGATGGCCTGATAACCACCTTGATATACTGTTGTATTTTATCCTTTTTGATATCGCCTGGGATATCAAACTGTGCTCCAATTGCTACAATTCTGTCAGCATGCTTATTCTGATTTCGTGGAGTAGAAATCAGATTGAAGGCATTAAATTCTTCAATTATGTTCCATACTCTATTTTTGTAAGACTTCAAAGCATCATTCTTGGCAACATTCAGCCCCCTAACCCGATTAACTATCAATTCACTGTCTCCATAGACTTTCAAACAGTCAATTCCTCTTTTCCTTTCCCACTCAAGGCCTTGAATGAGTCCTTCATACTCAAAACTGTTGTTAGAACATGCAAAAGCAAAACGAAAGGCTGAAAAATACTTATCACCTTGTGGAGAAACCAGCATTGCACCTCCACCTGCTCCATTCTTGCTTCTGGAACCATCAAAAAACATTTCCCAGAGTTCACTTTGTTGTTGCAACAACTGATCTGTACCCTTTTCAAGGTTTGGAACCTTTGCATCAGGTTCAAGCATCACATAATTACCCATACCGGCATCTTGAATAAGGTCTTCAGGACTATCCAACACATTTTTAGCTACCCACTCATGAAGCAGCACATCAGGAACAACTTCTGCTTGAAGTTCTTGAACGGCAGCCAGTTCACTGTTAGTAAAACCGACACAATTTGTGTTTGCAGTAGTAGGAACAACATTGATAGGACTTGGGTTATATGGCTCAATGTGATCTTTAGCCAACTTTTCAGACTTAATGGTAACCTTAGTCCCATATCTTGTTCTAAACAACATATGTGACCAATCAGCTGACACATAACCACCTATTTTAGCTGTAAAGTCTCTTGAGAGGCACAAAGAAAAGAAAGGTGGGAGATCTATGACACATATGTCTTGAGGAATTGAAAAATTCGGACAAGTATGAAGGGTAAGACTCAAATCTTTAATAACACCCAATGTATTAACAAAAGTACCATCCAATTGAATCACTCCTTTCTCTAAAGGCTGATACTTTAGTCCCAACTTGTTAGCAATTTGCTTTGGCATTACTGAGCTACTAGCTCCACTGTCTACCATACAGTTATGAACTAACTTATCACCTATGATTACAGACACATAAAATGGAGGTGGTTTGACTTCTTTTCCTGCCTCTTTGTTGGGATGTTTATCCTTTTCTTGAGGATTATTTGTCAACACAACTCTAACCTGACCTATTGGAGACTCAGATTCATCAGACACTTTAAGATTTGACAAAGTTGAGTGTAACATATCTTTTTGACCTGAAATAGCTAATGAATCCCACATAGAAATCGTAACGTTCATCTTTTTCATACTATCAAGAATATTATAGGGTACAGCTGGGTTCACTTTGTGATGTACCTTTATGCTAGCATGATCAACTTGCAAATGTGGCTGCTCCTTAATTGGGAGTTGCTGATTTGTTTGCAAACCACAAGTCACTTGAAATGTAGATGGTTCTGCAGCTATTGCTTTCCCTTTATCAGCTACTTGATCAAGCTCAAAAGCTCTTTTCTTCACCCTTGTGTTAGCTACACCTGAAGAATTATCTACATTCAATCCACAGAATTCTTCACCTTGCCAGCTAAGTAGGGTAGTTTCATTGGTAAGTTGGTCTTGGTGTTGTGGAGATGCATCATTGAATTCATTTTGTTGTGAACTCGAGGCATTTTGTACCATAAGTGCCTGATTAATGAGTCCATTTGAGCAAGTGACCTGATTGTGAGGTTGGTTACAAGGGTAGCACCACTCATAATCTGCTGCTAAGTTGTTTTGAATAGGGACAAGATCCTTAATTGTGCTAACAGGTGCTGGAGCATAAGCCTGAAAAGGTCTTGTGTTTACACTCTGTCTTGAGCCCTGGTAGTTATCTTGATAAGCCTGTCTATTACCTTGATATTGTTGTTGCTGACCGGAATTCTACTGTTGATAAGGCCTGTTATATGCTTGTTGCTTTTCCAAGCTCACAAGCTTATTACCAAAAGTCTGTAATAGACTTTTGATCTCTTGTAACTCATTTGAAGATCTTGAAACAATAGTTTCTTGTGTTACATCAACTTATACTGCTGGAACAAGTGGCAAAGGTGCAAAAGGTGGTATCTACAAAGGGATATTCGAATGAATATCTAGAAATATAGGCATTGGTGGCCTAGGAGCAAGTTTACCAGCTTGTATTAGGCTATTTTCAGCTCTGATTGCTATTTTAAATGCATCTGGTAGAGAAACACCCCCCATTGATTGTATCATAACGGCTATATAGCTGTTAAGAGCCTTCAAAAAGTACAAAAATGCATATTCTGGAGGTGGTCTCACTATTGCAGGAATTCTATCCCAGGTTCTTTGAAATCTGAAATTGAAATCATTCATTTGCTCCCGAGGAGCCCTCTTAAGTGTAGTTAATTGCTCCAACAACGATAAATTATCAGACTTGTCTTGAAACTGCCTGTGTAATTTGTCACCCAACTCATCCCAGGTGGCAACTGAACCTACTCCAAGACTCCTGAACCACTGTAATGCTCTTCCTTTGAATGATGTTGCAAGTAATCTTATAGCTACATCTTATTGTGTGATATGGTGCACACCACATAAGGAAGCAACATCTCATATATGTTCAATCAAGGTAGTCTGATCTTCCCCAGTGAAAGTTGGAAAACTTTTCAAAGTTGCCATTGGAATATCATTGTGTTGTGTCAATTTAATGAACTACCTCTATTAAATGGCACAAAAGGTTGATTTCTGGGAGCAACCATTAAAGATGGATTTGGATTTGTAAAAAATACAGTTGATGAACTTGCTGCAATAGCAGAACTTGAAAATATATAACTAGCAAAAGCAGTTGGACTGCTTAAAGGAGACCTTTCTACTCCAAGGCTAGGTGAGGCTGAACAATTCTCAATTTTTTTTTAGATGGTCTTCCTCTCCTTCTTGATGGTGAAAACACAATTTCTAGTCTAACACCAGGTGGTGTAGACTGTACTCTCTTAGAAGGAGGTGCTCTTTTTGCTGCTTTGCCTTGTCTTCTGGGTGGTGACAGCTGCAAATATTCAAAAGGAACTGAGCTGCTCCTTGTCTGAACTCTTCTCATAAACTGTAAAAGCACTGATTCTGAAGTTCTTTCTCTTTATGGAGTCGCCAAGTATGCTAAAATGACTTCTATAAAGTCTGAAACTTGCTGGTTGCATACCAAACCAACAATATAATGTGGAACTTGTCCCACCGGGCGTGCCAGAACTGTTGTCACTTGGATTTTGCACCTTGTTGAATGTAAAATTCAACAATCCAGTGTAACATGGGAAGACCTCTAAAGCTGTGGGTTTCTTGTAAACAGAGGTCAACCTCCAGAGAAGGATGACTTCCTTTGTGCTATCACCTAACTACTGATCTTTGTAAGGAAAAGGGAGAATGAGTGCATAAAAATGAAAAAAAAACTAAACCCTATGGTGATACATCAAACTGACAGAAATCATGAAATGAAAATAAGATGAACATACACTGGAAAACTAATGATAGCTATTTCATTTACGCAACATAAACTTTATGAAATTATGCATCATTCTTGAAAAGGCTTAATCTGCATATGTATTTTAAGAAGGAAAGATGAATTTCACAACTTTAAAGTTTAGATGCGGATTTAGAAAAAGCATAGTTCAAAACTTGCATAATCTGAAAGACAAAAATGAAAGTAGTATGAATACTAACACTGGTTTCCAAGGTAATCTCTATATTTCATATTCCAAAATCCAAATGAGTTACAAAGCATACATCAGCTGAGAAAGGATTTAAGAAAAATCACGAACTCTCCAGAATGCATAATCTAAAATCTTTTACAAAGAGGCAAAAAATCCATATATACAAAAGTCCCAGCCCCTAAGGCTTACAAAAATATCAGCCTCCAGAAAGATCCGCCCCTAGATCTTTTAATGAAGTTAATGCTGCATTCAAGTGTATCCCGTTTGTCCATGTCGATGAAGGGTCGCTCTAGGAATGGCCTCCTTGATCTTTTGCAACAATCACATTAACTTCTGGTCCTCGTGTCCACCCTCGAACTTCCATTAGAGCTGCCTTGAATGCTTCTGAGTGCTATCATAAATGTCAATCCATCCCTCGCCAGTAGACACCACAGCTGTCACTAAGACACGCAACTTCTTTCTTGTTCATAGAGCAGATCCATACTACTCACATTCCATTGATATTCCCCACAGGAATAGTCACAATAGTCAAACTACCCATGGTTCATCTTTAGTTCCTTCTAATTGGTTGAACTTGTGCCACGTAGATTTCCAGATGGTCAAAGGTTGCTTTATTGGAATCGCATGTCGGTGAGACACGAGTCGTGTCTCCCCGATGCGATTATGCCCTTCAGCAATTATCGACATAGCTCACAACTATCGGCAAGAGTTCATAACGAGCCCAAAAGTCATATCAACATCCCTAGAACCATCAGCAAGACTATCACCTTTGGCCAGACATTATCGGGTCGGCAAGACCTTTCCCCGAGCCTTCCGTCTTTCAGCAAGACTCCACCCAGTCAGGAAGACATCTCCTCGAGCTCAAAAAATTACACCGATGCTAACTCCCTTCGGAAAGACACCATCAGGTCAGCAAGACCTTTCCCCAAGGCCATATCATTTCGCCGAGACCTCGCACTGTCGGCAGGACCTCTCCCCGAGTCGGCTGTTTCGGCGAGACCTCCATCATTCGGCGAGACATCATGCCGAACGCCAAACACTACACCGAGACCCTTCGTTTTGGCGAGACCTCAACCCGTCGGTGAGACATCATAGTGAGAGCACCAACTTTCATCGAGACCTTCGTCATTTGGTAGGACGTCTCCCCGAGCTCCTATTTCTTCGGCAAGACCATCGGCTTTCAGAAAGACAATACGCCGAAGCCACAGCCTATCGGCGAGACTTCACCCGATCTACGAGACATCTCCTCGAACTCAAAAAATTACGCCGAGAGTTCCATTTATTGGCCAGACTTCCTTGGGTCGGCAAGACATCATGCCGAATCCCTCATCTTTCGGCGAGCTTGGACCATTTCGGGGAGACCACCTTCGGTCGGCGAGACGTTATACTAACTCTGATTCTTTCCCCAATGCCAACCTTGTGAATGACTATCGGCGAGACATCCCAAGCAGAGAAAGATGGAAACTCAAAGCAACCGGAATGTCCTGGCGACCCTGATGCAAAAGTTAATCCATTTGGCCATTATGAACACTTGAAAATAGACCCCTGCTTGTTTGAGCCCGTAGGTGAAAATCGGGCAACACTTACTCTGGATGGCCTTTGGTGCCTTGTTATGATGGCACAACACCCTTGTTTTGTTGCTTTTTATATCAAAAACATATATAACATCTAATATATAATATAATATATTAAATAATAATATTATAATTTTATATTTTAATTTTAAATTATGTAATATATTATCTTTTAAATAATTTAATATATTATATTATTAAATATTTTTATAATATATTATATTATATTATATTAACATCTAATGTATTAAATCAATCTTGTTATATAGTGATTTATTTTTTTCATTCCTATTTATTTAAAATTTCTCTTTTTACCTAAAGATAAAATAATATTAAAACAAATAATTTTAGTTCTAATTGTTCTCCTCAATTACTACATTTTCATATGAAGTATAATTTTCTACTATAGGCTTAAAGAAACAAATGTATTAAAACTGTAGAATGTTTTATTGGTTCGTCACTTGTCACATTTACAATAAGTATCATTTTCTTTATAGACCCTTAGGGAATATTTTAAATTTAAATATTATCTAAGAAATATTTCATAATATGATTAGGAAGAAAATTTTAACCATCTCTAAATGCCTATTTACTATTGTTTTTGTAAGGGGTAAAATAGGAGTATCCAACGTATATGAATCTACCATCATTATTTTGGTAAAACTACATTCACACTACAATCAAGTATGAACTAAGTTGGATTTAGCTTTTGAAAAGTGAGGGATATTTACATACATCATATTTTTAATTATTAAATATAATTTTGTTTATAGATTGTTAGGGAATCTTTTTAATATCTGTATAGGTTTTCAAAATTTAAATATTTGTTTATTTGTAATATTATGTAAAAACAATTCAAATTATTTTTTGTATGGACAATGCTGACACTTATTAAATATTGTTTGATTTTTAATTTGTATATGTATTTGACATGTTCAATATTTATTTTTTTATCCTCTAAACTGATATTAAGTAAAATATCTTTTCAGAATTTTTTTGCAACAAATTGAAATAATTTTTTTAAATTCAAATGGATTTAATGAAAATGATATTGAAAAATTTGCAAGATCTATTTCAAATAATTACGAGAAGAGGTCATACAATGGAGAAAAATGTCAAAAAAATTTCATGCCTCTTATGACAAAATAATTGCATTTTACAAATTTTTAAGGAAATTATACTATGGCGAAAATACAAGGAAATGCCCCTCATATTATCAAAGTTTTTCAATGTAAAAAAGAAACAAATATTTTTTATTTTAATCATACAAATATTGAAGTGCAAAAATACATAATTTATTAAATGTTTTACAAGTTATTATTTTATAGCTACAAGCATACATAATTTATTTTTCATAAATAAAATGTTAAATGTGTTTTATATATCCTCTCTTTTGTTATTTACTGTTATGTTTTACTTTCTAAAAAGATTAAAATTAATTTTCTTATTCATAAACATATACAAATACAACCATACATAATTTATTAAACATTTTACAAGTTAAATTTTTATATGAACAATATCAATTATTCTTGTCTTTAAGATTCTAATTATTGCAAATTTCATATTGTTTCGAATTATCTAAACATAACCTTTTATCCAAGTATTTATCTTCTCACACATTGCAAATTCCATTAATTTATGCTTATTTGTACTTTTCAAATGAATTTATTTTAAAATTAAATCATAGAAAAAAAATTAATTAATTTGAAGACTCTTTTTAAAATATTTTAAATTTGAAAAAGAATGTTAACATGAAACTTACACACAAACATTTTCATTCATTCAACAACTTTCCTTATAATCTCTATTGTCTAACTTACATTGTAATGACAAGTCAATATACCATGAAACATAGCAATGAAATATAAAAAAATAAACTTTAAAACAAACATTCACAAACTTTAAAACAAACATTCACACTAATTCATCATGTTTCGTAAAAAACTTTCACTCTAAATTAGGTTATATTGATAAGTAAATTTAAAATATTTTATACTACGTTAAGTCAATTAATATCCTCAACTATCACAATTAAAACTTACTCACTACTTATAATCAATGTTATATTTATATTTAAATGAGTTATCATAACCCTACTCCTAACCATAACCCTAACCTTAGCCCTATTGCTATCTTTAACCCTGACCCTAACCCTAATCCTAACTCTTTCTAACCCTAAACCTAACCCTAATCTTAGACCTAATAATAACCATAACCCTAATAATATAATCCAATGATATTATATTATGATGCAAAAAAATGAATATATTATTACAAATACATTGTTGCTAAAACATAGTAGACACAACTCTTGTTATTTTTTGCCTCTTTCAAGTGATGGACCACAAAAAGTGATCCAAAATATTGATTCAAAAAATATTTTAAAGTTTTATTCAAAAGCAATTCTTTATAATCACAATAGATTATGAAAATTTAATGTCTTTAATTATAGAGAAGAAAAATATTTACAAGATTTTTTTGGTAATTGAAATATTTATGTTAATATTTATTTATTTAATTAAATTGTCGATAATATAATAGATTTTTTTAATATTTTTTTTTATCGTTAAATCGCTGCTAGGGGTAGCAAATTGTATTGATATCAAAAAAGTTTTACATTGTCTTCAACATTTTTTGCAATTTTCACCATGACTACCTTCAACTTATCTGGACTAGACACATAGTTATCCCTGACCCAAAATGGCTTTTAAGCCCTGTTTTTACATAGCTCAAAATGGCCCTTGGCCTGAATACCAAACCCCCAGAAAACACCATTACCCCTGAACAAACCAAAAACAACCCCTATTGTTCGATGGACTGGCACAAGCCTTTGTGGCTACCATTATCGGATTGGCACGACCCGTTCTGAGCACACCTTGCTTAGTCCTCCTCATCATCAGAAACCACCCTTCTCTTGAAAGCCAAGTAATCTGCCATAACTAGACAATTTTCCCCACAATTCTGATGAGTCGGGCCTTTCACTTTTTGCTCAAGGTCTCTTCCATTGTTCGACAACCATTCCTCACTAGTGCCGAGATCCCAGT
This sequence comes from Sequoia sempervirens, assembly GCA_007258455.2. Taxonomy (NCBI): domain Eukaryota; kingdom Viridiplantae; phylum Streptophyta; class Pinopsida; order Cupressales; family Cupressaceae; genus Sequoia; species Sequoia sempervirens. The sequence goes on along the minus strand of VDFB02271358.1, from coordinate 28,515,924 downwards.
CATCATCATCCCCTACCACTATTTATCCTACCAGCCCTTCATCCTCTACATACTTCATAGCCTAGCTACGAGGAGGGTTGGACATCATCTTTGCCGCTCTGAGCAAGAAGAAGATGCCTCTTTCTCTCTCGTCCCATAATTTCACAAACCCTGCCAAGTCAATGGTTCGTATCAACGGAAACTTCATCACCTCCCCACCATTCCAGCGCATCATGTATTAATTTTGTGGCATTAGGATCATTAGATAGCCATCAATGTTATCCAAGGCTTCATCAATTTCACCCAACCATGCATGGATGAAGACCATTTGGGTTAGTTTCTTGGCTCTCGCCTTGGATAAGCCCATGTGAACCAACATTGCCAAAAACATAGTAGGAATGTCCACATTTGACCTGAATCTCTAGTATGCTTTCAGAAATTTCGGTCCCGACACTTTTTTGGTTTCCCAAAGAATCAGTAGGTGAGAAGAAACTAGAAATCCTCTTAGTCTTTTGTCAGTTATCTCTCCCACAAAGGATTGTTGTTGTTTCTCAGTATTTAAAAACATCGAAATATCCATTATTCCTGGATCAAATAGTCCCTTCAAGCTCTCTATTGCCAACAAACCTTACTTCTTTGCTCTAAAAATGACACTTTCACACTTTGCTTAAGCTATCGCCAACCTTGGCCTATTAACAAAGACGACCTTACTTCATCATAATGATCTATTCAGAGTCTGTTCCCTTTGAAGCGTGTCTACGAGTCACCACCTTGCTAATTATACGAATCTATCTGTTTTCGTCATTTCCTTTGTCTTGGAACTTGTTCATATGTCTTGCTGCTCACTTTCTATTTATGGCTTATGTCTTATCATTCAGATCTACTTTGATTTTTTCTTCATTTTATTACATGCTTCGATGGTCGTCAATTAGTCTGATATCTTTGGTGTTCTTCTTTCATTTTTCAGCTTGACATTCCTCTCATTCTAGCTTCTTCCTAACAACCTGTCTTTTTGCTTACGTGTTATCTCCTTATGCCTTTTTCACCAACCCATCCACCTTACTATTTCCCTCCCGGTATATGTGACTTGAAATGTCTCAAATTTTCTTACTAGTTGTCTGATGCACTACAACAGATGATTCAACTTCTAGTTCGGAGCGCTACCTCTTCAAATAGCGTTGATAGTGATAAGTGAATCCCCCTCCAAATGAATACACTTCACTCTAATCTCTAAGCCCATCTACAAACCAATGGTTGCAGCTCTAAACTCTATGTCGTTGTTCATGCACACTCCTAGGGAGATGGATTTTTCTACTAGAGTTTTACCTTGCGCGTCCCTGGAAATACATCTTGCTCCTCTCAAGCCTAGGTTGCTATGAGTAGCTCCATCAAAATTGATTTTAGTACATCCTTCTTCTGGCTCTTTCCGTACTAATTTTTCCCTCTTAACCTTTGGTGTCTGCAATTCACTACTACCATTGAGTAGTGGTGGCTTCAGACCATCGATTAATTTCATTAGGTTGTCATCCCAATTTGTGAAGATTTTATGCTTGTCTGCTTTGCATCGAGCATCTTCATTGAATAATTCTACTATGGACCTTTCAATTTTCCCCTAGAGTCCATCTTCATTCATCTCCTTCCCTTGGAAGATCCTTCTATTTCTCTCCTTCCAGATTTCCCATATTACTGTAGATGGAGTTATTTTCCATATTCCATCAAAAACTGATTTCTTACCTCCTTGAGGCCACATTTAGAACCAGGTTTCAAGGTCTATTGACATGGGGCATTGCAAGTTTAGTTTGCTCCTGACTCTATTCCAACATTCATTTGCATATGGGTAGGCCAAAAGTAAATGGTCTACAAATTCTTCACTCTTTTTGCACATTATACACCTTCCCGGGCCTTGAACACCAAAGGTTGCTAATCTATCCTCAATGAGTATCCTTTTCTGAATCACCATCCATGCAAAAACTCATGCTTTGGGAAGAAATTTCCCCCCCACATTAGTTTGCATGGTTAGTCTTGTCTTGCCATGGCTAGTTCTTTAAATTTGTAGCCAAACTTCACTTTGTATGTGCCTGTGGACAACCCACACCATCTGATTACATCCTTTTCATTAGAGGGAATAAAGTGTCTGCTTTGGAGTATCTCTAACAATGCATCTTTCTATGCTTGTGGAGCATTGAGGGTTTGCAAATCATTCCAACTCCAGTTAGGGATTCCCTGATTGAATGTTATCTTACCATAATTGGAGACCTTATGCCCCCATACTCTTAGCATTTCTTCTTTGAGATATTCCAATCCTGGGGTGTTGTTGATGGGGGGTTTCCCACACCATGAGTCGATCCAAAAGGAAGCACTTTTACCATCTCTGACCTCCCAAGTGACATCCTTGGATATTATATCCCTGTAGTCGAAAATGAAGTTCCAAATTGCAGAGACTCTCAGAGGATTAATTGTGGTGAGGATTCTAGTTGGCTCATCTGAATTTAAATACTTCCTTCTAAAAATTCTGACCCACTTCTACCCATTCTTTGTATATAGGTCCCACACCAATTTAGCTCCCATGGCTTGATTCATTATCGCTAGTTGTTCCAAACTAGCACCACTAGCTTCCTTTGGGGTGCACACCTTATCCCAGGCCAACAATGAAATTTTTTTCTGTTCCCCTATTCCACTCCAAAAGAATTTCCTAAAAATTTGAGTCAGAGACTCTTTCGCTGCTTTTGGTAATTTTAAACAAGACATTGAATACATTGGGATTTCCGACAATATTGATTTCACCATTAGCAATCTTCCTGCTGAGGACAACCACTTGCTTTTTCAGGTTCCCAATTTTCTTTTGCAACTATTTATCAAGCTTTCCCAATATCAGTTTTTATTAATCCCTACAAACAAAGGCATCCCCAAAAAATGCCCAAGAAGAGTTGCCACTTTTAGATTCAGGATTTTGGCTAGATCCTTTTGTAGACTTCGTTGTGTGTTGAGAAATAACACCTCTGACTTTCCCCAGTTAACACTCTGCCCTGATGCTTTATAGTAGTCATCTAGAAAGTTCTTGATCACCCTTGCTTCCCTCCTACTTGCCTCCCCAAATAGAATGGTTTCGTTTGCAAACTATTGATGAGTGGTGGGTTGAGAGCTTCAGATCATTTGCTACATGTACTCCCGCCCAATTCCCTTCCATTCTCAAGTTTTGTATCCCTCTTCCTAGTACCTCTGCCATAATTATGAAGAGGAAGGGGGAGAGGGGGTCACCTTGTCTTAGTCCCCTAGTTGATGGAAAGAGTCCATGTGCTGATCCATTCATTAGCAAAAAAAATTAGTTGTTAAGATACAACTCTTGACCCAATTTATCCATTTTTCATCAAACCCAAACTTCCCCAACACTTCCAAAAGGAACTGCCTATCCACCATGTCATATGCTTTAAGAATGTCCAATTTTAACATCATACATGCTTCCTTATTCTTCCTAGCTAAGTGTATGGTTTCATGTGCAATGATTATACCTTCTGCAATCGACCTTCCTAGAGAAAAGCCACTTTGTTCTTCTGATATGACCTCATTTAGTACTCCCTTGAGTCTATTTGTTATGATTTTGGTGACCACCTTATACACTGTATTGCATAATGCAATTGGTTTGAAAACACTCATCATCTGTAGATCTTTTTTCTTGGGGATTAGGGCTAGAGATGTATGATTTACTACCCCAGCATTACCATTCTTCTTCTTGATTCTTCCACTGCAGCTACTAGATCACCTCCTACTACATCCCAAAGATTTTCTTAATATATTAATATAGTTTTTTTTATTCTCATTATATAAAGTCTTCTTAAATTGAAAAAAATACCTTTTTTTTAATGATTTTGATTATTTTTTACATAGATTTTTTTTATTATTCTAAAATATTTCAACTGATCTTAAATCTCCTCAATCTAATTTTAACATACCTCTACAAAATTTCTTCCAAAAATCAAATAAAAATCGCCATCTAAAAAATTATATTAAATTATAAAATAATACAATAATCCAACCTTCCAAATAAAATAAAATGAACTATTACTTACCACAGATTTCAAGCACATTGTTTACTCAGATGAAACCTCAAACCCAAATAAAAGAGTTGCCCAATACAAAATATTTTATGCATTTCAATGTTTATTGAAAACCATGATTAATAATAAAACAAGGTCCTCATACGAACGCTGAAATTGTTTTTGTAATTATGGTTAATAAATCGAGTTAATTAATTTTTTGTTTTACCCATTAAGAGGTGGGTTTTTTTTGTTGGTATTGATTTAAGTATGAGGCAAATGTCAAACTTTATTTTTTTTGGTTGAAAATGAAGCATCTATCTCTTACCAATGGTCCTCAAACTCGAATAATGTGTGTATGGATGGAATTTATACCATGTTGCCATCCATCACTTTACTTTATTGCTGATTGAAATGTAATACTTATTAATGACAGCCATTCTTTCTTATGTAAATCTCCTTTGCAATTATATAATTTAGAGATTTAAAAAAAAAAAAAAAATGCTAATTAAGTTGAACTAAAAACTTTTAAAAGGGAATTCAATAAAATAATTCCACAATTTAAGTAAGAGAGACCAAGGATCGAGAAATAATTTTGAGGTTTTGTGCATGCAAATTTGTTTTAATGTATTATTTTTAAGTTATAGATTTAGTATTAACATTATCTATGTAGTTTTTGAAAAAGAAAATTGAGTTGATTATGTGCATTTTCAATTTAACTTTTAGATATTTCAATGAATGTCAAAGATTAGAAATGGTTAGAAATATTTATAGGAGATCATCATATTATAAGGGTTTGTTCTCGTAGAATGACCACTTTAAGAGGATTGGTTTTATCGTAATGGAAATTATCAAGGACAACAATTTTTAGATATGCAAATGATGATGCAAACTTAAATTTGTTTTAATGCTCCAATAAATTTTCCTAACATGTTCTTTCATAAATGTGAATGATTTCTTGGTGATCCCAAATGAATGTAATTGAATGCCTTTAAATGCGAGTACATAGCAATAATTTATCTAAACATCTACAAGTCAGCTTAGGGTAGGAAAATAATAGTTTAGAGTCAACCATATTTTAGTTTGAATTTTAAAATTTCATGGGTTGATCTACAAGTATGGTAATTAATATTTGGATATAGTTGTCAATAATAGACACAATAAATGTTAGATATATGAAAATGTATGCAAATATGGATAAGATGGAGCCAAGTGTGGGAAAATTTGTAAATAGAGGAGTAACAGTATGGAGGACGAATGTCACATCCCATTTAATTTGACTAGTTCAATTATTGAATTATCATGTATTAATTGTTTAATAGAAAAAAAATAGGCAAGATAGTTTGGTTATGTTAAGTATTAATTGAAGGGTAAATAAGAATGATTATGACAATGACTACTTATGAAAGTGTGACAAGAACTATTGACACTCTCTCAGGTGGGAAAGAGAGTATCATCGAGGAGAATGTTCTAGTCAATCAAGGAAACTTGTCTTGCTAGAATCACACACACTCACTTAGACTCATGTAGTTAGGTTGCACATGTGTGAATAAGATAAGGAATTATAAGTTTACTATAGTTGAAATAATTGCATTATTTTTATGAATAAAACATAGTTGGAGCTCAAATGCAAGAGTTTTTAGTGGGATTTTGTGTCTCCTACATGCCAATGTTGAATAGTGATATTCTTTATTTGTATCAAATGTAAACTATAAACTTAAGATAGAATGTAAAATATCTTTATGCTTGTAGTTCATTATTTTGAGGTAATGTCTAATAAATCCCATTGTGATTTTATTGTAGATATGACCTTTTGTTGTCTACATTATATCACAAGCTCTTGTCATTACTCCTAGATAACTATGAGGTCTAACAACAATACCTTTAACATTGAATTTGATGCATTGACAAGAGGAAAACTAGCACAATTGTAGTCATGTTTTGGCTTTATTGCCAATGAAATGAATAGCCAATTAGTTTCTTCACTCTATTTGGTCATTGACTATCTTATTAGTACCTCATGCAAGAAGATTCTCTAGTGATCAATATCTCATTGCATTGTTAGTTGGGCTTGAAATATTTTTTAATGGCTTCATACTTTTCTAAAGTTGATTGTTTAATCTTATGTACTGATGTGAAGTTCTTATTCTAGGAGATTCTTTAATCTAAATCATTTATTACATTATTTGTTGACTATCATTATTATTAATAATTTCAAATATTTGGTTTATGCTACATATTTCATCGAAACATTCCCACAATGTTGGTAAACCATTGAATTTTGGTAAACCTTTGAGGCTCATTCACCTGATTTCTGAAATCCTCCATCCTGAAAACCTAGAATATAGTTTAATCTTCCTTTCACTTGTCACCTTGTCACTTGAGCTTTTGTCACTGAGGTGACCAAGGGCTATTCACTCCCTTTAGACCCTATTTGTGTTAGGATTAGGGAGTAGTGAATCCCCTCCTTCATAGTAAGTGTGAAAGCCCATGTGATGGGATATAAAATATTGGCCCCCAAGTTTTCAATTAATGCATGGCTAAATAATATGTAATTATAAAATGGTAATGTTCTAAGTGTCATTATATGTGTACAATACATGTAATAGTGTGAGTGATCTGATTATGTAAGGTAGAATAAACATGTAGTTATGTAATATGGTATAAAAAATGTGGTGTATGATGTAATCATGAAAGTACTATGTGGTAAATTACATGTAAATGTGATGGAATAATGAAGGAATAATATAAAAGAATTCCATGGAAGTTGTAATCATGTAAATATATAGTTATGATATAAAATGTAGTAAAGTATACAAGTTATCTAAGGAGTGCTTAGTTTAAATGATCATGTTGATAGGTACCTTCAAGTGGGGATGCCAAACAATATGGTAAATACTATATAAAATATATAGGATGGCATGTGATATCATTGTAAGTGAACTAAAATAATTAACATGTTGAATGTTATCATTTACAAATTACATAAGAAAGGTGTAAAATTTCACCATGAAGGAGTCATGCAATAAATATAGTAATATAGGGTGTAAAGATGTAATATTGTCATGAAAAATATATCATGTTTTATATATACATTAAATTATGACCTAGTAAAGTTTCATGTAAGGATAATATGAGTAGTAGTGTGTTCATGAAAGGATCATTTAGTAATAGTAACATATAATTTGAATGAATCACATTATTAAAATATTGTGAAAAAATTGTATGCATGAAAAGATGGAATTTTTTATTAAAAATATTTTTGTGTATAAAAATAACTTTAAAATATGCTTGTATAAAATAAATTATGAATAATAATAATGGGTCATGAAGAGAAAAATATGGAATAATTGATTTTTGGTTCATTAAATGTCATGGAATGAATTTCCCTATTAGAGAAGACAAAAAAAAAAGAGGCAATGAAAATTTAGAACACTTTAGAGACTATTACATCATGATTCATGATGCCTCATTGATGTTCTTTTTTTAACATAGGATAAACCAAGTACAAGAAACTATGGGACCAAATTTGGTGACTTATTTTATTTTCATCATTTTTACCTTTTTTATATATATGAATAAAGGAGGGGAATGTTTTTTTGAAGGATAGGCTTAGACAAACTCATTTGAACTCTATATTGAATCAACTCTTTTGGTATGGTCATAACCCATTTGGTTCAACCTTGACCCAATCTACATAGTCATTTCTTGATATGTACTAACTCATCTAGGATTTAGGATATTAAGAATTATATTTTATTTTATAGAAATAGCATATTTTCCACTTATGATTTTAAAAAAGATACTAATTTTTTATTGGTTTTTGTGGTAATATTTGTGTGAAAAGTGTAATGGAGATTAGGGAGTCACAATATAATGTGGTACTCTAGATACTCTCAACTCTAGGTATGGGTTCAAATGAGGACTAAGAACTATTAAATATGGTTGAATTTTGGTATATGTAAGAGTTTTCCTTGATTTTATATTGTGGGGAGATGTTGATAACTTTGGCGAAGAGATGCAAATTAGATACATGCATCTTTCATCTCCTAATTAGAGATATCACCATCACCCTTGGGGATGTATGGAGGATAATCATATTACTAATAAAAAACCATAAGTTCATATATGATAGTGATATGAGTATGGTAGTTGAGGCTAGAAAATTCAAGCTTTGTGTGGGTAGGCTAGGGAATCACTGAGGATGTGCCACATGTGAAAATTAGATGTTGGTATTGGTAATAATAATGGTAGCTCCACATGGTAAGGTTATGGCCCTTAGATATGAAATGATAATGATTATAATCATGGATTTGAGTGATACAAAATTATATTGAATTAGATGTGTGTTAGTACACCTTTATCATGATATGTACTAAAAGATTGACCTATTAATTTTTGATATAATTGCCAAAGTTAATGAATCCATGAGAGGTGATTAAGCCATGTCACAAACCCGAGCACTGTGTTGCACAACATAAGGAGACCAAGGGAACACACCTTGTAACAATCCCCTCCCTAGCGCAAGTGAGGGGTTCAAACCTGTGACCTAGGCTATGATACCAATTATTGCATAGATAGTTGTCATTGCACCAAAAGATTGCCCTGTTAATGCCCGATACAACTGCCAGGGTTAATGAAACCATGGGAGGCGGTTAAGCCATATCACAAACCCGAGCACTACGCTACACAACACAAGGAGACCAAGGGTGCACACCTTGCAACACTAATCATATGATAATAGAGTACACCATGGTTGGGACCTTACAAAAATGGTGTATATATGAGCACACTAATATTATTAAATTGGTGGGAACACACTATTTTTTTACAGGATAGTATATAGAGACATGGTATGGATTTTATATGATTTTTAACAATATTTTTAGAGGATAGATTATATTTATGGTGATCTAGATAGAATAGGTGGTATTACATAAATTATAGATTAGTTTTGGAGAGATTTTATTTTGAGTGGGTATTATTATATCACATATAAATTTTTCCCTCTCCATATACTATTTAGAAATGATGTGCGACATCACCATCTCAACTAGGGGAGATCTCAATTATCTATTTTGATGTACATGTGATAAAAAAAAGGAGGATGAGGCCATAGTAGAAAGTGGGAATAGTGATTTTTGGGTGACAATCACATTGAGATAGTAGTGGGGTGTAGCATGTCCAATACCACTATATACCCTAGTTCTAAGAGGAAATAATGTGATTTTTCAATAAGAATTCATAAAGATATTGTAGACACCTAAAATTTACCACTTTGTTTGGTCAATTTATCCCTATTTCATCTAATTCCCAATAATTTATATTGATTAAATAATATCTATCATTTAATTAATATTCTCTATATTCCTTAATTTTCCTAAGACCTAGCCTAAGGTAAATAATTTAATTTAATTATTTATCTACATCTATCCTACCTTACCCCTTTTATCCCATAAATTAAATAAATAAATCAAATTTATTTATTTAATCCCTCTCACATGTCACATCCTCCAACTCTTCCACATGTACTAATCCTAATCCTCATCCCCACCTAACCTACCCACTAAGCATTTGCACACACTTAATCCTTGATTAAGTGGGTCAACCCTCCACATCACATAAAGCACATGGCCCTTTGGACATATGACATGACATTTTCCCATCATAATACCCTTATTCCTCTCAACTCATCTCACTATGCCACTTGGAAAATCTCACATGAGTTGAGAGATAACCTCTCATCTCAATTCTTTATCTTCATCAAGCAATCCTATCCCTCCATCGATTTTCAATCAAATCCTATAATCCATCACTTAACTAGTTTATCAAGGATCTCATTCATTCTATTGGAGCATTGTTTTGTTGTCAAAATTTCTAGTGAACACACATCCAATTAACTATCATGGGAAAATCTACTCAATGGGAGACTCGTTATGCCAATTTGATCTTTCTTAGCCTTACCAAGTGTTTTTTTTGTTTGTTTAGGTTTTATTATAATTTCCATCCACTTTAGACACAAATTTTATTGCACACATTCTAGCACACCCAGTGAGACCCACGTCACGGGTCTGGTAATGTAATTTCAAAGTTTTTTGGTAAGCTCTATTTGTAGGTTTAACATAGAGGCGGTTGTGCTCTAGAAGGGTAGATCCACTCTATAAATGAGTGATTATGATCTTTCAAAGGCATTTGTGCTTCAAATTCTCATCACCCGGATAGTGTTTCTAGAGAATAGGTAGACTCATCTCTATAGAGGAAATTCTGCTCTAGAAGGGTGAATTTTCCTACACAAGGGTGATTGTGCTCTTGATCAAATCTTCTCTAGAAGGTAAAATCTACCTACATAGGGGAAATCTTGCTCTTGGTTAGATTTACTCTACATAGGCAGATACGATCCTACTTGGGTGATCTTTTTATACATAGGCATATCCACTCTTGGGTGATATTTCTCTACATAGATGAATATGCTCCTACTTGGGAAATATTGCTATACATGGGAAAATCCACTCTTGGGTGATCTTACTCTACATAGGTGGATCTGCTCCTACTCGAGTGATCCTACTCTACATAGTTAGATCCACTCCTACTTGGGCGATCCTACTCTATATAGGTGGATTTGTTCTTGGGTGATCCTGCTCTACATAGTTAGATGTACACCACTACTTGGTGGATTTGTTATCACTTGGGTGGATATACTCTATTTTTGGGTTACTGTGGACTTTAGTGAATTCATGATTGTTTGGGTGATTTTTCCATTTTCTTAGGCAATTCTACTATGTACACCAGTGACTACGTGAGGTATAAAACATTTCCTTTAGGTGAATTTTTTTGGGTAGGTGTCCCAAACCCTTTAGGATAACATTCACTTTATCTTGATCAATTTTGAAATTTAATCATCTACTTATGCAACTTGATATCACTTGCCAAAGATAAAAAACATAAAATAATAACATATCTTCTACAGGTTTGTGATGAAAGAATATTTTTATCACTAATCTAGGCACACTTCAATTTCTAAAAGGTCAATCTATTTTGTGCTTTGTTTGGGATCATTTGTTGGCGTATTCTCTCTCTTTGCACCGTTTAATGAGCCTGAGGATCAAAAATCACAAATCAATGCAAGTCTTGTGTTGTGTATCCTAAGAGTGCTAGCTTGTGCATATGCTCTCTCCATGAGCTTCGTGTAAGCCTAGAGATCCAAAATTCCTAGCATATCCTTCCCTTTAGGATTCCTACTTGGGGATTTCATCACCCTAAAGGAAAAAATCAACCACGTGAACCAACAGGGTATATAAAGGGGGAAAAATGAAAGTTGTACCCCAATCTATTTATATTGTGTTTAGCAAAGCTTCAATGTTTAGGTGATACCAAACTAGGAGTGCAAAATTGGTCCAAATGGCTTAGCTGACATTCCTGACCCACACTTGTGATGGGATAATATTCATGGATGTGCCTCATGTACCCTCTTGGTATTTAGAGGAATCAATAGATCACCTTATATCATACTAGCTTAAGACCTTTCGATCATTGCTTAGTATGGTGCAAGGTACAATATCATGCTTGAAGCTACTCACCATGAATCGCCATCAGTAGAGATAGGAGCTCTTTGGGAAAGGTCTTAGGACCTCCAAAGAAAGGGAAAAGGTGAGCCCTTGTGTCACTGAATCCCTATCTATCAACTCTTGAAAGAGAAGTGCCCTGCACTGATCTTGAGATATTAGCCTTTTGGCTGGTGGGCCTACACTAAGTTAACACACCTACTTGGATAATCTAGGTTTATGCTTTTTGGCATGTCCTCTTGTGCTTACCAATGCATATCTTTAGTCCATCTTGTCTTTATGATTGTAGTCTTTGGTCCTTTTATCATTTTTGTCTAGTCATCCTTGGGAAAATTTTCTCTGCACTTGGGCTTGGATCTTCTCTCTCTTGGGTGAGTTCACTTTATTCTTGGATGGATCTTCCTAGGTCATCGTCTCATCACTAGTCACCCTTGAGAAAATCCACTCTCCACTTAGGTGGACCTGCTCACTCTTGGGAAAATCTACTATGTTCTTAGGTGGCTCCACCTAGGTAGTCCCCAAGTCCAGTCCATCATTCCTTCTTGGGTGAATCTTCTCACTCTTGGGTTGATCCACTCTATTCTTGGGTGGCACCACCTTTGGTATACCCCAGTTCAACCCATAATTCATTCTTAGGTGAATCCACTCTGTTCTTGGGTGGATCTGCTTAGGTCATCATCCTGCCATCATTTTCAACCTTCCTCTTGGGCAATTCTGCCACTACTTGGGTGGATCCACTCTATTCTTGGGTGATTCTACTTTTGGGTGATTCTATTTCTTCTTGGGAAACATTTTTGTTCTCAGGTGGATTCGTTCCCCAAAGAAAATCCAAAGAGTAAATCCTTCCTATCATGGTTACCTAGTGTCCTCTCAAGTTCAAAACCATAATCCAATTATTTTTCCACTTCATATCTATCCCAAAACAATAATTTTTTTCTCATCAACCACCATCCAAATCCAAAACATCATCCCCTTTGAGAAAGGAGTTAGTTAAACCCATCCTATAGACATCCAAATAATCAACAATCCAAAATCCAAGCTTAGATACTTAATTGAGATCCTAAAGCCTAAATCAATCATGCATCGTAACACTTTCTTGGGAACTTAGCTTATCTAAGTTAGTAATCACTCATTCAACCTATTCACCTCAAGCCAAAGGTATAGTTTGCATCGATATCTTCTCTTGCTTAAGAAATTAGCCTATCTCGAGTAGGAAATCCATCCAATTGAACTTTGACATAAGATCTAGACCATAGTTAAGAGGATATTATCAACCATCCATCTAACAATCACCATATCCATTTAACTGCATCCTTGAACTTAGGAGACCCCCCACCATATCATCAAAATCATCCTAATTTGAGCTTAAATTAAATCCTAGTATGAGCTTAATCTAAATCCTAATTTGAGATTTATAACATCCATATCCAAGATCTTTTGATATTGAAAATAATCTTAAGATCCCTTCTTCCATGTTCCTCTAATCCATTCCATTTACCTTAAAATCATCTATTCCCATATTTTCCATCCATGCCCATCCAATCCAATACCCTGAATCCTTATTCCCCCTCAACATGACCAAAAATAGTAATCAAGGAAAATCACAATTACATTGAAGATGATGATGAAAGTATTGTTGATCAAGATGAGTACAAAATAGATCTCTTTGATGCCATAATTGATAGCAACCTTTCTCCAAGAATCTTCTAAAATCCAATCACTCATTCAATGTGTCCCATTATACCTCTATCCACACCCACTAGCAATCCTTATGTTACCTTTGACAAAGGAAATCTATTAGCTCCCCAATCCACATCTTCATCTTATCCCCCATCCACATCTCCCTCTTATCCATCACTCACATATCCCTCTCATCCAATCTCTATACTACCCTCTTCTCCTCTAGCCATATCTCAACATCTATCTTTGCACAAAAATACTATCACCTTCACCCCTACTCTAAATTCACCATCCCATAATCTTAATTCTCCAATTAATGATTTAAATCCTCCATCTATTCCTAATATTTCCTCCTACTTAAATCCACAATCAACATCCTCCTATCTCAATCCACCATCCACTCCCTCATACCTTAATCCTCCCTCCAATCCATCATACTTCCATCCTCCATCTAATACTAATCCCCCAAAACATAATCCTAATCCTTCACCCACTTGTAATCCTCTATCTAGCCCCAACCTTCCACCTAAGATTAAAATATACAAGTATCTCTTTATATATTCCATCCAAGGACTCCTAATAAAGAAGTCATCACCAAATACAAATCCCAAAATTGAGGAGTCATTCTACCCCACTCCACCATCTCCAATCATTAATGATGAAGATCTTCTCCATACCACACCTATCATTACTCTGCCACTCTTGGCACCATCCAAACCATTAAAACCATCCAACCCATTGAAGCCACCTGAATCCAATCCCCTTCTCCTACTCCTAGCATTATCCAAACCTAATCCCATAAACCCAATGACTCATGTATCCTTCCATCCACCCCATTTGAGGAGTCCATCCAACACTCCTCCACCATCACACCACTGACACAAGTTGAAACATGTTAAGATATTGTTTTAAATCATACCAATACATCCCCTCATTCAAATCAAGATCCTACCATCCCATCTAATCCCTCTCATGATCGTTTATCACCTCTCCTCCAAATCAAGATCCTATCGTCCATCTACTCCATCTCATGATCCTTTATCACCTCTTATGAAAACTATCCCAACATCACCTCCACATCCCCTCGGTACCCTTACTTTCACTCATGGTGGTTCTCTTGCAGTAGAAGAACAAAGCATATCCATCACCCATCCTCCCCTACCTAATAATGGACTCACATCATGCTTTCTAAATAAAAAACATCCTACTCTAAAACAAATGCTCAAGATCATAAACTATCAAAGTAAAGACTTAGGCCTTCATGATCAAGGTATATTGGAGCCCATCAATATCAAAGAAAATCCACGTACACAATGTCTTGACTACATATCTCAAGGATCACAATCGTAAAATGTTGGTACAACCTAGACATGCCTCTTCCAAAAGAACAATAGGTGCTTCACACCTATGCTCCAAACCATTTGTCGCAATCCCCCTTCTCCATCTTATCAACTCCAAACAACTATCTATATCCCTCCTTCATCCTCCAAATCTAATTTTGGTTCTTATGTCTCATAATTATTCTTTATCATCCCCATCATGCTATCATCCATCTACCTTCCTTATCCTCCACATTGTGCTATCATACATCTAAGTCCCTTATCCTCCCATCCTCTTATCTTCCATCTTCCTGCCTCATCACACATGACATATCTAGAGCGAGCCATTTTATTCCTTTGCAACATGGTCCTTGGAGATCTCATTCCATACCATCCCTTCATCCCATGATCTTCCTATCCCCTCATCTTCTCATTTCCATCTCCCTATCCTTATCTTCCTATCCCCTCATCTAATCATCTTTCCATTTTCCAAATCCTTATCTCCACATCCTCCTTCCATTAATCCTTCCAAAGCCTTCATCCTTTTGTTTAATGATCATTCCATATCCCCATATCTATTTATCCTCCATCTATTCCATTCATCCTACCATCTCATCCTTCCATCCCCCAATCCCTTGTTAATGGTATCTAGCTCTAGGCTAACCTCATACAATCCAATGCCATCTATCCAACTTTCATCACTCCTATCTTTTTCCCACATCTTGATAATCTCTCATCACTTTTCATCACTCATATATCCATCCAATTTTCCTCCCAATTCATCTTTTAATGATTTGGATAACTATCATATTTCTAAGCTTCACACAATCAACATCATCTTGTAAATATTAAATATTATATATATAATGTGTCTTGTACATAAGGCCAGCCTAGTATCATCACCTAGGCCCATCCTTGTATATACTTATTAGGAGGTCATGTTCTTATGTCTTTTGTGTCATGAAGATCCTCTATCAAGCTAGAGCTTCAACAATATCCATTAGCCCCCTTGGGTTTTAGGTATCTTGATCATCTCTTATCATGATAATCTTAGGTCCTATCCATCCATCCTTTGTCTTTGTAGGATATATTGTTCCTCACATCAGACCACATCAACCCCATCCACCATCCTTGTGGAAAAAGGTACCTAAGATATTTTGTTATTTCATTGGTGCTTTTATAATTTTTGTTTATCTTTACTTTGAGATTCCTAATTTACCTACTTGAGGTTTCCATGATCCATCATATCATGGTGTGCTTTGATTGGTAAAAATTGGGGCAAGTCTTGGATTTTTTGTTTGTTGTGTTTTCTAGTTCATCTCACATTGTTTCCACCAAAATCCTATGCAATCTTCTATCATGCTAGGGGCATTCCTTTTATTTGTGGTTTTCCAACATCATGTCCACCAAATCCCTTTGTGACTTTATGAGATGTTGGACTAACCTTTTTGGTTTTTTGAGACAACCTTAAGCATTAGATGCAAAGTCACCTTGGTTCCTCATACCTTGGTGCATAGTATCCCATGTTGCATCAAATTAAGTGCTCACTACATGGTAGTTTTAATTTGATGCTCCAAATCCACTTATTCAATTATCATGTGCATGTTTCTAATCCATTCATCCTTCATTGCTATCCCCATCTAACTATCCTTTCTACTGTCATCCCTCCACTTAATCCTAGATTTTGTGTGCACATGAATCCCCATCCACTTTTTTTCCTATCCTCTCATCTTCCTCTTGAAGTAATCATAGCCATCCCATCCATCATATCATTTCTTCATGCCTTCAATCTTGTTAGGCTAATGTAGATTTGTTAGTCTATGAATCTTTTCATCAATCCTAATCATTTCATTACCCCTTCAATCCTTTTAGGCTAATATGGATTTGTTAGTCTAAGCATCTTTCCATCCATCATATCCTTTCCTCATCTATCAAGTTAATTTAAGGATAATATATATTTGTTAGTCTAGGCATATTTTCCTCAATCATCTTCATTCATTTCATCAATCCTATTGCTCCTTGCCACCCCAAATCATAAGAAAATCCTACCTCATGCAATCTAGCACAAATAATCTAATCATAACCTTGGTCTTGTTCCTAGCCTTGTTACAAGCCTTGATCATGTATCTAATCATCATCATTAGGATGTATCCTTCCTAATCCTTGTTTTATTATGGGACATATCACTTCCACATCAACAACACTCCAATCATCATCATTGAGACGCATCCTTCCAAATCCCTTTGTTATTTTTGGATATATTGTTTCCACATCAAAAACACTCTGGTCATCATCATCGGGATGTATCCTTTCTAATCCTTGTGTTGTTTTGGGATATTTCATTCCCACATCAACTACACTCCCATCATCATCGACATGCATCCTTCCTAATCCTTGTATTGTTTTGGGATCATTCCCACATCAAAAACACTCCATCCAATGTCAATTAATCTTAGATTTTCAGTATGACTGGGGCAACATCATATTTATTTTTGAATCCTTTTATGCTTTCTTGCTTGCAACATCATCCATCCATTATCTCCCCCACTTCTCATTTTTCCTTTTATTAATAATCTTGAATCATCTTCCATATTTATCCTACATCATTTCATCCATTTCGAGAGCACACATGTGTTCTCTTAAAACCGCATGTCCTCTTGAGGGGGCATCCTTAATCCTTATCCACATTTGCACTCCATCATATTTTTTCTTAGTCACTCCTTCGAATAACTGGGTCATATTCCCTATTCTAACCATCTTCTTATTGGTGCTATGCTTTAATATTCTTTAAAATGATGTTTCTTCGTAACACCATCTCAAAGAGGGGAAAAATGTAGACACTTTAAATTGACCACTTTATTTGGTCAATTTATCCCTATTTCAGCTAATTCCCCATATTTTATTTTATTTAATAATATTTTCTATTTTACACTATTTTCATAGTCCTAGGCTAAGGTAAATAATTTAGTTTAATTATTTATCTACATCTATCCCACCTTACCTCTTTTATCCCATAAATTAAATAAATGAATCCTATTTATTTATTTTTAATCCATCTCACATGTTACATCCTCCAACTCTCCCACTTGCACTAATCCTAATCCTAATCCCCACCTAACTTTCCCACTAAGCATTTGCAAATAAGTGGGCCAACTCTCCCCATCACATCAAATACATTGCCCTTTGTACTTATGACATGACATTGTCCCATAATAGTACCCTTATCCCTCTCAACTCATGTCACTATGCTATATGACACAATCTCATGAGCTGAGAGATCACCTCTCATCTCAACCCTTGATCTCCATCAAGAAATCTTAGCCTTCCATCCATAGCCCTCCATCATTTTTAAATCAAATCCTAGATATCCATCACTTAACCATTTTATCAAGGATATCACTCCTTTTCTATTAGAGCACTGTTATGATGGAAAAATTTCTAGTGAGCACACATCCAATCAACTATCATGGGTAAACATACTCAATGGGAGGCTCATTATGTCAATTTGAGCTTTCTTAGCCTTATCTGAGTGTTGTTTTATTTCTTGTGTTCTTTAGGTTTTTATTGCAATTTCCATTCGCTTTAGGCACAAATTTCATTGCACACAAGTATATAGTACATGATACTAAGGTTATTTCCTAAAGTATTTATTTTATCTCATGAAATTATAAATAAAGTGGAATATTTCATATTACACCTCACATTTAAAATAAATTTTATTTTTCTAATTTGATATGTTTGGATATCTACCTTGCCTAGTTAGTTGATGTCTTTTAGTTTGAATCATTCTAAGATATGTTAGGTTATCTTAATTTTTAATAGTCTATATTTGCATTGCTCCTTTTGGATTTGGTAAATAAAATTTATAGCTTTTTATAAAAACATATCAAATTTTATACTACCATGCCAATCAACCTACCAAATTAGTTGATTACCATATAAAAAAATAATCTTGTGATTTCATAGTGAAGGAAACACTTGCATAGGCCCTCTCTTGCCATTCCAAAATAATTTTATTAAAAAAATCATAATTTTTGATCTACTTATCTAATTTTCAACTTATTATAACTGCTGGAAAAATCTTTTTGATATATCGAATATTATAATCTATTTTATCACAATCACCCTTTTTAAAATAATTCTTTATCTCCCTTTTTATTTTTATTCCATAACATGACCAAAAAGATCCAAAAATAAATTGGGGCATGACCCTATACCTTTCTCCTTGATCAAGGAGTATCTTACAACATAATTTAACTGATATATATGTATTCAAAAGTGTTTTAATCATCTTGCAATGTTTTCTTGTACTCATAAATTTATTGTTTAGTTTTATGCATATTTGTGATAGATTATATATCATTCACAAAATTTTGAGTTTATCTTTATCTCTACTCTTGTGATTTCCATATCAATTGTTTTGGATGATCATTACCCTTATTTTGGTTTTAATATATTTGTTACTTTGTTTTGCTTTTTGACCACAATATTTGAATCTATCACAATTAGGATCTTTGGTTTCTCTTAGGATATTGGCTATGGATATTAGTCCCATTTTTCTAGTACATTGGAGTTATTTCTTATTATGATTCCTAGTTCACCTTAAATACTTGTTTCCATTGAAATATTGACCTTACTATTAAATATAATTTTGTAACACTATTAGTTATCTAGTTGATTAGCTCTTTATTTTCTATTAGTGACATCTTCATCTTATTATTTAGGTACAAAAATTAAGATCATATTTACATGAACTATACCATTTTATTCTTATCCTCTTCACATTTTGGACACATGGAGGTTGTGAATTAGTCCATCAACCTTTATAATAGCTCCATTATATGTTACATCATTTTGCTACTTCATATTGACATTGGGTTCAATAGACTTTCAAACATCTATTGCAATAATATTTCTTTATTTTGAATGTATTGAAAATTAATTCTTATTATTTTTTGAGGAATAATAAGGATTATTTTCTAAATTCTTTTTTTTTATTTTATTTAGACACTTAAAAATGACTAATGCATTTTTATCTATCATTTTATTATTATCCTCATCAATTCTTCTATTTATATTAATTAAATAATTTTTAATTATTTAATTAAGCTAATATTTTATCTTTTCATCTATAATAATAATAATAATAATTTATTTATTTAAATATCTTAATCTTTTTATCATATCCATATTAATTAAATAAATTTTTATTATTTAATTAATTCATCATTGATCATGTCAGACAAGAAGATCCATTATCTCCATCTTTCCTTATTTTAATGGTTGAAGCATTCAATAGAACTATAGTAGCAATACATTTTAGAAATATATAGAAAGGCATTTTCGCAAAAAAAATGCCCTTTTTTAATAATAGACTCTCTATTTGCAAATGTTACCCTTATATTTGGCCAAGCCAACATGTAAGAAGCAAAGGAAATTAAAAACATCATTTCTTCATATTGTTATCTATCTGGGCAAGCTATCAATAATCCAAAATCAAATATTTTATTTTTAAATCTCCATCAAAGAGTTATGAATACAATTTCAAATTTTGGGGTTTTTTAGTAGATTATTTACCTTGAAAGTATCTTGGGTTTTCCCTCTTGAAAGGAGGTAACAAATAAAATTATGGGAAAATATTACTTCAAATATTTCAAAGAGAATTTATTCTTGGAAAAGAAAATGGCTAACTACTAAATGAAAAATTCTCCTCATTAAGTTAGTTTTAAATGCATTTCCAATATATATAATGTGTGTATTAAAAATATCTAGCAATTCTATAAAGTAAATTCAGTCATAACTAATAAATTTTCTATTGTTTGACACTCTTAATGGAAAAAGTAAAATGCCACTTTTGGCATGGGATAAAGTATGTAAAACAAAACAAAAGGGTGGAGCAGATATTCAAAATTTGAAAATTCGAAATTAAGCTTTAGTAGCTAAATTTATTTAAAATCTTTATGAAAAACCTAAATCAAAATGGTGTAGAATAATGAGAGATAAATATATTGACTCTATGGATATTGAAATAATATTTACACTAATAAATCTTCCAAGAGGTTCAAAAATATGGAATTTTATCTCAGCATGTAGGCATGTTCTTCTTCCACACCTTACATGGGTAATGCATAATGGGGAAAAAGCCATGTCCTAGGAAGAGTTTTGGAATGGTTATATTTATCAAATCAAATTACAAATTGGGGTCAACTACAAGTTTTGTTAAAACAATCTTGTGGTATCAAGGTCAAAGATTATTTATGGATTGATTCTTTAGCCTTCCCTCATCAATTTGATTGGAAATTAGTGGATCATCTCCCCTTTGCACAACAATAAAATAAGTTATTAAATGAATAATTAAATAAGAGATACATTTTATTTTCAAATGAAGAGGATGAGATTATATGGAGTACAAAAAATTAAGAAAGTATTCAGTTAAGGAGTGATACAAATCCTTGTTAAAGTATGAAGTCCTTTTTCAATGGCCTTCACACCTTTATTAGAGTTCATCTTATTTTCCTAAAGCATGATATTTTCTTGGTCAACACTAGATGAAACAATCTTAAAAGGGATGAATCTTGACAAGCTTTGTATAACAATAGTGTTTCGTTACATGCTCTATGGTTCAACATTAGAAGATGTTGATCACCTTCTTCTTAATTTTTCCTTCAATAAACATTGGTGGAAGTGGTCACAAAATAAGTTGGGTTGGTTAGGTCCTTTACAAAATTCTCTTTTCAAAAATTTCCAAATTTGGTCTTCTCTATTTAAAGATTTCATGTATGCTTGTCTATGGGACTTATCCCCATCAATTCTCATTTGAAAAGTTTGGATAGAGAGAAATAACAAGATTTTTAGGAAAAAAATTCAATCTATAGACAAAGTAATTTAAAAAAATTGAGCATTTTATTTTTGAGTTTTTTATGGGTCAACTTCTCAAAAATATATCTTCAATCATAAGATTTTGTTCTTGGGATAATTCATACAAAAAAACTAGCCTTTAATAGATTCTCCTCCATCTAGTGGAATAGTAAAAAAATATAAATAGTAGAGAAGAAAGAAAGAAGTTCAAATGGGTACCCCTTCCATCAAATTTAATAAAAATGAACTTTGATGGGGAATCTAAAGGTAACCTAGGTATGTCTCTAGTATGACTGTTCTCAAAGACCATAAAGGTTAGGTGGTGGCAACAACTTGTAAGAAACTTCCCATAAGAATAAATAATTTGACATAAATAAAAGCCCTAAAATTAGATCTTCATTTATCCCTTCATAAAGAAATTAAACATATTAAAAATAGAAGGGTATTCAATGGTCATAATCAATATTTGGATAAAAAGAGCTCTAATAATTGGATTCTTAGTCATCATCTTCAACAAATAAATAAAATTATAGAAAACTTTTCCTATTATGAAGTTTTGTATTGCTATAAAGAGGAAAATTATGATGTAGATGGTTTAGCCAATTTGGATATAGACAGAGATATTAGATATCAAGAATTTAGTAACAAAAATTTAAGGGAGAATTAAATTTGTACCCAATCTATTTATGTTGTGTTTAGCGAAGATTCAATGTTTAGGTGATACCAAACCAAGAGTGCAATGTCGGTCTGAATGTATTAGCTAACATTCCTAACCCACACTTATGATGGGATACTATTCATGGATGTGCCTCACATACCCTGCTGGTATTTAGAGGACTTAATAGATCATCTTGTATCAGCCTAGCTTAAGACCTTTCAGTCATTGCTTAGTGTGGTGCAGGGTACAGTATCATGCTTGAAGCTACTCACCATGTATCTCCCTGAGTAGAGATAGGAGATCTTTGTGAAAGGTCTTAGGACCTCCAAAGAAAGGGAAAAGGTGAGCTCTTGTTCCATGGATCCCTATCTATCAACTCTTGAAAGAGAAGTGCCCCGCATTGATCTTGAGATATCCTTTTGGCTAGTGGGCATACACTAATTTAACACACTTACTTGGCTAATCTAGGATTGTGGTTTTTGGAATGTCCTCATGTGATTACTAGTGCATATATTTATTCCATATTATCATTGTCCATCTTGTCTTTGTGATTGTAGTCTTTGGTCCTTTTATCATTTTTTCCAGTTGTCCTTGGGTGAATTCGCTTTGCACTTTGGCAGATCCTCTCTCTCTTAGGTGAATCCATTCTATTATTTGATGGATCTACTTGGTTCATTGTCTCATCATTAGTCACCCTTGAGAAAATCCACTCTCCACTTAGGTGGATCTGCTCACTCTTGGGAAAATCTACTTTGTTCTTGGGTGGCTCCATCTAGGTAGTCCCCAAGTTCAATCCATCATTCCTTCTTGGGTGAATCCACTCACTCTTGGGTGGATCCACTGTATTCTTGGTTGGATCCACCTAGGTAGTCCCCTAGTCCAACTCATCATTCCTTCTTGGGTGAATCCACTTTGTTCTTTGGTGGATCTGCTTAGGTCATCATTCTGTCATCATTTTCACCCTTCCTCTTGGGAAATTCTACCACTAATTGGGTGGATCCACTCTATTCTTGGGAAATTCTACTCTTGGTTGATTCTATTTTTTCTTGCAATTATTTTTTTGTTCTCAAGTGGATCCATTCCCCATAGAAAATACAAAGAGGAAATCCTTCCTATCATGGTTAGCTAGTGTCCTCTCAATTTTAAAACCACAATCCAATCATTTTTCCACTTCATATCTATCCCAAAATGATCACTTTTGTCTCATCAACCACCATCAAATTATCTAAAACATCACCCCCTTTGAGAAAGGAGTTAGTTAAACTCATCCTATAGACATCCAAATCATCCACAATCCAAAATCCAACCTTAGATACTTAATCAAGACCTTAAATCCTAAATCAATCATGCATCATAACACTTTATTGGGAACTTAGCCTATCCTAAGTAATCACTCATTCAAGCTATTCACCTTGAGCCAGAGGTATAGTTTGCATCAATATCCTCTCTTGCTTAAGAACTTAACCTATCTCAAGTAGGAAATTCATTCAATTGAACTTTGACACAAGATCTAAACCATAGTTATGAGGATATTATCAACTATCCATCTAACAATCACCATATCAATTTAATTGTATCCTTGAACTTAGGAGACCCTCCCACCATATCATCAAAATCATCCTAATTTTAGCTTAAATTAAATCCTAATGTGAGATTAATCTACATCCACATCTAGGATCTTCTGATATTGAAACAAATATTAAGATCCCTTCTTCCACATTCCTCTAATCCATTATATTTACCTTATAATCATCTATTCCCATATTTTCCATTCATGCCCATCCAATCCAATACCCCAAATCCTTATTCCCCCTCTTCATGACAAAAAATATTAATAAAGGGAAATCACAATTACATTAAAGATGATGATGAAAGTATTGTTGATCAAGATGAGTACAAAATAGATCTCTTTGATGCCATCATTGCTAGCAACCATTCTCCAAGAATCTTCCAAAATCCAATCACTCATTCAATTTGTCCCATTATACCTCCATCCACACCCACTAACAATCCTTATGTTACCTTTGACAAAGGAAATCCATTAGCTCCCCAATCCACATCTCCATCTTATCCCCCATCCACATCTCCCTCTTATCTATCACTCACATATCCATCTCATCCAATCTCTATACTTCCCTCTTCTCCTTTAGCCATATCTCAAGATCTATCTTTGTGATGAGTCTAGTTTATGGTCTAATTTTTGGGTAGAATTTGTGATCTAGTTGTTGAAGTTATCATGGACTTTGACATTAAGTGTTGATACTTTTATGATATTTTTCTCAAACTATAGACATTGGGCTTAATCTTATTTCTGCAAACCTTTAATGATAAATGACATGTTAAATGGACTGTCTATATTAATTTTGCATGTGGTTAATGAATGTTCCTTAAGGTGGTTACATATATGCAATTATTGTGCTTACTAACATTTCCATGAAAATTTAATTTGAGGATGCTAAATTGAGGAAGACACCGCCAGCTGGGCATGCACCATAACGCCCAGCAAGGGAATCATTCAAAGGTCAAAGGAGGTCAATGAAAGGAGATTCCTCATGCAAACCGAATGTAACCACCTTGTACCTTGTATTGTGTTGAGTACGCATTATTGATGTTGAGTAATTAGTGCAGTTAAGAAACTGTAGCCAAGAAATTTGTGTTGTAGTCCTGTTTGTTTGTTCAAATTTTCATTTCTATCATGCATTTTAGCTTTCTAATTGTTGATTGATTGCATTTCCTTGTTTTTAAGCAATTACTTTTGACATTATGTCTTTCCTAATTGTTAATGAAAATGGCTACTTTGGGTTTTAGTGCACATATTGTGCTGGCCCATGTCAAATCACGTTTGGGTTGACAAGTTTGTGATTTTTCATGAATCTGAAATGGCTATTCAGGTTAGATGTCCAATCTTTGAATCACAACTGTAAAGGCCTAGTTGTTGAATCATTGTAGGAGGAAAACATTGGTTTGGTGTCATTGTTGGGGATGGTGTCAAACTAGGGAGTTCTTTGGAGTCATTGGTAGTTTTTCTTGCTGTAGTGTTTCTAGAAGTTGTTCTTAGTATACCCTCATTTAGGAAGTAATGATAACCCCCCTTATTCTTTACCAATTCTTTATGTGAGCTGGCTGATAGTGAGTTGATACCGCATGCATAGAGGAAGGAGAAGGGATGCTTATGGGAGATTCCTTCCTAACAATCCTAATCCATTCCAGTGAGTTGAATATTAGAACCTGCCAAGAGAAGAAGAACAAGAAGATCTACACCCATTTGTTGATGCATTTCATGATCTGACTAGCTCTGAAGTCTCCTTTGAAGACCAAAATCAGCTTGAGAACCCCTTTGCTTTGGAACTACATCAAGCAGGCATGAGTGATGCAAATAGGAACAAACCTAACCAACCAAATTTTCCTTTCCCCATTTCCCATCATAATGAAGTTGAAAACATCAAAAACATCCTTGCTTTAGCACTCCCCAAGTTCTATGGACTTGTTACAGAAGACCCTGATACCTTCTTGTTTGAATTTGATATACTCTGCAGGAGTTATGACTGTACCACTGATGCACGTAGGCTTAAGCTATTTCCTACCACTCTGAAAGAAGCTGCATTAAGATGGTTCATGAGTCTAGGTAGAGATACTGTGGAAACTTGGGAAGATATGAAGACAAAATTCCTTGAGAAATACAAGGAATATTGCAGGGGCAATGACATGAGAGGAGGTGACATTTTCAGGATGCAGCAAAAGGAAGATGAGAGCTTGGAGGATTATATCACAAGGTTTCTATTTTGCCTACAAAAATCTCCACATCATATACTCAATGAAGACTCACAAAAGTTGCTTTTCATGGGAGGAATCAATGACAACTGCACCAATGCCTTGGACCTGATGGGAGGAGGAGATATCTCCCAAGTTCCTTGGAAAGATATCAAGAAAATATGTTAGAAATACTCTAGGGAAACTTCAAAGAAAGGGAGAGCTTACCAATCTTCCATGGGTAAGTCAACTACCAGTGGAGTTTCAAGAATGGAGATTACTCATTTGCTGGAAGACTTCAAGTAAGACATTATAAACAATCTAGCTACTCAGCTAGATACACTTCAGGCCAAGAAGAAGCAAGAGGAGGCAGAGGCAATGTTGGTAGAGTATTTCCCCCATTGCAGACAAAAGAAGGACTACAAATGCAAGATGGTGGCCAATATTGAAGGAAAGTAGATTGCACCCGAGTTCAAGCCAATCCAGATTGAAGAAGACCAAGTCTACTATGTTGCACAAAGGAGGCCTTGGGATCCAAGACAAGGTATGCCACCAGATCCACTCTCTTATGATGGGCCATATTTCAATTCCTACTCATCTGGTAACCAATGGAAACCCCCATATCCATCTAGCTATGGAGGATATCCACCACAACCTTGGAGTAACCCTCCAAATTCTTGGCCCAATCATCAAAACTCTCCACCTTAGTGGTAGTAACCTCAAGGGAATTGGCAACAATTTCAAGGGCATTAGCAGCCACCTCTAGGAAATTGGCAGCAAACAAATCAATGGAGGGGAGTAAAAAAATGGACTACTCAGACAACCAGTTACATGCAACCACCTTCTCAGCTCCAGAAACCTGCTATAATGCCTCCACCTGCTAATTCAAGCTCAAATGCACCCAAACCTACTCAGCTACCATCTCAGCCCACACCCAATCCAAATAACAAACCACAAAAGTAGCCTACATACTCTATTGATTCAAATCAATTCCCTACATATGCTGTGAGTGTAAGTGACATCCACTTGCATTCAAGAACTACTCTCCCAACCCCTTCCAAGCCCATTATCACTGAGCTTCTTGTGGAAGAGGAGGAATCTATGAATGATCCCATTCAGCTAAGTGCACCTAAAAATCTTGAACCAGTTCAAGTCAAGCAAACTGAACAAGAACCACCATTTCCTTAGAGATTGGAAGTTGGAAAGAAGGAAGAAAAGGAGGACACAAACTTTGATATCTTGGATCAGCTGAAGCATATATGTGTCCAGATCCCTCTATTCCAGGCCATAAAGGATATTCCAATCTATGGCAAGGCAATCAAGGAAGCATACCTCAAGAAGTCAGGTAGGAAAAATAAATACCCAACTACAGTTCATGTGGTGGGACAGCTAGCTAACATCATGCTTGGAAAAGTGACTATCCACAAGTATAATGACCCAGGTAGTCTTGTGGTAGTAGTTGTTATAAATGGGATCCAAATTAAGAATTCTTTGATTGATTTAGGGGTAGTCGTAAATGTAATGACCAAGAAAATACTACAACAACTAAATGTTGCAAGCATGAGATCTACTCCTACTATCCTATAGCTTGCTGATAGTTCTAATGTTAAGCCTGATGGTATAATGGAGGACCTTGTGGTAGTTTTAGACTCCTGGGAGTACCCAACAGAATTCATGATTCTTTCTCCTAAGGCTACACTAGGCGAGTATCCCATTATTCTTGGAAGACCATGGTTAGAAACTGCAGATGCATATATTGGATACTGGTCAGGTGACATGACCATTTTAGATGGGAAGAGCACTAAAAAGTTTGTTCTTTATCCTCCTGCTCAGCCATCTCATGATGAGGATAATCCTGTATGGCCACATGTTGGTGAAGAGGCCGAGGAAGTTAATTTTGTGGCACAACTTATGATGTTAGGTAGAAGCTCTTTCATGCAGCTTCAAGATGAGGATGAAGTATTGGCTAACATCATTCAAAACCATTGCAAAGTGGAGGAAGCATCATCTTCTCATTCTGCTACTCCAGTCAAGACACTTCTGCCTGCTCTTCCTGCAACCATTGTTTCTGCAAACAAACTTCCTACAACAATAGGTATGTCCCATACATTGCTGCCATATGAACTCAAGGTACCCTGTGTTAATGAAGCAACTATGATAGAGTCAACTACACAAGTACAAGTGTCAAAAGGAATGTCTCTAAATGTTAACAGTAAACTAAGTGAGGAACAACAATTATTATTGGAAAACTTATTAAGGACCCATCAACATGCATTTGTGTGGGATTATCATGAAATGAAGGGATTTGACCCTAAACTTTGTACATAAAATATATAGTAGAGATGATTGCACCCCAGTGAGGTAGCCACAAAGAAGAATTAACCTTGCACTAAGAGAAATTGTAAAAGGGGAACTACATAAATTGCTAGATGTAGGATTTATCTACCTCATTTTAGATATCTAGTGGGTGTCTCCATTAGTGATTATGCCCAAGAAAGGAGGGAAATGGTGAGTTTGTGTTGATTATAGGGAACTTAATGTTGCTACCAAGAAGGACCATTTTCCCTTACCTTTCATCAATCAAGTTTTGGACACACTTGCAGGAAATAAATACTTTTCTTTTCTAGATGGATTCAATGGCTACAACCAGATCCAAATTGCACCAGAGGACCAAGATAAGACCACATTTACTTGTCCATGGGGGACCTATGCCTACTCGATACTCCCATTTGGCTTATGCAATGCACCTACAACTATTCAGAGGGTAGTCATTAGCATATTTTTAGACATTTCTCATGATTGCATGGAAATTTATATGGATGACTTTACCACTTATAGTGCTGATTTTAATCAAGCATTGAAAAATCTCAGGAGAGTCCTACAGAGATGTGAAGACCAAAATGTTGATGATAGTTTTACTCGTAGTAAATAGGTCGAATAAAATCTCCATAGACAAGACCGCGAAGAGCCTATCCTTCTTGAAAGATATGAAACAAAGACAATCTAAGAGAAAATTCTACATTTATAGAGAAAAGATTGAATTTCGTTTAATCCCAAGTCTTCGATAACCAGGTCATGGTTGCACTAGGTTTGCTCTCAGGTAATGATGTGACATTGTTGTTATTTTCATTTAGGGGGGAATCCATATGGGCACGTATGTATATACATATACATATTTTTGCATCAGTTCTTTGAACACTTTAGATCAACTTTCCAATTTGAAAAGATAAACTTGGAATTCAAGAAAGCAATAAATTTGACATTCGACTTCAAAAGATCATCACCAATTTCTTTGCTATCACTTAAGTACATTTAGCATTAAGCATTTAGCAATTCGATGAAAAATAAAAAGATTTTCAACAAAACTATTTCCATTCACTTGTATTTCTTTTTGGAACATTTTCAAAATATTAAACATCTAATCTAAAGTAAAACATAAAAAATACTGAAAAATAAAAGTTTCTCCTGATTATTCTCCATGGATGCCCCAAAGAATTAATCAAAACAGAGCAAACTACTTTATATTTCACCAGATTGCTTCACAACTACGCATAAAATAGTGCAAACTTTTAAAGAGGGGGTTTCGTTTATGGACACCGAATAGGTTCTGTATGCACCCTTAAATGGCACAACATACAGTCTTGTTCAACCGAACTTACAAAACCAGCTACAAAAGATACTTAGATAGGTAGCTATCCATAAAGCTCTGATATCAATTAATGTCTATGTGCATACAAAGTTTTACGTTGGAATGGTTCAAAAAATAAGAAAAAAGAACAAAACTTAAAAGAAGTTTTTGCTCCTCCGACATCCATAAATTCCAAACTTAAAATAAAATTAAACATCCTCTAGCCTTTTATAGAACACAAGGTGATAGGGTCATTGCAATCCCCATCATTTAATTTATCAATCCAAGGTGGTGTCCATGGCTCTTTGCAAGAGAGAAAGTAGAAAACTTGCTTGACAATCTATTTTACAGTCTATTCTACTTGCATGAAATAAATCCTATTTGCATGAAAGGAAATTTGCATGAAAGAGAACTAATTTAAGGAACACTTGCAAGAATTGAAAAGGGTAAACTATTTGACACTTGCTGGAAATGAAAAGTCTTGCTTGAATTCAAATTTATTGTAGAAAGCTGGAAATACATTGCTGGTAAATGAAACTAGATCTATTCTATTTCCTCAGGCTGAAACAAGCCTTTCTAATCCCCTCCTTTTGATCAAATGATTACATTCTATTTATAGAATTGATATTCTATATCTATCCACTAAGAATGTGGATCCAAGATCCTATTTTTGAGGGGTTGTTTACAAAACTTTGAGAATATTGAAGTTGTTGTCCTCAATCACGCCACTTTTGTCTGTCATTTTATGATGTGTATTGATCCTTCCTTGCTGTAAATCACGCCAAATCCTCAAAAGAGTTTTTAGATCTTCAAATCTAGTTTCCAGATCATTTTGAATTACGTTGAGAAACAAGGGAGATATCACTATTTTACTAAGACTGCATTTTTCACAATTTCTGCGTGCCTAATTTTTAGGAAGTCTTCAAGTTCTAAACATGAATAAATGAATTATTCTTCAGTTCAGTCAACCAAATCATTGATCTTTAGCATGAATAACATGCTATAATCATGCAACAACAATTTATTGATGTGGTAACTTGAGTTATCTTTGGTGGAAGAATGAAGCATGAAATCTAATAACTGTAAGAGATCTTAAAACTCAACATGAAACAAACACTCATCCCATTAATTTATGAATGATTGATGCTCCATGATTTTGCATGAATGTAGGAATGTGCTGGGAGTCTTCTCTATCTTCTCATTACTTCTTCAAAGCCTTCAAAATATTTCAAGAGTTAACTGCTTCAAGTGTCTGGAGCTCTCTGTTGCAAGTGTCTATGAAGCTTCTTCCCATGAGTTATTTAATAACTCATTTATCTGCATTATATCATCTTAAACACTTCATGGAGACATATTAGAGGAGATTTGGATCAAATTTAATTACTAAAAATAAATCAAACATTTACTTTATATTTTACTTTAAACAAGTTAAAGAACTTTCAATCATTACTCAAATCCACTTTAACATTAATGCATTAAGAAGAAATAGATGATTTTTTTTTGATAAAATATGAGACAATTTATGGTCTCATCATTTCCCCCACACCTAAAATGTTTCAGGTCCCTCTGCAACTCATAATGAGCCTTCAAATTTAATAAATTCATCATTTTTAGTAGTTTCTCCAGGTAGCTCCTGAAAGCTTTTGAAGTGCTCCTGATAGCTCCTGAAGTGCTCCTGAAAGATCCTGAAGGCTCCTGAAGCTCCTGAAAGCTCTAGAACAGCTCCAGAATAGTTCCAAAATAGCTCTAGATAGGTTCAAATTGCTCCTTAAATCTTTAGAACTGCTTTTAGATGTTTTTCTTCTTCTTCTTTTGAGTGGATTGAGTAAAGTGAAAGAACTTTAAGTTGAATAAGAGTAAAATAATAAAGTAAATACCTTATTTATCTTAGTTTTCCATGAAACCATCATGCATAAGTTGAAGTTCACTTTCTCCATGCTGCATGCAAATAATTTCTTCAACTTTTGAGAGCTGCAACCTGATCTTTTACATTGAATACCAACTCAAATTGCTTCATCATTATTTTTTTGCACTACCCAGTCATCCATAATGACACAATATCTGCCACAAGTTTTTAAAGCAACAACTTGCATAGAAAATTACATGCTTACAACCTTTGAGAAGAGGAAATAGCATGTGCAAAGCACTTATTTGCAAAAATCAAATCTACCCTAACCTACTCTAGTTAATGATGTAGAGAGGTTATACATAACCATTAACTGGTTCCGAAAAATATCTTCCCTTTCTCAAAGTATGTTTCTATGCATTCAATTTTTTGAGAGAAGAGAATGAAAAGAAGATGACAAAATTTTTGAAACTCAATGCTTCACCTTCCTTTTTAGTGGAAACCTTCTTCATGATTTTTGATTCTAGAAAATACATGGGTTGATTGGAAAGATCTTGCAATCCTTCCTTCTAATATGTTGCATGCATGACTGAAAACAACTCCTTGTTCTTCAAATCTCTAATTGGGCAGCCCTCCATTGACTTCAAAAATTTGATTGGGCAACCATTCTTGGACTTTGAAGGTCTCCAAATAAATCTCCTTTTCGCAAGCTTTTGTAATGAAGATAAGATCTCTTAATTGTATTCTTCACCTTTTGTAAGCAATAATCCATCAATTCTTTCCTTAAAGAAACATCCTTTGCTAGGATTTGGAGTGATGGTCCTCCAACTAGGGATATTTTGAAATAGATAGGGGGGTTTCTCTTTAGAACTGGTATTTTGGGGGGGTTTTTAGAGACAAATCTTTCTTGAGGAACTTCTAAATCTAAAAGGATGCCAAACTAATTTGCTCCCTTCCCTAATGACACCTATCGCCGGCAATGGCACCAAAAATGATGGGGTCATTGTAATCCTCATCATTTAATTTATCAATCCAAGGTGGTGTCCATGGCTGTTTGCAAGAGAGAAAGTAGAAAACTTGCTTGACAATCTATTCTACAGTCTATTCTACTTGCATGAAATAAATCTTATTTGCATGAAAGGAAATTTGCATGAAAGAGAACTAATTTAAGGAACACTTGCAAGAATTGAAAAGGATAAACTATTTGACACTTGCTGGAAATGAAAAGTCTTGCTTGAATTCAAATTTACTGTAGAAACCTGGAAATACATTGCTGGTAAATGAAACTAGATCTATTCTATTTCCTCAGGCTAAAACAAGCCTTTCTAATTCCCTCCTTTTGATCAAATGATTACATTCTATTTATAGAATTGATATTCTATATCTATCCACTAAGAATGTGGATCCAAGATCCTATTTTTGAGGGGTCGTTTACAAAACTTTGAGAATATTAAAGTTGATGTCCTCAATCACGCCACTTGTGACTTAGTCATTTTATGATGTGTATTGCTCAAGTCTTCAAGTTCTGAACGTGAATGAATGAATTATTCTTTAGTTCAGTCAACCAAATCATTGATCTTTATAATTAATAACATTCTATAATTACGCAACAACAATTTATTGATGTGGTAACTTGAGTTATCTTTGG
Source organism: Sequoia sempervirens (assembly GCA_007258455.2). NCBI lineage: Eukaryota > Viridiplantae > Streptophyta > Pinopsida > Cupressales > Cupressaceae > Sequoia > Sequoia sempervirens. Next base: position 28,482,962 of record VDFB02271358.1, on the reverse strand, counting down.
TGGAAGAATGAAGCATGAAATCTAATAACTGTGAGAGATCTTAAAACTCAACATGAAACAAACACTCATCCCATTAATTTATGAATGATTGATGCTCCATGATTTTGCATGAATGTAGGAATGTGTTGGGAGTCTTCTCTATCTTCTCATTACTTCTTCAAAGCCTTCAAAATATTTCAAGAGTTAACTGCTTCAAGTGTCTATGAAGCTTCTTCCCATGAGTTATTTAATAACTCATTTATCTGCATTATATCATCTTAAACACTTCATGGAGACATATTAGAGGCAATTTGGATCAAATTTAATTACTAAAAATAAATCAAACATTTACTTTATATTTTACTTTAAACAAGTTAAAGAACTTTCAATCATTACTCAAATCCACTTTAACATTAATGCATTAAGAAGAAATAGATGAATTTTTTTTTGATAAAATATGAGACAATTTATGGTCTCATCACAAGGCTCAGATAGATAAGACATCTACATGAGAGGGAATCTAAGGGGCCAATTTAATCAAGGCACACGAAATATTGTTACCAATAGGAGAATTACAATTGAAGTCAATGGAAGTCAACTCCAATCACTCGTTGAAGCTCTTCAGGTTTTACTATTTCATCTGGAATCTTTGCCAGGAAAGTAACTTGAATTAGAATAATATGTAGGGGCTTCCCATACATTCAGAATGATAAGGCAGAATTTTTTCCCCCTACACCTCGTTTTGTTCTAGTTCTATCACTCTCAAGAATGGGCTCTCCCAAAAATTAGCATTTATTCTCACCACATGTGAAATACTAGGATCTCCGGTACTCTAGTGGACTCAAAGCTATCTACATTATCACATCCTAGAGTGATAAAACCGGTTTGAATTTTATTCCAACAATGACTCAAGTTTTCCTCACTTTCCATACCCAAGCTTTGCATCACAATTGGTATCTCCTGCAATCACAAAATTCTAAATATTAAATCCCTTTTAAAACAAAAAATGTTATCATATAAATAAAACCATTATTCAAATGTTAATACAAAATCCATAAAACTTGCTTCTAAAAAAAATATATCATAAATCCTTGCATGTATAGTAGATCACTGGGATCAATGTATAAAATTTTAAAAAATTAACATTTCACTTCACGTTTCAACCTGGTACCCGGTATTCAGCTTTACCCACTTACTTTCCCGGACCTCGGTTATACCAGAACTCCAACTTACCGAACTCCAACTTGCTGGACCGGAGCCATTCGCTTGAACTTTACATCACCTTTTGCCTTTTCTGTGTTTTTGGTACTCGGTACCCGGAGTATGAAACACTTACCATACGAAGTACTTTCTCTCAAACCAAAGATTTCTCTTTTCTTTTTTGCTTCCGGTGATCTTCCAATTTGTTAGCTCCTGCCATAGAAGTTATATTTCACTTGGGTCCCCAAGCCTTTTCAGTCTTGGAGTGTGTTGTGAGACCACACAACTTGCAACCAATAAAACCAAACTTAAAATTAAACTTGAAATTAAATCACCAGTTGTAAATTAAAACTTATGCATATTTTAAAACAATAACTTTCTACCTTTACTTATATTCTGGCATAAAAAATAAAACTTTGCTGGAAACATCTGTGTGTGCTCTTGATTAATTCCAGTTTTCAGAACTTAGTAAATAGAATCATTTCATTAACATTGAACTGCATAATATAGTAATCCTCCAAAGCCAACTACGGATAGAGCCTTGCTGCCAGTCAAGCGTCCATAGCCCTAACAAGGTTATCTCCGTAATTCCCCCCAAACATACCTCTACTGCTGGTTAGACGTCCATAGCCCCGGTAGAGTTATTTGGATAGCCTAAAGAGTTGATATCATTTTTATTTTTTTAGATATAGCAATGATAGCTCATTTTTCAGTTTTGATATTGTAATAATAGCTCATTTATCAACTTGCAAGCATTGAAGCACCGCTATTAGGTTGGGAATTACAGTGGTAGCGAAGGTTACTTTTTGATTTTTCATTCAATGTAAATTCCTTCATCAATTCACTACTTCCCAAAAACTCATTTAATGATTCCTTGTAAGTGTGTGTTTCTAGCTAAGTTTACCAATTATGCCAAATCCTAACTAACTGTAGCCCACTATATGTTAAAAGATATGCATAAATTAAAATTTAGCAATAGACAACTTAATCACCAAATTTAACTCTAAATTTAGAAACATTAGTTAAAACCCTTTCGATTAAATTTATGGCAATTTCCAAAAATTTTGCTAACTATCTTGACTTGACAACATTGCACTATATTAATGGATCAAAATTCCATGATTACCTTGAAAAACGATCAAATTATTTCGCATTAAATTCAGATGCCTTATTCAACACGTATTATCTCTCTACTTCTTCAGTTGATGATGTGTAACATTTTTCCAACCTCATTCTCATGCATAATCCGCACACTTAACACCTCAATAATCAATACAATTTTTTAAACAACAATTGGAAATGACCGTTATTAATTCGAAATCTCTGACTTGCTTGATTCGCAATCTCCGTATTGCTGAATTCCGAAGAAATTTCACCAAACATGTGCAAAGAATTTATTTGATTTAACCTTTAATTCTGAAGATTATTAACTAGTTGCCACCTTGCACATACGATTTCCAAAAAACATTAAGGCAACTATGTACCACTACATTGTTCACAGTTTTCTATAAATTCGTGCATTTTTTCTCAAATTCTCCACACATTCTTTTCTTTCTCTTTCTCTTACATTTTCTATAGTTTCGTTTTGTTCTATGCTTTTACTGTTGCTTCTTAACCATAGATACTCCCATTTGCTTAAGTTGTTCTCATAGACATAATGTTTTCTTGGGAAGCATCACACTACAAAGGCTTGAAAAGGTTTTCATTGTTAGGACTTCCAGCTTTATTGTGCTAATTTTTGCTTGATCCTTTGGGAAATATATGTTGCATCCAGTCGCTACTTCCGTTTTTATTCTGACATAGCTTCTTATTTTATAGCTTCACTTCTGGACATTGGGTTGCCTGTTGAAGATGTTCACACCACTGCCAACCTAATAGTTAAGCGTGAATTCTTGGAGAATCTTGACACCATTTTAGCTATAGCACACCCAACCATTGGGATTCCCTCCATGGATGATATTCCTTGGTTCTTGAATCATGGGGAAGTGGTTCCACTTCGACCTTTTCCTACTGATCTCCATATCCAAGATTTTGAAGTTCACCAGGAACTCGCCTACATAGGGTATTTGGCCTTGATAGAAGAGGCATCCTAGATCGACTAGACAACTACTACCATCTGCAACTTTGCTCACCTTTCTTTTGAATCCTCCTTTTTTGATTTTTGACAAGGATTTTGACATCTAATGTACATATACGTGATATACACGTATATATATACTTTTTGTGGTTATCTTTTTTTTTAAAGCGCGTTTCAATATTTATGGTTTTGTTGTTTCAGTTTAATTCAAAAAATTGTTTCAGTTTCACTCTCATGTTCAAGATACATTTAAGCAGAATTTGTTAATGCAAAAGTCGAGCAAGGAAAAGAAAAGAAAATAAAAAAAGGAAAAAAAAAGAAGAAACCCTAAAAAAAACTAAGCTAACAATACACTAAACTAACCCTAACTACCCTAGCTCTAATATCACAACAAACTAACTCTAACTAAGCAATTTATTTCAATTTCTACAACTATTTCCTTTACAGTTTTAGTACGAATTACAACAGGTTTATCTTTAAATTCCCTTATCAACATCTTCAAAATCCTATTGTAATAATGAAAAATCTTAAGTTTCTTGTATTTAAACATCATAAATTTGAAGGTTTACTTACCCAAAATCTGGCTTAAATGTATGAAAACAATCTCATTAGAGACCGGTTGCACACATTTCATCTAGTGCGACAATACTATACCTTCTTCCAACCCTGGTCCATTTCCATGAACAACTGTGTTCATTTCTTTATTTTCTTCTCTCTTAAAAACCTTCATGTCTTCGGTCTTGTTTTTGCTTTGCATTGTGTTAGACCAAGATGTATCACTATTTATATCATTATCAGAAAGAGAAAAAGTAAAAACTTGATATTTTGTATCTTGTATAAAATCAGGAAAATGTCTTTTTATAGCTAATGAATTTTCAGCTTGAAGCACAATACATGTGTCTCCCGCTCGATTTTCCTACGTTATCTCACTGTTTGAATTTTCCATGTATACAGGAAATGATGATTCATCCATATCTTCTCCTTGTTTATGATGAAATATCTCTGAATCTTGACATTCTTGCGTATTCCCCTACAAGACATTAGGATTTTCTTTAAAATAATCACAATTTCCTAACTGTTTCAGTTCATTGGTTAATTTTTTAATATTTCTAGCTCCACTAGGGTAAAATGTTTCTCTTGTGAACAATCCTTTTCTTTTTGTAGTTAAAACTTCTTCCATTAATGGAATTGCTCCACTTATGGATAAACTTACCCTAGTTAGAAAAGTTTCACACTCAATTTCACCATGATCGGTTGTATCATGAATTCTACACTCAGCGACTCTTCCAAAAGTAAACAAACTTAGACGATGCAATTTCTAATTAAAGATTTTAAAAAGTTTTCCAATTTTCATCATGAAAACTAGCTTGTGTTAGGTTTTGTGAGTTTACAAGCTTCTTGCCAAATTAAGAAGGATATTTTGAAACACAAATCCACTTCCAAAAGATAAAACCTAAAAATATCAAAGAACTCAGAAAGAAAGACAAAAAGAATCATATGTGTATCCACACATGACCATTGGAGTATCAAATGTGTGCCCTCCTTCTAGCGCCAATTCCTGTTGATGACGGTTTTACTCACAGTAAACAGGTTGAATAAAATCTCCATAGACAAGACTGTGAAGAGCCTATCCTTCTTGAAAGATATGAAACAAAGACAACCTAAGAGAGAATTCTACATTTACAGAGCAAATATTGACTTCCATTTAATCCCAAGTCTTCGATAACTAGGTCATGGTCGCACTAGGGTCACTCTTGGGTAATGATGTGACAATTGCTGTTATTTTCATTTAGGGGGGGAATCCATATGGGCACGTACATATACATATACATATTTTTGCATCAGTTCTTTGAACACTTTAGATCAACTTTCCAATTTGAAAAGATAAACTTGGAATTCAAGAAAACAATAAATTTGAGATTGGACTTCAAAAGATCATCACCAATTTCCTTGCTATCACTTAAGTACATTTAGCATTAAGCATTCAAAAATTCAATGGAAAATAAAAAATTTTCAACTAAACTATTTCCATTCACTTATATTTCTTTTTGGAACATTTTCAAAATATTAAACATCTAATCTAAAGTAAAACATAAAAAATACTAAAAAATAAAAGTTTCTCTTGGTTATTCTCCATGGATGCCCAAAAGAATTAATCGAAATAGAGCAAACCACTTTATATTTCACCAGATTGCTTCACAACTACGTATAAAATAGTGCAAGCTTTTAAAGAGGGTGTTTCGTTTATGGACATTGAATAGGTTCTGTATGCACCCTTAAACGACGCAACATACAGTCTTGTTCAACCGAACTTACAAAACCAGCTACAAAAGATATTTAGATAGGTAGCTATCCATAAAACTCTAATATCAATTAATGTCTACGTGCATACAAAGTTTTACGCCAGAATGGTTCAGAAAATAGGAAAAAAGAACAAAACTTAAAAGAAGTTTTTGCTCCTCTGACATCCACAAATTCTAAACTTAAAATAAAATTAAGCATCCTCTAGACTTTTCTAGAACACAAGGCTCAGATAGGATAATACATATACATGAGAGGGAATCTAAGGGGCTCATCTAATCAAGGCATGTAGAATATTGTGACCAATAGAAGAATTGCAATTGAAGTTAATGGAAGTCAACTCCAATCACTTGTTGAAGCTCTTCAGGTTTTACTCTTTCATCTGGAATCTTTGCCAGGAAAGTAACTTGAATTAGAATAATATGTAGGGGCTTCCCATACATTCAAAATGATAAGGAAAATTTTTTTCCCCCTACACCTCCTTTTGTTCTGGTTCTATCACTCTCAGGAATGGGCTCTCCCGAAAATTAGCATTTGTTCCCACCGCATGTGAAATACCAGGATCTCTAGTACTCTGGTGGACTCAAAGCCGTCTACATTATCACATCCCAGAGTGATAAAAATGGGTTGAATTTTATTCTAACCATGACTAAAGTTTGGTTGACCGTCCATACCCGAGCTTTGCATCACAATCTGTATCTCCTGCAATCACAAAATTCAAAATATTAAATCCCTTTTAAAAAAAAAATGTTATCATATAAATAAAACTATTATTCAAATGTTAATACAAAATCCATAAAACTTGCTTCTAAAAAGACATATCATAAATCCTTTCATGTATACCGGATCACTAGGATCAATGTATAAAATTTTAAAAAGTTAACATTTCACTTCATGTTTCAACCCGGTACCCGGTATTCAGCTTTACCCACTTACTTTCTCGAACCTTGGTTATACCAAAACTCCAACTTACCGGACTCCAACTTACCAGACTCCAGCCATTTGCTTGAACTTTACATTACCTTTTTCCTTTTCTATGTTTCCGGTACCTGGTGTACGAAACACTTACCATACAAAGTACTTTCTCTGAAACCAAATATTTCTCTTTTCTTTTTCACTTCTGGTGATCTTCCAATTTGTTAGCTCCTGCCATAGAAGTTATATTTCACTTGGGTCCCGAAGCCTTTTCAGTCTTGGGCTATGTTGTGAGACCACACAACACAAAACTTGTCCTTAAATAGTGAAAAATGCTTCATGATGATGCAGGAAGGTGTAGTTCTTGGCCACTGCATCTCCCACAAGGGAATTCAAGTAGATCCTGCAAAGATTGAGGTGATCACAAATCTGCCCACACATGCAGAACAAAAGGATGTTAAGAGTTTATTGGGCCATGCAGGATATTATAGGCATTTCATCAAGGATTTCAGCATGATAGCAGGACCATTGTATACTCTTCTCACTAAAGATGCTGAATTCCAGTGGACTAAAGCTTGTGACAAGGCATTTTTGGACTTGAAGGTAGTGTTGATGGGTGTTTTAACACTTTCTCAACACAGGCAGTGCATAGGTGCGCTAACTCTCTTGAAAGGTAGAAATTCACAAGCAAGTTACCAATTACTACCCCAAGGTATCTCGGGTGTCAGGTCATGACATGCATGGAATTTCTCAGTTGATGTTTGATGTGATTTTGCTAGTAATCACAGGGTAGACTTACATTGTTTTGCTAGATGCAAGATGAATCCTGAAATGGAGTTCCTTAGATGGGAGCTTAGAGTGCATTTTGTTGCAGGTTCGAACAACAATCATAAACTCATGTTTTATCTTAAGATTTGGATTTACAATGTGAAATGAACCTTAACATAGGTCACTTATTAAAAAAAAAAAGGGCAAGGAAGAGAAGAGGTTCCTGGATCTGAAACTAGCAATGAACAGTGGTCATGGAGGGTTCTACTATGGACAACTTCCTTAAAACATAATTTCACTTAACCAGAAAACTCATAGTATCATGAAACTTGCGCAAGCTTCTAAGGACTGTAAATGTTCTACCATTCATTCACCATAAACATGTATGAACAAAAGATAAAATTTTGTAGCAGCTTTTTAGTTTATGTTTAGACTAAATTTACACAACTATTTACCATCAACAAACAACAAAAAGTATGGACAAGAAAGGCATCGACACAACAAAATTTCTACACAACTATTGAACAACATTAACTAATATATCTAAGTAATCTAAAACCATGAAGAACAACAAAGTAAATCTAACTAAATCAACTAACTATGGGAGATGAATCATGAAACAAGCAATAGAAATCCAAGAGTCCACCAAAAACCAATGAACTTCTATTAAAATTTATGCAGCATGTCATTACAACAACTCAACTCTCCCTTGAAAATGAGAGGAGACCCCCTATTTATAGTGTTCAAAAAGAAAAATGATTTGCCAAGATTGATTTGCATTGTGTGGCCAAGATTCACTGAAAGCTAGGGTTCCACCTACCCCCAAATATATTACAATTTAAAATACACTTCTTTGTCTTTTCTCTATTTTGTCCTCTTGTGACAACACTATAGCACTTTTGTCTTCTAGTTGATTTCCTTTGTTGTAGCTATTCTATGAGGAGCTTCTCATCAATGATCAGTTTTCCTTACTACTTCTTCAAAGTGACATACTCTATAAACTTGCTGAATAATGCTTGAAGTTTCTCGATCTCCATTATATTAGATTGGAGCACTTGGTAGTTCCAATGTTTAGATCGGCCTATAAGTGTATCCCAATCCTCATCACACTTGGCTGTATTGTCACTGATTTGCTTAGATTGGGTGAAAGCTCGAGCAACAAAATTCATAAAATCCATGGTGAGCTCTCTTACATTCCATCTTCCATCTTCTTATGGAAATAAGGATTTACCTTTCCTGGATCAATTTCGACAACCAACACATCGTAGCCCGTCATCAATTTCATATACTCAACACAATTGGGCCTAATGTCCTTGGCCCAATCAATGTCAGGCTCCACTTTACAAAGTACTTTCTCTAGTATCTCTTTCCTATGTTCGAAGTCCAACTTCCACATATCCACTAGCCAGTGATCGTCCTCTGCGAATGCAAGGTCTTCTTTCCATATTTTGTGAGGCAGCTTGAGGATGGCCTCAATCTTAGGATAGGTGGATTCATATATCCCTGGGAAGTCCGTGCAGAACTTTCGCATGCCCTCAAGGTACTTCTGGACTTCCAAGAATTTATTTGTTGTCCTGACAGCACAACTGATGCCCATGTTTCCAGCATACATGACTTGCTGGAACCAATCCTCGGTAGTCTTAGTCCAATTCTTTCTTTTCTCAAGTTTGTCAATTTTCTCCTTGGATAGTAGTTGTAGTGGAGCCAAGGATGTGGTGGGAAGCTCTTCTTCTGATGACCATTGTTGAATATAGGTTGTCAAATCAGCCAGCTGTGCTTTTAGCTCCTCCTTGGAGAGCTTGTCCTTCTGCATTAGATGTACCACCATGGCAACAGACTCTTGGAGGTGATCTATATTTTTCTCTCTAGAGGTTTTCCCTAGGTCGATGGTGGAGACATTGTAACTTGTCCCTTCTTCTCCCACCACCGGTGTAGCTACTTGTACCGTCCTAGATCCAGAAGCATCCATTGTCAACTTGGATCTAACTTTGGGCTTCTTCTCTTTCTTGGTGCTGATCTAAGCTTGGGCCAAGATGGCCTCCAACCTTGCTCTTGGATCTCTTGGAGCAAGAGCTTTCTTATCCAGTTTCTTTTCCAGCCACTCGGGCATCTGAGACTCTTTCTTGGGTGATTCACGATCACCTTCTTCTTCGTCCCTTCTAACTTCAGTCTCTTTATCATCAGGAGCCTCCTGCTCCATTCTTGTGTCCTCTTCTTCTTCGTCAGAATCCCAGATGAACACTGTACGTTTGATGGGGGACTTGGTGGGCATGCATTCCTTGGGGCTATCCTTCCCTTTATTATCCTTTTCTTCTTTTTCTTCTTCATGTCCATTTTCCTCGGGCTACTCTATTTTTGGACTCTTGTTAGCTTGAGACTCTTCGCGAGGCTTATCTTCTTTTTTGTTCTCCTCTTCCTCATGTCAAGGTGGCACATCTTGCTCTTTCTTTTCTTGTTCTTCTTGTCTTGCTGAGAGGGTAATTTCTTCACCTAGTCTATAGCTTTCTTCCTATTCTCTAGTTGGAAGTTTAGGGTCTTCCTCCATTTTGTCACTTAACTCCTTTTCTTCCTCAGAAGGTGGCTTTTCTACTTCTTCTCGGACATCCTTTAATTGCCGAGCTAGCTCTTCCCCTAGGTCTGCATCGAAGGTTTCTAGAATATATTTGGTGCAGGCATCTCCTTCTTCATCACTTCTGGAGGACTCTGTTTCTTCCCCTTCGTGAACTACCTTATCAATTTGCAAGTACTAGTTCTCTAGGTGTTCATGGTAGTCATATGCTTCTTCCTCCAACACCTTTTTTGCTTCCTTTTATTGCCTCTCTAACTCCTTGGATATTTGAATTGTGGCTTTCATCTTTGGTAGTTCAGTTGGAGGAGCGGAGGTGGGGATACTAGCAAGAATCTGTGCCAAGGCAGCCTAAATAGACGAGTTCATCAATACTTCAGAAAGCTCCATAGGAACCTTTTGCATATGTCGAGAGAATGCCTTTGGAAGTGAGAGTGGGCATTGGCATTGTTGCTATCACTAATGAGAGAGATGTGATCAGGGACATGGAAGCAGAAGAGAGTGGAGAGGTGGTGGCTGAAGAAGAGTCGATCATTACAACCTGCCTAGTAGGTGGAGAAGAGGCAAGGTGGACTGAGATATCCACCGTAGGCAGGGAAGTAGCAACCAACGCCTAGGAAATAGGTGGAGGAGCAACAACAGTGGAGCCAACAGGTGGAGATTTTGGTTGCTCATCCTCCATTTCCTCTCCCTCCTGGAGCAAATCTTCTTGAATAACAGGCATTTCCATGACACTACCTGATCTCTTATGTTTCTTGGAAGGTTCACCTTCTGAGGCCTTTCTTGCATACACCTTAGGATTAGGCTATCGTTCATCAGCCTCTTTTCTTTTCCTTGATTTCGTAACTCGAGGGGATTTCAAAGTCTCTCTTGATGGGGAAACAACTGTCCCACTATCTGTTCCACTTGGCTCATTTTCGAGTCCCTCATAGGTCAAAGTGACCCCTTTCTTATTCAATTGGGTAACTTCCCCATCAATCCATTCTTTTGTTCGAGCCTTGACAGGATTGGTTAGAATGTCGAGGTCGTCAACCTCTTGCTCATCCATATCAATCACTGGTAGTGGCAGATTAGCAACTACATTATACCGGGGATCCCTGACCGTGCTTTCATCTTCATCCACTTGGTCAGGTACTGGGAACAGATTGACCTTCTTTACAAAGTATGTGGTCATACGCATATAATGCCTCATCCGCACTTCATTGTCATCTTTGCAATTAGCCCATAAATCCTCAACGCTATGTAGATGGGCATACTCAGGTCCAAGCATCTTATTGATATGTCCATAGGGATCCATCTGTGGCTGGGTAGTGTGGAGTGTCAAATGGTATTCAACCAATTCCTTCTCTGAATTGTTGACACACTGAGAGGTGTGTAGTTCATATAGCCCTTGACCAAAAGAAAGGGGATAAGGAATCCCTGCCTTATGTTTGCTACTCAAAAGGGTGTGCACATGCCGTAGCTACCGAGAGAGCTCTAATAGTATTATCCAGTCATTAGGATACCGGGGTAGCTTGTTTGGTCTTTCTGAGAAGCCTTCTGCATGAATATATGTGACCTTCAGATACTGGATGAATAGAAAGGAAAATTGCTTTAGAAATGTGTTGGCACTATGGGAGACTCGCCTCTCGAAGTCACCCCCAAGCAATCCGATGATATGACCTATGAAAGCTTCATTGACCTTGCAGTAATCCTTCTTGAAGTTCCTGTATTGCAGTTGGGGATATTTTTCATAAACTTTAAGCTCCCTATCAGGTTCTTCATCTGGAGCTTTGAACAAGCCACTGTATTGCCTCCGTTCAGCCAATGAATAGACCAAGTAGGATGTCATGTATAATTTAGAGGTTTTCCTTACGAACATAAACTGTTCATGGAAGCAATTGCTAATTATCCTGCCCCAGTAAAAATTGGTTTATTCTCTATGGAGAATCTCTTCAATGAAGTATACCATCCATTCTTGGAAGTAGGCTGCAGTCCAGAGGCCCATGACTCTACTTAGCAATGTTACCAAATCATGGTAATATTCATAAAAATCACTTCAGAACAGTTCTTAGGGAACCTTCGCAGCATTTCCCCTCTTCTGCTTGAGCCAAAACTGATTTATAAGCTTCTTACATTTAAGTGGGTCCTCCTCCCCGATTGCCTTGCCATCATCCTTGGTTGGTATTTCCATTTCCCTGAAGTTAGGGATATGAAAAGTCTTCGTTATTGCTTTAGCAGACATATCAGCTAACATGTTTCCATCTCTGTCTACTATTGTTTGGGTCTCTGGCTAGAATGCCTCCCTGCAAGCCATTACTAGTTCAGGGGCGACAAGAGCAGGAGGGAAGCCTGCAGCCTTGGCTAACCCACTGCCTCTGATTAGTCTTGCATTCTCCGTCGTAGGGTTGATCCTGACCCTTTGCTTGAATCCATTGATATCTATATGTCCAATGTTTGTGTCAGATACCTCCTTCCACTATGTGGTGACTTTGGATTTCAGGGGTTCCCCTTGGAACTGATACTTCATCTGGTCCTTATCTTCTTTTCCACGGGGCGCCTTGCCTTTTTTCTTTCCTTTTTCTTTCTCCACGACTGTTCCTGAAGTTCCTGCACCTGATTCCATATATCCTTTAGGAAAATGAGAGGTTCGTAAAATCAAGCATGAAAGCATGGAAACGTTAGCCAAATCCCTACAAACAGAGTTAGATTGGATAATTTAGCATTTATATAATCCAGATTGTTGTTAGAAGTGCACAGGAGGGAGTTTTGATGATTTAGAACCTAGGGTTTAGACTTCGCTGGCTGGATGGCTATTTTAGAAGGGAAAACAGGGTAGGGTAACCTGTAGCATTCCACTATCCCTAGGACTTGGTCAAATTGTGGGGTGCAATAAGGAGAATAGGCCATTTTGGTACATGGGTCGAAGTTCGTTTGGTGATTGGAAGGCATTTGGGTCACTCTTTGGGCGATTGGAATTGAGAAGGAGCTCCGCTGTTTAAGGTTTTCCATTTGAATCGACTCTGGTGAGATGGCATTCCTGGGGCAGAGTTCTTCCAGGCGGGACCCATGTCTCTTAAGGGTGGTCGATATTACATCTTGATATTTGGGGCACTTCGGGCCAGAAGGGGCAGAAGTCCGCGAGGTGATTGCCATTTGAAATGGCGAAAGATGTATGAAAGTATGATGGGGGCCACCTGAAGGGTTAGGTCCAGTTGAGGGCATGGCCATTACACTGTTTCACTTATTCAAAAGTTCAGTGGCCAGAGCAAGGTCGGGTTCTGACGGCCGGGAGGAAAGATAGGGTTTTCCTTTTCGTAATAGCTGGGATGGGACGGAGTCCCATTGATGGAGGTTTGTAGGGGACAAATCGCCAATCGTTGATCACTTGGCACTTTTGTCACTTTCATTTGATGGCCGCGAGGGAGTCAGGAGCTGGAGGATGGAAGGAAGTTATTCAGAAGTTGTAGGAAATGACGATGTCACCATGATAACCCGAGGACGGAGGTCCGCCAACTGGGACCCGAAGGGTGTTTGATGTTTGGTTGTTTCAAGTTCAATGTCATGTGGCAAATGGATGAGTGAGGCCCGAAAGATGGATGACTGTGCTCAGAATTCCATTTGAAATGATGACTCGCAAGCAACGCCCCGGGGATAGAGTTCTGCGGGCATGGGTCTGGGCAACTTATTGATCTCTTGTTTTAGCTTGAGTTTTCACCAGGTTTCGATGGTGAGAAGGTTAAGTCCTCCCTTGATGGCGGGCCTGATAACAAAGTTCACTATTGTGAGGTTATCTTTCGTCAAGTGTTGGTGATGGTGAAGGGGAGACCTGGGCCCGCAGAGTGTGAACACTCTGGCCGAAGAATGGCGCTGGGAAGTACAAGTTTCGTGACCATTACTCGGGTGATTTGGAGGGTTTCTCATAATTTCATCACATGGGTTTAAGGCACTTGGTTTTCCTCTATCTAGTTCATGTAATTTTGCTCCTTTTAATTCATTCATTTTACCAAAAATCAAGGAAAAAGTGACACGAGGCACAGGCGGTGAACTAACCTCGAGAACTTGATGAATGTGGGTGACCTAGCTAGCAACAATGGCTTAGAGATGACGATCAAACGATTTGGAAATGATGGAGGTGATGGAAGCTAGCTCTGGATCGCTCTAACTTTTCTTTGATCAACTAACAAAGTGATAATGATAGGTTGAATCCATCTATTTATACCCTTAAGTGCATTTAATGCTCCTAATTAATGCATGTACAACAACCATTGGGTTGGTAGGTGGCAATTTCAAAAATAGACTTAGAAGCTTCGAAGTTTGACAGCCAAAAAACTGTTGAAAGATAGCCATTTAACTGTTTGGTGATGATCATACGACATTGAAGGGTCTGGGTTCTGAAGGTCGGAACGCCGTCGGCTAAAGGACACTTGAAAGTTCGGCAATAAACAGGCAACACCAGGGAGATCGGGACCCCATAAGCGAAACTCCACTGGAGAATGATTGTTGGAGAATGGAAAAAAAGCGATGGAAGTCTAAGAGGGGAAACCTGGCAGGTCAGGCCCAGGGAGCTCGATGGACGCCAGTTTCTGAAATACTAAGGCAAACACGAAGTGTGAACCGACCAAGACAAAAGACCTTGAAATTTGAGGGGGCAAGAACATGGTCAATTAAAGATGACATCACTAAGAGCTTACTGACCATTTTAAACACCAAAATGGGGGCATGCAAAATGAGGTGAAGCCAAAAGCGACCTGACAAGGCAATGAAAAGAGAGGGTCCCTGTTCCTAGTGGGGCATGTGTGTTGAGTGCACAACAAATTGCAACTTTGCTGGGGAACACTCTTGAGTGTTCTAAGGATAAATGCTCATTGAAAACCTAGAATCTCTGGTTTCGCAGACTGGGGGCCAACTTCCAAAAGTGAACTAGGAGAACAGGATCTTTAGCTAAATCAACCCACGAAGCATCTTAGAAGTGTGTGCTTGGTGAATTCATTCATTTTCTTAGAAATTGTGACAAGAAACAACCAATCAAACTAAGCAAGCTACATGAATCGTCCAACTCCAAAAGTAACCTAGACATTGCCCTGCTGTTAGTCAGGCATCCATAGCCTCAGCAGAGTTGTCGCTGTAACCCCATGGATATTGCTCTATTGCCAGTCGGGCATCCATAGCATGATAGAGTTATCCACACACCCATACGGTTGCTTGATTTCAAAAATTTCATTTCTTTCTTTCTTTTTATACTTCTTTTAATACTCTCTTCTTTTTCTCAACCGTGCAAGCACTGAAGCCTACTATGGGTTTGGGAACCATTGTGGTCATTGGAGCGGACTTAAGATTTTTCACTCACCAAGTCATCATAACAGCTACCGTACAACACTTTGGAAATAATTAATATGTGTTTCGTGTAGAATTTGAGATGAACAAAAAAGGATTCAACCAAGGTGCAAGTTCTAAGGAAGAGTTCAAATGATTAAGTCATTCCATAGTAGTGATCATAGACCAATGATTGAGAATGAATATTTAGCCAAAGAACACTAAGGATGGGTAGCAAAGTGAACCGTTCGTTGAAAAAGAATGATCACCACAACAGAAGTGAAGGACACCCTCACCAAATCAAAATAGTTAGGAACAAGCAAAAATGAAGCGAAGCAACGCAAAACAGCAAAGCGAAACCAAACTGAAAGTGACCTACTCTAACCAATGTACAATTATTTATAGGAATATCTCTAAAAAGGGCTCAGACTTGGAAGTAATTCTTTAAGTGCTGCCTGTTGACAGATAATGGGACATCTTTACCAGTTAAGGTCTTTAAGTGGAAAGCATTGTCTCCCAGGATTTCAGCTATTTGAAAGGGGCCAAGCCAAACTTTGTCAAATTTTTTATGCCCCCTTTCTTCTCATGGGCCTTGTCCTAACATAGGACTAGATCAACAATTCAGAAGGCCTTAATTTTGGCTATGTGGTCAAACCATCTTTTAACTATGCCCTGGTGTTTGGTGAAATTTTCTATTGCACGGTCACGTACTTCTAAATGCAGTAGCTCAGCTAAGCGACCTTCTCTATGATCCTGTTCTTCATAGAAATCATTGATGAACTGGAGGGTGGGGATTTTTAGGTGGATTGGGAATATAGCCTCTAGGCCATAAACAAAATGGAATGGGGAATCACCAAGGGCAGCCTTGTGGTGTGTGCGGTCTACCCAAATGGAAAAACAGAGTTGGGTGTGCCAGTCCTTGGGATTCCTGTCAAGCAGTTTTTTGATTATAGTGATCAGGTTCTTGTTGGTGGATTCTGCTAGGCCATTGCCCTGGGGGTGGTAGTTGGATGAGAATTTGAGGGAAATTTTGTAATCAAAGGCCCAGCTAGCAAACTTGAGTGAAGAAAATGCAGGGCCATTATCACACACCAATGCATAAGGGAAACCAAAATGATTTAATATAAAACTTTCAAGAAAATTCATAACTACCTCTGTTGTGCATTGCCTACATGCAATGGCTTCTGTCCATCTAGTGCAATAATCAGAAGTAGTTAGAATGTACATCTGTCATGTAGATGATGGTGGGCTTACCGGACCAATGAAGTCAAGACCCCATTGCGTGAACGACATCACCTCCAAAACTGGTTGCAACGGGACAACAACATTCTTCTCTTTGGTTGTCGTAGTCTTACATATGTGGCATGTATGAACATGGTTGTGAGCATCCTTGAAAACTGTCAGCTAATAATAACCTGCTCGTAGGATTTGATGCGCAGTGGAAGGACCTGATCCATGACCAGTGCCATACTTGTCATGAAACTCTTTCAAGACCTGATCAACTTCCTCTTTGCTAAGGCATCTCAGATAGACACCTTCATGATTATTCTTATATAAAATAGACCCTTGCACCATATAGCTACTGCTTTTCATCCTAAGGGCACGCTTTTGAACCCCCTGCAAGCGAGGTGGGCACTTGTGGTTCAACAAATAATAGACTATGTCATTGTACCACTTCCCTGGGGAAACATCCTCGAGTTGGTACTACTGCACTGGCAACTCAAGCCCTACTTTAGTTGCTATTTCAGCTATTGTTCGGGTAAGTTCCTATCCTCTTACTAACTTCATGGGCTGAATCTCCATGTTGTATTCCTATAACAATGTAACCCACTTGGCTCTTCATTCTCCCAACTCATTTTGCATGAGTAATGTCTTCACTGCTGGGTCAAGAACAATGACAAACACCTTATTGCATAAGATGTAATGCCAAAATTTCTTCACTCCTTTGATAAGGGCATATGCCTATTTTTCTATGTTGTGGTACCTTAGTTCAACATCTTTCAAGGGAGCACTCATCAAGGTGATTGGGTGCTCATTTCCATCATTGTATTTTTGGGTCAAAATGCTGGCACATGAATGATCTGAAGCAAATGAATAGATGTAGAAAGACTTCAGATAGTCTGGGCTGACTAGCATTGGTGCTTCAACAATTGCTTGCTTAATTTATTCAAAGGCTTTCTTTGCTTCAGGAGTCCACTCGATCTTGGCATCTTGCTTTAGCATAGCATTGAGTGGCTTGACAATCTCAACAAAGCCTATAATGAACTTTCGCATGAAGTTGATCTTTCTGAAGAAAGATTTGAGTTCTTTCTTGCTGCCTGGCAGCTGAATCTTCAATAAGGACTAGATGCATTCGGGGTCAATGGAGATGCCTCGCTCTGAAATGATGTGCTCGAGCAATCTACCTTTAGTTACCCCGAAGATGCACTTCTTCAAGTTAAGAGAAACTCCAAACTCTTGACACCTTTGAAATACTTTGCACAAGTCGAAGATGTGATCGCTTCGCTTCTTAGAGAACACGGTCAAATCATCCATGTAGATGATTGTACACTTTCCAATTAGATATTTGAATGCGATGTCCATGGCATGTTGAAAAGTAGCGCCAACGTTGATGAGCCCAAATGGCATTCTTCTGTAAGCGAAGGTCCCCCACTTGGTGGTGAATGCTGTCTTATAGCGGTCTTCATACTGTACCATTACTTGATTGTACCTAGAGTATCCATCGAGGAAGGACATCATTTGCAAACCATTAATGATCTGTAGTACTTCAGCTAGTGATGACATCAAATAATTGTCCTTTTCTAAGGCTCTGTTCATATTGTGGAAGTCTATGCACAATCTAATTTCCCCATTCTTTTTTCTGACTGGGACCAAGTTGGCCACCCATGTAGAATGCCTGATGGGAAAGATGATTCTAGCTGAAAGTAATTTTTGTACCTCTTTGTAGATGATTGGTTCTCACAAGGCGTTGATAGGGCGCTGCCATTGGCGGAATGGCCGCACATCTGGCTTGAGAGGGATGGTATGTGTTATGATGGAGGTGTCATAAGTTTTCAGATATTCATAGCTCCATGCCACCACATTATGATACTTCCATAAAGCATCCACAATCCCTTTCTTTTCTTCTGCAGTGCACACTTTGCCAATAAAAATATTCTTGACTTCCTCAGTTGTCCCGAGGTTGTGAGTGTCACATTGGTTGCTTATGGCATACCTCTTTGTTTGCTGATCTTGATCCCTAATTTGTTTCAAGTCGAATATGGGTTGAAGCTTAACCATACCTCATGGAATAGTGTTGGTTTTGAGGTTGATAACTCCTATATCTAATTGAACCTCTTTTGGATCAGCTTCATCAATGATTTGTGTGGCAAACATGTCAGATCTTGTGATAAATTCTAGAATATGCTTATCATCATTGAAGACTTGGAAGTGAGTGACATTGTCTGGAAGAAATGGTTTAGAAGTCAACTCAACTATGAATTTCTTAAGTCCAGACAAGGAGAGGGGTTGTAAAGTGCTGGCTACTTGAGCCAAAACATCAACTATATGATATTGGGAATGTGGGATCAACTATATATTAAATGTGTCTAGACCTTCTATGAGATCCCAAACCCTATGCCTATAATTTTCCAATCTCTTATCGTGGCAGGAGTACAATTTCTTGACTTGCTTGACCACCAATTCAGAATCATCGAAAACTTGTAGCATCTTAACATTATTTCTCAAAGCCATCAAAAGACCATGCACTAAATCTTCATATTCTGCTACATTATTGGTACAATAGAATTGAAGTTTGTGGGAAACAAAATAGGTCTTACCCGTAGGGCTGATTAGCTCGAATCCGGTGCCGGCTCCTTGCTTTGACTTGGAACCATCAAAGCGTAGTGTACAAAACTTGGAAGGCTCTTTGACGCCAAGATCAATGATGCATTCATTACCTTTAGGCTATGAGTTGTCATCCATAACTTGCGAAGTATGTGTTGATTCAATATGATTTGGGGTAGGATGCCCTATTGGTGTTTGCTTCTGAAGGGAGACTAGTCCTTTGACATGTTCCAGTGCTATCTAGCACAAGCAACATTCAAAATCGGAGTGGGTAGCGTTGTGTACTTTGCACCTGCTTGGCAGTAAAAGGTCTTGTAAGTTCACTCTCACCCCTAGACTGAGTTGATTTTGTACGCATTTCTCCATAAAGTCTTGGAAACTATCTAGCAATCCTAAATTTCCATCTTCATAAGGCTCTTCATCTTCTAGTTCCACTAACATTTCTATACTTTGAGGTGCATGGATCAAGTTGGTGGGAGGACTACATTGTACCAAGAAGACCTTCGCAGGTAGTCCTTGTGGCTTTGCTTCTTCTTGGTAAGCAAAGAGGCAATAATTTCATAATTTCATTTCAGTGAAGAACACCTCATTGGTGGTTTTGTTATACTTTGTAATCATGAGTTTCATTCGTGGCTCCCGATCTATGCGAATTTGATTTGGTAGTCCCTTCCATGGCAGCCACATGTGAGAAAAATATGTTGCAGTATATTCATTCAATGCACGGGTGAAGTCTTGTCCCAAGATAATTCCATATGTATCTGGGATATCCGCAACCTGGATATCAATAACTTGTTGCACCCTCAGATCTATAGCAATCTGCATTGGGATCCGATTCATCTATCCAACAATGTTTACCTCGGTTTTGTACTAGTTGGGTCACCTTTCTTCTTCAAGGAGTGGGGGTAATCCAAAGAGCTTTACATACTGCTAAAGGCATGAAATTGGTTGATTCTCCGGAGTCAATCAAGCAATTGCGCAAATTCTTTCTAAATATCTGGATGGTGGTAAGAAAGGGCGGTGTTTCCAACTTTCCTTGGAAGAGGCCCATAGGTGTATCTATCTGAGTTGCTTGAATTTTGTTCTTATTGCAAATCATGTCCTTAGTCTACCAAGAGGGATGATCCTTGGAACTTTGCCTATTGTTTTGATCCAATTCTTTGGCAAGCTGCTTACCCATTGACTGACCTTGAGGTGGATCAACCTTCTTGCCATGAATTTGCTAAATAACGGGTTCATTTAGAGGGCCTTCGAAGGACACTCTTTTGGCTGATACTTCTTGTGCTACCTTAGAGGAAGGAGTCCCATTAATGACTCTAAAGAAGGCATGTCTGATGGCTGGGACCTTAAGTAACTCAAAGGTGGACAAGCTGATCTTAACTTTCTTAAACTCTTCTATGAAATATTTGCCCATTTGTTCAATTTTAGATTCAAATGCTCGACCTATGGTGGAGCTAGCAGGTTGGGCTTTTTTTTGGCTTGATTGATTTTGGGGTTGACCTTTAGGCTGATTTTGTGACTGGCTTTGGGGATGATTTGATGGCCTATCCTTGTTGAGATATTGAGTAGACACATGAGGGAAACCAGGATTGTTGCTGGCATTTGGGTTAGGTGGGGTGCTAAAGTTGTTGGGAAGAGTGGAAGTTGTAAAAGGTCCACCCACCTGCCTATTCTTAAGGTAGTAGGGTGTCGCCCTTTGGTGGAACATTTAAACCTCATCTACATATAATTCTTCCTCATCTATTGGACCATTATCTATGGAAGCGAAAAGCTGAGACAAGGTTTCTTTGTTACTTACCTCTTGCACTTCTTCATTCTTGGTATCAGCGGTCTCGATTTTAGGATCGTTGATATTGCTTCGTGAGAATGATGCTTGGTTGACTATGAGATAGGAGTCATAAGAATTAGAAGGAATGAGGTCTCTGCAGCTTGCACTATCAACAACGTTCTGGACCTCCACTTGAAAGATTTCTACCATTGTTTGGAATTCAGGACAGTCCAATTTGGAATGCCTGCTTGTCTTATGAATCCAACACCATCCGGATAAGGAAGCCTCAACAAGGTACACTCCACTAGTCGTCTTCTCATTACTAGCAGGTTGATCAAGAGGAGTGGGAACACCCCCATTGTTGGGCCTTGTATTCCATGTTCCGTTCTGCCTCTGGGAGGGTCTCCTTTCAAAATTCTAATTAGAATTCTGCCCTCGTTCATAATTTTGTCCTAAGGAGGTACTTGCTTCACGATTATCCCTGCTATCTATGTTATCTCTGCTATCCCGATTAAGATTAGCCTGGAGGCTACATTGGGAGGCCTACAATTGATTATTCTAATTTCTTAGGTGTGTCATCTCTGTGGACATTTTCTTGATCATTTTAGTTAGCTCATAGAGTCAGTCCTTCTCGGTGTTACTTGTTTGCGACACTTGATTTTGAAGAGAAACAGGCAGGGCAACTGGCTGATTTTGTTGTGCTGGAGGAAATTTCGGTCCCTGTAGGTATAATGGGGCTTGAGGCAGCTAAGAGTATGCCTATTATTGTTGGGGGGTTTGGGAGTAGGTTGGCTATTGTTGACGTTGCAAATATGAAGGCACGGGAGGCACTTGGTTCATCAACTGTCCTGGATGTGGGACTATGGGTAGTTGAGGCACCTGGTTCATAAGAGGTGTTTGATGAGCAAATTCTTGGTGGAGCCCTTGAACCTACACAAGATGAGCCACTAGACCCAAAGAGTGAATCGGACTAGAAATGTTCTATCCCAAATCGATACTGGCAATGACCACCTCTGAATAGGCATCCACCAACCTTGTAAGTGGCGGGCACATTCTTTTTACCAATGCTAACATAAGATTGTCTAACGCTGCATAATAGACAGGGAGGGGAGCGACATCGTTGAGCACATATGGATCTTGAAGCCTCATGTATGTGTGATGGAAATGATCATTGAAAGAGTTGATTGGTTTGTTGATTTCCCTGTAGACGAACATAAACTTTCGGTACAACTTTGAAGGGCTAATCAAAATTTTATATTTCTGCAGGAACACATTCATCATAAGGTCCCATGAAGTAATAGACCCCCTCGGCAGATTGATATACCAATAAAAAAATTCTTCTCCCACTGAGTATGGAAAGAGCCGACACACCACATCCTCATGATCAACCTGCATATCTTTGATTGCTATTTCAAATATCTTAATGTGTTCTTCTACCATCCTTTGTGGATCGTGAGGATTGAACTTCATGCTGAAGCTCTCTGGATTCTTGGGCATGCCATTGTAAGCATTGAAGTGCAATGGAGAAGGGTTTTGCACCAACCAAGCCATGAAGGGAGGCAGAAGTGATACTTGCTGTTGCGGGATAATAACTTGGGGCTGCACAAAGGTAGCGACAGTTGGGACTGTGTCTTGGACTTGGAAGACCGGGGTGGAGGCCACTCCTCGGCTGTGGGAAGGATGAGGCCCGAAGGAAATTTGGAGTGGCTGAGTGGAGGAGGGATGAAAGGTGGAGGAAGGTGAAGGTGGAAGAGAAGTGGAAGAGATGGAGGAAGAGGAAGAGGCAACATCCACTCCCTTGGTTCGCTTAGCCCATGTGGGGGGCTGCAACTCTTGAAATTCCCTTTTGTTTGGTGTTGACCTTAAAACTCTTTGAAATCTTTCAGGGGAGAACGATCCAATTCGATCCAGCTTAACTCAGCCCTCCTTCTAGTGCCAGTTCTGTTGATGGGTGTTTTAGCACTTTCTTAACACAGGCAGTGCATAGGCACACCACCTCTCTTGAAAGGTAGAAATTTGCAAGAAAGTTACCAATTACTACCCTAAGGTCTCTCGGGTGTTAGGTCATGACGCGCATGGAATTTCTCAATTGATGTTTGATGCGATTTTGCTAGTAATCACAGGGCAGACTTATGTTGTTTGGCTGGATGCGAGATGAATCCTTAAATGGAGTTCCTTAGATGGGAAGTTAGAGTGCAGTTTGCTGCAGGTTCGAACAACAATCATAAACTCTTGTTTTATCTTAAGATTTGGCTTTACAATGTGCAATGAACCTTAGCGTAGGTCACTTATTAAAAAAAAGAAAAAGGGTAGGGAAGAGAAGAGGTTCCTGGATTTGAAACTAGCAATGAACAGTGGTCATGGAGGGTTCTACTGTGGACAGCTTTCTTAAAACATAATTTCACTTAACCAGAAAACTCACAGTATCATGAAACTTGTGCCAGCTTCTAAGGACTGCAAATTTTCTACCATTCATTAACCATAAACATGCATGAAAAAATGATAAAATTTTGGAGCAACATTTTTGTTTATGTCCAGATTAACTTTACACAACTATTTACCATCAACAAACAACAAAAAGTATGGACAAGAAAGGCATCAACATAACAAAAATCTACACAACTATTGAACAACATGAAATAATATATCTAAGTAATCTAAAACCATGAAGAACAACAAATTAAATCTAACTAAATCAACTAACTATGGGAGATGAATCATGAAACAAGCAATAGAAATCCAAGAGTCCACATAAAGCCAATGAACTTCTATTAAAATTTATGTAGCATGTCATTACAACAACTCAACTCTCCCTTGAAAATGAGAGGAGACCCCCTATTTATAGTGTTCAAAAAGAAAAATGAATGGCCAAGATTGATTTTCAATGTGTGGCCAAGATTTATTGCAAACTAGGGTTCCACCTACCCCCAAATATATTACAATTTAAAATACACTTCTTTGTCTTTTCTCTATTTCGTCGTCTTGTGGCAGCACTGTAGCACTTTTGTCTTCTAGCTAATTTCCTTTGCTATAGCTATTATGTGAGGAGCTTCTCATCAACGATCAATTTTCCTTCCCGCTTCTTCAAAGCAACATACTCTATAAACTTGCTGATTAATGCCAGAAGTTTCTCGATCTCCATTATATTAGATTGGAGCACTTGGTAGTTCCATTGTTTAGATTGGCCTGTAAGTGTATCCCAATACTCATCACACTTGGCTTTATATTCCCTGATTTGCTTAGATTCGGCAAAATTCTGAGCCACAAAATTTATAAAATCTGTGGTGAGCTCTCTTGACATTCCATCTTCCATCTTCTTATGGAAACAAGGCTTTACCTTTCCCGAATCAATCTTGATAGCTGGCACATCGTAGCCCATCATCAATTTCAGATACTCAACACAATTGGGCCTAATGTCCTTGGCCCAATAAATGTCAAGCTCTACTTTACAAAGTACTTGATCTAGTATCTCTTTCCTATGTTCAAAGTCCAACTTCCACATATCCATTAGCCAGTGATCATCCTTCGTGAATGCAAGGTCTTCTTTCCATATTTTGTGAGGCAGGTTGAGGATGACCTCAATCTTAAGATAGGTGGATTCATATATCCCTGGGAAGTCAGTGCAGAAATTCCACGTGCCCTCAAGGGACTTCTGGACTTCCAAGAATTTATTTGTTGTCCTGACAGTAGGACTGATGCACATGTTTCTAGCATACAAGACTTGCTGGAACCAATCCTCGGTAGTCTTAGTCCAATTCTTTCTTTTCTCAAGTTTGTCAATTTTCTCCTTGGAAAACAGTTGTAGTGGAGCCGAGGATGTGGTGGGAAGCTCTTCCGCCAATGACCATTGCTGAATATAGGTTGTTAAATCAGTCAGCTGTGCTTTTAGCCCCTCCTTGGAGAGTTTTCATGCATTAGATGTACCACCGTGGCAATGGACACCTGGACGTGAGCTATTTTTTGCTTTCTGGAGGCTGTCCCCAAGTCGATGGTGGAGACATTGTAACTTTTCCCTTCTTCTCCCACTGACGGTGTAGCTACTTGTATAGTCCTAGATCCAGAAGCGTCCATTGTCAACTTGGATCTAACTTTGGGATTCTTCTCTTTCTTGGTGCTGATCTGAGCTCAGACCAATATGGCCTCCAAACTTGCTCTTGGATCTCTTGGAGGAGGAGCTTTCTTATCCAGTTGCTTTTCTAGCCACTTAGGCATCTGAGACTCTTTCTTGGGTGATTCACGATCACTTTCTTCTTCATCCCTTCTAACTTCAATCTCTTTATCATCAGGAGCCTCCTGCTCCATTATTGTGTCCTCTTCTTCTTTGTCAGAGTCCTGGATGAACACTATACGTTTCTTCCCCTTCGCAAACTACTTTATCAATTTTTAAGTGCTGGTGCTCTAGGTGTTAATGGTTTTTGTATGCTTTCTTCTCCAATGCCTTTGTTGCTTCCTTTTCTTTCCTCTCGAACTCCTCGGATATTTGCATTATGGCTTTCATCTCTAGTGGTTTAGTTGGAGGAGTGGAGGTGGGGATACTAGCAAGAATCTGTGCCAAGGCAGCTTGAATATACAGGTTCATTAATACTTCAGAAAGCTCAGTGGGAACCTTTTACATTTTCCGAGAGAATGCCTCTAGAAGTGAGAGTGTGGGCATTGGAATTGTTGCTATCAGTAATTAGAGAGATGTGGTCAGAGACATGGAAGAAAAAGAGAGTGGAGAGGTGGTGGTGGAAGAAGAGTCAATCATTACAACCTGCCCAATAGGTGGAGAAGAGGCAAGGTGGATAGAGATATCCAGTGCAGGCAGGGAAGTAGCAACCAACATCTAGGAAGCAGGCAGAGGAGTAGCAACAGCTGTGCCAGTAGGTGGAGATTTTGATTGCTTAGCCTCCATTTCCTCTCCCTCCTGGAGCAGATCTTCTTGAATAACAAGCATTTCCATGACACTACCTGATCTCTTATGTTTCTTGGAAGGTTCACCTTCTACGACCTTTCTTGCATACACCTTAGGATTAGGCTAATGTTCATCAACCTCTTTTCTTTTCCTTGATCTGGTAACTGGAGGGGATTTCGAAGTGTCTCCTGATGGGGCAGCAATTGTTCCATTGTATATTCCACTTGGATCATTTTTGAGCCCCTCATAGGTCAAAGTGACCCCTTGCTGCTTCAATTTGGCAACTTTCCCATCAATCCATTCTTTTGTTCGAGCCTCGACGGGCTTTGTTAGAATGTCGAGGTCATCGACCTCTTGCTCATCCCAATCAATTAGTGGTAGTGGTAGATTAGCAACTTCATTATATTGGGGATCCATGACCATGCTTTCATCTTCTTCCACTTGGTCAAGTACTAGGAACAAATTGACTTTCTTTACAAAGTATGCAGTCATCCGCATATAATGCCTCATCCACACTTCATTGTTATCTTTGCAATTAGCCCATAAATCCTCAACGCTATGTAGATGGGCATACTCAGGTCCAAGCATCTTCTTGATATGGCTATAGGGATCCATCCATGGCCTGGTAGTGTGGAGTCTCAAATGGTATTCAACCAATTCCTTCTTTGAATTGTCGGCACATTGAGAGGTGTGCAGTTCATATAGCCCTTGAACGAAACAAAGGGGATAAGGAATCCCTGCCTTATGTTTTCTGCTCAAAAGGGTGTGCACATGTCATAGTTTCTGAGAGAGCTCCAATAGTATTATACGGTCATTAGGATACCAGGGCAGCTTGTTTGGTCTTTTTGAGAAGCCTTCTGCACGAATATATGTGAACTTCGGATACTGGATGAATATAAAGGAAAACTGCTCCAGAAACACGTTGGCGCTGTGGGAGACCCTCCTCTTGAAATCACTCCCGAGCAATCTGATGATATGACCTATGAAAGTGTCATTGAACTTGCAGTAATCCTTCTTGAAGTTCCTATATTACAGTTGTGGCTATTTGTCATAAACTTTCAGCTCCTTTCAAGGTTCTTCATCTGGAGCTCTGAACAAGCCACTTTATTGCCTCTGTTTGGCCAATGAATAAACCAAGTAGGATGTAATGTAGAATTTGGAGGTTTTCTTTATGACCATAAACTATTCATGGAAGCAATCGTTGATTATCCCGCCCCAGTAAAACTTGGTTTCTTCTCCACGGAGAATCTCTTCAATGAAGTATACCATCCATTCTTGGAAGTAGGCTACAGTTTGGAGGCCCATGACTATGCTTAGAAATTTTACCAAATCATGGTAATCTTCATAAAAATCACTTCAAAACAATTCTTGGGGAACCTTGGTAGCACTGCCCCTCTTCTCCTTGAGCCAAAACTGATTTATAAGCTTCTTACATTTAAGTGGGTCCTTCTCCCGCATTGCCTTGCCATCATCCCTTGTTGTTATTTCCATTTCCCCAAAGGTAGGGATATGAAAAGTCTTCGTTATTGCTTTAGTAGACATATCAGCTAACACATTTCCATCTCTTTCTACTATTGTTCAGGTCTCTGGCTAGTATGCCTTCCTACAGGCCATTACTAGTTCAGGGGTGACAAGAGCGGGAGGGAAGCCTACAACCTTGCCTCTGATTAGTATTGCATTTTCCATCGTAGGTTTGATCCTGACCTTTTGCTTGAATTCATTGATATCTATGTGTCCATTGTTTGTGTCAGAGACCTTCCACTCTATGGTGACTTTGGATTTTAGTGGTTCCCCTTGGAACTGATACTTCATCTAGTCCTTATCTTCTTTTCCATGGGGTGCCTTGCTTGTTTTCTTTCCTTTTTCTTTCTCCACGACCGTTCCCTAAGGTCCTGCACTTGATTCCATATATCCTTTGAGAAAAGGAGAGGTTCGTAAAATCAAGCATGAAAGCATGGAAACATTTTCCAAATCCCTGCAAACAGAGTTAGATTAGATAATTTAGCATTTATATAATCCAGATTGTCGTTAGCAGTGCACATGAGGGAGTTTGGATGATTCAGGACCCAGGGTTTGGACTTCCCTAGCTGGATGACTGTTTTAGAAGGGAAAATAGGGTAGGGCGACTCGTAGCATTCCACCCACCCTAAGACTTTGTCAAATTGTGGGGTCCACTAAGGAGAACATACCATTTTGACAAATGGGTCAAATTTCATTTGGTGATTGGAAGGAATTTGGGTCACTCTTTAGGTGATTAGAATCGAGAAGGAGCTCCACCATTTGAGGTTTTCTATTTGAAACGGCTCTGGTGATATGACATTCCAAGGTTGGAATTCCACCAAGCGGGACCCACGACTCCGTATGGTGATCGATATCACATCCTAACATTTGGGGCGCTAGGGGCTAGAAGGGGCGGAAGTCCGTGAGGTGATTATCATTTGAAATGGTGGAAGACGTAAAGAAGTCTGATGGGGGCCACCCGAAGGGTCTAGTCCAGTTGAGGGCATGGTCGTTACACTGTTTCACTCATTCAAAAGTTTAGCGGGCAGAGTAAGGTTGGGTTTCGATGGCCGGGAGGATGAATAGGGTTTTCCTTTTCATAACAGCAGGGACGAGATGAAGTCCTGTTGACGGAGGTTCATAGGGGATGACCCGCCAATCGTTGATCACTTGGCACTTTGTCACTTTCATTGGATGTGAGGGAGTCGAGAGCTAGAGGATAGAAGGCAGTTATTTGGAAGTCATAGGAAACAACGATGTCACCATGACGACCCGCGGACAGAGGTCTGCCAACTAGGACCCAAAGGGCGTTTGATATTTTGATGTTTCAAGTTCAATGTCATGCAGTGAATGGATGAGTGGGGATCAGAAGATGGATGGATGGGCTTAGAATGCCATTTGAAATGACGACTCACAAGCAACACCTCGGGACAGAGTCCCGTAGGCATAGGTCTGGGCAACTTATTGATCTATGCTTTTAGCTTGAGTTTTCATGAAGTTTTGATGGTGAGAGGGTTGAGTCCTCCCTTGATGGCATGCTTGATAGCGAAGTTCTCCGTCATGAGGTTATCTTTTGTCAAGTGTTGGTAACGGCGAAGGGGAGACTCAGGCCCATAGAGCATGAACACTCTAGCTGGAGAACGATGTTGAGAAGTACAAGTTTCATGAACATTACTCGGGCAATTTGGAGGGTTTCTCAAAATTTCATCACATGGGTTTGGGGTGCTTGGTTTTCCTCTTTCTAGATCATGTAATTTTCCTCCTTTTAATTCATTCATTTTACCCAAAATCAAGGAAAAAGTGACATGGGGCATGGGTGGCGAACTAACCTCAAGAACCCAATGAATGTGGGTGACCTAGCTAGCAACAATGGCTTGGAGATGGCGATCAAATGATTTGACTGCGATGGCGGCGATGGAAGCTTGCTCTAGATCACTCTAACTTTTCTCTGATCAACTGAGAAAGTGATAATGATAGGCCAAATCCATCTATTTATACCCTTAAGTGTATTTAATGCTCCTAATTAATGCATGTATGATGACCATTGGGTTGGTAAGCGACAATTTCAAAAATGACCAAAGAAGCTTCAAGTTCGACAGCTAGAAAGCCCTCGATGGATAGTCGTTTAATTGTTTGGTGATGATCAGATGACACTGAAGGGTCCGGGTACTGAAGGCCAGAATGTCGTCGGCTGATGGACGCTTGAAAGTTTGACAATAAACGAGCGGCACTAGGGAGATCGGGTCCTAACATGCAAAACTCCATCAAAGAATGGAAAAGAAGTGATGGAAGTCCGAGAGGGGCAACCTGACAGGCCAGGCTTGGGGAGCTTGATGGATGTTAGTTATTGAAACAGTAAGGCAAAAACAAAGTGGGAACCCACCAAGAAAAAAGACCTTGAAATTTGAGGGGCCAAGAACATGGTCAATTTAAGATGACATCACTAAGAGCTTATTGACCATTTTGAACACCAGAATGTGGGCACCCAAAATGAGGCAAAGCCAATAGTGACCCAATAAGGTGACGAAAAGATAGGGTCCCCATTCCTAATAGGGCGTGTGTGTTGAGGGCACAACAGGTAGCTATGACTCATGCTCCTATACTCAAAGGACCTAATTGGGAGCTTCCTTTCCACATCCATATTGATGCATCAGATTATGCCATAGGAGAAATCTTAGGATAGAAAGAAGGTGCTATTGAAAATGCCATTTATTTTGTCATAAAAATTTTATAGGGAGCTGAATTCAATTATACAGTGACATAAAAGGAAATGCTGGTAGTGATTTATGCCCTGAAAAAAATTCAGACATTACATAATAGGTTACCAAATCTTTGTGCACACTGATCATGCAACCATTAGGTATCTCATGAATAAACCTTTGATCATGGGTAGACTGACAAGATGGTTATTGTTGATTCAGGAGTTTGATATAACCATTGTGGATAAGCTAGGGAAGGCCAATGTTGTTACATATTTTCTTTCAAGGCTGAATACATCAGAAGATAATTAGGCTATAGATGACTCTTTTCCTGATGAGCAAATATTCTCTATCAGTGTACAAACACCCTGGTATGCAAACATAGCCAACTATCTGGTCACAGGTAGGGTTCCACCTCACTTCTCTACAAAAGAGAGAAGGAAACTCATTGGAAAATATTTTCCTTTTTCTTGGATTGCTAGATGTTTGTTTTATACTGGACCAGACCATGTCATGAGGAGATGTGTGAGAGAAGATGAGACATATGAAATTTTGCATGCATGGCAAAATGAACCATGTGGAGGAAATTTTGCAGTCGAGAGGACAACAATGAATATTTTGAACATGGGATATTACTGGCCAACACTCCACAAGGATGCAGGAAGGTATACAAGAAAATATGACAGATGCCAAAGAATGGGCAGGCCAACCAAATCTGATGAGATGCCACTTTATCCTCATGTAGTAATCACTCCCTTTGACAAGTGGGGATTGAATTTCATAGGACCCATTGACCCTCCATCAAATGGTAAGTCTTATTACTTGTTATGTACTAATTATGTAACAAAGTGGGTAGAAGTTAAGGCCATGAATCATGCAAGAGATAACAAGTTTGTAAAATTTCTTTATGAGGATATTTTCACAAGGTATGGAGTTCCATGAGAGATAGTGATTGATCAAGGGGATCAATTCACATCAATCCTTGTTGTGTCACTAGTTAATGAGTACAAAATAAGGCAAAAAAAGTCTACTCCTTATCACCCCTAGGCTAATGGCCAAGTTGAAGTGACCAACAGAGAAATTGAAGCCATCTTGACCAAAACAGTATCTATCCACAGAAAGGATTGGGCAAACAGATTACCAGAAATTGTTTGGGCCTACAAAACTACCTAGAAAACAACTACAGGCTTCACTCCATTTAAGTTGTTGTATGGAAAGATAACCATGATGTCCATTGAATTTGAACATAAGACTCTTAGGATTGTAGTAGTTTTGGGGATGGATATTTCTGAGGCATAGAAAGAAAGAATCATGCAGCTAAATTCTTTGGATGAGATGAGAAGAGAAACCCTGCATCACACAGAGGTATTGTAGAATCAGAGAATCAAGTGGCATGACAAATTTATCAAGGACAAGAAATTTCAACCAGGAGATTGGGCCCTGCTCTATGATTCAAGATATCAGGACAATGTAGGAAAATTGTAGACAAGGTGACTAGGACCATATGAGGCTGCTGAAGTATTCCCTAATGGTGTTGTACAACTCATTACTATTGACCCAGTCATATTTAAGTTTCTTGTCAATGGTCATCACCTTAGATTGTATCACAATCCAATTTCCAAGGAGGAGTTCCTGCAGCAATTCACTCAGCATGCAACATCTGAGCTTCTTGCAGCTGAAGGAAGTGGACCTAGTGTCCCTCCTTCTGGCTAATTAAGGTATGTAATTATCATAATAAAGACTTCCAATTCCATGGGAGTCCATTTCTTCATCCATCCGCCCATCCACCCATCCATTTCCACCTTTATCTCTCTTCCATCACTTCACTTCACTCCACCTCATTCCACCTCATCTTCATTAATTGTTCAACTTATTTCCTAAAAAGGTGAGTGATACTTTCTCCATGATCTTTGCAACGAATCTTCCACACATTCAGGTATGTGCACATTAATTGCTATATCTTAATTGTCTTTAAGTGCATTCATTTAATTTTTGTACGCTAGTATGGACATTCACCATAGCATGCCAATATTCCCTACCCTATCAAATCATCATCCACATGTGTGGATGCATGCCTAAATTTAGGTTGGGGGCGAAGGAAAAAGATGTGAATATTTTTCCCACATATTAGTCCATGCTGGTCTACATCAACAAAATTTAAATTGAGCTGATTTGAAATCTGAATGAGAGGACATCTCGCATGTGTGAGGTGACACCAATTGTTTTTTCCATTTCTCTCCATTATAGCTTTCCTTTATTACTCCTTTCTTGCCATTATTGACCCTATCATATCTCAAGCTGCGTTGCAAACAAAAGGGAAAGTTATAGAAAGGAAAATTCAGTTGACATTGGCATTGGAAAGTTAGCAAGTGTTGCAAGAAGGTGAATTTGATTTTAAGATAGAAGTGTAGGAAGGAAACTATAGAGTTTTTGTTTGATTGTAGATAATGGGAGGTGGGTTAATTTAGAATGAACCCACGGTGCATGATGTATTATTGCAGGATGAACCCTGCCAGGCTGAATTAAGAAATTGTGAGTGGATTGGCTACTTCCTAAAACTGGATGATTTTGATGAAGACATTGCACTAGAGTTCACCCAAACATTGTTCGAAGGGAATGCCACAGTGAAAGGGTTGGAGGTCATAGCAGCTGAAGAAAGAATTGCAGAAGTTATAGGGTTACTTGCTGATGGTGAAAATTACCCTACTTCCAGAGATGTCGGATCAGCTAGGGCCAAATTTACAGAGCCAAATGACCCTCCATTGAGCATAGATAAACAAGGTACGAAGAGAATGTCTCTACCTGAGCCATGGAATAAGATAGCTAATTATGTCATAAAATAAATCACCTGTGAAGGTCGCCAGTCGAATTTGCATTCTGTGCACTTTAAGCTTTTGAATCATATGAGGCACGAAAGGAGGATGAATGTGCCGAATGTGTTATACAACCTTCTCTCAATCATGGTGGCCAAGAGCCAAAGAGGCAGGGACAATTCTGTTTCCCACCATTATCTGATTAAATTACTAGTTGAGAAGTCTCTACATGATGTATCTGGAATGACTTGGGAAGAATTCATAAAAATTGACCAAATTAGACCTGAGCATTTGCAACCTAAGGTTTTACCTCAACCCCGTAGGTCTAGTAGGAGATTGAGCACGACTGAAGCCACTCTTGGTGCTTCAACCTCTAGTGCAGGTTCGAGTGTAAACCCTCCCACAACAAAATAAACCATAGAAATTAGCTCTTCTGGGATAGAGCACTAAGACAAAGAAAGTTCTTCCCCTGACTTTGATGATGATGTTCCACTTGGCATTCTAATGAAAAATAGGGCATAGAAGAGGGGAGTAGAAACGCGAAAAGGAAAGGCCAAAATGTAGTCGACAGAAAAAGAGGTGCCAAGCTCTAAGAAGAGAAAGACTAATACTATTCATCCTACAGCCAAAGAAAAACATGAGAACCCTCCTAGGAAAGCAAGACCAACCAGGCTAGCCTTTGGTATGCATCCACAAGAAAACCCTAAGTCTAGAGAAGTATCACAAGGGGACATAAAATCTCTAATGTGGCAGGAGAATGTCAAGGAAGAGGATATATTTAAGGCAACAACAAACATAACATTGGTTGATCTTGCCAATATTGCAGAACAAGTTGAAAATCAAGAGTATGAGGAAAATCAGGACTTCTTGCAGCAAGAGGTCCTGTAGCAAGAGATCCTACAACAAAATCCAGAATAGGAGCATGAGTTCCTGCATCAACAACCTGAATTGGGAGAACAATTAGTACCCCTGCAGCCATAATTGACGAGACAACTTGAATCCTTGCAGTTAGCATTAGTGCCAGAGAAGATGTTGGTAGGAATACATAACCCTCCTGATTTTTCAATGCACAAGGTTTCCATGCATTTATTGAAAGAGATGAAAAGAAGAGAAGAGGAATGGAAGGAGGAAAAACACAGATTGAAGAAGGAAATTAAAAAGAGAGATGAGAAAATTGAAGATAAAGATGTAGAAATTGCCACTTTGAAGAAGGTGGATGATATGGCAGCCTTGGTACCACAAATTTTGGAATGTAGGACCCCTCCAAGGTTCTATGTTTTGAATTTGAAGGAGAAATATCTCTTTTTTAGACTGGCAAGAATTGTCTCAGGTTTGAACCCTTCTATTGAGACCCCTGTTGAATTTTTCAATGCTTATCGAATTTCTTCCCTTGAAATGAAGAATTTGCTGTGTGAGTTTTATTTGCATAATTATACTATAACTTAAGACCATAATTGGAATCCGCTATTGTATGTTAAGGATTTCCAATTAAGGGCATTTATGTCTTGGGTGCAAAATGAGATTAGTTGGGGACAATAATGTGGGGCTTATAAGCAATTGGATTCTAACATCCCTCTGCCCATTAGGGCTGAATCAAGGAATCCAAGGGATATTTTCAGGGAATGGCACAAAATGATTTTTAGACCTAGCTATGGTAATAGGATTATGCTTTGGATAGAAGCAATTTATAGTGAATATGAGGCAAAGGAAAAAGCAAAAGAGGAAACCATGAAGAGATACCTCTCACAAAGATGGAACAACTTAACTGATGATCTCAAGCAAGTTGAGCCTCATTCCATCTAGAACTATGCAATGGCTCTTAAAAGGATTGAAAAATATATTCACATTGGAAGGACAAAGGGGCGATTCTAGCTTCCCTTGACTTTTTAGCCACCCATCCTAATGTGGCATGTACCAAACTTTAGGTTCTACCAATATGATATTACTGTAGAGAAACAAAGATGGAGCAGATTGGATAGATTTGGAGGATTCTATTGGGATCTCGATTCACGCACACCACCCTTCGATGTGGGACAATTGTCAGTTGCAAATTTCAGAGTATTGACCAAGCAAAAGAACAACCCTTCCCTTGCTGGAGGACCAACAAGATCTTAGGTTGGGGGGAGTGATGAGTCTAGTTTATGGTCTCATTTTCGGGTAGAATTTGTGATCTAGTTGTTGAAGTTATCATGAACTTTGACACCAAGTGTTGATACTTTTATGATATTTTCCACAAACTATAGACATTGGGCTTAATCTTATTTCTAAAAACCTTTAATGATAAATGACATGTTAAATGGACTGTCTATATTAATTTTGCATGTGGTTAATGAATGTTCCTTAAGGTGGTTATAAATATGCAATTATTGTGCGTACTAACATTGCCATGCAAATTTAATTTGAGGATGCTAAATTTAGGAAGACAGTGCTAGTTGGGCATGCACCATAATGTCCAACAAGGGAATCGTTCAAAGGTCAAAGGAGGTCGACGAAAGGAGATTCCTCATGCAAACCAAATGTAACTGCCTTGTAGTGGTCATTATTGACATTGAGAAAACATGCGCATTACTACAACACTAAATCTGCAGTTGGACATGCATGTCTGACTAGATTCCATGCATGCATAACCACCACCCCACTTTCTCTGTTTTCCCTAAATGGCATCCTCCTAGCTCGTGGAGTTGACTGCCTTGTTTAGTTGGTAGTATAAATAAAGATCTAATGCTCCTTTTCTGGGGGTTGTGCGATTTGATATTATACTTGCATTCTTGAGTTTTCAGTAATACAGATATATTACTCTTTTGTACTCATGATTTTCAGTGAATAAAATAAAGTTATGAGTTCAAACTTCTGAGTTCTCATTAGTTTTAGAGGATACTTATCCAAGGGGGTCCACTTGGTGAGTAATCCATCCTTTAGTTTAGTATTAGTTTATTATTACTTGTTGTTTAGTAATTAGTTAAGAATCTGGCACCAATTGTTCCTGCAGCCACTAGAATTCCATTTTGTGACTATTACTACAGCCAAAGTAGATAGAGTAGTGTCCTATTTGTTTGCTTAGATTTTCATTTCTATCATTCATTTCAGCTTGGTGTAATTTTTGATTGATGGTTAGCATTTATGTTATTCCTTTCTTAGCAATTTACTTTCAACATTGTGTTTTTCCTAGCTGTAGAATGAAAATGGCTACTTTGGGTTCCTAGTGCACATACTGTGCTGACCCATTTCAAGTTCATGTCCCTGGGTTGACAAGTTAAATGCACCTTCATGATTATTGAAATGTCTATTCAGGTTAGATGTCCAATCTTTGAATTGTGGCTGTAAAGGCCTAGTTGTTGAATCATTGTAGGAGGCAGACACTTTGCACAAAAATATTATCACTTTCACCCCTACTCTAAATTCACCATCCCATAATCCTAATTCTCCAGTTAATGATTCAAATCATCCATATACTCCTAATATTTCCTCCCAATTAAATCCAAAATCCACATCATCTTATCTCAATCCACCTTACACTCCCTCATACCTTAATCCTCCCTCCAATCCATCATACTTCCATTCTCCATCTAAACCTAATCCCCCAATCCATAGTTAGAATCCTCCACCCACTTGTAATCCTCTATCTAGCCCCAACCTTCCACCTAAGACAAAAATATACAAGTATCTCATTCTATATTCCATCCAAGGAATCCTTATAAAGAATTTATCACCAAATACACATCCTAAAGTTATGGAGTCATTCCACCCCACTCCACCATCTCCAATCATTAGTGATGAAGCCCTTCTCCATACCACACCTATCAGTACTTTTCCCACTCCTAGCACCATCCAAACCATTTAAAACATCTAACCCATTGAAGCCACCTAAATCCAATCCCCTTCTCCTACTCCTAGTATTATCCAAACCCAATCCGATAAACCCCATGACTCATATATCCTTCCATCCACCCCATTTGAGGAGTGCATCCAACACCCCTCCACCATCACACCACCCACACAAGGTGAAACATGCTACGATCTTGTTCTAAATCATACCAATATATCCACTCATCCATATCAAGATCCTACCCATATAATCCCTCTCATGATCAGTTATCACACCTCCTCCAAATCAAGATCCTACCATCCCATCTACTCCATCTCATGATCCTTTATCACCTGCTACCAAAATATCCCAAAACCACCTCCATATCCCCTTGGTCCCCTTAAATTCACTTATGGTGGTTTTCTTGCAATAGAAGAACAAAGAATATCCATCAATCATCCTCCCCCACCTAATAATGGAATCACATCATTCTTTTAAAATAAAAAGCATCCTACTCTAAACCAAATTCTCAAGATCATAAACTATCAAAGCAAAGGATTAGGCCTTCATGACCAAGGTATATTGAAGTTCATCAACATCAAAGAAAATCCATGTACATAATGCCTTGACTACATATCTCAAGGACCACACTCCAAAAATGTTGGTACAACCTTCATACAATTGTAGTGTCAAAAAATGTCGTTGGTGACATTTTCACACTTGTTTGGGACCTCCTTGAAAAATTGAGCTTAATGATGCCTTGACAAGTAGTGTTTTAATGTGTTTAACACACTCACATTAGGTCTTGGGCCCTTGTGAATTAAATAAACTTAATTTTACCTTATCTAGAGTGTTGTAAAGTGTTGTAACATACTTTCACACTTTTCTAGGGTTTTCATAAATAATTGGGCTTCTTTATGCTTTAATTGGCCTTATTTTACATCCACAAGCCTCATTTAATGCATCCTTTCAAGGATGATCCCAACATAAATTAATATCCAATCATAATTCAGGTGTTTTTAGGTTGTGTGGCCCAAATTTAGTGATTTGGGACTCATATGCCACCTTGGGTGTATGAGTCTCACCTAGGGTTTTGGGTCTCGATTTGGATTTTACACCTTTCTAAGCATTTTTGAATTTTCTCCCATAAATTATGCCTAATGGGACTCATACGCCACCTTGGATGTATGAGTCCTGTGTGGCCCAAAATTAAAATTAATTCAAATTCTTGGCAGGATTTTATCCTCCTAGATCTAATGTCGACTTTTAGTGTTGTAATTTCGGGAAATTTGACATAATTAAGTATAAATAAAAGGTTCTTTCACTAATTTTCACCTAAATATTTTGTGAGAGCATTCATAATAGAAAATTTGAGTTCACAAGAGCATTCAAGGGTCTTCAAGGGAAGATTATCAAGCATTTTAGAGCATTATTCAAGTAACAAGCATCATGTCAAAGTCTTCATGCATCATGCTTGTTTTTGAGAGAACAATTGTGATGTAGGGTTTCATGATTGAAGCTAAAATTCAACTCAAGATCTATCAAATTCAAGAAAGAGCCAAGATCTACATCCATCAGAGTCATCTCATACATGTTTGCAACCTCTTATTACTAGGGTTTGGTGAGTTACAACATCGTATTTTGTTCATTCATCATTCTCCATTCCTATTGCATTTAATTTCAAGGTTTGATTACCAAAATGGGGTTTGCCCAAGGAAAACCCCTTTCCACTAACAAAACAACATTTTCCCCTCTCTTTAGAATGTGATTTGCAGGTCTAGGTTGAAGAAACATTGAAGAGAAAGTTTGGAGAAAGTTGTAAAATTTGTCACCTTGTATTGGAGATACTTGGAAGACTTCTACGAGTTGCAAATCAAGGTTTTGGATCCAAAAATCAATTGGAAATGAGGGATTAGACACTAAAGAGAAGATTCAGACTTTGAAGCTTCAAAGAACCCTAACTAGATTGATACGCTAGTTCTGGCATATGAGTCCCAATTTAGGTCATTTTCTAGGTTTTTGTAGTTTCAAACACCCATTTTCCAGATTCCTATTTCTGCATAGAAACCCAAATCTGGGACTAAATCGCCTAGTTTGGCGATGAGTCTCAGAAGACATTAAAATTAGTGTTTTTAGCATTTCAGGCCTTCATCTAGTCTTCTTCAAGTTTCCAGGTACACACATTTCATCTTGTAGTTCTCTGTTATGATTTTCATGCATTTTTAGGTTATTTAGTGAAATTTAGCATCATACTAGGTTTAAGCATTTTGATTTTTATTGCATTTGTGTTTCTAGGACCTAGCTTTGTGGTGAACCCCTCATTAGTTTATAATTAGACCCTAGGACAATCCTATTGCAAGATCTCTTTCTCCTTTGCATATCTAGGATTGAGATCTCTAGGGTTATCCTTGAATGAGAGTGTTTGAGTTTTGTTATTCTATCTCCTAAGCATAGAACCCAGACAAAATTCTTCCTTTCAACAACCTAGACACACCTCTTCCAAAAGAATAATAGGTGCTTCACACCTATGATCCAAACCATTTATCGCCATCCCCTCTTCTCCATCTTATCAACTCAAAACAATTATCCATATCCCTCCTTCATCCTCCAAATATATTTTTGGTTCTTATGTCTCACAATCTATCATCAAATATCATGCATCTACTAAGTCCATTTTGGGACCTTATATCCTAAAATTCAATCCTTCATCTCATCCTACTGATCCCCTCATCAACCAATCACCTATCCTCTCACCCATCATAAAAATACCACTCGCACAATCCCCAATCAAGATCAACAAAGGAACACCTACATGAACTTCATCCAACATCCTCCATCTATGCATCTTATCCAACATACCACGTCCATCACTCCACTCCTATTCTCTCCACATCATCCATCTCCTCACACCCACATTATTTCTATTAGAATTCATTCACTTGCCAAAATAAAAATGTATACAACCAGACATCCACATGGAACTAAAGATCCCCATGTCCCATGAAAAAGACATGATGAAGTGATGCATAGCAAGAAATTTCAACAAGACTAACTTGACAATTTCAAATAGGGTTTCAATACAAATAATGCAAAAGTGCTAACTTGTTCATGTTTGGAAGCTTGCTCATAAGCCTAATGGTGCACCGCCAAGACAAAAAATAATGGAACAACATGAAACATGGTGTTATAGACCAGGGTAGAACTATTTATAATACCTTTGATGGGTTTCCAAATGTTCATGGCCAAATGGTTGATAAACACAATGAACCAAAAAACTACAATGAAGATTTCTGACTATGAATGATGCCAAAATGCAACAAACTGTCCTTTAGTCTTTCTTCACATGTGAAAACCAAGACTCCAAATATTTCAAGGTGGTTGAACACATCAAAACAAAATTTATTACAAGATTTCATCATTTTCTCATGGAGGAAACTCAAGATTTTGCATTTTCATTATTGACTGGAACCCTTGGTAGGGTTTCTAGTAGTTTTCACTAAAATGTCAATATCTCCCTCGACACTTAATGAAAATGGATGCCACAAAAATAAAAATAAAGAATATTCACATATACACAAAATACAATTTATTTCAGACCAAAATATAGACTGTATAGTCTGAACCAAATGAAAGAACAACCTGCAATGTTGGAAAATGCACAATAATGCTTGCTTTCATTCAAGGAAAATCCATTAATAACTTTCAAAAATAAAAAATGAAGCCAATCGCTCTAGTGGAATTGAAGATAACCTAATTACAGACTTTCCATCCAATTTTTATCAAGATCCAACAGTGGAAAAGAAAGTTATGAAGTTTTTTCCAAAACTGGGAACCTTAGGTTTGATCCAGGGCTGTTTGCACAAAAAATTCTCTAACTCATTCAAATCTTAATGAAATTGCATCAAACAAAAAGGAAATGAAAGTATATTCACATATCTACACTTTCCAATCAATTTTAGATCATTAAATGGGCCATACACATTGTACACAATGAAATATCATACTGAAACATTGGAAAAACACATAAAACCTTGCTTCTATTCAACCAAAACTTCAAAAAATCAGTTTCTTCCCTCTCCATTCGAATTTTGAGGGTAAATGCATGCATTATAAACCATTTTCAGCTATTTTTAATGTTTATTTTTTGGTTTGTAATAGTTTCTTTCTTTTTTGCCACTTGGACAAAGTTGCATGATAACTTTTAGCAACTTTTTGACAATTTTTGTAACATTCACAACTTTTTTACATTTAAAAACCACCGAACCTCTAACACACCAAAAATGAATTAATATTCTCCCAAATGGTCATAAATGACCTTATTAAACTACAAATCCCATGAACAGGGTAAGTGCAAGAAGTTGAGTCAACTTCTAGTGGAAGTGTCATTTTTTAGCTTTAAAATATGTAGTCACTCATTTTTTAGAGTAGGTACCCATTTTAAGGTGGGTACTCATTCCAAAAGGTTTGAAAATCACAATACATATTTCTCATTTGGATTTAGGCTTAGAAAAGGCATGGTAACCCAAATATTAGCCTTAGACTTACAAGTACAAGGTCATGACAATATCGAGAGAAAAAACTGACTATGTCAATATGGTTGATGGGTTTTTTTCAGAATTATTTTAGGAAATTAAAACCCATTTTAGATGAGATTGTGTAGATTATAAATATGTAATTTATATTCCAATTGGATTAATTTTTTAATTTTTCAATTAATCTATGATGAAATAGGTCCATAAACTTGAATTATCAGGGTTTTTTAGTATTTTAATAACTTTTTATTAAAATATTTTTTTGATCTTTTTTTTACGAAAGCGTACTTAAAAAAATTATTTTCAATTTGAAACAAAAACCAAAAAATGATAAGTTTAGGTCATCTTATGCGTGACGTACATGACAATTTTTAAAACACCAAATATGGCCAATAAAAAATTAACAAAAAAAATATTCAATAAAAAATTACAAAAAAATAGGGAAAGCATGCTTAAGTGAGTTACAAATATTTTCCCAAAAGGATTTAGAAAAATATGAATATTTAGGTCAAAATATGGATGACGTACACATGTATGGTATAGTAAAAAAAAGTGACTTTTAAATAGTGGTTTTTAGAAATGCCTATTGAAAGTCAATTTGTATCATCTTGGTATTAAAATAAATTATATATTTGGAAACTAGATTATGAGTACTACATTTTATGATTAGTATTTTTTCAAGATTCAATCTCTAAGTGCTTCAAATTTTAAGGTCAAATATGACAAATTCTGAAAATCAGGGAAAACACTTCCACTTTTTGGCCAAAAAGTGGACTCAACTTCTTGCCAGCACCCAACAACTTAAAACTAAAAAATAAAAAAATTATGCCTAATGAGGCTCTAGATGCCCCTGCACCATGAAGATGAGAAAATACAATACAAAAGTGTACTTAATGCCAAATGCTACAAAGGACCACCAACATGAAAATCAAAACTCTGTGGGTCATAAAGAAAAAAGATGCAATGCATTCAAATGAAAAATCCATAATTGCATCACAAGTTGCTGATCCAAAAGATGTGTATCCCCATCTTCCATCTCCTAAATCTGTTTTGGGTCCATATGTCTATAGTGTCAAAAAAAGTTATCCTTTTTCACACTTAGTTTGGATAATTGACATAGAATTGAATTAACTGTGTCTTGGAGTGGTGTTGTAATGTGTTGTACACATTCACATCATTCTAGGATCTTTATTTGACTAAAATGTACCTTAACGCATCCTTTGCAAGAGTGTTGTAACACACTTTCACACTTTTCTAGGGTTTATTTAATGAATTAAGCCTAATGTGCCCCTTTTAATGAAATGAACTTACTGTGTACCTTATTTAGGTGTTGTAAAGTGTTGTGACACACTTTCATACTCATCTAGGGCCCTCTTAATTAATTATGGTTAATTGGAGTTAATTAGCACCTTTAATTCAAATTTAAACCTTATTTATGACACCTCCCAAAGATCTATGTCGACACCCACAATTCAAATTACATAAAAAATAATTGGGAAAAATCAGGGTCCTAGAAATTGGTGCTAGGACCCATTCGGCCTAGGTGGCAAATGGGTCCTCCCTCTATAGGACCCCCCTTTATTAGCTGATTCTAAATGGGTTTTTAGTGTTCTTTCCATCCCCTGGGGTTAGGTTCTAGAAAATTGAGCCAAGACCCATTCACCCTAGGTGGCGAATGGGTCCTCCCTTAATGAGGACCCCCTTTTTGAATTTCATTATGGCAGGATTTTAATAATGTTTATTTTCAGATTTGGTGCTGGCCTTAATTGTTTGAATTTTGGGGTTAACCTCCTAATTTAGTATAAATAAGGGGTTAATTCACATTGTTTCTCCTCGCAAATCATTCTAAGTTCACAAGCATTAGAGCATTACAAGAGCATTTTCAAAGACATTTCAAGGAAGATTTTCAAGAGTTCATTGCAACAATTAAAGATCATATCACCATGTCAAGGGTTTGATCTGTTTATTCATGTTGTTGAGCTAAGAAAGTGGATGTAGTATTGAAGATCTATTGCAAGCATTGTTCACATCATATTCAAGGATCAAGATCTACATTCTTCATGGGCACTACATGTTAGATTGTGGATTTGTATTACAAGACAACATCCAAGGTATCTACATTGCATCATTGCATGTTTCATGCTTCAATTTCCTTATTTCATCAATTGGTTTAATTACCTACAAGGGGTTTGACTTAGGAAAACCCCTATTCACTAACAATCAACAAGTTTTTCTCTCCTTGAATGTGTGTTTACAGATTTATAGGTTGAAGATTAATTGGAGAGCAA
Organism: Sequoia sempervirens; assembly: GCA_007258455.2. Classification (NCBI taxonomy): domain Eukaryota; kingdom Viridiplantae; phylum Streptophyta; class Pinopsida; order Cupressales; family Cupressaceae; genus Sequoia; species Sequoia sempervirens. The sequence goes on along the minus strand of VDFB02271358.1, from coordinate 28,439,740 downwards.
GTTTAGAGAAAAATTGTCAAAGTTTCTAAGTTGCAAAGCTGTCATTTAAAATGCAAGAATGAATAAATGAAGCTATAGAATTAAGTACAGGTTTTTGTACGTTGACAATCAAGAATTTGAGAATGAAGACACCAAGGAAAATAACCCAGATCTCAGTTTCAAAAACTCTAACAGGGACCCATTCGCCACTAAAGGCGAATGAGTCCTTTGTGCCCTAAAAATAGGCTTCTTGCAGCAAGGTACACACCTCTTTGAGCTCTAAAAACTTCCCTTATAGTTGCTATAACAGTTAGGCATACTTTCTAATTTTTATTTGCATATTTTCTCTCATAATTGCATAAATTGTAGTGATTTTGTGTGGAAAAATTTATTGGTTCATCATCTTGTTGATTCATTTTGACCCAAAATATTTATCTTTATCTTTTTTGTTTGTCTTGTGTTTTTATTTTGGGGATGATGCAAGGAATTGGGATATTTAGGTCTCTTCCATGTTGATGTGAAAGGATTTTTCTTTATTTTCACTCTCTTTGTGTCATTCTTCTAGTTCTATGAGTATTTGGGGAATGATGACAGTTCCATGCTCTATGACAACATTGTAGCACAAACATACTGACCCCAAATCCATAGATCCCTTATGTATTTGTGGGGGAAATCCTTCCTATTTCATGATGCAACTTATCTCAGAAACATATGACTTGGCATAGGGGTTTTTTAGGAAAGCTCTCATGTCTTAGGAAAAACATTTGGCTACTTTAAAGAAATTGTTCACAGTAATGGTGTAGCAACCACTTTAAAGTAGGGGCATACATCGATGACATCTTTCGACAAAATTTCATGGTGTGATTTTTCCTTTTTTCTTATGATGTGTCCTCTTCTTGGTGGTGTCATTGGGTTTGATGTTGTCCAAGAGTGTACGAGCTACCGTCATGGCATGATGCAAATGAGGCATCCCATGAGTGACGATCTGACACCTCAAATTGTCCTCTCTTGGAGACATTAGGCACAATGCTCCCTAAGAAGAAGACCTTTACATGAACAAAGAAAAATCCCCTTTTACAAAATTTTATATTTCAAAAGCATTTACAAAATGAATTACATTGTGGTTCCTTATTGAAGTTGTCAGGAGGATAACTTCGGTTTGGTATGAGAGGCTAATATGATTCTCTCATTTGGCACTTCGTTGGGACAACTAACCTAGTGGATAGACTGAGGTTCCACTACCCTAGAGTGAGCAACATACGTTATGGAAAAATAGCCTAGATGTGTTCCACATCGTGTTGGACCATCAAAGCTTGATCCTTTTTCTCGAACAAACAACCCTGTTTCACTTCGCATTGGGATGGTTGTGCTTGATCCTTAGTTTTTATTTTTTATTTTTTTTGGTCTTTGACAGGGTGTGGTTATGTATCTTTATTATTGCTGCATACTTAATTGTCTTGAATGTCTACTTTAGTGTGAGTTTGACATGGGGTCATCCTCTCACTAACTGGGGGAAAAATGTAGTGTCGAAAAAAGTAATCCTTGTTCACACTTAGTTTAGATAATTGACATAAAATTGAATTAACTGTGTCTTGGAGTGGTGTTGTAATGTGTTGTACACATTCACATCATTGTAGGATCTTTATTTGACTAAAATGTACCTTAATGTGTCCTTTGCAAGAGTGTTGTAAAGTGTTGTAACACACTTTCAGACTTTTCTAGGCTTTATTTAGTGAATTAAGCCTAATGGGCCCCTTTTAATGAAATGAACTTAATGTGTACCTTATTTAAGTGTTGTAAAGTGTTATAACACACTTTCATACTTATCTAGGGTCCTCTTAATTAATTATGGTTAATTGGAGTTAATTAACCCCTTTAATTCAATTTTAAACCTTATTTATGAAACCTCTTGAAGATCTATCTCAGCACCCACAATTCAAATTACATAACAATTAATTGGGAAAAATTAGGGTCCTAGAAATTGGTGCTAGGACCCATTCACCCTAGGTGGCGAATGGGTCCTCCCTCTATAGGACCCTCCTTTACCAATTGATTATAAATGGGTTTTCAGTGTTCTTTCCATCCCCTGGGGTTAGGTCTTGGAAAACTAAGCCAGGACCCATTTTCCCTAGGTGGTGAATGGGTCCTCCCTTAATGAGGACCCCCTTTTTGAATTTCATTGTGGTAGGATTTTAATAATGTTTATTTCTAGATTTGATTTCTACCTCAATTTCTTGAATTTCAGGGTTATTTCTCTAATTTAGTATAAATAAAAGGTTATTTTACATAATTTCACCTAGAAGAAGATTTCAAGGAAGCAAGAGATAAAGGAATTTTATGAGATAAATCATTCATAGTCAAGAAGAAAGAAAAGGTGAAGTTTGGAGCAACATTGCAAGGTCTTCAAGCTCATTCTGTGTCCAAGATCATGCATTAGTGAAGGTTGATGATAGATGCCTATGGAGAATCACGAGGGATTCTAGGTGTTGGGAGATGCACAAGACATACAACCAAGCCTAAGGACTTGTTTCCTAAATGATTCCATCTTCTATTATCATCCCATTTTCAGCCTACAAGAGGTATTCTCAGATTTATGGCTTATTAGAGGGATTAGAAATCTTCTTTAGTGAGTCATTTGCATTATTCATATTGCATTCAAGGGTTCTATTTTAACACAATTGGATAGAATTTCCTTTACATTCTCATAGATCTTATCCACCAAAAAAATACCAATTTTTTTTTGTAGATTACAGGAAGATCTAGATCTGGAAATAGGGATTTCAAGGTGTAAAGGAGAAGAGCAGATCTTGAAGTTGAAGACCAAGTTCAGAGATTTCTGGAAGGACCTAGCAAGACCCATTTGCCTTTAGTGGAAAATGAGTCCTTGTTAGGGTTTGAAGGGCAATAGATTCTACAGTCAACAAGCTTCTATTTTAGGTTCAGAGCTCCCCAAACAAGCCTACCAGGACCCATTCGCCTTTGGTGGAAAATGAGTCCCTATCAACAATCCTAAAAGGCTTGATTTGACCAGATGCACAATTTCATCTCCTCGTTCTGCCAAAAAAGTTACAGATTCATACTACATTGTGTTAGATTTAGGCATTTTGAATGTTAGACCTAGAATTAGAGTTGGCATGTTGTTTGAATTTATTCTCTACAAGCTGTAATTTAACTTACCACCTCATCCTTGCATAAAGGAAAGAGTGCAAGATCCCTCAATCTTGACTTAATTCACCTCTTGGGTTGATAGTTATCTCAAGATTCTTGGATCTCATCTTTTGAATGAAACCTTAACTAGAAAAAAGGGGGTTAGAATTCATAGCCTTCTCCCTTTTCTCTATGTTTCAATGTACCAAAGTCATGATCTCAACTCCTCCATCATCCCCAAATCCTCCATCTCTTTCTCCTCCAATCATTCAACACCTATCACAATATGTGCCAATGTTGGTCCTGAAAACATTCCCTCATCACACTCACCTCCCATCATTATATCCATACACTTTCTAAAATCCCATCCATTATACCACATATCTCCCACATCAAATCCATTTAATCCACTCCCTTTCATAATCCATATGTCCTAATAAGGTTGTACCAACATTCAGTGGTCACTTAAAACATGGGCTGTTAATATTGCCTCAGTATGGAACTTGATGCTTAAGTCCTTCCTCTATCTCCTTATCCCATACCTTCCAAATCCATTTATCCACATCCCTATCCCCATCCATCTCCATCCACACACTAATCCAAAAATCCATGAAAAATCTATAAAAATCCAAAAAAATCTATAAAAATCCAAAAAATGTATAAAAATCCAAAAAATTCAAAAAAATCCAAAATATCCAAAAAAGTCCAAGAAAAATAAATAAAAAAATCATACAAAAATAGTAAAGAGAAAAAAATGTCCAATGGTGAAAACTTGGTAAACAAGAACCTTGGGCAAGTACCATAATGAAAACCTAAGCATATAGGTGTCATGTATAAATCCCCCATCCATTTGTTCTCCACACTTGAGGGAAAATTTATTCTAAGAATTTCCATCCCTTATCCTCTCATCCTACCTATCATATCCCATTTAATTCAATCCTTCCATCCTTGTGATTTTGATATAGATTGGGGAAAATATATATACATGTTTTGGAACCCTCTTGGCATATATTCCTTGTATCCACACATTATCATATTCCTTATCCTCCCCATCATGCTATCATCCATCTACCTTCCTTATCCTCCTCATGGTGCTATCATCAATATAAGTCCCTTATCCTCCCATCCTCCTATCTTCCATCTTCTTGCCTCATCACACATGACATATCAAGAGCAGGGAATTTATTCCTTTGCAACATGGTCCTTGGAGATCTCATTCCATACCATCCCTTCATCCCATGATCCTTCCATCTCCACATCCTTATCTTCCTATCCCCTCATCTTCTCATCTTTCCATCTCCCCATCCTTATATTGCTATCTTATCATCTAATCATCTTTCTATCTTCTAAATCCTTATCTCCACATCCTCCTTCCATCAATCCTTCCAATGCCTTCATCCTTTTGTTTAATGATCATTCCATATCCCCATATCTATTTATTCTCCATCTATGCCATTCATCTTACCATCTTATCCTTCCATCCCCCAATCCCTTATCAATGGTATCTAGCTCTAGGCTACCCTCATGCAATACAATTCCATCTATCTAACTTTCATCACTCCTATATTTTTCCCACATCCTGATTGATGAGGTATAAATAACCTCATGATTATAATAATCCAAATACCCTTCCCTATTTCTACCAATATGTTTAACCTTGCCAATTGTTTACTTTTAGGATTAATAATTACTTACTTTTTGTAAAAAGATGTATAAACCGTTATTTCCTAAATCAATTGAATTAGCTGACTAACGCTGAAATAATGGTATTGTTTTCAGTCATTGTACAAGATATTATGCATGACCGAGTGGAATTTAAGTAGATTTCAAATAGTTGAAGATAGAGCACTGGAAGTTTTGGCACTAAAAATTTAGGCGTGCATAGTGGAACAAGTCCTTTTACTGCTTTTTGTTTAATTTTTGTTTAAAATGTTTATGGCTCCACTGTGAGCCTTTAATATGTTTTATGTTATGGACCTTAGTCAGTTGGTTAGTTGAAATTCTGTTGGACGAATTTTTCAATGGTCCATCTGAAATTTAAGATTTTGTTAGCAGTTTAGTATATATATGTAACCGCTAGAAACAATGTATATTGGATACCGTTAAGCTATTATAATATGCTTTGAAGTATGTCTTTGTGTTACACTTTTTTTGATATGAATAAAATAAACTTTTCCATTCTTATTCTGGGTTACTAGTTTTGTGTAATGGAATTATCAAGGATGGATTCATTTTGAAGATACATAAGTACATATGATTTGAGTTAAGCGTAGAAACGCTCTAGAGCTAGCCACTCGAGGGAATCTCATAGAGTAGATAGATAAGTATTTTCATTTTTAGTTATGTTACTTTTATTCTGTACATGATAAATGTGGATGAATGTTATTTGTATGTGTTGAGCTCTGTCAATTATTCCTGCATGTTGTAGTTCAATTTTACAATATTTTAGTTTTATTTATTTAAAATTCCAGAGCACCCACTTTGGTTGTTAGTTATAGGTTGTTAAGTTTACTTTTTGTTAATAGTTAGTTGTTTTCATTTTCATTTTATAGTTTTACTACAAGCATTTATTTTTAGGTAATTTATATTCTTTCTAGTTTAATCATCTTTTGCTTTCTAGCTTAACAACTTCATGCTTTCTAGCTTAAAAAAAATTTACGTTTTCTAGTTTGAATGCTTTCTAGTATAATTTTTTTTTACAATTGTTTTGAAGATTCAAAAAGTCTAAGAGAGTTAACCAAGATGTCAAGTATTGCATACAACCTTGGAACACTACCCGATCGATATAATTGATGCATTTTCAACTAAAGTGATAGGACCTAACAATAGTCTGTCATTGATAATCTCTGATCACTTTTCATCACTCATCTATCCATCCCATTTTCCTCCCAATTTATCTTTTAATGATTTGGATAACTATCATATTTCTAAGCTTCACACAATCGACATCATCTTGTAAATATTATATATTTTATATATATCATGTGTCTTGTACATAAGGCTAGCCTAGTGTCATCACCTAGGTCCATCCTTGTATATACTTATCACCAGGTCCCATCCTTATGTCTTTTGTGTCATGAAGATCCTCTATCAAACTATAGCTTCAACAAAATCCATTATCCCCCTTGGGTTTTGTTGTGCCTATAGCACACATGCCTCATTTAGAATGGGGACCCTCTCCTTTGACCTTTGTTGGGTCACTTTTTTCCTTTGCCTTGTTTTGCATGCTCCTAATTTTGAGTTTCAAGTGGTCAGGAGCCCTAAATTCATCATTCTCCAGTTGACCAAAATTCACCACTAGAAAAATTTCTAAGTCCTTGGCCGCTACAGAATTTCCCATGTGAACTCCCTTAGCCTTTTGCTTTGGCATCCTCCAAGTCCTGCGGGTCCACAATTGCAGGCTTCCTTTTGCGCCTCGCTATCATTTGTTCGCTATTCAAACAACTGCCGACCTGGGGAGTCCGCTTGCATGGCAGGTTCCACACATTTCCCTATCATTATCTCTCAGTCGCTAACCAACAACGAAGTCATGGGGTCTTCCCATGGTGCGAGTTCCACTATTTCCGCCACTGGTTCATCGAATTTCATGCCCAACCACTTCACCGACCGCCATACCTACATTTATTACGTGTCATTAATGAGGTTTTTCCTATAAACAACCTACTCAACTTGTCATTTTCACTCTTACCAGTTAGGATTAGTTAGAGAGAAAATGACGATCACAACCCTTGCGTGCGCATAAGCCTTCGAGGGATCAAAGAATGATCTTCAATGGATTTCATGCACTCTTGTAGGTATGCCTACATCCAAAATTGATCAATGCATGATTTCAATAATCAGGGTTGTAAATAGATGTTTAAATCTTTAAAGTAAATCTTGAAATGCATTTGGTGGTTCTGGTTCCACACAAACCCACTTAAAATTCCTTTGAAAATCATCCTCGAAACCATGTGGAACCTGATATCTCCTCTGTCATTTTTCATAGAGCATCGACCCCTCTATGGCCTGCATCCCCCTTGTCGCCATCCTAGTTGAAATCCAAGTGTTAAAAAGTTTAATGAAAACTCAAGGTCTCAAACCCATGTGTGTCCACCCTTGTAGACTACTGCATGTGGGTGGCCATCACCTTAATGCCTCTAGCAAATGAATTCCCTTTGCTAGCCTCTCGCATCGTGGTCCCACCAAAACCATTTTCACTGAATGAAAAGTGATCAAGTCTTAGTATGGGGGCCATTCCTTGTGGGCCACCACCCACGACTTACCATCTCGTGGATGCCGTTTCCTAATGGCTAGGCCATCTCTCGCATGTACATAGTGGACCCCGCTACTTTGTTGACTAATCTGAGTCCCCACGAGCAAACAAAAAGTCAAGTGTTTCACGTGGGTAGTCCCTTGCAGGCCATTGTGTGCTCTTCGCCATCACCTAGACGTCATTCACTAATGGCTAGGCCATTGTTCCCACCTGCATCATAGAATCTGTGGTCCCCTTCGCTGGTCATGATCCACAAATGAAAACACTAAGGTACAAAATTATTCATGCAGGATAATCCCTGCGAGGGTCTGTCTACGGGCTTCTGTCTCATCATTGTCATTCCTAATAGCCATCATATAATGACCGTCCACCAGTTCCCACCCGCATGCCTCGAAGTGATCAAAACGTAGGAAGTTAGCTCACGCCGTCTTGACTGCCTGCGGGTCCCACACTACATAACTCCTCATGTGGGACACTGCACCCTATTTGTCATTCCTTAAGGATAGAGTCTGAAATGTCCATGAAGCCCCCTGCTTTCGCACTCCTCAAGCCCACATAAACATGATGACCAATCAGGTGACTCTAAGAATTTATAATTGATCTCCCCATGTGCCAGGAAGCCTTCTAAAGACTTTGACTATGGGTGGCTATTTGTGGGTCGCTGTGACCCCGATGCCATTCTACTCCCAATCGCTCCTGACAGCCCTAGGGAAACCCACATCCCTAGGCCTACATTCCTATATTTGATCCAAATGAACCCCAAACAATGTATGATGATGAATTTTATGATCTCCTAGTGATAAATTGTTGGATCTAACCCTCATTTTGTAGGATTTAACTAATGCTTCCGTGATTTTTATATGAATGCACTTACTATGTTTTTATATGTAGGATTTATGGAATATGCTGCGGGTCCATGAGGGAAGTATCCCGAGAAAGAGAATAGAAGGAAACCTGCACGTTTGCTGAGAGGGAAGGAAGAGAAAGATTAGATGAAATACCAATTCTATGGAGTGGAGTGAACCTCCAAGATCACCTCCACTTGGGATTCAGTGTTAGATACAAATCTTGGGCATATGGATATAGATGAGTTTCAGTGCAGGGTAGTGATCCAACCTACAACTGAAAATGCATGAAAAATTAGAAAGAGTGGTATTGCTAAGGCAACTAGTTTTCCACCTATGCTCATTGCTCTGGAATTATTAATGGTATGCAGAGAATGTTATCATAGTAGCAAAAAAATCATTGACCATGATGGTAGAGTGTTAGTAGATTTATCTGCTAGATCAATAGGAAAAATATTCCACATTCCCACATTTGATGTAACAGAAGAAACAAAAAAGGGATATGCTAAAAATATGTGGAAGATAGATCCCCTAGCATGCAAGAAGTTGATCAACCAACATTGGTTGAAGGAAAAGAGGGGCAGTGCTGCTAAAGTGCCATAGGAATTACTCAGAAGTGACTTCCCTGAGGAATATCATGACTTATTCACCCCGCTGAGTAGGGTAATGGGCCTCCCCATTGCCGCCTTCTTTGAAGAGTGGATGTTCCAATTCATAGAGGAGATCATCCGAGGTGAGACAAAGTTCCACTAGGTGTAGATCATCAGCGACAACATACATAAGTAGCTTATGGTGGTGAAGAAAACATCTAAGTTCTATATGACCTCCTACTTGGTGTACCTCCTAGCCGAATAGTTCCTGTATAAGGGCCTTTTTGTTGAAAATAACTTGGAACCTAAGAGAGGAGACCTCAAATTATAGGACTGCTACCCTTAGCTACAATACAAAAACTTCAAGAGGGAATATCAAAGGGTAAATGATGCCTTCATTGGGAATATCATTAGACTCCTTGGAGGAGACTTTGAGAGAAGAGTGCCTCACAGTGCCAGAGCCTTTATCCTATGCTTTGGGTATCTATTCATACAGTTCTTGAAATTTACATATATTAGAATAGAGGGGTTCTCTGAAAGGCCCTACAAGTTTCCATGCTACCCCAATGACCAAATGATTCTGTTGGTGGTCTCTTGACAATTGCAAAATTCCCATGCCCTACTGAGAGAAAAACATAGAGCAAGGATCCCATATCCTCTAAACTTTGGGAAAGGAATGTATGCTTGTGTCACTGCCCAATGCATGAAGTATTCAGAGAAGGAGTTGGTAGAATACAATCTATACCTTCACATGGCCTAAGGGAGAATGTACCCATATAAAAAGTTGAAGAAATGGGTCGGAAGATAGTATGCTCATCTACCTCATGTCAAGGATTTCTAGGCCAATTGTTAGGATGATAAAAAAGTGTGGATGAGGAACTACATGAGGATGACGATCCATTTTGTAAGGTTGGTAAACTTGTTCCCTATGCGCAATCAAATAGTAGAAGAAGATGACAACATTTTTGATGAGAGGTTCAATGCTGCGAACAACTTTCTGCTACCATTGATAGAATGGGACAAAGAAGAGGTCACTGACCTCGATATAGTGACAAGGCCTATTGATAATAGGACAAGATAGTGGGTAGATGCCTAGATTGCTAAGCTTAAAGTGAAAGGTGCTGTATTGACTTATGGCGAGCTCAAGGATGAGCTCAAGAGCGAAACTGATAGTGGAGTAGCTTTTGCCCCAATCGAGGAAGCACCAAAATCCCCTCCAACAATGAGGTTGAAGAAGAGGAAGGATGCACCCAAGCGCCATCCCAAGCACAAAGTGTACACATGAAAGGCTGCAGAGGGAGAATCTTCGAAGAAAGGAAAGAAAACAAGGGGATTTGTAAGTGAAATGCCCACAATTACGGAGGATTCCCAACACAAAGGAGAAGAAGAAGCTCAGTAGTCAAGATCACCACCTACCACCTCTACTCCTGCTACTACTGCTACCATTGCCACTCCTCCACCTCCCACCTCTTTGACACTCCCTGTTTCATCTCCACCCATCGTGGACATCTCAGTCCACCTCACTTCCACCTCACCAATGGCCCCGATAATGGTATTGGATTCTTCCTCGGCCATAGCATCCCCGCTATTGTCCTCCTCGCTCCCTCCTCCATTACCCTCTCTCTTTGCCCCAATGCTACCACTCACTTTTCCAAATGCCTTTGCAAAGTACATGCAGGGTATACCTACTGATATTTATCGTGTGATAATGAACCCTATGGTTCAAGCCTTGATGGCCTAGATTGCCAGCAACCAGCCCCTTCCTCCGCTACCTACAGAGCCACCAAAGATGGAGGCCACCATGCAAATCTATGAGGAGATGGAAAAACACCAAAGGGAGGCTACTAAGGGCATAGTTGAAGAGCCTGAGGACCCTTTCAAAGATGATTATTTGGAACACCCCGAGGGCGGATTGAACATAAACCTGGATAAGGTGGTGTTCGATGAAGAAAAATCACATTCCTCAGAGGAGGATACTGAGGCTCTTAACCAAAGATACATAATAGAAACCTCAGATTAGGAGTTAGAAGAGGACTGTCCCAGAAGCTCAAGGATGAAGGTGAAAAGGCCGAATCTGAAGAGCGCCATTTTGAAGAGAAGATTGACACTGATGTCAATGTGGAGATACTCGGAGAGCCTCCACTAATTGGCCAAGATAAGGGCCCCATTTAGGAAGAATAAGTACCTCCTGAAAAGGAGGAAGAGAAGGAAAAAAAGAAAGAAGAAGATACCTTGAGGAAGAGCCCCGAGCCTGAGTATCATGCAGAGCTCGAACAAGAAGGAAAGGCATCCCAAAAGGAAGATATCAATGAAGAAAACATAGCCTCTGCTGAGTCAAACAAAGAGAAGGCTATACAGATCGAGGAAAAAATAGAGAAAAGACAAAAGTGTATTTTATAATGTTAAATTTTGGGGGGTAGGTGAAACCCTAATGTAAAATAAATCTTGGCCACACAATGAAAGTAAATCCTAGCCATTCATTTCACTTTTCGAAAACTATAAATAGGGGTCTCCTATGATTTTCAAAGAGAGAGTTGAGCTGTTGTGTAAAGACATGCTACATAAATTTTAATGAGAATTACATTCTTTTGGTGGATTCTTGAGTTTCTCCACATGTTACATGATTCATCTTCTCAATAGTAGAATTTAACTTTGCTGTTCTAAGTTTTAAGTTGCTTTTAGTAGTTAGTTCACGCTACACATTGATAGTGAAGAATGTTATTGCGTTGATGCCTTTCATGTTCATGCTTTTTGATGTTTGTTGATGATGAACAACAATGTAAAGCAAGTCCAAACATTAACTTATTGCTGCACTTAAAATTAATCTATTACTTATAGTTCATGTTGAATGTATAGTTGCAAATTTTCTGACCTTAAAAGATAACACTAGTTTCATGAGACTGTAAACTATTTTGGTTAAGTTGAACTTGGTTTTAGGAAGGCTGCCCACTGTAGCATCCTCCATTATTATTGTTCAACATTAGTTACAGGTCTAGGAACTCTTCTATCCCTTTTCCATTTTGAATTTTCTTTGAAATAGAATCTAAGGTAAAGTTCCAACATCATTGTAAATCCAAATCTGATGTTAAACATGGAGTTTTTGACTGTCATTTTGAACTTGCAACAATTGCATTTCATTTTTAAAATTTCACGAAAATCCATTTGAAGATCTAATTCCTTCCAAACTTGGTGAATCATAAATGCCCTTTGTGATTACCAAAAAACCACAAAGGGCATTTATGGTTTACCAAGTTTGGAAGGAATTAGATCTTCAAATGGATTTTTCGTGAAATTCTAAAAATGAAATGCAATTGTTGCAAGTATAAAATGATAGTCAAAAACTCCATGTTTAACATCAGATTTGGATTTACAATGATGTTGGAACTTTACCTTAGATTCTATTTCAAAGAAAATTCAAAAAGGAAAAGGGATAGAAGAGTTCCTAGACCTGTAACTAATGTTGAACAGTAATAATGGAGGATGCTACAGTGGACTTGTGTGCTACCTGTGTTGAAAAGTGCAAAAAACACCCATCAACAGAACTGGTGCTAGGAGGGCCTCTTTGCTAAGCTAGATTGAATTGGTTCCTTCTTCCCTTAGAGGTTCTAGAGAGTGCTAAGATTTACACTAGACAAAGGGGAGTTTCAAGAGCTACCATCCCCTATGAAGGCTAAGAGAGCCAAGAAAGTGGGAGCATTCACCTCAGCTCCATCCACTCAACCCACTTTGCCTCCATCATCCTCGTCTTCTTCCATCCATTTTCTCCACTCTTCCCCTTCACTTTTGGAAACATCTTCTTCCTCCTAGCCACTCCAAACTACCTTTCACGCCTTCACCTCCCACAGCCAAGGCGTTGCCCCTATCCCAACACTTCATAGCCAGGGCACTACCCCAACCATTGCTGCTCTTTTGCAGCCCTAAGTAATTATAGCACAACTAGCACAACCTTTGCCTCCCATCATGGCTTGGCTGGGTAATAACCCATCTCCTCTGTCCTTCAATGATTACCATGATATGCCAAAGAATATAGAGGGATTTTTCACTAAGTTCCATCCTTGTGATCTATAGAGGATAGCGAAAGAACACATCAAGAGATTTCAGATAGCCTTGAAGGATATGCAAATAGAGCATGAGGTTGTGGCTTGTAGAATCTTTCTCCACTCCTTGGGAGAAGAGGCCTTTTATTGGTATATCCATCTGTCGACTGGATCCATCACTACTTGGGATCAAATAAAGAATGCTCTCTTGTAGAAATTCAAGATACCCGTCAAACCCTCTAAGTCATATCAATAGTTCATGTCCTTTCTAAGGGAGGTAAACAAGCCACTTCATTCTTTCAATGACCATTTCCATCGAGCTTACATGAATTTATATCCACCTTGCATGGTTGATGATCCCTCTGCTCGATTGGTGTACTATGCTTCCTTGGTTAATCTCACATCTGCAATGGTGAAAAGGATGCACCCACTGCCTGCTAGGCTGGTGGATGCCTATGCAAAAATAGTCACAACAAGCACCGACTTGGGGAAACACATTGCAGGTCCGCTGCCATCATTGGGACCAACTGCCCATCCAAATCAAATACAAGGACTCACCCATGCCTTGGCCCATCAAACACCAATGCTAAATCAAGTTTTACAGCTTCTAATAGTGCCTCATCTGGGGTAGCCATTGAACCAAGCACCTCCAATACCTCATGACCTGCAATCAAAACAACAACAAGCTTACTCTCAGTAGCCCCAAGTACCTGCATACCTACAGAGTTTTGAGTTCCCACTTTCTCAATAGAATCAACCTGTAGTACAACCAGTCTTCCTCCAGAGTTCAACCTCACAACCAAGTAGCACTAGAAAGATCAAATTGATGAGCTGACGAAGTTAGTAAAGAAGATGTCTACTGAGATAACACATTTAAGAAATAAAAATAACCAACTGCAGGCTTCTTAGAGAAGTATCCAAGCTAATCTCAATCGAGATAATCGTGACAACCATGATGCGGGTGCTTCCTCCAGACAGAACTATGTGAGAGGTCAAAATTCAGGCCAAGGCTTTGAGAGAAGACCCTCACAAAGACATAACCAAACATGAAACACGAGTCTGAACAATGGAGGCATTCCCACACCTCTCGATCAATCGACTAATGCTGATAAGACAAAAAGTGGAGTATACTTTGTAGAGCCAACCTTATTCGGGTGGTGCCACATTCACCAAAAAAATAGGCATTCCGAATTGGATTGTCCAAAGTTCCAAACAGCTACATAAATTTTCCAAGTGGAAGTTCAAAATGTAATCGATGGTGCGAGATGCAAAGACATAGTTCCATCTGAACCATATGATTCCTCAGTGCTGGTGGTTAATCAAGCTCCTTTCCTAGGAAGTGAAAGTAATGTACCCGTGAAGGAGATCATTTCTCCAAAGAACGAAGAAGCAAAAGAGGTAAGTGACAAAAACCCTTTATCCTAGCTCTTTGATTTAGTAGACAATGGTCCAATAGATGAAGAGGAGCCATGTGAGGATGAGGTTTAAATGTTCCATCAAAGGAAAATCCCTTACAACTTGAGGAATAGACAAGTAGGTGGCCCTTTTATGACCTCTACCCCTCCCAATAACTTCAGCACTCTGCCTGACCCAAATGCTAGCAATAATCCGAGATACCCTTATGTGCCCACCCAATACTTCAACAAGAATAGGCAATAAAACCAAAATCAAAATCAACCTGCTATCTCCTCTCAAGATAAAAATTTTGAGGTAGAAACAGAACAACTAGGGGAATATGTGGTAGAAGAATTCAAAAAGGTCAAGTTGAGCTTGTCAGCTTTCAAATTACTTAGAGTCCCAACAGTTAGAAATTCCTTGTTTAGGATGCTTAATGGGACTGGCCCATCCAGGCCAGCCCAAGAAGTACCCGCCAAAAGGGTCTCCTTTGACACCTCACAAAATGAGCCTGTAATTAGGGAAATTCTAGGAAAGAAGACATATCAGCCTTCAAATCAATAAACAAACAAGTAAACTATCAAGGAGCAAAATCAAGCACAAACCTAGGATAAAACCAATGATAAGGAAAAAGTTCAAGTAGCTCAAGCCAATGTTTTAGTGGGCTTGCTCCAAGGGAAGCTAGAGACCCCACCCTTCCTGACCACCATCAGAATATTTGGAAAGAATTTGCACAACTGCTTGCTCGATTCAGGAGCCTCAGCCCATGTTATGCCTTTGGCAGTATGCAAAGCTCTTGGAATAGTTCTGACTCCATCCCGATGGAAGGTGACCCAGTTGGCAAGACAAAGGTGAACATTGTTAGAGAAATCAATTGGATACCTATGCATATTGCTGCTGATCTAAGGGTGCAACAAGTGATCGAAATTTAGGTTGTTAACATTCTTGACATGTATGACACAATACTAGGAAGGGATTTCACTTGGGCATTGAATGGATATGCTGCAACATATTTTTCTCACTTGTGGCTGCTGTGGAAAGGGTTGCCAAACTAGATCCGTATCGATCGAGAGCCTCATATGAAATTTATGATCACAGAGTAAAATAACACAAATGAGGTGTTGTTTACTGAAACAAAACTAGGAAACTATTGTCCCATGGCATATTAGGATGAGAAAGAATTCCTAGAGGAAGAACTGGCCGCCAAGGTCCTTCTTGTGTTATGCAGTCCACCTACCAACTTAGCTCACACACTTGAAAGTACAGAGGCACTAATTAAATTGGATGATGAAGAATACTATGAGGATGCTAATCTTGGATTGCTAGATGGATTCCAGGAGTTTATGCAGAAATGCGTGCAAGATCAGCTCAACTTAGGAGCAAGAATGGACTTTTAGGAGTTCCTATTACCCAGTTGGTGTAGGGTACACAATGTTGCCCACTTAGAATTTGAATGCTGCCTTTTCCAGGCAGTAGTTGAACATATTAAGGGACAAGTCACCCTAGAGGGGGAACTTCAAATAGAGTAGCTGAATCAAAGCCATGCTGAATCTACACTGCCACCTAAGTCTGTTGAAGTGAATGTACAACCAAGAGAAGAAGTGTGCTTTATTGGCTCCAAAGTCATAGAGGCCTCTAAGTTTTGGACCTTGCGCTTTGATGGGTCCAAGTCCAAGAAAGGAGCAGGAGTTGGCTTCAAGCTCATTAGCCCCATAGGTAATTCATACCTTGCTGCTCACAGACTTCAATTTTATTGCAAAAATAATGTAGCAAAGTATGAAGCATTGGTTCATGGGATTTTGATGACACTAAGAAAGAAGGTTAAAATACTACAAGTCTTTAGTGATTTTAAACTAGTGGTAAAACAAGTCAAGAAGTTGTATTCTTTCCATGATAGAAGGTTAGCAAATTACATGCATAGGGTATGGGATTTCAGAGAAGGCTTAGATGCATTCAACATTCAATTGATCCCTTGAAGCAAGAATCACACTGCCGATGCCTTAGCCCAAGCAGCTAGCACCCTCCAAACCCTTTCCCTAGCTGGCCTAAACAAGTTCACTTTTGAGGTTACTTCCACTCCATTAGTGCCAGATAATGTCACCAATTTCCAGGTGTTCAATGATGACAAGCATATCTTGGATTTTATCACAAGCTCCAATGTGTTTGTAACTCAAATAATTGATGAGGCAAAACTTGAAGAGGCTGAATTAGACATAGAGGGAGTCATTAATCTCAAAACAAACACAATACCATGAGGTATGGTTTAGCTAGAGTAGATATTTGACTTGGATCAGATAAGGGATCAAGATCAGTAAACAAAGAAAGATTCAATTGATAATCAGTACAATGCTCACAACTTAGGGACCACTAAAGAAATCAATAACGTGTTCATCAACAAAGTGTGCTCACCAAAAGAAAGGAAAGGGATCGTTGATGCCCTGTGCAATTATCATGATGTGATTGCTTGGAGTTATGAGGACTTGAAGACATATGATACCTCAATCATTATGCATACCATCCCTCTCGAACTGAATGTGAGATCCTCCGGCAATGACAACGCCCGATTAATGCACTACTAGAACCCATCATTTTCAAAGAAGTACAGAAGAAGTTGTACACAAGGACCATCTTCCCTGTTAGACACTCCACATGGGTGGAAAACGTGGTTCCAGTTAGGAAGAAGAATGGAGAAATAAAATTGTGCGTAGACTTTCAGAATTCAAATAGAGCCTTTGAAAAGGAAATTTATCTAGTACCCTCGCTAGATGGAGTGTTGTAAATAGTTAATGGATCCCAAATGATGTCCTTCTTGGATAGCTACTTAGGATACAACTAGGTGATGGTACAGTATGAAGATAGGCATAAAAAAACATTCACCACAAAGTGGGGAACCTTTGCATACAGAAGAATGACATTTGGACTAATCAATGCTGGCGCAACCTTCCAATGTGCAATGGATATTTCATTCAAGGACTTAATCAAAAAATGCATCATCATATACATGGATGACCTCACTATGTTTTCTAAGAAAAGAGGGGATCACGTCTCCGATTTGTGTAAGGTGTTCCAAAAATATAGAGAGTTTGGCATTTTGCTAAATCCGAAGAAGTGTATCTTCGGAGTTACGAAAGGAAAACTGCTAGGGCATGTGATTTCAGAGAAAAGGATCTCAATAGACCTAGAGTGCATCCAAGCCATACTAAAGATTCAACTTCTAGGCAATAAGAAGGAATTAAAATATTTCTTTGGAAAGATCAACTTCGTTAGAAAATTCATCATGGGATTTGTGGAAATCATCAAACCATTGAATGCTATGCTAAAGAAAGATGCCAAAGTGCAATGGAAACCTGAAGCTAAGAAGGCTTTTGAGGAAATCAAGTAAGCAATAGCTGATGCACCAGTGCTGGTCAGTCTAGACTATCTGAATCCATTTTATATCTACTCATTCACTTCAGACCATTCTTGTACTAGCATATTAACCCAGAAAGATGACGAGGGGAATGAAAACCCTATTGCCTTCATGAGTGCTACATGGAAGGATGTAGAGTTAAGGTATCACAATGTTGAGAAACAATTGTATGCTTTGGTAAGGGGAGTCAAGAAATTCTGACACTACATCTTAAGGAATAATGTGTTCACAATCGTGCTTGATCCGACAATCAAGACTTTGTTAATGCATAATGAGTTGGGAGAAAGGAGAGAAAAATGGGTCACTTTATTACAGGAGTATGACATGGAGATTCAAACCATGAAGTTTGTTTGAGGGCAATCCCTGACTCGAATGATCGCTAAAACAATAGCTAAAATAGGACTTGAGCTTACAGTGCAACAATATTAGCTGGAAGATGTTTCTCTTGGAGAGTGGTATGATGACATTGTCTACTATTTATTGAATAACAAGTGCCCATCCCAACTGCAAGGAGTACAAAAGCATGCACTAAGACTAAAGAGCAACAACTACATGCTACAATGATCTATATTGTACAAGAGAAATCATGAGGGAATCTACCTTAGATGCCTTGGAAAAGTAGTTAGAGTACTGAAGGAATTTCATGAAAAATTTGGCATTGGCCAAGGATCTGGCCCTTCGACCACCCACCAAATTCTCTAGGCCAGGTATTACTAGCTGACGGTGTTTAAGGACACACATAACCATATTAGAACCTATCATATTTGTCAAATTTCTGCTACCAAAGAAAGAAATGTTGTTGTCCCGCTACAATGAGTCCTGGAGGTAAGGCCGTTCACTAAATGGGGACTCGACTTTATTGGTCTAGTACGCCCACCATCCTCTATAGGCCATAGGTACATTCTAACCACTTTCAATTACTGTACTAGGTGGACAAAATCAATAGTGTGTAGGCAATGCACTACTAAAGTTGTTACCAATTTTTTAGAAAGTTTTATATTGAATCATTTTGGTTGTCCATTTTCCCTTGTGTGCGATAATGGCCCCGCCTTTTCATCTCTTAAGTTTTCTAGTTGGGGCTTTGATTATAGGATTGCGCTTAAGTTTTCTTCCAACTATTAGCCTTAGGGAAATGGCCTAGCTGAGTCAACAAATAAAAATTTGATAACTGTAATCAAGAAACTACTTGATAGGAATCCCAAAGACTAGCGCACCCTGCTACATTTTTCCCTTTGGGCAGATTGTACACACCATAAGGTTGCTCTAGGTGATTCCCCATTCCATCTCTTCTATGGCCTGGAGTCCATTTTCCCCATCCACCTCAAGATCCCCACTCTCTAGTTTCTCAACACATACCATGAGGAAGGAGATTGTCAAGAGGCCCGTTTAGCCGAGTTATTGCATCTAGAAGAAGTCCATGACAGAGAAATTGAAATTTTTTCCAAGCACCAAGGCGTAGTGAAAAGATGGTTCGATCGTCGAGCCAAAGTAAAGGCTTTTAGGATTGCTGATTTAGTCCTCTACTAGGGCAAGGCCCATGAAAAGAAAGGGGGACATGATGAATTCGACAAACTTTGGCTTGGCCCCTTTCAGATTTCAAAAATCTTAGGAGATAATGCCTTTCACCTCAAAACATTCATTGGAGAGGATGTCCCGTTGCCAGTCAATGGGAAACATCTCAAGCATTATTTCCTTACCTGATCTTTTCAAGCTCGTCCTTTGTATATAACTGGATATAGGTTAGTTTAGGTTCTTTTGCTTTGCTGCTTCACTTTTGTCTCATTTTTGCTTGCTTTCTCGACGCTTATTTTGCTGAGGGTGCTCCTCTATTCTAGATGTGGTGGTCGTGCTTGGCCTATCAGATGACCTACTTTGTTGTCCAATCCTATTTGTTCTCTGGATAAATCTTCATCCATAACTATTGATTTTTGACCGCTTCCATGGAGTGGATTTCCTTGTTTGAACTCTGACTTGACGTAGGACTAAAACCTTGTTTGAATCTTCTCACACTTATCTCAGATCACACACAAAAACATACTTTAAATGTTTATGAAGGACTGTATGATGGTCGTTATGAGGACTGGGCAAGTGAAAAAATATTAAGTTTGCTCCAATGACCACTGTGATTCCAAACCCATAGTAAGCTTCAATGCTTACACAATTGAGCAAAAAGAAAAGAGTGCCAAAAGAAAATATTCAAGGAAAGAAAAGAAAGAAAGTGTTTAAACAAGCAACTATGTGGGTGTGCGAGCAACTCTATTAGGGGTATGGATGCCTGACTGGCAATAGAGAAATGTTCGTTGGGTCACAACGACAACTTTGTGAGGGCTATGGACGCCTGACTGGTAGTAGAGAAATGTCCAAGTTACTTTTGGGGTTAGACAACTTACGTAGCTCACCTTGACTGATTAACGACTGTTCGTTATGGTTTTTGAAGAAAGGGAATGAAATCACTATGCACACACTTCTAAGATATCCTCGTGACTCGATTCAACTAAGGATCTCATCCTCCTTTGAGTTCCTTGTTCACTTGTGGAAACCGGCTTCTAATTTGTGAAACTAGAGATTCTGGGTTTTGGATGAATCCTTACCCTTAGAACGCTCAGGAGTGTTCTCTCGACAGAGTCACCATTTGTTGTGCCTATAGCACGCACACCTCGTTTGGAACGAGGACCCTCTCCTTTCACCTTTGCTAGGTTGTTTTTTTTCCTTCACCTCATTTTTTGTGCCCCTAATTTTGAGCTTCAAGTGGCTAGGATCCCTAAAGTCATTATTCTCCAGTTGACCAAAATTCACCACCCTAAAATTTTCTAAGTCCTTGGCCCTGTAGACACATAAAAATGGCCTAGGCCTGCAAGCTCTATTTTACCACTTTCGTCCTAGCATAATCATGACATTTAATTAGGTCCTTGGTCCACATTCGACTATTAATTAAATAATTCATGTCTCTTTATTCTTCATGATTATTAAATAAATAAATTATATTTATTTATTTCAATACGTCACTAATGGCCTATTATCCTCTTACAATTAAATAAATTTCTTAATTTATTTAATTACCTTTGTTCATTTATTCTTCCTGATTATTAAATAAATGAATTTCATTTATTTATTTAATATGTCACTAATTCTCATAATTAAATGAATTTATTAATTAATTAATTTATTAATCATATCCTCTAAATTAAATAATTATCTTTGATTTCCATTTTTTAACATTTCCCTCATTTTAAATAAATAAATTATTTAAAATGATCTCACATTCTTGACTGTCAGTTCATTTTAGTAAATAATCTGAAAATCGATTATTTATTATCACACAAAATCCATATTTTGAATTAATTTAATTCAAAATGGTAATATTCTTCCAAAAATCAAGCAATTGAGCAAATTCTTGATTTTCCAAATCTACTTTTCATTTCAATTCTTATCTTATTGATTTTTCGAATCTCACAAATCAAGTAGTCTTTATCTTCTTGATTTTCAAAAATCTTTATCTTTTGGATTAATTATCTCATTTATTCTCAACCACCGATTCGATCTTCTCAAATGACATCTCGACCACTTGTTTAATGATTTTTCCCTAATCCTGATTAGGGATTGTCACATGAAATCTCTTCCACAGATTTTAGGCTTCTGTCAACTTTCAATCTTGTCTGTTCGTCCAAAATTGCATTTTCTATAAAATGACAAATTTTCTCACATTTTCGACTACTCACACTCACACTCATACTTAGATATTGCAACATTTATACTTGATTTCATTAAGTCTTAGGAATTTTCTTGGCATAGTCATTTTATTTATTTATCATAGGAATAGTAATCAAATCTTTCAAAGCTTGTTGAGGACTTTGACATAGTCTTTGTTAGCAAGTTGCTCGCACGTTCAATCTGAGCGCAATACAATCATCAAGTTAGAAGGTACTACGAAGACAAATCATGGAAGCTTCAACGATTGATTGGTATAATCTTTTCTTCATTTAGTTTTCAATGTACTTCATAGTTCTTTGGGTTTTTATGCTTTAATATTTGATTATCTAACCTTAGAAAAATAACCCTTAGATACATTGGTGAACCCGACTACTTTGTTTTCTGTTCCATGTATTTTTTTTGTTTTTCTATCAGTTTTGCAGGTACAGGTACGGACGAGCTGCATTTGTTTTTTATTGCACCATATTTGATGCGTCACGATGCATTCAAAGGCTAAAATGATGCAATCACTTTGAGGTGCTGCATATGTAGTACAAAACATTGCATTCGACATAAATGAGCTGCATCTGTCTGGCAGACCAAGATGCATTCGCTCTGCTGTGACACATTCACCTGGTAAATTTTTTTTCTTCCTTTTGCATTTTATTTTTTTTGTTTTTTGTCATTCTCTATTTTGCATTCTGTTTTCTTTCTCTATTTTTTGTTCTTTTCTATTGGACATTCTAGTTTTTTTGTTTCTGGCATAGAGTTTTCATGTTACTAATTTTTGTTTGTAGCATGTGGCAATTATATTTCGTGAGTCCAAGATGATTTAAGAAAACTACTAACTTGTGGTTTTGTAGGTTTGAGTGTCGAAGACTCCATTCTAAACATTGTGCTTATTATTTTTAGATTACAACACATTTTTTTTATTGCACTTAAAATAAACATGTCTTTCATTTTCTCTGATTGTGTTTGAAAGTGGTAGGCGAGTTTGCTCTCACCCTATGCAAACTAGGTGATCAAAAAGATTGACCCACTTTATCCTTGTGTAACCTTGATGCAATAATCGAAGTATCCTCTCCCCTTGCGTAGTAATGCGATCCCAGGTGTAAGAGAAATGATTATTGCCTCTAGAAATTGGGCCTACCTGGGTATTTCATCACCCCAACGTGACTCAAACTAGAAATGGAGCTAAAGCCAAGCTACCCCCGAATGGTATATAAATGTGAATCTTAAGGGAAAACTTAAGATTACGAGTGTGGATGTGTCATACGGACATAGTTGTACACCCATAAACCTTGTTGAGCTTAACCTCTTCAGGCTAGAGTGCCACCTAATCAGTGATTAATCTCTTGCCCCATGTATAGCCACTCGAATGGGAGTCCCGAATTAAAAAATCTTGTGTAGTACGCCCAAAACCTTCTATTTTCTAGTACAACACCGGTCGGTGTGAAGCCTTCCACGTCTTCACAGTCTTTAGTAGAGGTGATCAATCTGCCATGGGAGTTTCATGGGAGTTGGAAGCTTGGTTGGCCTGAGAAGAGAGTGCACTGTAAGTGGGAGCCCATACAACCAAGCTTCTGGATTCACACGCTACTGATATGCGGCTGGGGAAACCCATGTGGAGTCTAGCGAATATTGTCATGGCCTAACCTAGGATTGTACTTGTTCTCTTGTGTGTTTGTTTACTTTTCAAAATATCGTGCTTGCCAAGTGTTTGATGGTTACTCAAATGAAATAAACAACACTTAAACATCTGGAAACAAGCAGTCAGACTTTCAACAATTAGGGTTTTTAACCAAAAACATCAGAAATTTGACTTTTTTACATCCTGAGATGCATCTGTAAACCACAATCGCTTTGTTGCACCACATTTGACAAACTTTGCAATGCATTTGCTCTGATAAATCGCATTTTTTGCTCCAAACACCGTATTTTCCTGTCTTAAACCACATTTTCCTTTTCTAAAGTCACATTCAAAATATTGAACCGCATTTGACTTTTGTAAAGCCGCATTTGGAAAACTGAACCACATTTTCCATTCCCAGAGCCGCATTTGATCGATGTAATGTATTTGCTGCCTATAACAATGCATTTTCCTATCAACAAAGTAAACCCTATGTTTAGACCATAATCTGAGTCCAAACATCTTAGCCTACTGTCAAACATCTTTTTCAAAAATCTTTGTCAAAAATGAGAATCAAAATTACTCAAAACGTCCATCATTTGCATTCATTATCTTGCACTTTAACCATAGGTTTAAAATTCCCATATTTTAGTTGCATTCCTTAGGTGTCATAATTGTCATTTTTTCCTTAGGTTTCATCTTGGAAAAATTTGGATTAGGCCAAATCTCCACACTTTGCAAAAACCATTGTTTTCAAAATTAGGGTATCTTGGGACAGTCATTATTCCTCTTTTCAGTCATTGTCATTTTTTGTGAGAACCTCCAACTCAACAGTCTAGTTAGGCAGGCTCATTCGTCATTTTGACCTCATCATTTAGTCCCTTTAGCAAGTCCTTTTGATAACCTAAATTGAGACATACGTCAAGCTTAGAGTGGTTAAACAAACCTTTCTCCAAACATTGTCCAAACTTAGCCATCATTTTTAAACTTAGACTTTGCATTGTCCACCTCTAGTCCTCATTTTGAACCTAGAATTTGCATTAATCACCTTACTCCTTCGTTAGCATTACCATCTTAGTCCTCATTCGACACTTCAGCTTTGACAACCTTGTCATTTTGCATCAATCATTTCCTTAGTCATCACCTTGCATTGTCATCCCTCATTATCAGAAATACAAAAAAAAAAACTTAGGCTAGTATCATCCTTGCATTTGGTCATCATTTTCATTACCCTCATTTGAGAAATTCCCTTTTATGGTGGAAACTAGACTCCGAAGAAAGAAAAAACAAATGACAAACTTTGGACAAGATTCTAATTCCAATGTTACCAATCACACTTATGACCCAAATTGGACTTTTGACGACCCATTTAGCAACACGAATACTCAACCTCTCACGACCATACCATCCTCATCAAACAACCCCTTTGAACTATTCTTACATAAGGATGAATATGGACAAATACTTGAGGAAAACCTAGAGGTAGCAACACAAGATCTAGAGGCAGCCTACTTTGTCGAACAAATGGTCTTATATGACAGAGACAGATATTTGGCCATACTTCTAAGTCAAGGCGCTAAATTATCTCATGGATTCAACATTGATACCTTGAGATCGACATCTCCTGCCAATAATGTCAACAATACACATAACATGTCAAATAGTGGTCAACCTCCAAGCACCACAAGCAATACCTTTTTTGATGCTACCTAACAAAATATCACAATGACCATGAGTACTGCCTCCAACATTCCAAAAAAATCCAATTCAATAAACGCTACATCCATTGGAGGATCACAATCCGTCATAGTGCCCACAATATCCACAACACCGTCATAATCGGCTGGAACCACCTTTGGGTCCTTGGCAGTGTGGGAAAGTTATTCCAATCCTCTCTTTACCACTACGGTAAATGCCATGGGGGCATCATCAAGCCATATAAATACTCCATTGACAACTACATCTAGTACCATGATTAGATCTTCATCATGTCCTCTCATTGGTATCTCACAAAATCCTTTGGGTGGAGGTAAACGACGTATCTTTATTCAAGGAAAACAACAAAATGTTAACGTGTCAACATAGCTTAATGCCACCACCTCCCAAGGACAAAATACGACCATTCCCCTTGTACAAACCCAACAATTTGGACAAGGCAGTCAAAACACACAACTTATGGCATCATTTGCACATCAAAATATTCATGGTCGCCATATTCCCGAAATATCGACCCAAATGGGTGGGGGACACATCCCAACATACTCATCCCATATTCATACCCACCAACATGCCCCCAATCCAAAATTTCAATACCAACAACACACAAATCAGAACACATCATACATGCCACAACATGTACTGCAACAACACACCAACATCCACTCACAACAAATGGGGACCTATGGCGTACCAATGAATCCAATGTATGGGACCAAAAATGACCCTATAATCGATGCCTTACAAGAAAAAATGATGGGTCTAGAGAAGACCATAGAAAACATACAAATATCTGGCAAGAAATTAGAAGTGTCATATGATCTATCTGTATATCCTTTCGACATGAACTTCTACATGCCACCATTTCCTCCAGGATATGTGTCACCTAATTTTACCAAATACAGAGGAAAGATAAACCCTATTGAACATGTCCGAGAATTTGCAACCAATTGTATGGATGTCGCCTATGAACAAATGTACTTGATGAGAATCTTTTCTAAAAGTCTTGTAGGTCCTACCCTCAAATGGTTCTCCACTCAAAAGGATATCCAAACATGGGATGAACTTAAACACAAATTCATAAAAAATTATGCATACAACATTGAGATGGACACCTCTATTACTAGCTTATGAAATCTCACGCAAGAGGATGCTGGTGAAACATTCATCCCATTCTTCCAAAAATGGAGAATTCTAGCTAGTTGTTGTCACATCAACATACCCGAAAAGGAAAAGGTGGACATGTTCGTTCAAACACTTCTAGGACCCTTAAAATATGCATTACAAGTACATTGTTGCACAACCTTCATGGACCTAGTTGAAAAAGGTGTCCAAATAGAGAAAGCCCTTATTGCAAAGGGAGAGCTAAAATACAGTCCTAAAAATACAAATGCAAATCCTCCCACTGAAAAAAATAAGTACTGGGTGAAAAATAAACATGTTACCAATGACGATGTTGTTGATGCCAAGGCTGTAAACACTATGGGTCATGTACTAGCTCTGAAAGGGGTTCAACAACAAAACAAGCCAATGAAAATACTAACACCCCCCACCAATGCCATCCCAAACAACCAAAATGGTCAAAACAGTCAAAATCAAGGACAATACCATCAGATGAGACAACTCCCCAAAGGTCATACATACACTCCCTTGGGTGAGCCCATGGAAGAAGTCCTCAAGAAATTCCTTTAGAACAGTCTCATCACACTTGAAGAACCAAAACCATATGACCCAGGGAAATTTAAACCGTCATGGTGGGATGATAATTCCTTCTGTGCTTACTACCGGTCTAAAGGACATAAAACATCATCCCATTGACAACTCAAAAATATTGTACGAGATCTTATCGAGAGTCGAATAATTGAATTGGGTGGGCCACAATTTCCATCAAATTCTGACCATACCATTCATAAGAACCCATTGCAAGACCATGGTTCTAATAAGGCTTCCACGTTAGGTCCTAAGACAAACAATAATCAAGCCAATTTCACTCGCGCTGAGTATGACTATTCTGGTGAACCTACTATAAACAATGTCCGAATTGACGATGAGTACATCAACACCATCACAGTCAAATGAGCACCCCAATGTAATGCCACTACTCGAAGTGGCAAGGTCACCATAGCTGGTCCGCCTCCCGCTAGGAAACCTAAGGTTACCATACCTAGTCCATCTCCTAGGCAGTCACAACTTGCCTTGACCATGAAACAGTGGCAACCTAAGAGTCAGTTTAACCTTATCGACTAACTCCCGCACAATTTTCCATACTTGAGTTGCTTCACATCTCTCCCACGCATAAGGCTATCTTGGATAAAACCCTGCAAGAGTCATATGTCCCTAAGGATATTGATGTCAACCAATTTGAGACCATGGTGGGATACCTCACTACACCTCACCACGTCACCTTTTCTGATGAAGATTACTCATCACCCAAGACTAACCATAACGATGCATTACACATTGAAACTTTCATCCATAATCATAAGGTCAGAAGAGTTTTAGTAGATGGTGGAGCAGGATTGAACATATGCTCCTTGAAACTGGTTTAGGCTCTAGGATTTTCTGATGGATGTGTGGACCCTACTAAGAGTATAGTCATAAAAGCATATGATGACAAAGAACGCTCTTCATGAGGCGTTATTTCTCTTCCTATTAGAGTGGGACTAGTCATTGTGGATACAACTTGCCAGGTCCTGGATCTAGAATTACCTTACAACATCTTGCTCGGCCATCCATGGATTCATGCCCTAAAAGCCATACCCTCCACATATCACTAATGCTTAAAATTCCCATTTGACAACACATAAATCACCATATATGGAGACCTTGACCCTTTTCAATATTGTACCAACCTAAGGGGTATTTTTTGCAAACCAAGTAACCATCAACTGAGAAGTTCCTGGATCCTCTTCTTCTAAATACATTGACCCATCCACACTCGCATCATCTTCCATGTCCACTCCATCCACATCTTCCACAATGCCACCATCATCCACACTTCCTAAGCATGAACCCAATGTCAAGATCCAAGACCTAGGCTATGGAGAATTCAAACTACATATGACATATAGAATCAAAACAATACCCAAGTCTTCTAAGGTCTATGGTTGACCATGTTTTAGAATGGAACCCAAAGAAATCTTCAAAGTTCCACCAAAAATGGTTTTCATAAAATGGGGAGACATGAGTAATGAGGACCTTGCTGATATTACAGGATGGCTCTATAAAGAAATGGTTGACTTACCCCCATTACCAGTTAAGAGATATGGCAAGGGATATGACATGATGAAGGCTAAGGGCTACGATGGAACTAGTGGCCTAGGCAGAAATAAAATTGGATGAAGAGAGCCCATAAAATATTTCAAAATACCAAAGTATCTTGGATTAGGGTATGGATTGCCTGACAATGATGATCGACGAACCAGTGGACTTTCGAGTGAGTGCGTGCATGCTTCGGAAAGTGTTGAAACCACTAAGGAAATCTTTATCGAAATCGACTCCCAAGAGTGGGAATTTGGTTCCGAAAGATCCTTAAGTTGCTGTTGCCTCGATGCTTTGTTCATTGAAATGGGGGAGCTTACCTATGAACAAAATTTTTGGAAAACATTTAAAATCGATTAGGCACCAAATATTCACATTTCCATTTCCCTTCCCCATGACATACAAGACCCACCACCTGAATCTAGTAACCAACAATCGAATCCATCTGAACTTCCAAATAACGCTTACAACCACAACTCCGAGTCCTTCACCCCTTACTTTGAAAATGAATATGAAACAAGTGAAGGGGAATATTGGATAGAGTCCGATGTGGAATTGGATGATGATAATTTCATCTACAATATCTTTGAATCCATCTGCATGCTTTCCGCATCCTCCGCTCAATTCTCCAACTCTAACGATGGAATTTCCCTAGTCTATCCATAATTAATCGATTGGGACCAACAAGGCCCACCAGTCTTGGACACCTTTCAAAATGATGAGGCTATTGCAAAATTTATGGGATTACGTGAGGGCATACCCAATGGTGATCACAAGGCAAGATTCGCCATTGACCTAGATTGTGCAGCCTACTTCGGCGAGACGGCTTCGTCTTCCAGTCGCAAAATTAGAAATAAAAATAAAACAAAAAATGAAATGTCTTTAGGTGAAAACTGAAAGGAACCTTCTGACGACAAAAAAATAAAAACAAAGGACATATCTGTGGGTGTTAACCTCTCTGAGGCACCCAAAGATGGAGGACTGGACTTTCTTCCTGTAACACAAGAGAAATTAGCTATGCTCATAGAGGACACCATAGAAGACAACATATCGATAGTAGAAGATCCCAAAATGGTCCTCTTCATTGCATCCTTGACCAAAGAAGAGAGAACAAAATTTCACAAATTCTTTGCAGAATGTAAAGTCAACTTTGCATGGTCCTACACCGACATGCCGGGACTAGACCCATAACTTGTTCTACACCATCTGGCATTATTGCCAAATGAAAAACTAGTTAAACAAAAGTTACGCAAAATGCATCCTCAGGTCGCTCTATTGGTCAAGGCTGAGTTGAAACTTCTAGACGCTGGGTTCATATGGTCTATTGATTATGCTGAATGGATATCCAATCTTGTGCTAGTAACGAAGCCAAATGGAATGATCTGAGTTTGCACAGATTTTAGAGACTTAAACAAGGTATGCGCAAAAGATGACTTTCATTTTCCGAATATAGATATCATAATTGACTTAATAGCAAGATATGAGATGCTATCCCTCATGGACGGTTTCTCTGGCTATAATCAGATTCGTATTGCCCCAGAAGACCAACATAAAAAAATATTCACTTGCCCTTGGGGTACATACTGCTGGAATGTCATGCCATTTGGTCTTAAAAATGTAGGCGCCACATATCAAAGGGCTATGACCACAATATTTCATGACATGATGCATAAAATAATGGAAGATTACGTAGATGACCTTTTGGTTAAATTAGTAACAAGAAAAGATCATCTGAAGGTGTTAGACAAAATTTTCAAGAGACTAGAAGAATACAAAGTTTGACTAAATCCTAAGAAATGTTTCTTTGGTGTAACATCTAGAAAACTCTTGGGATCCATAGTTTCTCGAAGAGGCATTGAAGTTGATCCAGGAAAAGTCAAAGCCATTATAGACATGCCTCCTCCCAGAGGAATAAGCGAACTTAGGACATTACAGGGTAGGGTACAATCTATCCGGTGCTTTATAACACAATTGGTTGACAAGTGTCAATCATTCCAATATCCTCTACGCAAAGGCATCCCCTTTGTGTGGATAGATAAATGGCAATACGCCTTTTAGCAAATAAAAGACTACTTACTATCACCGCCAGTCTTGATGCTGCCCATTCATGGAAAACCCTTGATCTTATACATCTTTGCCACTAATTTAGCACTGGGGGCATTGCTAGCACAAAATGACCAAGAAGGAAAATAAAGGGCCATACATTATATCAGTCAGACACTGGTCGGGTATGAACTGAATTACACATTAGTTGAACGTGCCTATCTAGTAGTTGTCTTTGCAGCCCAAAAGCTAAGACATTAAATGTTGAGCCATCAGACACAATTGGTAGCCAAGATTGACCCCCTCAAATATCTATTGAGTCGTGCAACATTGATAGGACGTCTAGAAAAATGGGTCATGATTCTAAGCGAATATGACATTTAGTATGTCGAAAGAAAAGCAATCAAAGGACAAGTGATTACAGACCAATTGGCAGACACGGCTATACAAAGTCATCATCCCTTAGTGGAAAATTTCCCAGATGAATCAATATTCCATACAGAACCAAAGTCACTCTAGAGGCTATACTTTGACGGATCACATACTAATCATGCCTCGAGGGCAGGGATATTGTTTATCACCCCTCAAGGAGATTCCATTCCCAAGTCCTTCCGCATAGCTTTCCCATGCACAAATAATGTGGCAGAATATGAGGCACTAGTTACAGGACTTAGAATGGTAATAAAATGGAAAATCAGAGCATTGCATGTCTATGGAGATTCTCAATTAGCCATCAACCAAGTTAATGATGACTATGACACAAAAGATGAGAAGCTAATGCCCTAAAAACGAATGGTTGATAGTTTCTAGACATACTTTCACATGGTGAATTTTGAGCAAGTTTCGAGAGCACAAAAAAAAGTGGCAAATGCCATGGCTACAATAGGCTCTCTCCTCGACATTCCAAGCAATATGCTTCAGCTGGAATTCCTGATAGAAAAACTATTGGTCCCCGCCTACGATGTTCTAGAATCAAAGATGGTCTGCAAGCTTGTTGGTCCCAATTCTCCCTGGTACCAAGACATCCATGACTACCTTAAGTCTCAAACCCTCCCCCCTAATCTGTCCAATAACTAGAGGAAGTCTTTTATCTGAAAAGCTGCAAGATATGCCATCGTTAGTGACACCATTTATCATCGTAGCTTTGACAACACCCTCCTTAGATGTCTCGACACCAACGAAGCACACACAACCTTATGCAAAGTACATGAGGGTATATGCGGGTCTCATTCGAGTGGTCCTACTCTGGCCAAGAAGATTACGAGACTTGGGTAATATTGGCCAACCATTGAGAAAGATGCATTAGAATATGTCAAGACTTGTCACCAATGCCAGATTCATAGTGATTTGATTCACGCTTGAGCACAAGAACTTCAGCCAATCATGTTGCTGTGGCCCTTCGCACAATCGAGACTCGACCTCATGGGAAAGATCCATCCTACCTCATCCAATGGCCATAAATTCATCATAACTGCCACTGAGTACTTTACGAAGTGGATTGAAGCCATCCCCCTGATGTACATAACCGGCAAACAAATATCCAAATTCATTCTTAACTATATCATTTGTTGTTATGGCCTTCCACAGTCCATCACTGACAACAGACATCCATTTAAAAACCAAGATGTTCGTGAGTTATGTGAGCAATTTCATATCCAACATAATTTTTCCTCTCCGTATTACTCGCAAGGAAATGGTCAAGCCGAGGCATCAAATAAAACCATTGTTAAAATCCTTAAAAAAACTATTAATGATGTTGTCCATGACTGGCATATTCAACTCAGCCCTGCTCTATGGGCTTACTGTACTAGCATTCGTACGCCTACGGGAGCCACTCCTTTCACCCTGGTCTTTGGAGCTGAGGCCATCTTGCCCATTGAGGTTGAAATTCCTTCTTTATGAGTCTCCCTGAAGGGTTTGACCGATGATGAGTGTTGATGGGTGTTTTGGGCACACTTTCTCAACACAGGTAGTGCGTAGGTGCACTACCTCTCTTGAAAGGAAATCTCCAACTGCAAGCAGCTAAAAATCTCCCTAAGGTCTCTCGGGTGTCAGAACTCCTTAGTTGATTTTGATGTGATTTTGCTGGTAATCACAAGGTGGACTTACGTAGCTGGATACGAGGTAGATCTTCAAATCCGAAGTTTTTAAGATGGAGGTTGAGTTTCACTTTGCTATAGGTTCGGACAGTGGTCCAAAACTTCGATGTTTCTTCAAATTTGGCTTTACAATGTGCAATGAACCTTAGTACAGGCTATTTCTAAAAAAAAGGGAAAAAGAGCAGGGAAGATGGAAGGTTCCTGGACCTGCAACTAATTGTGAACATTAATCATGGAGTTCCTGCAATGGACAGCTTCCTGGAAACAATATTCCACTTAACCAAAAATCTCAGTCTCATGGAATTTGTGCTATCTTCTAAGGTATGCATATATTTCACCTTTCATTCACCATATGCATGCATGAACAAAGATGAAAGTGTGGAACAACTTTGAATTTAAGCCCAAACTAACTTTACACAACCATCTACTAGCAGCAAACAACAAAAAGTATGGACTAAGAAGGCATCTATACAACAGGAATTTTCACAACTACAGAACAACATTTCTAAAATGTATCAAAGCAAGAATACAACTAACTAGAACATAAATACAAATATAAGTACAACATCTAACAATGGAGGTTGAATCAAGTAACATGTGAAAACTCAGAAAATGTACCAAGTCAATGTATTTTCATTATAAATTTCTGCATCATGTCTTTACAACAACTCAACTCCCTTTGCAAATGAGAGGAGATCCCCATTTATAGTGCCCCAAAAGTCAAATGAATGGCCAAGATTAATTCTCATTGTATGGCCAAGATTCATTACAAAATAGGGTTTCACTAACCCCCAATATATTAAAATTTAAAATTATATTTTGTCTCCTTCCCTATTTTGTCCTCTAGTGATGGCACTGTAGCATTTTGTCTTTAGCCGATTGCTTTTTTACTGTAGCTACTCCTTTGGGGGCTCTTTATTGATAACAGGGCTGTCCTCTTGCTTCTTTGAAGCTATATATTCCATGAATTTAAGAATGAATAGCTGGAGCTTGTCTACCTCAATGATCTTGTATCGCAACATCTGGTAGCTCCATTCTTTGGCATTATCTTCTAGCTTCTTCCAGTCCTCATCATATTTCATGCCCTGATCTCTGAGCAAATTTGATTGATCGAAGGCACGGGCAGCAAAACTCATGAACTCCACTATTATTTCGCCGAACATCCCATCCTCCATCTTCTTCTAAAAGTAAGGTTTTACCTTTTCTGGATCCATCTGTACTGCGGGCATGTCATACTCCGTCATCAGCTTGAGATAACAAGCGCATTCCACCCTAATTTCCTTAACCCATTCAATGTCTGGATCCACCTTACTCATTATCTACTCCAGCCTTTCTTTCCTGTTATCAAAATCCCACCTCCACACATCCATTAGCCAGTGATCATCCCTTTTGAATGCAAGTTCCTTTTCGCATGCAACCTTTAGTAACTAGAAGATGGCTTCGATCTTTGGAAAGGTGGAGTCGTATGTTGCAGGGAAGTCAGTGAGGAGCTTTGTTGTGCCTTCCAAAGATTGCTGCAGATCTAAGAACTTGTTGGCTGTTCGAACAACCCAGCTAATTCCCATGTTCCTGACGTACAAGACCTATCAGAATCAGGTCTCTGTAGTCTTTTCCAAGTTCTTTCTTCTCTCCAACTTGTCAATTTGTTCTTTGGACAACAATTGGGGTGGAACCGTGGATGTGGTGGGCAGGTCATCAATTAAGGACCACTGTTGGATGTAATCCGTCAAGGCGGCCACCTATGCTTTGAGCTCATCCTTCGAAATCTTGTCTTGCTTTATTAGGTGCACCACCATAGCCACTGATTCCTCAAGATGCCCCACTTTCTGCTCCCTGGTAGTAGTTCCTAAATGAAGGGTGGAGATGTTGTAGCTTACACCAGCTTGGCCTACCACAGGCGTTGCTATCTACACATCTCGAGACCCAAAAGAATCCATTGTTACCTTGGATCTGATCTTAGGCTTCTTCTCTTTTCTAGTTGTGATTTGCGTTCGGGCTAAGATAGCTTCTAGCCTCGCTCTTGGGTCTTTCGGCATGGGGGTTTTATTTTCAAGCTATCTCTCTAGCCACTCAGGCACAACAAACTTTTCGTCAGATGATTTATGATCACCCTCGCCCTCCTCGGCCAAGACCTCAATTTCCTTATCCCCAGGGGCCCTTTCCTCCATTTTAGTAGCATCTCCTTCCTCTTCGTCGGAGTCTTGGATGAACACAAGGTGCTTGATGGGAGGCTTGGTAGGCAATTACTGTCGGGGACTTTCTCCTTTCTCTATTTCCCCCCCCTTCTTTTCCTTAGTTTTCTCAACCTTGTGCACATGATCCTTGGGCTGCTCAATTTCAAGGCTCTTGATAGTTTGAGCCTCACCCTCAGGTTTATCTTCCATTGGATTATCCTCTTGTTGCTGTCCTTCTTCTCCAAGAGGTGACCTTTCTGCCTCTTCTTCAGTGCCTTTCAACTATCGGGCCATCTCCTCTTCAAGATCGTCATCGAAGGTTTGCAAAATAACCCTACCACCGACATCTTCCTCCTCATCCCCACTCTCAGAAGAGCCTGTTCCTTCTTCCTCGTAGGCCACCCTATCGATTGTGTGGTGTTCATACTCCGGGTGCTCATGATATTCATCAGTTTCCTCCTCAAATGACTTTGAGGCTTCTTGCTCCCATCTCTCCCATTCCTCAGAAATCAACATGGTGGCCTCCATCACCAGTGGTCCTATCGGAGACTGCGAAGGTTCAACGGTAGTGAGGACCCGCACTAGGGCTACTTGAAGAGTGGGGTCCATAAGGATCTAGGAGAGCTCAGAGGGGAGACTCTGTATATGCTTCAAGAAGGCATTAGGCAGGGTGGAAACGGGTATTGGTGGCACTATAGTAGCTAATGGGAATGATGTGGTAGGTGACATTGTAGTGGAGGAAGGAGGAGTAGTTACGACAGAGGAAGAATCAATTACTATTATAGGCTCGGTCGGAGGTGAAGGGGCAAGATGGACTGAGATGTCCATTGCTGGTGGGGATGTAGCGACCATGGCTAGGGAGGTAGATGATGGGGCAGTTGACACAGGGAGAGCCAAAAGCAATTTTAATTGGGATGCACCTTTTACTTCTTCCTCCTCAATTATGGGTTGCTCTGTGGTGCCCCCTATTTGCTTGAGCCTTTTGGAAGGTGAGCCTCCTGTGTCCTTCCTTATATAAACCTTGGGATCTAGAGACTACTTCCTCTCTATTTCCTTCCTCTTCCTAGATCTGGTGATTGGAGGGGACTTGGATGTCCCACCCATCGAAGTTGTGGCAGTAGCCTCCTCTGTGGCACTTGGCTTGCTTTTGAGCCCTTCATATGTCAAGATCACCCCCTGCTATTTCAGTCGGGCTATCTATCCATCAACCCATTCCTTGGTACGGGCCAAGATTGGCTTGGTTATAATATCAAGGTCATCAACCTCCTGCTCATCCCAATCTATTGTTAGTATCAGCAAGTTGGCAACTGCAGGGTATCTGGGGTCCATTATAGTGCTTTCTTCCTCCTCAACCTGATTGGGTATGGGAAAAGGTTGCACCCTTCTTATTTAACATGCAGTCATCTGCATGTAATGCCTTGCACACACTTCCTTGTCGTCCTGATAATTGGCCCATAAATCCTAGATATTGTGGAAATGGGCGTACTCTAGCCCTAGTGCTTTCCTTACATGCCAATATAGGTCCATCCATGGGCGAGGAGTGTGTAATTGGAAGTGGTACTCCACTAGCTCCTTTTTTGAATTCCCAGCACTCTGGGAAGTTTGCAATTTGTACATGCCCTTACCAAGGGTCAAGGGATAGGAGATTCCTGCCAAGTGTTTGCCATTGAAGACTGACTGTATGTGCTAGAGCTACCAGGAAAGTTCCAATAGGATGATCCGATCGTTAGGGTACCTGGGCAGTCTATTTGGTCTCTCTGTGAAGCCTTGTGTGCGAATGTATGTGAACTCAGAGAACTGAAGGAACATGAAGGTGTACTGCTTCAAAAACACTCATGCACTGTGAGAGACTCTTCTCTCAAAATCCCCTCCAAGCAGTCGGATGGCATGACCAATGAAGGCGTCATTTACCCTACAATACTCCTTAAAATTTCAGAACTAGAGCTGGGGGTACTTGTCATAGACCTTCAATTTTTGATCCTGCTCTTTATCGGGTACCACAAACAACCCATTGTACTATCTTTGGTCTACCAAGGAGTAGACGAGATACGAGGTCATGTAGAACTTTGAACTTTTCTTGACATTGATGAATTACTCATGAAAGCAGTCGCTTATTATGCCTCCCTAGTAGAACACAAATTTTGTGGTGACGTCCTCATTCCTGCGGAGGATCTATTCAATGAAGTACACCATCCATTCTTGAAAGAAGGCAGTAGTAGGAAGACCCATCACTCTGCTTAGCACATTGACTAAGTCATGGTAATCTTCATGAAAATCACTACAAAAGAGTTCGTGAGGAACCTTCGCAGCACTACCTCATTTCTCCTTGAGCCAATGCTAATTTATCAACTTCTTGCAGCCAGTTGGGTTGTCATCCCATGCTGCTTTGCACTCTTCTATGGTAGGAAACTCCATCTCGACAAAGGTAGGAATGTGGAAGGTCCTTGTAGTGCCTTTAGCTGACATATCTGCTAGGATATTACCATCCCTGTCGAACATTGGTCCTTGTCTCGGTTTGATATGCCTGCCAACAAGCCATGACTAGCTCAGGGGCAATGAGAGATGGGGGGAAGCCCGCGACTTTTTTGATTCTACTTTGCTTGATCAGCCTTAAATTCTTGGTTGTCGGGTTGATTCTGACCCTTTGTGTAAACTCATCAATATCAACTTGGTCGATATTGGTGTCTGTTATTTCTTTCCAGTCCATGGTGATTTTTGATCGTAGAGGTTCACCTTGGAATTGGAACTTCATCTGGTCCTTGTCCTCTTTTCTGTGGGGAGTTTTTCCTGATTTATTTCCTTTGTCTTTTTCTGCGACTGCCCCCGAGGGTCCTACAGTTGATTCCATATATCTTGCAAGAAAAGGCATAGTCAGTACAACCAATCATGAAAGCTTTAATGTTAGTTAAAATCCCATGGATGAAATCAACTTTAGACATTTTATCATTCATAAAATCATACATTTTCTTCTAGATGTTATTAGGATTTTAGATGAGGGATTTCGGGCAATCCGAGCCTGAAGGCCTGAAATTCCCTAGCAGGAATGCTATTTTGAAAGGGAAAATGGGGTAATGCAATCCAAGAGATTTCTCCCAACTGAATTTTGATGGTTCGAAAGGCTTGTAGCGAAGAGGGCTGAATTTGAGCACATGGGTCAAGATCAGATTTCAAATTTGAGGCCATTTGGATCAATTTAGGAGCATTCAGAGGTACAAGACTGGAAAGCCATCCGGGGTTAGCTATTTGGAACGACCGAGCAGAAATAGAGTTCCAAGGGTGGAACTCCGAGGTCCGGGACTCGGAGGGTCCAAGGGCGGCTGACAATTTTGCAATTTTAAAGTGTTCGGGCCTGAGGAGCCAGGAAGCTGTCATGCCTTCGCCGTTTGGGATGGCGATCGTCGGAAGGAAGTCTAGAAGGGGTGGCTTGGCGGACTGGACCCGAAACTTAGGTTGGATGTCATATTTTCATTTTAAGTTTCCATGGCAAGCAGGGAGGCAGAGCCCAAAGCTCGGAAGGGTGGGCACGATTTTCTCTTTTAGAATGGTGGAGATGGGATGGAGTCCCGGACGACGGAGCCTGGTGTGGTTGAGGATGCCGAAGTCTGATGTTAGGAACCATCATGGCAAAAGGGGAGGCTAGGACCTAGGAGGCAGGAGGATATTGTGCATTCACCGTTCAAAACGGTGAAGATTCCACGAAAGTCCGTAGACAAAAGTCCGCGGAACGGGACCCGGGTTCATGACGGGTGAGCGATTTGCGGCAAGTGCCGAACGACGAACTGCAAGGAGGGCTCCAGGGCTCAGGAAGATGGGGACCTTCTGCCGTTTGGAATGGCAGGAGCTCGGCGGAATCCCGGACGTGGAAGTCTGGGGTCACGGGCTCGAGAGGCCAAAACAGAGGCCGACTCCATCGTTTAAAATTTTCAACACTTGATGGCTAACTACTAACAGAAACCTGAGAAGTCGAGCCCGGACGACGCAAATGCCCTGAGCAAAGAACAACCACATGTGGGTTTTGTTCCGGATCGATCGTGAGGGCGTTACAGAGGTTTCTTCGAGTTTTGGAGATGTGGGTTTTGTGAGTTATTTTATGTTTCACCATTAAATGTACTTTTAATCCGTGTTATTCATCACTTTAAGCCTTAAAATCATGAAAATTTCTTGGGAGGGCAGATGGAAAACCTACCTCAGAAACCCGATGCGGTAAAGCGCAGAATCCACTAACGGTTGGCAAGTGACGATAGCGAGTACGAGGGCGATGATCGACGAAGACAGTGATCCTCTCTGACAAGCACTTTGATCCTTCTCTACAAACTTGACAAGTGAGAATGACAGGTTGCTCAAGATATTTATACTCCTACCGCCATTAATGGCCACATTCAATGCCCATACAGAGGACAGTTGGGTTGTTGAATTCAAATTCCCGGACGACGGTGGGAGGTATGGGGTCCAGGGTCTGGAAAGACGCGTGATGACGACCATTTGAAATTCGTTCTATGCACCGACGACCAAGGGGATCTCGAGGCCTGGGGGTCAGAAATCTGAGGAAAGTTCACCGTTTTGGAAATTTAGCTTGGAAACCACCAGCGGCGAAGAGGAACTCGAGGCCCGGAGGGCGGAGTTCTATCAAAGGTTCGCCATCGGGAACGACAAAGTCCTCATGGAATTCTAGAGGGTCAGGTCCGAAGGGGGCGAAAGTAGCCAAAAATTTCTTTCAATTTTCAGCAGATGAAAAACAGGGATCCGGGACCTAGGGCCAAGGAAGGCAGAAGCCTTCCACCATTCAGGACGACGGACATGAAGGGGAAACCCGACGGGGCGGGCCCAACAGGTCCCAAGGTCGCTGGCAGAGGCAAACTGCCAAGGAGACCCCGCAAGGCACCAAAACTTGACAAAATTAAAAAGGGAGAAACACGGTCAACTCAA
Organism: Sequoia sempervirens; assembly: GCA_007258455.2. NCBI lineage: Eukaryota > Viridiplantae > Streptophyta > Pinopsida > Cupressales > Cupressaceae > Sequoia > Sequoia sempervirens. The sequence continues at coordinate 28,400,547 of VDFB02271358.1, read as the reverse complement.
GATGAGACATTGGAGGTACGCTGACCACCTGAGACACTAAAATAGGGCACGTAAAATGAGGTGGTGAAAAAAATGACTTGGTAAGACGAAAGAAAAAGAGGGTCCCCGTTCTGAACGGGGCATGTGTGCTGAGGGCACAACAATGAGGAGTATAGACAATCACGTCTACACGAGCTGGAGATGTTAGAGGAAAGAAGGCATAATTCCCTGAGTAACAACCCAACATGATCTCATAGCCTCATAATTTTTTTTTCTAAGTGTCACGATTCCCGAGTAACAACCCATCAAAGATTGCAACCATTTTGCAATTTGGACTCTTAAGGGATTGAGTCAGTTGAATGTTGCTCAAACTGATTGAAAATGTTTGGGTGCAAAATAGGACCATACCTAGCCTAAATTTACCCATCCAAATGTTTTGGAATAGTCCATTTGGTCACACGAGTTGCATAACAAAAGTTACACCCCTTTGCAACTTTACACTGCTTAACTTTTGTTGGAACTGTTGGTTTAGGCCTCAAAATAGGGCATAGGCTTAAATTTTTTTTCCACCAACTAAATTTTCCCAAATTTTGGATTATTGATGCTTATAGGTGTATGGGATGATGTGCCAAGTTTCATGATTTTTCTACACATGCAAGTTCCTTTTCCAGCAAGCCCTTGATTTCCTAGCTTTTACATGGAAATTTGTCTATTTTTAGTGAAAATTCTTGTATTTCAAGAATGTTCAAGACTAAGTACTATTTAGACATGTTATAAATTTCCAAATACACCTTCCATATGAATTTCAAGACCTAGCTAATCCATTTAGTAACTACATTTTTATAAGTCTTTAGAAAGAGGCTTAATTTGATTGTAAGTAGTTTTATCCAATTTCATATAAATTAACCTCATATGATTTTCACACATGTCTAATAAGAATTATATGTTGGCCCATAGTTGCCGTTGCACCAAAAGATCAACCTGTTAATGCCCGATACAACTGCTAGAGTTAATGGATCCACGAGAGGTGGTTAGTCCATGTCACGAATCCTGAGGGGAGCAATTACCATCTGCCAACAAACTCCCCCTCAACGTTACTCGAGGGGATTCGAACCTGACACCTTTGGCTATAATACCAATTGTTGGCCCATAGTTGTCGTTACACCAAAATATCAACCTATTAATGCCTGATACAACTGCTAGAGTTAATGGATCCATGAGAGGCGGTTAGTCCATGTCACGAATCCCGAGGGGAGCGCTGACCATCTGCCAACATTATAAGGGTATCCAAATCAAGTTTTAGATCCCCATTATCAGGTATAAGAATAAAGTTATATCCAAAATCATCTCTGTGAAGGGCTACAAGGTCATAACCTACAAGGTTCCTAAAGACACTTGATATCACATGTGAACCTGCATCAACCTTGAAAAAGTGCTCAAGGGTAAGTATGATAAGGGTGAGGTCTATGGAAATCATACTCATGTTCAAAGATAAGCCTTCTCAATCTCATTTTTTGATGATTGATAACACCTACAGGGTCAAAGATAATGATGGGGTTAGAGAACAAGAAAACGTGGTGCTACAAATCAAGAATATAGTCATGTTTTCAACCACCTACAAGTGAAGGAAGCAAGATAATGTTGCATGAAACTATGGAAACTATCACATTCACTAAGCAAGGTATATCAATCATGGGACAACAAGAAATTTTCATGGAGGTAGATTGTATTATAAAAGGTAGTCATATGAGCATATGCAACCGTCGAAGGTGCATATATGCATTAGTGAAGAATATAAATGGAATGATTAGTGCTAACCTAGAGGGACAATGACACATGCCAATGATACTTATGATTGTGATTATGAAAAAAACTCATGGGTTCTCATAGTGATAATAGGTGATAATGTCCAATAATAAGATATTTGATACCTCTTGTAGCATGGCCAAATTTATTCTATTTTCTCTCTTTGACTGATTTCTATACCATATTTTTTCTTACAATGCTCACTACCTTGTAATTGCTATCACATTGATAATGTAGTGAGCTTGTCAATTTTTCAACATTGACAATATAGTGAACTTGTCAAATTGTCAATGCAGAAACATAGAAAAGGTAGTGAAGCATTTGAAAAAATTCCTCAAAGAAATGGGGTCTCCTGGTGATGTATATCACCAAGAGACCCCATTTCTTTGAGGAATTTTTTTTAATAGATCACTACCTTGTCATTGCTACCTTATTGACAATGTAGTGAGCTTGTCAAATTGTCAATGTGGTAGCATAGACAAGGTAGTGAGATGTTTGAAAAAATGCCTCAAAGAAATGGGGTCTCCTGGTGATGTACATCACCAGGAGACCCCATTTCTTTGAGGCATTTTTTCAAACATCTCACTACCATTGATGTACATCACCAGGAGACCCCATTTATTTGAGGCACTTTTTCTAACATCTCACTACCATCACCAGGAGACCCTATTTCTTTGAGGATTTTTTTCAAACAGCTCACTACCATCACCAAGAGACCCCATTTCTTTGAGGCATTTTTTCAAAAAACTCACTACCTTGTCTATGCTACCACATTACAATTTAGTGAGATTGTCAAATTGTCAATGAGGTTGCAATGAAAAGGTAGTGAGCTATTTGAAAAAATGCCTCAAAGAAATGGGGTCTCCTAGTGATGTACATCACTAGGAGACCCCATTTCTTTGAGGCATTTTTTCAAACAGCTCACTACCTTGTCTATGCTACTGCATTGAAAATGTAGTGAGCTTGTCAATGCTCACTACCTTGTCTATGCTACCACATTGAAAATGAAGTGAGCTTGTCAATGCTCACTACCTTGTTTATGTTACCACATTGACAACTTTGAACCAATATTCATATGTAAAGTTCGAACCAAAATATATGTACAAACTTGGAACCAAAACATATATAAACTTGAAATATAAAAACAAAAGGTCTAACTATCAAATAATATTGATGTGCATACTCTATTTAATTTTAATACAAATTAATGTGCATACTGACAAATTAATAAGAACCAATGTGCATGCTTACAAATTAATCCAATGAACCATCTGAGTCTGCTCTACTCTTTATTGTGTCGAGTATTGCCTCATGGTCAAACTCATGCACCTTCCACAAGGTCTTGTTGAAAGATCTACCCCAATATTTGATCAAATGAACATTGGATTCCACAACAACGTTTGATTAATGAAGAATCTTACGATGCTTGTCAAAGTCCTAAAACAACCAAACATTAACACTCTTATGTGGGTACCTTCTAAGCAATGTTCTAGTAACAACCATTGAGCCTATAGAGTATTCAATGTTTTCTCCATCTATAACTGGGGCCTCAAATTTCTTTTTGGCCTCAATACAATGAAACAAGGAATAATCCATTCCCTCTTCGTTGTATTCATTTGTAGTAACTGCATAAACATGCATTACATTGATATGTGCAACAAATTAGATGAAATTTGTCAACATTACAAATACACTACAAATTAAGATAACAATAGGAATTTCAAAATCTATGCAAGTAGATATATTACCTAGTTGAACTAGATTTGATATGTGGTCAAAGCCAACCAATGATTCCATCTATTTTAGTTCCAATTCCATCAGATGCCGATACGTGTGAAGTGGGCTAAGATAACTTAACTACCACTTGTCAACCCACTCCTTTGATTCACACTCATTCCGGGCTTGAATTGTACATGAAGAAAAAAAGCATGCCATCTTTCGTGTATAGATACTCCATGAACTTGCATTTGAGCTAAGGAAAAAGTGTAGCTGACTTGATCCTATCAGTGTACAACAATCCTCATATGGTGCAATTTTAGTATCATCTATCAACAAAAAAATCTATGAGCTATGACTTACCTTCATTATCTGGACCCATCAAAGAATTACACCACTCGATGATTGATTTTACATCTATCAAATTTGCATTGTATTTAACTCTTCTCATGCTAATGCTCTTTTGATACATGCTCCTACACCATCATGCTCCCCCTTTCCATGCCTGGCCTCACAAAAGTTCAACATATGTTGAACACTTGTAATAACATGCATACTGCTCAAACAATAGAACATCTACGAGTTCTTGAATTATGATGCACAGTTATCTAACCATATTAAATGCTAACTGTATGCTATGCCCCTCCTATCCAAATCACTGTAGAAAAAATGAAAGCAACCTTTCATGAACTCTAGAGAATGTGTATGATCATCACTAATGTAAAAGTGGTACTCCCTCAATACCTTCTTGTTGTCCTCTTTACTATTAGCTACATGAATAAATGCTATGTGTACAAATATAGATTCAACTTGTGTGGAGTTGTAATATTGTGATTGCACCTCACATTGTGGTTGTAGAGTGTAGTCTAAAAAGTTTATCACTAAAACTATGCTACTAGCTGGAAAGGTGTACTTGCATAATTTGAATTGTAAGTTCAACCATTGAGCTCTATGGGTATGGCTTGCATACTCATACACTATACTATCACAAAATGTAGACATAAACTAATACACTGGAATATTTTGAATAACCAAATCAAATTTTTTTGCTTGATTACCATCTTTTATACTATAGGCCATTGTTTTATACTTGCCGAACTCTACTAGTTCCTTTCCAACCATATGTGTGCTTTCCATATGTTCACAAATTGGCATACATTGCAAGCCACCATAATGTTAACTTTTTTATTCAAGGGGTAAACACTTTTGACCGGAGCTATGAACCGGATACAACCATTCAACAATACCACCCCAACGGGGTTTGAACCTTGGTGGCAAGAACAACAATGCCACCTATAAACCATCACACCATGACAATACCGGCAAGCCACCATAATGTTGACATATGCCATCCAAGCATAATTTATTGTAGAATATTTGGCCTTCCTCTCTTTCACATAATTTTTTTGAAAAGAAGTCTCTTGAAGATGTTGGTGGGGCATGTATGGCACAATCCTACAAAACATTATTAGTATGCAAATCTAAACATATAGAATGAGAAACATCAAAATGGATAGAAAATTCAATATGTAATCTACAACAAGTAGTGTGTATGCGATTTATCTTCACATAAAAAGGTTTAATCATTTCAAAATAGCTTCAAAATTTCTAATTTGAGAATAATCCTCTAGAAATTTATGAAAAAGTCATGTTTTAATTATATCCAAAACATGCTTTGGATTTTACTCATGGTTTCAACTATTGATTCTCCTTCTTACCACATCCCTTTGATTCAGAGACACCCTTGTGCTATTCTTCCAATAGTATTCAATTAGTGATCTCAATGCTTCAACAACTGGTTTACCTTTTTGTTGGAGTCCCCACAAGAATGCCCATCATTTAGTGGAATCGGTGTCCACAATTCTTAGGAAAATTTTGTTGGAAGATGAATTACTCTGAGAGGGGGGGGGGGTGAATCAGAGTAATGTACAATTTTTCAAACTTTTAACTTCATGCGCAAATCAAATAATAACCTTGAAACAACATTATGAACCCTCTTAAATTGCAAAGTGAACTCTAACACATCAAAGAACTTTTAGCAGAATGACAGATTGATAAAAGACTTACACAACAATGTCAAAGCATGATATTGATTGTTCATGTAAACTTGATTGAACAATTCCTTTTAATGCTTTATTTCCACAAGACTTCATGTAAATTTTGAACACTTTTATAACAAAATAAAATGCTTAGTCAAGTATTAGAGCATTGCATGAATTGTATTGACAAATGACAGAATGAAAACACTTAAGAACATGGGTTGAAACACAAATGCACAAAATTCACCACATAACACATTATTTTCCTGAGTGGAAAAAACCTCATGGTGTATAAAAAACCACTCGTAAAAAGTTTCTTTTATTCATTAAAAGAGTGCGAACTATGTAACAATGGTGGAGCACCAACTTCAATAGGAGCACCAAATCCTTTACATATTTAGGAACACCCATTCCAAGGAGCACCAACCCCTTTTAACACATAATAGTGATAGCATCCTATCAGAACTCTAGAAGTGTAGATTTTGCAACTCTAGAATTACAATAGAACACTATGAAATATTTTCAATAAGCCCATTGAAGAATGTTGTATATCAACATCTTCTCAAATAATAAATAGATCTTCACTAAAAAACAACTTTTTGTTTCACTTAAAGAGTACTCATAAAAATATCTTCTACTCTTCACCAACACAACAAAAAATTCGTAAATAAAAATGCATAAGCATCTCTGGAAACTGATTTGAAACTGTGGGAACAAACTTCAAATGAGATTTCAGAAACCCTGACGGGTTTTCAACCATAATCATCAAGGATTAAGCATTTTTAACAAGGTTTTAACAATATAACTCATTTGTAACAGTTATGGCCAACTGTCGAATAACTGAGCAACAAAAATGTCATCATCTTGTGCATAAAGCAAAATTGAAAACATGTGATGATTCTTTTGCCTTTACCCATTCACGGTGGGAGAAAGAGAAATAGATACCATGCATTCTTGTTGAAGACCATCGCAACTGCCTAGTTGGAAAATAACATCGACAAGCTCTGCCGCTTGTCTTTCCAACTACCACAATCAACATACATACTAGCTTATAGCTGGTATTCAAATTTCGAAACCAGAGAGATGAAAATTCCAAGCAATTCATCAGAAAACTGCAACCATAAACTCTCCATGGTGGCGGCTAGGGTTTCATATCCTAAACAATGAAACAGTAATAACACTGCCCTATATTTCTCCCAATTCATTTGAAGACTTTTCAAAATATAATAATCATTTGAAATCCAACATCATAATTTATTAGAATCCGCTGCCAAGAATCTTTCACTAAACATAATCATTTGAAGTCTGAACAAAACACAATGAATATGTTTTTTAAGTCTGAGATACCCATAATGCTGTCACTACCAACTCAACCTATCCACATGTTCATTATTGTCCACATGAGTCATGAATACCACAATGTCATTCTCTTCCCTTGACTTTCCAAGACAAAGTATTCTATAATTTATGATTAGGTCGACACAAACTAACATAGTGCTAATGTGATAACCAATGTCGACTATCAAAGCCATAGTGCATTTTGACCGACAATAGATATTTCAAGGTAACCGGTGGTCATAAATAAATATGCCATATAAATAATGCTGGAAAAAAATATCACAAATGCCAAAATAATGTGAGAAGTAAATATATCAGAAATGGCTTATGTAAAGTCATTAAATATTTTTTTTTAAAAATGAACCAAGCAACCTCTCATAATTAAAATATGCCACCATTTATTCAATCTGAATCAAAGAACCTATAGCATGATCATCAATTGAGCCTTGCATGATCTTGGAATAATCCTATGATAAATAATGTATCACTTGAAACTTTTTCCAAACAACCATATATCACTGAAACCTGATCATGAACTACACATGTATCCAAAAGATTAGTCTAGCTAAAGATAGTAGAATTGAATAGAATTCCAAACATATCAAAGTGAATTGAGCACCAAAAAATGAAAAATCAAGATACCAATCAAGTAATTATGCCAACTGTGCCAATATCAAATGAATATGCCAAACTGTGAATGCCGAAATGATATGCACAAAAATTTCATCATAATGACAACATAGAAACTGAACCAGATGAATGTGACTAAACTGAGCCAAATGGTATGAAATCATAGAGAATAATAATGGCAAGCATTAGTTAATTTGAATTGAATGTTATCCCTGCTGAATATACATGTGGAAATCATTGTGGTATGTAGTCTTTGAGAAAGAAAACTGTTGACCTATAATAGTAACATGTAACTGCAAATCATATATCAAGCAATCTGAGAATGCATCCTATAAACATGAATTATAAACATTGTTAGCATCAACATGTATCAAGATTATCAATATGTATCAAGATCCTATCAAAGATAAGTTCTGCATGTGGCCAATAAAATCAACCGTGCAAAGCATCATATGCCATGAAGATCAAACCATCAAACCATCATGAGTCATCAACATGTAAACATGTCACCATCACTATGAACCAAATATAAACATCATGTGATTGCATAAATGTGAATCACTGAATACTAAAGAACTGTATCAAACCAATTTTAACATCAATTTTGACATCAATGACAAACCACAAAACAACTAAAAGACAACAAACTCCCCATTTTTCCTTGATGGAAAAACACATACTTTCTCTCCCCCTTTTTGCCTCAATGACAAAGAATGATAGAGGAGAATGTGAAATGCCATGAAGAAAAAAAAACAACAGAAGCCAACAAACACATATCCATCTGAATATTATTTTAGTCATAATCAAAACATAATATCTCTACAACCATAATATTGTCTCTGTTATCATACCAATTGCCATTGTTTTCTGAATGCCACCATGAGAATCTTTTGCTAACTTTCTTTGTGGAAACTGTTCTGATAAGAGACAATAATCGCCTTGAGAAAAAAGATATTAAATGACAAGAATACCATATTCAATAGTAGCATACTAAAATAAAAGACAACTCATTATGTAATTGTCACCAAGGAAAACCTATAACACACACTGCCACTATCAACATGTAGCTGGTAGTGATCAAATCACTCACAAATAGCTGTTACCTTATATTAGCATGTAAATATCATAAAATCAAGTATTGTGAGATCAAAAGAAACTTACTATCAAAAACACAAAGGAATATCATTGTTAAACACTCCGAGAAAGATTGTCCATAAGGAACCATTGATAGGAAAAAGAATACTGCAAACACACCCATGTATCTTTGGCAATAACTGTCCTTTGCCAAAATATTGTCCACTAGACTAAGATAAACCATTATATTGCCAATATACTATCAGCTAATCTTACTGTTATCAAGATACATTGTCAAAACACAAACCACTGTTCTCACTGCTCTCAATGTGTAGCAAGTGATATACCACACTGTGTTATGCAAACATACACCACAAGAAAAATAGATAATTGATCATACCTGATATACTTTGCTCCTTTGAAAGACACAAGAGATAAGCATACATACCATCAAGCAAGGAAATCCAAACCTCATAACACTGTCTCCCTCTGCCACTGAGCATCATGCAAGGTCTTCTTCAAATTCAAAACACTATCTCTCTCTCGAAGACAAAGCAATTACACACTTATCGTATTTCATAAGAATGAAATCATAGTAGCATAAATAAGGACAAAGAATGCTAACATAGTCACTAGCAAATAGTTATTGTGACTACATGAAAATTCACTTCTAAGCACTTCAATGCACTTCACTATTCTATACTGCTCCAACCATTTACAACCGAGAAAGTTCATTGGGCTGAAGCATCAATTCATGAACACCCATGTATTGAAGCTTGATGTATTCTGAATTCATTAAAAGATAAATAGAATGGTATGCACATCAAGAAATCATAGTGCTTAGGTATTTTATGTTTAAGAGCCAAGAAATATATATTTTTTAATTGATATCACTCAAACAAATACCCTGTACCACCACTACTTGTTATGATATGCTTTCAAGACTTCATAGTCCTTGTTTTTTCACTGTGACCATGTCCATCATTCTCAGTTAAAGATACCATGTGTACAAGATGCAAACTTGATTACTGTTCTCTGCACCTTATGAATTAAGTCATCAAAGCATCAAAATTGAATTCCAACAATGAATGTGTCAGTGGAAAACACATAAAAGATGGTGAGAACAACTTTAGAAAATCATGATACGAGAATATTCAATGGCTTAATCCTTCTTGTTTCCTGAATGATAGAAATAAAAAATCCATCAAATCAGCACATAAACCTTCAACATCATATGCAGACCTTCATAATCAATTCAACCAGAATAAATAAAATGAAAAATTGACATTTACAAATCTTTTCTTTACTTCTTATACCACCAATAGAAAATGTATGCTACCATGCCTCATTCTTGACCATAATAGACTCCCCCTGAGTATTTTCTTCTACTTAGGACCTGGATAGCATCACATGTGCAAGGAGTGCACAAGGAGTTTTCACAAATTCATCTTTATTGCTCTTCTTGTCATCTTGATTGCTCTTTCTTCTCCACACTTGTATAGGCTTTGTCTTCTCCTTGCTCAAGGTATTATTTTCCTTTTGTTTGAACATGTAGTCCCTAGAAGGCTTTATCAAACTTTTCTTACACCATTGTTCTTTGTGTCCAAACCCATTACAACTATAACATATAATAGTGTTGTCTAGACCAAAGAGAGGATAATTTCTTCTAGACATGTTGTATGAACCTCTCTTGACATTCTTCACATGATTAAGATTTTTATTCACCCAACAATTTCTTGTACAATATCTTGCTCTATGTCCATAAGAATTACAACAATACCAATAGCCATGAAATTGAGGGTGGTTATACCTAATGAATGGTGATCTTGATGGTCTTTTTCTCCTTTCATCAACCCATTTATTTTTTGTTTGAGCAGTAGGAATATGGTGACCAATATCAACCTTCACTCTTGGTGTTTTCTTGGCTGTAAACCTCTTTCCATCTACAGTAGCAAACACTGTCTCATGTTTAGATTCTTCTACAGAGATTTGTCCAACTTCATATCCCACTCCTGTAGGATCTTTAAAATGCTTTTGTCTGCCAATCATCTCATTCAATAAATTAGTGCTATGATCAAATTTCTGACTTTTATCTAATTGAACCTTGACACTTTCAAGCTCTTTTCTTAATGCAACTACGTCTCCTTCAAGTTTTAGACATTCAATATTTCTAACCTCCAAATCAGACCTTACAACATCTGCTATCCTCTTACATTCTTCAATTTCAATTTCTGACTAATAATCATATCATCTTTAAGAGTTAGTTCTTTTAACAAGGAATTATCTAAATTTTTCTTTAATGAAGCAACCTCATTTTCTAGTTTAATACACAACTCATCCTTGTATTTTAACTTGGCTTCCAATCCTTCTTTAATTTTTTTCTTATCAACCATTTGGGCTTTCAAAAATTCAATAATATTTTTATCATCATTATGATCTTGTATTACAGCTTTATTAACATTGAGACTTTCTTGTAGGCGTACCTTAAGATCCTGATTTTCTTTTCTAAGCCTCTTAAGTTCATCTAAGGAAGCAAGCAGTTCTTCCTCCAAATCAACCTCAAATTCATCACCTTCATATTCCTTTTCACTTACTAAGTGAATTTCTTCTTCTACAGCTACATGATCACATTTAGTATTAACTGGCAGGGGTTTTGCTTGAGACAAAACTTCACTAGACTTGACACTAGTGTTTTTCTTCTGACTTCTATTTCTTTTGCACTTACCCATAGTACTCCTCTTATCAAGAACTTGGTTGAACTTAAATTGGTTAGGCTTATGTAAAAGTCTATCTATTTACACCAACATCAATTGAAATCAGATATGTTTTCGCAAAGCACATAGACTGTATAAACAAACAAAAATACCTTCTCAAACTTGTGACATATTTGACAAACTTCCAAGACCAGAATCAATCCTAGGTATGAAACTTAATGCAGGACCCTATGCTCTGATACCAATTGTTGGAAGATGAATTAATCTGAGAGGGGGGGTGAATCAGAGTAATGTACAATGTTTCAAACTTTTAACTTCATGAGCAAATCAAACAATAACCCTGAGACAACTTTATGAACCCTCTTAAATTGCAAAGTGAACTCTAACACATCAAAGAACTTTTAGCAGAATGATAGATTGATAAAAAACTTACACAACAATGTCAAAACATGATATTGATTGTTCATGTAAACTTGATTGAACAATTCCTTTTAATGCTTTATTTCCACAAGACTTCATGTAAATTTTGAACACTTTTATAACAAAATAAAATGCTTAGTCAAGTATCAAAGAATACTATGAATTGTATTGAAAAACGATAGAATGAAAAAACTTAAGCACATGGGCTAAAACACAAGTGCACAGAATTCACCACATAACACATTATTTTCCTAAGTGGAAAAACCCTCATGGGGTATAAAAAACCACTCGTAAAAAATTTATTTTATTCATTCAAAGAGCACCAACTCTGTAATAATGGTGGAGCACCAACTCAACACCAAAAATTCTGAAGCACCAACTTCAATAGGAGCACCAACTCCTTTACAGATTTAGGAACACCCATTCTAAGGAGCACCAACCCCTTTTAACAAATAACAGTGATAGCATCCTATCAGAACTCTAGAAGTACAAATTTTGCAACTCCAGAATTATAATAGAAAACTATGAAAGATTTTCAATAAGCCCATTGAAGAATGTTGTATATCAACATCTTCTCAAATAATAAACAGATCTTCAATACAAAACAACTTTTTGTTTCACTTAAAGAGTACTCATAAAAATATCTTATAATCTTCACCAATACATCAAAAACTTCTTAAATAAAAATGCATAAGCATCTCTGCAAACCAATTTGAAATTGTAGGAACAAACTTCAGATGAGATTTCAGAAACCTTAATGGGTTTTCAACCATAATCATCAAGGATTAAGCATTTTTTATAAGGTCTTAGCAATATAACTCATTTGTAATAGTTATGGCCAACTATTGAATAACTGAGCAACAAAAATGTCATCATCTTGTGCATAAAGCAAAACCAAAAACATGTGATGATTCTTTTTCCTTTACTTGTTCATAGTGGGAGAAAGAGAAATAGATACAATGCATTCCTATTGAAGACCATTGCAATTGCCTAGCTAGAAAATAGCATCAACAAGCTCTACCGCTTGTCTTTCCAACTACCACAATCAACATACATACTAGCTTATAGCTAGTATTCCAATTTCAAAACCAGAAAGATAAAAATTCTAAGCAATTTATCTAAAAATTGCAACCAGAAAATCTACACTATGGCGGCTAGGGTTTCATATCCTAAACAATGAAACAATAATAAAACTTCCCTATATTTCTCCCAATTCATTTGAAAACTTTTCAAAATATAATAATCATTTGAAATCCAACATCATAATTTATTAGAATCCACTTCCAAGAATCTTTCACTAAACATAATCATTCGAAGGCTGAACAAAACACAATGAATATGTTTTTTAAGTCCGAGATACCCATAATGTTGTCGCTGCCAAGTTAACCTATCCACATGTTCATTATTGTCCACGTGAGTCATGAATACCACAATGCCATTCTTTGCCCTCGACTGTCCAAGACAAAGTATTCTATAATTTATGATTAGGCCAACACAAACTAACATAGTGCCAATGTGATAACCATTGTTGACTATCAAAGCCATAGTGTATTTTGACCGACAATAGATATTTCAAGGTAACCAGTGGTCACAAATAAATATGCCATATAAATAATGCTTGACAAAACTCTCACAAATTCCAAAATAATGTGAGAAGTAAATATATCAGAAATGGCTTATGTAAAGTCATTAAATATTTTTTTTAAAAATGAACCAAGCAACCTCTCATAATTAAAATATGCCACCATTTATTCAATCTGAATCAAAGAACCTATAGCATGATCATAACTTGAGCCTTGCATGATCCTAGAATAATCCTATGATCAATAATGTATCACTTGAAACTTTTTCCAAACAACCATATATCACTGAAACCTGATCATGAACTACACATGTATCCAAAAGATTAGTCCAACCAAAGATAGTAGAACTGAATAGAATGCCAACCATATCAAAGTGAACTGAGCAACAACAAATGAAAAATCAATATACCAATCAAGTGATTATGCCAACTATGCCAATATCAAATGAATATGCCAAACTGTTAATGCCAAAATGATATGCACAAAAATTTCATCATAATGACAACATAGAAACTAAGCCGGATGAATGCGACTAAATTGAGCCAAATGATATGAAATCATAGAGAATAATAATGCCAAGAATTAGTCAATTTGAATTGAATGTTATCCCTACTAAATATACATGTGGCAATCATTGTGGTATGTAGTCTTTGAGAATGCAAACTATTGACCTGTAATAGTAACATGTAACTGCAAATCATATACCAAGCAATCTGAGAATGCATCCTATCAACATGAATTATAAACACTGTCAGCATCAACATGTATCAAGATTATCAATATGTATCAAGATCCTATCAAATATAAGATCTTCATGTGCCAAATAAAATCAACTATGTAAAGCATCATATGCCATGAAGATCAAACCATCAAACCATCATGAGTCATCAACATGTAAATATGTCACCATCACTATGAAACAACTGTAAACATCATGTGACTACATAAATGCGAATCATTGAATATGAAAGCACTGTATCAAACCAATTTTAACATCAAGGAAAAACCACAAAACAATTGAAAGCCAAAACCTTTGAATGGCTCTTGATAAAGTTTTTCTATTAATTCTCAATTATTGACTCATCTTTCTAATGATACGAGGTTTCCTTGTTTACTTACTAAATTCGATGTAATAACACATCATGTGACATTACTATCTTTTGAGCATGAGGTATTATCCACACTATCATATGCATCCATTAGATCCTTCATAATAGTTTTTTCACTGTAAGCATTCGATGTTCTCAACCCAAGAATCTTCATGATGGACCTATACTTTATCCTTCACATCATTTCAACAAATAGTTGACATATTGTAGTCTCATTTAACTTTTCAAAGAACAATCTCTAAATCTTATGAACATATGTTCTACAAGTTTTTTGTGGAATCTTACCTTCCATTGGCTGCAAAATATTCTCATCAATATTAATAAAAGACTTTGGATTTCTATGCAAAATTATAGGTAGTGTTCTCATAGGTACTTTCATCTCAACATTAGGAATTTCATTAATATTTAAATGAGATGGGATAGATGGTGCACCTTCGATTGAGGATGGAATAGATGACATACCTTGAGGTTGATATGGGAATGATGGTGTGCCTCCTTCCTCAAATGTGAGTGATGATGTACTCTCAACTTGAGATGCAGTAGATGGTGTCCCTCCATATTCACTTGCGGTAGAGTGTGTGCCCCCAACTATGGTATTCAAATATCTCTTAGCATGAAACTTTCAAATTCATTCTCTTTGTGCCACCAATTCCATTTCTCTTTTTGATGGTTGAGGTTCCTCTTCAATTGGCATGTATTTTTCAATCATTTCCAATTTCTTCTTATCATGATGTTCCCTCATCCATGCTGCTTTCTTTGCATTCTTAGCTTCTATCTCTTCCTGTGTTGGTTTAATCCTTGACTATTTCCTTGGCATGGAGGATAATTTTATCTATAGCATGATAAAGAGACAAATATTAGTTCCTAAAAAATGAATCCATACAAATAAATGAAATATATGTCATTCAACCCTCACTAGCTTGTCAAAGCTCACATGATTTTTTGGATGGAATGCCTTTAAATAAATGTGGTCTTGTGGCATGCCATGATTGCAAGATAGACACAAAATGGAAGCATGGACAAAGCATGTGAATTTTTTAACAAAAATGTTTTGGTAGACATGTATGCAAAATGTGGTAGCATAGACAAGCTAGTGAGCTCACTAGCTTGTCAATGTGGTAGAAATGACGAGGTAGTGGGTTGTTTGAAAAAAATGCCTCATAGAAATGGGGGCTCACAGTGATGTACTATCTTGTCAATGCAGTAGAATTGACAAGGTAGTGTGCTGTTTGAAAAAATTCCTCATAGAAATGGGGTGTCACAGTGATAGACCCCATTTCTACAAGGCATTTTTTCAAACAACCCACTAACCACATTGACAAGCTATTGAGCTCACTAGCTTGTCAAAGCTATATGAATTTTTGGATGGAATGCCTTAAATAAATGTGGTCTTGTGGCATGCCATGATTGCAAGATAGGCACAAAATGTAAGCATGGATAAGGCATGCAAATTTTTTGACAAACTTTTTTTGGTATACATGTATGCAAAATGTGGTAGCATAGACAAGCTAGTTAGCTCACTAGCTTGTTAATGTAGTAGAATTGACAAGGTAGTGGGCTATTTGAAAAAATGCCTCATAGAAATGGGGTCTCATGGTGATGTACAATGCAATAAAATTGAAAAGGTGTACATCACCATGAGACCCCATTTCTACGAGGCATTTTTTCAAACAACCCACTACCTTGTCAATTCTATTGCATTAACAAGCTAGTGAGCTCACTAGCTTGTCAAAGCTCACATGAATTTTTGGATGGAATGCCTTAAATCAATGTGGTCTCATGGCATACCATGATTGCAAGATAAGAAAAAAATGGAAGCATGGACAATATATGTGAATTGTTTGACAAAATTTTTTTGGTAGATATGTATGCAAAATGTGGTAGCATAGACAAGCTAGTGAGCTCACTAGCTTGTCAAAGCTCACATGAATTTTTGGATGAAATTTCTTAAATAAATGTGGTCTCATGGCATGCAATGATTGCAAAATAGGCACAAAATTGAAGCATGGACAAGGAAAGTTAATTTTTTGACAAAATGTTTTGGTAGAAATGCATGCAAAATGTGGTAGCATAGACAAAATAGTAAGCTCACTAGCTTGTCAATGCGGTAGAATTAACAAGATAGTGGGCTGTTTGAAAAAAATGCCTCATAGAAATCATCATGAGACCCTGGAATTTCTATGATTAATTTTTTCAAATAGCCCACCTGTGTGGACATCACAATGAGACCCCATTTCTATGAGGCATTTTTTAAACAACCCACTACCTTGTCAATTCTATTGCATTGACAAGCTAGTGAGCTCACTAGCTTGTCAAAGCTCACATGAATTTTTTGATGGAATGCCTTAAAGAAATGTGGTCTTGTGGCATGCCATGATTTCAAGACAGGCACAAAATGGAAGCATGGACAAGGCATGTGAATTTTTTGGCAATTTTTTTTGGTAGACATGTATGCAAAATATGGTAGCATAGACAAGCTAGTGAGCTCACTACATTGTAACGGAGACCTTGGAATGGGGTATGAAATCTCTCAAAACATGAAATGTGGTCTCATGAAATGCCATGATCACAAGATAAGCAAAAAATGGATTTTTTAAATGAAATTACAAAATTTCATGAAGATACAATTGGCTCAAGAGTATAAATCCAAATTCCACAACTTTTGTTTTGACATCCTACCTTTGGAACAAGGTATCCAAGAATCAATCAAATCATTGAAAGAAAGGGGTATTGTTGGAAAAAATGTTTTGGTAGACATGTATGGAAAATTTTGTAGCATAGACAGGGCAATCAACTATTTGAAAAAATGTGTCAAAGAAATGTGGTATTATGGTGATGTGCATCACCATGAGACCACATTTCTTTGAAACATTTTTTCAAATAGTTGATTGCCTTGTCTATGCTATTTGATATAATGCTTTGGTAGAAATGCATGGAAAATTTGGTAGCATAGACAAGGAAATCAACTATTTGAAAAAATGCCTCAAAGAAATGTGGTCTCCATGTAGTGATGTACATCATCATGAGGCCACATTTCTTTGAGGCATTTTTTCAAACAATTGATTGCCTTGTCTATGTTGTTTGATACAATTCTTTGGTAGACATGCATGAAAAATTTGGTAGCATAGAAAAGGAAATCAAATTTTCTGGTAGAACTGTTTGACAAAATGCCTCAATGAGATATGTCCTCATGGACTACAATGATTGCAAGATATGCACAAAATGGATTTGTTGAAAAGGCTTTAGAAAATTTCAAGCAAATGCAATTTCTAGGTGTAAAACCAAATTCCACTACATTTTCCAACATCCCCCATGCCTATACCAAAATGGAAGCTTTGGAAAGGGGTATGCACATACATAGAAAAGGATTGAGAAATGATGTATTATATTACATACTTATAACTACTCTCCTATATATGTATATACAAAATGTGGAAGCATACACAAGGTAGGTCAACTGGTTTAACAAATGCCTCAAAGAGATGTGGTTTAAAGTGTAATTGGAAAGTGTAAAGAATTGTGTAGTTTAAAATGTGCCAAGAGGGGATAAGGTTATAATGACAAACAAACAATGATGGACATGTAATATGCATAATAAAAAAATCAAAGCATTGTATTAAGCATGTATGATAAGGGATGATAAAGAAATATAATAGAATTAAGGAAAATATAAAAAAATGTGGAAAGACTTCACATACCTAATAAATGGAGATTCCAATGGAGGAGTTCTACCTAGTTATGTAGTCTTTGTTTCTTCTTGAATCAAACTCCTCAACAATTTGAGTTTTTCACACGCTTGTTTCCTTTTCAACATTCATTTGTATATCACTCTTGAATAGAAATACTAACAACAATGCAAATAACCAATGTATAATGTTAAATTCATACAATTCAATCATAATTAACATTGCAACACTACAAAAATTGAGACTTGAATTGATATATATCAAATTTGATGTGAAAAATGTATTATTTCCTCTTTCCTAAGTTGGAAAACCATCAAAAGGTGGTTGCAAGTTCATGCAAAGGTGGTAGAATGTGAAAAATTTGCATGTGCCCTCCCCAACAACATCATAAAGCTTCTTTTTGTTGGAACACACATATAACCAGGAGAATAACAGAGTATGTGGGCCTAGATCACGGGTGTGTTTCTTTTTAACCATTTTTAGAGCAATCCAAAATGTGCTCGCTTTATAACATGAGCATGTATTGGCTTTCTATAAAAAATGACTTGTGAATGGTGATCCTAGACCTGCACAAACACAAAGAACAAACACACAATTAGTCCCAAATGCAAGTTAGAAACATCATTCCCCATGAAATTCATTTGAAATGCACAAAACAAGAAATAGAATGAAGAACACAAATAAAAGCTTTCAAATCCTATTTAATGCAAACAAAATCTCAATCCCATGGGGGAATTGGTGTCATTTTGATGTGGAAAATGGCTCTTTCCTAATCCCTTGTAAGATTGAATGATGAATTGATGAAAATGTGAAAATGGATGAAGAATGGATGAGCACATTCAAAATCTCAAGATAATGTCTTTGCATGAAGTTGTGGATCCAAAAATTCAAATGAGAGCCTCTTATATATAGATGAGAATGATGGAGTATGAGGAAAAATGGATGAATGTGGGACAAAAGACCAACCAATAGCATGAAGCCACTTGTCAACATGTGAGTGGACAAAGGTGGAGCACATTTTGGTCATTTTGTAATTAAATGCAATTAGGTGGAATTTCAAAATTGATGAAATGACAAGTTGGAGGGAGAAGAAAATGAAGTTAATGCCACTTGGCTCAAGGAAAAGGACATGTAAGAAACTTAAATTCCTTGTTGGATGTGCAAACCCTTTTGGAGAGATTTTTCAAACTTGGAGAATATTCCCTTTTTGATGCCTTTTTGAAAGTAAATAGGGATTTAATAAATGAATTAAAATGATTTTCATGAGCAAGTTGCAAAAGCTAGAGGATTTGATGGATTAAGATTAGCATTAATCAGGATTTGATTAATTAAGAGGGAGATTAGCTGATTTGACAATTTTGACTTAGACTTTTGGATTAATTTAAATAAAAATGAGAGGAAAATGATTAATAGACTTAATTAAATAAGGTTTGATTTATTTAATTAAAAGGGATGATGTTAAATTTAAATCAAATAAATATTAATTAATTTAATTTAATGGAGATGACTTTAGAGATTAATTAAATAAAATGAATTATTTAATTAAAAGAGGGACTATAGGATTAATTAAAAAAATGATTTATTTAATTAATAGGAGATGATGATTTAATCAGAAAAAATTGATTTATTTAATTAAAAGACAAAACATGATGAATTTAATCAAATAAAGATTATACGATTAAATGGTTAGTAAAGGAGATGATTCAAGACGAACTGGTGTTAGTAAATTAGGATCAGGTGTATAGGATCAATCAGTATATTTTATGTGTCTACATTTTGCCCCTCTTTGAAGCAATGCACCTGCTGCGTTGGTTCAAAGAATAACCTTGTCATGATCAAAATTCATTTTTTTAAAATTTTTAAATGCCCCACTATTTCCCCAGTGAAAGAATTACGCTAGTATACTGCCCCCTCGAGAGATCAGATGAACATTTGGATTTTTGGGTGATTTGATGAAAAAAGAGGACAAGGTGCCTGGTGGGTCCAGAAAGGGTTCAAGATACCAAAAATGTGTAAAAATGCAAAAAAAATGATGCAAAACAACCCTTGGTTGGGCGAAAACGGGATCAGGGGTTGAAAATCCTAGTTGGATAGCTGAACAAGGTTAAAAAACCATAAATTTCAAACTTAAATAGGCCTTGAGGGGCCACTTCCAATTCATTTGCACACTTAGCCTTTAGAGATTCTTGCCTTTTGAGCTCTGAGCACTAATCAAGATGGTGCAACACATGCTTCTGTGATATATTTTGGAGCGAGTGCGAGTGTACCAGCGGCTTCTAGGCACAGGACCACCGGTATGTGACCCTTACTCGACTTGTCCTTCAATTTTTTGTGCACATTTATTAGGGTCCAAAGGTCAAACAAGTCAAGTGGTGCTGTTTGGTGCCGCTAAAAGCCTTGAATCAGTGCTGCACAGCCTTAAAGTGTGCCACTATTGCGAGTTGTACCGCGGCAGTCTAATTTAGAAATTAGGGTTAGGGATCAGAGTCTGCCGCACATGCAAATTGTGCCACGGCGGTACAATTTGAAATTTAGGTTTAGTGGCCAAACTAATGCATGGTCAAACTATGCTACGGTGGCGGAGTTTGGAGTTTAGAGGGTTCCAACACTGTAGTTTGGAACTTTCAAATAACAACGCATATGCAAACAACAATGCATTTGCTATTTCGGTTGCACAAATTCCAAACAAGATCTCAATTTTTTATGAAAGTTGAGGCGGTGACTTTACTGATGTAGGAGGACATGGAGTCAGTACATTCATGAGAGCACAGGTCCTTGATTTTAAGAAGATTGACTCAGAATCCCATTTTACACGAGTTCCTGTAGGAGTACCTTGGGGCAATTTGGCTTTGGTACGTTGCGTATGCCCCATCCATCAAGACACACCTAGGGATGATGACAACATTGATGGAGAGGTGGCATAGTGAGATGTCCTCATTTCACTTCCCTACAGGCAAGGTGATAGTGACCCTAGAGGATGTGTGGCGAATTCTTCGTTTTCCAATCCATAGAGAGCGAGTCATCTATGATGTGGATGCTGGGACAGAGGCTTGCTATGATGTCATGGGCCTAGATGAGATCATTTTTTTAGAGGGACAGATCAAGCTAGAGTTGTACAGGACCACAGTGTTGACATTCAGATTGATCATCACAACTATCATCTCAGGACTTTTGGCACTAGATCGACGCGGTTGATATTTCAGTTTGGGATGGGGTTTTTCCTAGGAGCAGATGCTCCGATGGAGAGAGTGCTTCACATGGGGGCCAGTGATGCTGGCCTCCCTCTACCATGATCTACATGAGTTTGCGTACTGTGATAGTTGGGCTATCAAAGCAGGGGTCACATTACTGTACATCTAGGCCTGGGAGCATATTGCGGTGCTCTGCCCATGAGTCGCACCAGTCAACATGGAGCTAGATGACCCAATCGTCTGGAGATACAGGGGTGGACTGAATTTTACACATACAGGGGTAGCCTACATCCATCACTGGCAGAGGGTCATCGATGAGATGACCATTTTTACTTGGAGGCCTTGGCTCGGCATGGCTGCTTGGTATGATGATGAACAACAACTATTCTTTTCCAGGCAGGACCATCTAATGAAGGGTAGAGAGCATATGATGATAGAGTGTTACCTGGCAGACTGGGTTGCTAGATAGTTTGGGGATGCATAGGATAGACCCGATGACCAATATGTGGTGATATTTGTGCATACTACAGGGGAGACCACATGGGGTCACATGATCCCTCCGGATGATGCAGTTGACTCCTTCAGATAGCTGGTGGCTAGGCCATGGCCATACAATCAGGGACTAGTGGACCCAGGGATGACACAGGCCTATCGAGATTGGTTCCATCCTCATGTGAGATTGATAGTACCTGACACATTGATACCATAGAGGAGACCTAGAGGCCGATTAGTAGGGCGAGGGCGAGGGCAAGGAGGTAGAGGAGACAGGGACATAGATGGAGATGGTGACAGAAGCAGAGGAGGAGGTGGCGCCCTCTAGATCAGAGGGGACAAAGAGACAAGGTACATGATCAGAGGGATGGGGATGGAGACGGGTAGAGAGATAGGGATAGGCAGTAGAGAGATGCCCCGAGGGATCACCAACAACAACCACCACCACTGCCACCTCCACCCCAGGTAGACCAGAGAGATGCTTTGATCTAGTAGTTACAGGCACAAGTTGCCACCTTGATAGCTAAGAGGGATCAGGAAAGGGCCGAGTGGGATCAGGCCATCCAACAGAGATGGGCCATAGAGCTTTAGTTGGCATAGGAGACTGGTATATGTTAGCAACTAGAGGCCACACAGGGTAGGACCATTCCTATGAGGATGTACCGTGAGGTGGTAGAGGAGGCACAGTACTACATGCTCCACTATCACCAGGCAGTGCCTCAAGTGGCATGGGTGCTAGACTTCTCACAATAGATAGGGTAGAGACAGGACTATCCCGAGAGACAACCAGGTGAGGGGGAGCAATTATCAAGGCTAGCCTCACATTTTTGATCAGATACAACATTCTTTTTGAGATCCACAGGCTCTGTTTTTGATAGCCCATGGGTGATTTTACTATATTGATTGATACACACATTTGATCCTGATTTATGTACCATGACAGTTGTATTATTATTTTGATGATATATGAGATGATATGGTTCGATCTGATGTATGATGTGTTCTTATCTTATTTATGCATGATGGAGGGATTTACTTAATTTATATATGTGATGTTCTATATGTGATGCATGTATTCTTTTTATTCTATGTGATGTAATACGATGTATGTTTCTATATGATGCTATGATGTGATGCAGTGATTATGCAGATGTTTATGGATGGATGTATTTCTTTTTTTAGTATCTTTCTATGCACTTTTTATGATGATGCATGGGTGGTACAAATATTATATATAAATGATTTAAAAATTCTTAGACTAACAAATATATATTATGCACCTAATGGATGATGATGATAAAATGTATGAGATGTAATGATATATTCTTTTTCTTCTTCAATATCTTTCTCATGTATGTTGCGTATATGGATGACATGATGTTGTACATGATATGATGTGATGATCCTTCTTTAATATTGATTCCTATGTGATGATGCCTATGTATATGACATGATATGATGTACATGGTATGATAATGCTTATATGATGATGCAAACAAATGATATGTATGTGATGTATATGATTATGTAATGGATGTAAATGTATGGTTTATGAGGTGCTTAGAATAACCAATCTATATTATGCAATGATGAAATGCGATGCATGTGAGATGATAAGTGTTTCCTATATGTCATGATATGTTATGCATTATGCTGATGGTTTGTGGATGCAGGATGGATGCATTAGTGATGATTTTGATTAACTGTCATGGTACCATGTTAGAGTGGAAAGGAAGGAGAAATAAGAGAATCCAACAAGTCAACTTTATTAAAGATGATGATGATGATTTTCTTTCTAGGAATTGGGGCTTTAAAAGGGCCTTTTACCTTATGTTTGATAACACACATAGGCATGATGCATCAAGGTATAAAGAACTAAGATGGCGTTGCACCTAGTGTGATGGACTTTGACTTGAAAATCAAATAGGAGTACTCCTATTCACACCTGACATACATAACCTCATTCAAAATGTAGTTTAGATATTCCAAATATCTCAGAATAAAACATAGAAAGGAAAGCCTTCCTATGTGGTCAACAAGACACCTAAAACATCCTCCCTACACCCAAACAAAGCACACATGACCAAGGTTATATTACAAGAATATCCAACAAGCGCAACAGATAAAAATATAATGATCATTTCCCCATTCCTTTCTCTCTAAATCCTTTTGTTTGGACATCATTGAGAGGTCATCAAAATGAGTGCAATAGGATAAACCAAAAGACAAAGACAAAGTAAACAAACAAGCCAATGTTCTTCAATACCGCTAGCCAAGACTAAACTATGGTGATGCCTGATGTTGATGTCCATTGTAGGAAGGATGCATCCTAGGACATGATGATATTAGATGATTTTGGGATTGACTGGATGATAGGCTATTAATACCAAGAGTCGACCAACTTGTTTACTTACTAACCTAGACTTGAGACCTTGACTTTTTGAGTTTTCACTTTTGAACTGCTAGACTTGCTTCTGACTGTTTCACCAAAGGTTGAGGATGACAATTTTTTATTATGAGTGAACATTTATTCTGGATGAAAGCGAGATGGAATGGATTTTTTTCAAATATTTGGATGTTTTTGACATTTTTTAGAATTTTTTGGGGTTGTTTTTGGTATTTTCAAGATTTTACAAATGTTTTGATTTTCAAGTTTTCTAATGTTTTTTTGGGGTTTTCTGAGATTTTGACCAAGAGACTAACCTAAAGACCTACCCTAGGGGCCTGATCAATAGATTATCCTTTCCTACGTTATACATGTTGAGACCACGTATTTTGGCTGACACAAACTCGATTATTGATGAGATACAGACAAATGGATTGCCAGTTTATTATGACGGACTCCTAAAGGACTAACCTAAGTGTCTCGAGGGATGATCAAAGATCAACCCTGCTTACGTTCAGAGCTCAAAGACCCATAGTTCGATAAGACGAATCTATTTTTGACTTTTTGACTGACCTTTTGACCTGTTTTTTGGATTTTGATATGTTTTGAATGTTTTTGGATTTTCTTGGTTTTTTGAATGTTTTTGGATTTTTTATTTTTCTAATGTTTTTGGATTTTCTATTTTTAGGAAAGACTTCAAGAATGTACACAAATGTGAACCGATGAGAAAATTCCCCCAACGTGATGCGATGCAATAGACTACTCCGATATAGGCAGGAAAAAATGACCTTAAGAATGGGCCGAGTAGTACTAGGAGGGATCATGATACGAACACAAGATCAAGCTACAATGCAATGCAGATGGATGATGGATGGAGATATGGAATGCATGGATGATGGAAGCGTAATGGATGGATGATGTCGACCAAGTTGTGGAGATCCTAGTGGATGGAAAGTGCTTATTTACACAAGGCACCTATTTTCCAGGTTTTCACCAAGGTACTTGCCCAAAGTGCCACCAAAGTGGTTTTCACTAGAGAACGATTTTTTCTCTTTACTCTTTTTAATCATTTTTTAAATTTTTTAAATTTTTAAATTTTTTGATTTTTTGTTGTCACCAAGACACCTATTTTCTAGGTTTTAATTAGGGTGACCATTTTTTAAGGACATTTTCTCATTTTTCTGCATTTTCTAGTTTTACACCCTGAAAGTTTAGGCATAAAACTTTTTGAGATGGGAGCTATTCATGGGCTCCTGCAGGGGTTCCCCTTCTGGTGTTGATAAATGATATGCCCCTAACTTGTAACTCACTGTGATGATGAAGGTCCCCAACCAATTGGGTTCAAAGTTTCCATTTCCATCCGGATTCAAAACATTCTTCTAGTTCTTCTTCAGCACAAGCTCTTTGACTTGGAAGATTCGACTCTTGATCTTTTTGTTGTAGCTCTATTTGAGTCAGTTTTGGTAGGCTTGCAAATGGTTTAAGGCATCCATACATCGTTCATCCAGTAGTTCTAGCCCATTCAGTCGTGATACCCGATATTCTTCATTTGTGATGAGATTCTACAATGATATTCTTAGTGACAGGAGCTCGATCTCAATAGGGAGTATGGCTTATGATCCGTAGACCAGGGAGAATGGGGTGGAACCTGTTGGTGTGCAAATGCTTGTTTAGTAGGCCCATAAGGCAAGATTTAGCTGCAAATTCTAGTCAAACCTTTGTCATTAACTATTTTCTTGAGAATTTTCAGGATGGTCTTATTTGTAGCCTTAGCTTGGCCATTTCCTTGGGGGTTGTATGGGGTGGAAAAGCGATATTGGATATTAAACTTGTGGGATAGGTTGTGAACATCCTGATTCTTGAAAGGTTTCCTGTTATTTGATATAAAAGCTTGAGGGACACCATAACAATAAATTAAGTAGTTCAGGATGAACTTTGATATCTTCTTTCCTATGATATAAGTCATGGGAATGGATTCCACCCACTTTGTGAAGTATTCAGTGGTAGTGATGATAAAATTATGTCCACTAGATGAGGTGGGGGTAATTTTGCCAATGAGATCGAGCCCCCACTATGAAAAGGGCCAAGGTGTAACAATCAGGTGGATCTCCTGAGATGGTGCATGAATGAGATCCCCATGCTACTGACACTGCAAATACCTTGTGACATAATCATGTGCTTCTCTTTCCATTATAGGACAATAATACCCCATCCTTAGAAATTTCTTGGCCAAGGTCATACCGCTCAAATGTGAACCACAAATGTCATTATGTACTTAAGTTAAGGTAGTCAATGCCTCCTCAGCATTTAGGCAATGTAAAAGGGTCCCTTCAATGCTTCTACAGTATAGGGTATCTCCTAGGATGAAAAAATGGGACAAATTCTTGACAAAGGCTCTTTTGAGGTTTGGGGTTATGTCGGCGAGGAAGACACCTATTCTCAGGTAAGTGAATATATCATGGTACCAGGGATCACCGAGACCAATAATTTCACACATAAATTCAAACTCCGGTACCTCAAATGCTGGTACAAGAAGCTTCTCTACAAGGAATTCTTGCTTTGGAACGTTGAGTGGGACATCTAGGAGTGATCCGATTGTAGCCATTGCATCTGCTACTCTGTTGTTTTCTCTTTGTAGTTGCTCAAATGTGATATGAATAAAGAACTCCTTAAGGCTTTCCACCAATTTCTTATAGGGAGTCAACTTGTCATCCTTTTTTTGATACTCATTGCTTACCTGGTTGATTATGAGCTATCAGTCTCTGTTGACTTTGAGTACCATGATCTGCCACTGCACTACAATTCTTAGCCCTATGACTAGAGCCTCATATTCTGTGATGTTATTTGTGCACAATAATGACAACTTGTATGATTTTTGAATGCAATCCCCTTGTGGGGTGATGAAGAAGATTCCTACCCCCAACCCATGTTGCATGTAGGATCCATCAAATTACATTTCCCAATGATCTGCCACACTTAGATTGAAGATTGATTCGTTAGGGAACTCTAATACAAGTGGATTTTCTGCATATATAGGTGCTTCTTCCAGCTAATCTGCAATTGCTTGTCCTTTGATGGCCTTGCATTCCACATACTCAATTTCATGCTCTATCAAGATCATAACCCACTTAGCTGTTTTCCCTATTAGCATCGCTTTAGAAAGTAGGTACTTGAGCGGGTTTATCTTTGCGATGAGATTTATCTAATGGGTTAGCATGTCATGTCTAAATTTTTGTACTGCAAATACAACTACTAGAAAATCCTTCTCAATGGATGTATAGTTCAGTTCATGGCCTGTCGTAGTTCTGTTGATATAATAGATAGCTCTCTCTTTTCTATTTTCATCATGCTATGCTAAGAGAGTGTCGAGAGCTGTTGTTGTTGCTGATATATATAGGATCAAAGGTTTTCCTGGAATTGGCAGCATGAGGATAGGTGGCATGAGTAAATACTCCTTGATTTTGTTGAAGGCTTGATCACACTTCTCGTCCCACTTGTACACTACTCCCTTATGGAGTAGGTGAGAATAGGGGAAAACCTTGTCTGCTAGTTGTGCTATGAATCGGCAGATGGATGGGATTCTTCCTTGTAGGCCCCTTAGCTATTTCAATGTCTTCGGTGCCTCCATTTTGAGAATTGCCTTGACCTTGGTAGGATCTATCTCAATCCCTCTCATCGACATGATATACCCAACGAGCTTCCCTGACTATACTCTGAAGACACACTTCTTTGGGTTGAGTCTAACTTTATATTCCTCTAACCTATCAAAGATGGAGCCCAATGCTGCTATATGAAATCATCTTTTCTTTGATTTGGCTAGTATGCCATCCATGTAATCTTCCATATTTTTGTGAATCATATCATTAAATATTATTGCTCCTGCATTCTTCAGCCCAAATGACATCATGTTCTAACAATATTTCCCCCATAGACAAGTGAAGACAGTTTTATGCTAGTCATTCTTTGCTATCATGATTTGGTTGTAGCCTGAGAATCCATCCATCAATGATAGCATCTCATGTCATGCCGTCATATCCACAATCATGTCAATGTTCAAAAGTGGAAAGTCATCCTTGGAACATGCTTTGTTTAGATCTGTGAAGTTCGTGTAGATGCGGATGCCCCTAGTGGGTTTTGAAATAGGCACAAGGTTTGAGACCCACTCTGGATAGTTGTCGGACATATAAACTTGACATCTAGGAGCTTTTGTAATTCCATTTTGACCAACAAGGCTATCTAGGGATGCATCTTTCTTAGCTTTTGTTTGACTGGCTTTGCTTCGGGATACATAGCTAGGTGATGAACCACCACCTCTAGATCAAGTCCAGGCATGTCAGCATAGGTCCATGCAAAGTTTATCTTTCTTTCTTTTAGGAACATAGCTAGAAGTTCCTATTCTTCTATGAGAAGTGACTCTGCATAAAATGTTATGTGTGGAAATTCCTTTGTTCCTAGGTTGACTGGGTTACACTTCTCTACTAGGATCGTTGACTTTCCTGATGAATTGCATTGAGAGGAAGATTGAATCCTTCATCCTCTTGTGCCTTAGAGAGGTTTTCACCGTTGGATACATCCTTTATTTTTATTGTTTTTGGATCAGAGAGTGCCATAGTGTGGTTTTCACTCAAAGACCTATAGATTATTCTCAAATTTTCACTTTTGTAACTAAAGGATTCAATCGTTTCCTCGTAGTAGGCATGTGTGTCTAGTATGATGTCGAATTCGGCCTTGTGGTCTTTGTATGGTATTGTATCCTGCAATCCCATGAATTCTAAGAGCGCTTCATCATTTTCAAATGTGTCTAGAATTAGTGGTCCTCTTTGGTTGTAATCGATGAGTTGGGGATATAATAGGTTTATTTCATGGGTTTGATGGTCTTACTCAAAAGACAGGGTGATAATCATGAGTAGGGAGGAATCTTCGAAAAGCATAGGAAAGTTAGTTATAGGATCCTCATCACTACTACACAATCAGTTATGTCAAAGGTAAAGTTTTCAATGACTCGACCTGTGGATACTAGTAATTGAAGGGCAACTGCTGATAGCTGAGGGGGAGTTTTGACCTTTCTAACTGAGGCACCTTTGCCAAGTATGGTCACTTTTAGAGGGGTACATCTGAGGCCAAGATTTCTCATATGCTTCTCCGGAATGAGAGGTACTAGAAGACCATTATCATTTTGTCCCAGTTTCTTGTTTCTATTATAGCCCATACTAAGCATCATTTGTAATCCTTTGCTGTTTTCATCCATGGGAAGATCAAGCGTGGGACTTTCATCTTGGTACATCAAGCTTGATATGTCTTTTTCATCTACCATCTCCCGACTTAGATGCCCCAAACATTTGAATCTAGAAGGGTCTGCCCTAAAGTTTTGGGATGATGTTTCAACCAGTCGGGGTTGTCCATAAGACCTAGGAGATTGAGGTAACTCTCCTATGATGAAATATTTTTTCTTCATTCTATAATCCCCACACTCGTTGTCTTGGATAATGACCTTGATTTCAGATATATTAGGGATGGTGGGTGTCTTTGTCTTAGAAGTGGAGGCTAATGTCGCTGGGTCCACATACAGAGAAGTAGGGCCTTCATCATTCTTTGGGACTTTGGGGATTTTATAGTATTTTGCTTCCAGGATTTTGCAATAGGTGAAGAGTTCAAGATCACCATGAACCGTGACCTCTTGATTTTAATATGGGAATTTGATGCACTGATGAAAGGTTGATGTGATGACTTGCATCCCATGGATCCATGGACACCCCAGAAGAATGTTATAAGGGAAATCAAGGTCAAGGACCTAACATGTGGTTTCCATAATGGCTAGCCCTACTTGAATAGGGACCTAAATAGTGCCTTGAGACACTCTTTCCTGATCATCATATGCTCTAATTGTGTTGTCCTTACCCTTTTCATTGGAATCTTCTGAGAATCCCAGATTCTTTATAATCTTGAGAGAATTGATATTTAGACTTGCACCCCCATCCACCAAGGACCTTTTGACTTAATTTTTATGAACCAGGACTTCAAGGTGGAGTGCACAATTATGAGATGGTTGAGTGGGGAAGTCCTAATCAGAAAATGTTAGGAGACATGGAGTGGTGATATTTCCGACCATAGCTTGGATCTGGTCAACATCAAGATCCACAGAGATGGTGGATGAAGCCAATGCTTCCTCTAGGGTTTTTCTATGTGTGGGTGATATCTTCAACAAACCAATGATGGAGATCTGTGTGGGGGTTCTTTTCAGTTGGTCTAGGACATTGTAGCCATTAGGAATGGATTTCAGATTGGAGGTGGATGCCCTAGGTGGCTGTGATGGGTCCAAAAATGGTGACCTTGCCACCACATGTGGTGACTCCACAACCAACTTTGGCTCCTTTGATATTAATAATAGTGACCATTTCATCAATGGATGCGACAACATGATCATACACATGGTTCACATTGGCATACTTGGTCTTTCAATGGTTATTCCCTTGGTTATTATCCAACATTAGATTCGTGTATATTTTTAGGTCTTGATTTCCAGTTGGTTGCTCCACATTTATGATCTTGTCATCGATGAGGTCTTGGATCATATTTTTCAACCTCATGTAGCTGGCTGTTGTGTGCCCCTTGATTTAGTGAAAATCACAAAGGTGATTCTCATTGTACCATGGTGGTTTCACTTGGGGTTCCTGATAATTCTCATAAGTGGGAATTTTGATGAGATTTTCATTTATCAGTTTCTTCATGACTGATTCAATTGGTTCCCCAAGGGCTATGTAATTTTTCTTGGTGCAATTTTTGTTTCACGGAGGTGGTCCCCCTTGATTGTTCATATTCTTGATTTGATTGTTAGGTAGTTGTTGTGATACCGCATTGGCTTGCATGTTGTTTGGATTGTTTCCTTGTGGTTTTTGGTATGTTTGGGTGTTTTGTTTCAGAGCACTTATTATGACCTTAGCATCTACCACACCATCATTAGTGATATTTCTATTTTTTTCCCATGTACTAGGTTTTTTGTTATAGCTGGTGGAAGGACAATTGTCTTGATGTTTTGGATATGTGGGCATCCTCCCTTGTGTAATAAGGGCTCATTTGATGTTGAGCACCTTAGGGATCAAATGTCTATACGTGGTGATACCTTGCACCTTACGATGAAAAGCCAAGGTTTTCTCAAGATTAGCAATGATGGTGCAAACTTGTTGTTCTTCTGACATAACCCATTTTCTCTTGTTTTCCTTGGATCACCATCGTTGCAAGAAGGAAGTGAATGATTCCCCCTTAGCTTGTTTAAGAGAAGATAATTCCTCTAGAATAACATCCATATCGATATTGAATGCATAGTTTTTATGAACATGTGTATAATCTCTTAGAAATTTTTGATGCTAGGAGGAAGGTGAGAGAACCACTCCATTTTAGGGCCAACCAAACTTTGAGGGAATAGCTGCATCAAATACTTATCGTCATATGCGACCTCGATGCAATGTACTTGGAATTCCCTAATGTGATCTTCAAGGTTTGTCATCCCACGATATTTGTCAAATTTAAAGATTTCAAACCCCTCTGGGAATGTTACCATTGGAAGGCTCCTGTCAAAAGGATAGGGGAACAAGTTGCTTGGTATTTTTGTTTTTTTCCCAAATTGGAGATCGAGCACTTGCCATGAGAGAAACTTGATTTGTGTCATCATGTCATCTTGAGGATCGAGAGGTGGAGTGAATGTGTTTTGAAGTGTTCGAGGTGTTTGAGTGATGGGTGGAGTATTGGATATGTTGGTGGGAGTTTGTTGCAAGCTCTATTGCGCGATCAAGGCTTGCTGATATACCTGCATTTGCTATTGCGCCAACAACACTTGGTTTTGGTTGTGCTGCTATTGCACCAACAACACTTGTTGTCAGTCTTGTTGTTGTTGTGCCAACAAAACTTGTTGTTGGTCTTGCTGTTGCTATGCGAACAATGCTTTTTGTTGGGCTAGTAGTTGAATTGCTTCTTATTGTGCTTGGTACTGTTGTAGGGCTTGTTGATATGATTGTTGTTAGGATGCTTGTAGTTGTGCCTAGTATTGAGCTTGTGCTTGTGCTTGTTGAGCTTGGTATTGGGCTTCTGCTTGAGCTTGGGCTTGCACCATAGCCTGCGCCTTGTTGGGTAGCTTGTGCAGCCTATGCAACTTGAGCAGCTTGGGTAGCTTACTGTTTTTGCAATAAGGCCTGAGAAGCCCACTATAATTTTTGTACTTGTTGCACTTGTTGTGTGGCTTGAGTCAATTGAGTGACTTGCACTTGCTGAGCAACTTGCATGTTTTTTGCTTGTTGCACTTGAAATTGCTGAAGTGCCATTTGGTAGGTCTATAGGGCTGCTTGTAACATAATGCTATATTGGTTGGCTGCATTTGGTCTTCATGATGGTGGTGGTGGTGGATTCAGAATGGTGTTTGTTGTTGTGATGAGAGGTGTCGTCGTATTGATAGTGGGGATTTGCATTGTGGATGGTGCGATTGATATGCTTGGTCCTTGAGAGAACATGTTTATGGATGGTGTAGTGACTGCTTGGGTTGCTTGGATGGTTTCCATCTGTTGTTGCAATATCAATGGAAATATTGGAGGATTTGGTACAATGTTTTGATTTATGATCAGGGGGTTGCTTTGACTTTGATTGAGTGGTGGTAAAGGAGGTAACCCTAAACTGAGAGGTGGTGCGAATGTTAATGGAAAAGGTTGAAGTGGTGGAAAAATGGGTGGTGTGTTCCCTTGTGGAAATGATGATGATGAGGGGTCAAAGATGCCCCCTTGTCCAAATAGCCCACCTTCTTCTTGCGAAGTCATAGGGAGAGAGGTTTGCGTGTTGAGAGGATATTCCGACATTGCGTGAAAAGATGATGATGGGTCATTGGGGTCTTGAAAGGTAAGAAAAACATATGGGTGTAGTGGATTTTGAGGAACAGATTGACCCAAGATGGTGTTTGCATCCAAATATTGGTTGTTCACAAGGGGGTGTGTTTGTAGTGCATGAAGCAATGAGATCCCCTTTTTGACAATTGGTTGAGTTTGAGCAATGGACATTGTGATTTGAGGGATGGTTTGAGTGATGCTTTGAAATGGAGGTGTGGATGATATTGGGGGTGTGGATGAAATTGGGGGCATAATCGCGAGAGGCTTCTCCACAAGAGTGCTCACATCATAGTTGGAAGGGAGTTTAGCTCCTTCCTTAGCCAATTATAGCATGTATTGTGAGGGATTGAGCTTCATCATGGTATTGAAAATTCTGTGAGTTTTAGGATTTTGGACCATTTCAATAATTTCATCTTGTGTCATCCCTAAGACATTGTTAGTGATGTCTTCTACTTGACCTTCCTCTTGAGAATCTTGTAGAAGTGGAGGAAGACTGAGCGTGGGATTTCTAGATCCAATAGGATTGATTTCAAAAGTGGTTTGACTCAAGTCACTCGAAGTGGATGTTTCATTATTCATTTCCATGTTCTTCTTGTGTTGAGATCTAGTTTGAACAATAAAATGAGGATCAATTTTCAGGAATGGGAGGTGAACCTTTAATTCCCTAGATTGATCTAAACTTTAGGTACAAAAAGAAAATACAAGATATTGAGGATCAAAGGATGGTGATGAGATGATGAGATATGAATGATTGGTGGATGATTGGAACTCTTAGGAAACCTTGAAGAGGATACTAAGCTTTAGGACTTTGGTTTTGATGTTTGATTTGATTTGATTTTGATTTTGATTGGATTTGGTTTAGATAATGAACTCATAAACTCTAAGAGGTTAGATGTTTTCCTAGAGTAAACTTGTCCACAAGATGATAATTTGAATAAGTGTGTAAAGAAGGATTCATCTACACACACCTAATCAAACAAGATGATTTTAATTTGATTCAAGGATTTGCCCAAAGTTTAGCATAAAGGATTTTTCAAGATTTCCAAGAGTTGTTTGTGAGGTGATTTTGATTTTGATGTTTGAAGGATGGATGAGAGTGTTTTGATTTTGATCCTAAGAGACTTAGAGATGCTTTTTTTTACTAGACCAAGGTGTTGAAGAACATGCTAATACTTCCTATGTGAGATACTCAAAACTTTGAAGGAGACTTGGCTTTTGACAATAGTAAAATGAATACAAATTTGGATTGTTCCTTGATGCATGTTTGTAAAAGTTGAAGGTCAATATTTCTATAAATTTGTAAAGCATAGACAACCTTTTCTTGTGAGATTTTTGACTAAGACCTTTGGACTTTGGTTTTCAGATTTTAATCTTTTGGGAAATCATTTAAAAAATCACATGTGTGGGGTCCAATTGTTTCTTATATTTTCTTAATGAGTCCTTTTTACCGCAAACACTTTTTTGAATACGTTTTCAAACTAGATGTCCAATGTCCCAATTTTGTCTCATCCCACAAAGTCCATTATGTGGAAATCAAGGAAATTAAGGAAAAAGTTCCCTATTTTTTGACTTTAGTGAGAGAAAATGGAGATATAAATTCAACTTCTTAGAAGCCTCTAAGGACAAAATCCCTAGGGCAAGCAATAACACTTGAATTTTGTCAAAGGTATTTGCTTCCTAAAGGGTTTGAAATTTGATGATCATGTTTGAATTTTTGTTTTGCATTGTTTAGGATCCAAGCAAAGTGTTTTGATTCCAAGAACATGCAAAACCCTATGGATAAGAGGCAATATTTGTTGAATCCCCACTTGGATAAATCCAACTGTGCTTATTATGTGCGGATGATAAAAGCTTGACCACACTGGCTCCCCTCCACGACACTCACTTCTATGGGTCAGCCAAGCTTTAGTACCCATGAAACTTCCATGGAATACTTCTCATCTCTACCAAGAACCACAAAAACGTGGGGCAGCTTCAGAGGTCCGACCTCTTGGACCAACAAATAGATAAGGATTTTGGGCCTCTAAAAAAAAGGTTCTAGTATAGGCATTCCGTTCATGGGGGATCATCCATATGGCAAGAGACCATTGCTTCCCTTCTTGTCAGAACAATCCTCGTGATACTTGAACTTTCCTCAAATACCTACACTTATAAACCAGTTGGAAGTCACTTGGCTTTAGCATGTTCCCGGTTGGGTCATTCCATGGGGTGATTACTTTTTCCCACCAGGAAGGCCCTCTAAGGATAAAAAAAAGTGAGCAAGCACATCCATAGTTTGATCAATTTTTGTTGAGAAACAAAGAGAGAACACATGTGATATACTCCACTCACACTCGCAAGACTTTGTTCAATTTTAAGAATCCAAATTGAAGTGTGGAGGCAATCACTTATACAACCTAATATCATAAAAAGCCTTTTGATTCTCAAGATCACCGTGAGGTGTGAGAGAAGCGCATATGTCTTTTAGACAACATTTCTTTGGATAAGAGATTACAAAACATAAAGGCACATGTTCATTTTAATCCTTCAAAGCAAGAATTGGATTCTTTTTAAGCACCAAAAAAAATATGAGAGTTGCTTGTTCAATTGTTAAGTCCAAAACAAAATCTAGTAAGTTTCCTAAGGTTCTTTTTAATCCCTTTGTTTTGTTCTTTTTAAGCCCAAATGAAAATTAGTGAGTCCTAAAAAGCATGGAGATGACAAAGTCCTTAGAAAAGGGATTATAATTTCTTCCCAAAGTGTTTAAAAACACTTGATACAATGGGATGATAGTGCCATAGAGAAGCCTTCATCTTCATTTCCTCCCTTCACTTTTGATCAAGCCAACCTACAAAAATTGGTTAAAACTATAGAAATAGAGGCCAAAAACTAGTTAGTAGTCAAAAGCAACCAAAATGAAAAAGCACATGTTGAAAATAATTTGAAAAGTGCCTTTTAACCAACTCTAGTGGTGCATTTTGCAGAGGTGGCATAGTTTAGAGGAGTTAGCGACACTATATGGTGCCACTGAGAATGATTGTGGCTCTTTGTGACATAACCAGTGAGTGTGATTGCAGCCCTGTTTTGACCAGCAATGGAGTTTTGAGTTTAGGTAACTAGTCGACAAGGAAATGGATGAGAGTCGTACTTTGGAATTCAGATATTTGGGCAAGAATAACTCAGCATCATGGTTTGGATTTTGATAGCGATGCTAAATGGCGCCACTGGACTGATAGCGACACAATTTCTTTGTCTGCGGTGCTGTTTTCTTGAAGACACAAAACAACAAAATTTTCACAAAAAAATGTGTTATATTCTTCAAGTTTTCCCTCCTTCTAGCGCCAAAATGTGAATGGTGATCCTAGACCTACACAGACACAAATAATAAACAGACAATTAGTCCCAAATGCAAGTTAGAAACATCATTCTCCATGGAATTCATTTGAAATGCACAAAACAAGAAATAGAATGAAGAACACAAATAAAAGCTTTTAAATTCTATTTAATGCAACAAACTCTCAATCCCATGGGGGAATTGGTGCCATTTTGATGTGGAAAATGGCCCTTTCCCAATCCCTTGTAAGCTTGAATGATTACTTGATGAAGATTTGATGCTTCTTTGGTGAAATTCCTGCATAACCTAGCTATGAAAATGTGAAAATGGATGAGAAAATTCAAAATCTCAAGATAATGTCTTTGCATGAAGTTGTGGATTCCAAAATCCAAATGAAAGCCTCTTATTTATAGATGAGAATGATGGAGGATGAGGCAAAATGGATGAATGTGGGACAAAAGACCAACCAATAACATGAAGCCACTTGTCAACATGTGAGTGGACAAAAATGGAGCACATTTTGGTCATTGTGCAATTAAATGCAATTAGGTGGAATTTCAAAATTTATGAAATGACAAGTTGGAGGGAGAAGAAAATGAAGTTAATGCCACTTGGCTCAAGGCAAAGGACATGTAAGAAACTTAAATTCCTTGTTGGATGTACAAACCTTTTTGGAGGGATTTTTCAAACTTGGAGAATATTCCCTTTTTGATGCCCATTTGAAAGTAAATAGGGATTTAATAAATGAATTAACATGATTTTCATGAGCAAGTTGCAAAAGCTAGAGGATTTGAT
The DNA here is from genome assembly GCA_007258455.2 of Sequoia sempervirens. Taxonomy (NCBI): domain Eukaryota; kingdom Viridiplantae; phylum Streptophyta; class Pinopsida; order Cupressales; family Cupressaceae; genus Sequoia; species Sequoia sempervirens. Next base: position 28,363,409 of record VDFB02271358.1, on the reverse strand, counting down.
GGATTAAGATTAGCATTAATCAGGATTTGATTCATTAAGAGGGAGATTAGTTGATTTGATAATTTTGACTTAGACTTATGGATTAATTTAAATAAAAATGAGAGGAAAATGATTAATAGACTTTTTTTTTTTTTTTTAATTAATTAATTAATT